>CM060404.1:46365908-47565908 GCA_030545235.1 Helianthus tuberosus | reverse complement strand
AAACTAGTAAACATTAAATGGGTCGACACGAAACATGATCTGAACGCGACACAATTTTAAATGGGTCCGGCACAACATGACACAAATAAATAAATATACGGATTGGGTAGGGTTGAAAATTTTCAACCCGTTAACCCATAAAACCAAAACCTATTAAACTAACACGACTGACACCCCTAATTTTTGTTATTATTTAGACTTTTATTATTATTTAGAGAGTTGTAGAAACTCTTGCGGTGGATGGGATGAGGGGAGAGACAGACTCAAAATGAATTGGGATGAGCGGTTTAGACATTAATTTACTAGGCTTGTACCTCTTTCATAACATGTCGAGGGAATTACCTGCGCATAAACTTTTGATTGCTTTTGTAAGTTACATTACATTTTTTGTCTTTGTGTCTCTTCCATCTTATTTATCTTTCACTATTTTACTTTTCCAATATTTGTTACTGGTAGGATGGTGAACTATGCTTGAGCGGGGCAAAGCCAGAGGAAACTCTGGTGAAGGCTAGTCGAAGGTCTTCGTGGAAACATCATGTATATCCATTTAGATAAATGTATGGGTTAGCTACATGTTACAATACTCATACCCCAACCATTCGTTTGCATTACTTTATTATAAGAAAGATTTTAGTATGTATGATTGTTGTTATTGATGTATTTTATAGCGCCTTCATTTAAAGCATTGGCAAATATTTAATAGGTATTAAGTATCAAAAAATGTTAAAACAATTCTATAAAATTTTATATTATTTTTTTACAACAGTTCCTTATATTTTTTAAGACAAATACACTATAACTTTCGTTCAGTAAATTTTGAATTTCAAACCTTTTATTCTACACAAAATGGATGCATGAAGAGTGGAGGACAAGCCCCTCCACATCACCAACACCACCCCATACTCATTTTTCATGGCGTTGCCCCATGCCAAATGTCACACCCCAACCGAAGGCGGAAACATCGGGGCGTTGCACTGAGCGAAACAGATTGTCCAAGAGAATCCATAACAACTATTAATGACAATATATTTAACGTTAATGTCCCATACCATCAACATATAAAGTAAAAACAGTCATTACAGATAAAGTTTCTCAAAAACAAATAAAATGTTTCGACAACTCAAATTTCTTATTTGGTGGGTTACTAGACTTCATATTTGTTTTCGTCACAGCATAACAAAGCATCCTATCAACCTGTCACATACGTTAAAATAAAGACAATACACATAAATGTATAGGTGAGTACACAAGTTTGCATAACATATAGTATAGCGAAAGCGTTTACGCATAACCAGCATGTAATACATAGAAAATGTGAAGCAAGCTATCGACAATGACGTATGCAACCGACATGATTGCGAGTTGTAGAATGCGCAACACATTATCACCACTGTGACCATGTGAAGTAAGGCCCTTAACAACCCCTGTCCATGACAGGTGCTGAGTCCAAACTATAATACTATCGTTGCTAAGGTGTCAAGCAAAACAGTCACTGTGTAAACATAACATATAAGCATTCATCAAGTTAGGTATAACATGCGAGAGCGGTTAGCGTTGAAAGTGTTTGCGTTGTGTGTTGGTGTATTTTGATATAGTGAACGTATGTAACACCCAAAAGTGCGTTAATAGAAAATGTGTTCGAGTATACTCACAGTATGTGTTTAATAAATAAACACAGCCTTGTATTGGATTGAAAGGAGCACGTTGGAGATTAGCCTGAGTATAGAACAGTAGCGTAAGCGTTGAACGGCGTGTAACAGAGTCTCAGATGAGATGTGTGTCGAATGGTGAGTCGATCGGATGGTCATTCGGATGGATGACCATTCGAACGGTTGATCATTCGAATGAGTGAGTGAATTTGTAAATCGTTTTGGAAATTTTGAAGTTTTTCTTCGTAGCATTAAAACAATGTGGTGTATAGTTGCCAAGTCATCCGATCGAGAGTTTGGTATTTTGAAGTTTTGGTCAAATTGTTTTGAACAAGAAATGGCATAGAGGACAAGTCACTTGTCGAATGGTCATTCGATAGGATGGTCATCCGATCGAATGGTCAACCGATCGGATGGCCACTCGAGTGGGCAACCTGTTGTTTTGAAAACTTTGTAAAATTTTTCTAAGTTAAGGTTTCAAGTTTAACGAAGACGATGTGATGACGTGTCAAACAACGGAAACACACCAAGGTCCAGCTCATCCGATCGGATGGGAATCACCCCAATCAGTCGTACTCACTGTTCTTTTGATGAAATTCGTGTTCAACCCGTAAATCGGTCATCTCTCCGGTGGAAATCCGTTTTCAGACCGGCTCTCAACTAGAGAATGTGTGGAGAGTCTGTATGAGCAAGGATTCCATCGGTTTTATAAAGAATGTTGAAGAAAAGTTTGAAAGTAGATGAAAAGTGCTGAAATCTTGTAAAACTTAGTGAAAAGTTGTGGAAATCTCTTAGATCTGAATCATTCTTGATGAGATGACGTCACTCAACCGATTGCATAAGCAACCGAGGTGATATCACCTTCAAGGGGTCCAAATCAGGTGACTTCGAGATGAAAATAAGTGATTTTCATGGAGAAGATGATGAAGAAGTGTGTAGTGATGATGGAAGTACAAGATTTAGGTAGAAATACTTACGAAATTCCCTTGAAGGGAGCGTGTTGTATACTCACAGTATGTGTTTAATAAATAAACACAGCCTTGTATTGGATTGAAGGGAGCGCGTTGGAGATTAGCCTGAGCATAGAACAGTAGCGTAAGCGTTGATCGGCATGTAACAGAGAGTCGGATGAGATTTGTGTCGAATGGTGAGTCGATCGGATGGTCATCCGGACGGATGACCATTCGAACGGTTGATCATTCGAATGAGTGAGTGCGTTTGTAAATCGTTTTTGAAATTTTAAAGTTTTTCATTTTAGCATTAAAACAACGTGGTGTATAGTTGCCAAGTCATCCGATCAAGAGTTTGGTATTTTGAAGTTTTGGTCAAATCATTTTGAACAAGAAATGGCATAGAGTACAAGTCACATGTCGAAAGGTTATTCGATCGGATGGCCACTCGAGTGGGCAACCTATTGTTTTGAAAATTTTGTAAAATTTTTCTAAGTAAAGGTTTCGAGTTTAACGGAGATGATGTGATGACGTGTCGAACAACGGAAACACACCAAGGTCCAGCTCGTCCGATCGGATGGGAATCACCCCATTCGGTCGTACTCACTGTTCTTTTGATGAAGTTCGCGTTCAACCCGTAAATCGGTCATCTCTCCGGTGGAAATTTGTTTTAAGACCGACTCTCAACTAGAGAATGAGTGGAGAGTCTGTATGAGCATGGATCCATCGGTTTTATAGTGAATGTTGAAGAAAAGTTTGAAAGTAGATGAAAAGTGTTGAAATCTTGTAAAACTTAGTGAAAAGTTGTGGAAATCTCTTAGATTTGAACCATTCTTGATGAGATGACGTCACACAACCGATTGCATAAGCAATCGAGATGATGACACCTTCAAGGGGTCCAAATCAGGTGACTTCGAGATGAAAATAAGTGATTTTCATGGAGAAGATGATGAAGAAGTGTGTAGTGATGATGGAAGCACAAGATTTGGGAGAAATACTTACGAAATGGCCTTGAATCAAGAGAAATGTGCCTGAGAATGACTTGGGAGCGAGTTGGGTCGAATGGAGCTGTTACATCAGTGAACAGTAGTGTGTACGAGTATTTATAGTGAGAGAGAGAGAGAGAGGTTTAAGGCAGTGGTGAGTGCGAGGGTCGAATGGATGTCCAGTCAGATGGCCATCTGATCGGATGGTCATCCAGACGGATGTCCATTCGATCAAATGGTCATTCAACCAGTCGATTTGTGCGAGTTGGTTTTCCAACTTTCGTTTCGTGTGTTAAACGTTGCGTTGCGTTGCGTTGCGTTTAAGCAAGTTGCGAGTGAGCGTTGCGATGAGATAACCACATAACATTAAACAAATAATTACACAAATAACACACATAACACATAAAATGCATAAAAGTAATTATGCGTTTCGAGTTGCGTTGCGACTGCGTTGAAATTGCGTTTAGACTAACATGCGATGTAATATGCGATAAAATGTGTTTAAGTAGTATGCGTTGTAAACTGCGTTTAATGCGATAACTGCGTTTGAAATGAGCGTAGTGAATGCGTTGTAAAACATAGTTTTAAAGTATCGTTCAAACCCGTTTGCGATAATCGAAATCTAGAGAGTACAAGTCAATTAATCAATAAATGACATATCTAAGTAATGACACAATTTGACCCAGAAAATCGAGTTGTTACAGCCTCCCTACTTTTGGGAATTTCGTCGCAAAATTAAGGCGCAGGTGTAACGAAGAGATGTGGGTGTTTAGCTTTCATATCACTTTCGAGTTCCCTAGTGAACTCGATGCCGCTTTTGCCTTTCCAGTGAACCTTCACTATAGGAATGCGAGAGCGTCGGAGTTTCTTGGTCTCTCGGTCCATGATTTCTACTGGCTTTTCCACAAAGTGTAGGGTTTCGTTCACTTGCAAATCCTCAAGAGGGACATGTTGGTTTTCTTCGGCTAGGCATTTCTTGAGGTTCGAGACGTGGAAAGTAGGATGTACGTTGTTGAGTTCCTCCGGTAATTCAAGTCGGTAGGCCACTTTGCCAATTCTTTCCAGAATCTTAAAGGGACCAACGTATCGAGGCACTAGCTTTCCTTTCTTGCCGAATCAGATCACCCCCCTTCCAAGGTAAAATCTTTAGGAGTACGTGATCACCAACTTCGAACTAAAGGGGCTTGCGACGTTTATTGGCGTAACTCTTTTGACGACTCTGCGCTTTCAAAAGATTGTCTCGTATCTGGAGGATCTTGTCAGTTGTTTCTTGTAATAACTCAGGACCGGTAATTTGCGTGTCTCCGATCTCGTGCCATACAATAGGCGATCGACATTTTCTTCTATATAATGCCTCAAATGTTGCCATTTGTATACTAGCGTGATAATTGCTGTTGTACGAAAATTCGACTTAAGGTAAATGTGAATCCCAATTACCACAAAATCTATAACGCACGAACGAAGCATGTCTTCAAGGGTGCTAATCGTGCGCTCAGTCTGACCGTCGGTCCGGGGATGGAAAGCAGTACTGAGATTAAGAGTAGTACCGAGAGCGGATTGAAAAGTTTCCCAAAGGCGCGAGGTAAATTGACCATCGTGGTCAGAGATGATGTCACGAGGTGTCCCATGTCGACAAATGACTTCGTCGGTATAGATTCGTGCTAATCGTTCGACCTTATAGTCTTCTCGTATCGGCAGAAAGTGGGCGGATTTCTTAAGACGATCAACGATAACCCAAATGCTATCGTGACCTGATGGCATGTGCGGAAGTTTTTTAATGAAGTCCATAGCTATACTCTCCCATTTCCACATCGGGATCTCGGGTTGTTCGAGTAGGCCAGAGGGTCGTTGATGTTCGACCTTAACTTTGTAACAAGTTAGGCACTTAAAAACATAGAGAGCGATATCCTTCTTCACTCCTGGCCACCAATACCTGGCACGGAGGTCCTGGTACATCTTGTCAGCACCGGGATGAATGGAATATCGAGATTTGTGGGTTTCAGTCAGCAAAATCTCTCGGAGATTATTGTGACTAGGAATCCAAATGCGATCGAGGTAGTGAAAGATACCATTAGGTTTATTCACTAGTTTATTTTCGGTTCCAAGAATCTTTTCTTCCTTTAAAGTGCGTTGGGTAAAACAGGCGTGTTGAGCATCGCGAATGAGGGCTTCGAGGTCGTGTTAGGCTTGAACATTACAAAGACTAGGTAAATAGCTTCGTCGGCTAGAGCATCGGCAACGACATTTGCCTTGCCTGGGTGGTAGCGGATCTGACAGTCGTAGTCATTGAGAAGTTCAACCCACCTGCGTTGGCGCATATTCAGCTCTTTCTGGTTCAAGATGTGTTGTAGGCTCTTATGGTCGGTGAAGACCGTACACTTGGTACCATAAAGGTAGTGTCGCCAAATCTTTAGCGCAAAAACAACTGCACCGAGTTCGAGATCGTGGGTTGTGTAACTTTTCTCATGGACTTTGAGTTGACAAGACGCGTACGCGATAACCTTGTCTTGTTGCATAAGGACACAACCAAGACCCAGGTTAGAGGCATCACAATAGACAACAAAGTCGTCGTTTCCATCGGGTAGCATGAATACGAGAGCGTTGCAAAGCATACGTTTAAGAGTTTGAAAGGCATCATCTTATTCGGTTCCCCAATCAAAAGGCTTTTCTTTATGCGTGAGAAAGGTGAGAGGGACGACGATTTTAGAGAAATAAGCGATAAATCGGCGATAATAACCCGCCAATCCGAGAAAAAACGTACTTCGAACGGGGTTTTTGGCGTAATCCAACTCTTAACTGCTTCAATCTTCGCGGGATCGATGTGAATACCATGACAATTGATGATGTGACCGAGGAATTGAACCTCCTCAAGCCAAAATTCGTACTTGGAGAACTTGGCGTAGAGGCCATTCCCTCGGAGAAGCTTGAGGACCAAACGGAGATGTTGCACGTGTTCGGCTTTTGATTTCGAATAGATAAGGATATCATCGATAAACACGATGACGAAGCGGTCAAGAAAGGGTTTACACACGCAATTCATCAAATTCATGAAAACTGCGGGTGCGTTGGTAAGACCAAAAGGCATAACAACAAATTCATAATGACCATAGCGAGTTCGAAAAGCGGTTTTAGGAATATCTTCCTCCTGAATGTATAGCTGATGATAACCAGAGCGTAAGTCGGTCTTAGAAAAACACGTAGCGCCTTGCAGTTGATCAAACAAATCGTCGATTCGAGGTAAGGGATAGCGATTCTTGATAGTAAGCTTATTGAGTTCCCTATAATCGATGCACATTCGGAACGATCCATCCTTCTTTTTCACGAAAAGGACAGGTGCGCCCCATGGAGATGTGCTAGGGCGTATGAAGCCTTTATCAAGTAATTCCTGGAGTTGACTAGAGATTTCACGCATTTCAGACGGTGCGAGGCGATAAGGGGCTTTAGCGACAGGGTTAGCTCCAGGAATGAGGTCGATACAGAAATCAATATCGCGAAACGGCGGTAGACCAGGTAGATCGTTAGGAAAGACATTAGGAAAATCACGAACCACGAGTACCTTTTCCATTGATTTCTTTTCCTTCTTCGCTACTACGATGTGTGCCAAGAACGCCATGTATTCCTTTCGGAGATACTTGCTTGCTTGAATGCACGACATAAGCTTCAATTCCTTCGAAGATACTTCACCATAGACAAAGAGTTGATCACCGTTTGAAAGAGAGAAACGGATCATCTTTTCTAAACAAACAACTTCAGTACGATTCTCATGAAGAAAATCCATGCCTACTATGATATCGAAACTACCAAGTTGCATCGGAATGAGATCGATCAGAAAGACGGGATTTTTGAGTTTGAGAGTACAATCACGTAGAACAGAACTAACGGTGACGGTTCTTTCGGTGGCAATTTCTACATCGAACGTCGTTGGGAGGTTAGCGCATTTATGGTATAGGAGCTTTTCGAATTCAAACGACACAAAACAGTTATCGGCTCCAGTATCAAATAAACACGAAACATAAATACCGTTAACAAGGAACGTACCATTGACAACATTGTTATCAGTCCGAGCCTGCCGAACATTGATGTTGAAAGTTCTTCCGCGAGCTGCTTGTTGTGGTTGTTATTGCTGCTGTTGTTGCTGCGGTGGTTGCTGCTGTGGTTCTTGTTTCACAACTCGATTCGGGCAGACATTAGCAAAGTGATTAGGGTCACCATAAGAGTAGCAGGCTCGTGCGTATACAGCGGGAGCAGGAGCTGCTTGCTTACCCTAAGGAGCGGGAAGTGGAGCTGGTAGTGCTGGAGGAGCTTGAGTTTGAGCTTGTTGACGTGGGCCAATGCGACAGTTCCCTGTGAAGTGTCCATAGAGGTTGCAGTGGACACAGAAACGGCAAGCTATCCCAGCTGGGTGATGGTAGGTGCAAGTGGGGCACAAAGGATGAGGACCAGTGTATGCACGCTTAGCGGGCGGTGTGTTGGTCATAGGTGCCGCGACTTGACAGTTCTGATTGTTGTTGGGATGGACAGGAACAACGTTGAGAGGTGCGGCGGTAGTAGCGTAGTTCTTGTTGTTGTTACCCTTGCACTTGCGATTCTGACGTGAAGGCTTTGAACCTTGTGATGCTGCAGTTTCGGTAGCAGGAGTAGCGGTTGCTTGATTCAGATTCTTGGTTGAGGTTTTGAAATAACCAGCCAAAACTCGCTTATCATTGATCTCAGCTGCGAGTTGGTAAGTTTCCTCAATGGTAGCAAGTTTAGCTGGTTGGACAAAGTCAGCTACACAGTCGGGTAGAGCGCGAATTACTTCTTGATCGTTATATCCGGAGTTGTCACTTGACCAGGACAGATGATACTGAGCTGCTTGAAGCGAGCGGTGAGACCAGTATTGTTACCTCCTTCTTGTTTGATATGCCAGAATTCATTCTCCAGCTTTTGCACCTCATGAGGAGGACAAAACTCCCTCATCATAAGCTCCCTCAGTTCTTCCCATGAAAGTCTATAAGCTGCATCATTACCACGCCGGTTGCGCTCAGCAGTCCACCAGTCCAGAGCCCTGGACTGAAAAACTCCAGAAGCGTTCACAGTACGCAGATTTTCTGGGCATCCGCTTTGCCTGAAGGTGACCTCGATTGAGTCAAACCACTGGAACATGGCGCTGGGTCCATCTTCACCCATGAAGTTAGCAGGATCGCAGGCCTTGAATTGCTTAAAGCTGAAGGGCGCTTTAGGATAGTCGCTCTTGGATTCAACAGAGGAGTTGCTCTTCACCTCATTGATCTCACTGACGATCTGAGGTATGACCTTAGCCATTTCCTTAGCGACCAGTAAAGAGATTCGCTTATCAACATGGTTTCGGCGAGCTGCGCGTGAAGTATGGGATCCAAATGATGACATTGTCTGCAGCAGACATCATCATAGGATTCAGACGAGATTCGTTTATATCGGGTTTCGTAAGGTTTAGCGTTTAGCCAACATGCTTACTATTATTATTATGCAAAGCACAGGAATACATCAAACACATAGGCACATAGTCACGTAGGCACATAATCTACATAGGCACACAAGCACATAAGCACATAGGAGCACATAATCCACGTAAGCACATATTTTGCACGTATTTATCTATATTTTGCACGTATTCACCTATCTTTCAAAGCTGCGAAGGCGTTCGAGGGTTGCGAGTAAGTAGCGAGTAGCAATAGCGAGTTGCATAGCGAGGGGTATAAGCGAAGAGCGTTGCGTATGATGGTTCATAGTTTGTCTGCGTTTAGTTAGCGTTTTAGATTTGGTAGCTGTGCGAGTTGTGCGTGTTTAGAAAAGCGATGAGCAAAAAGCGATAAAGCGTAAAATCTCCAAAATCGAAATATATAAACATGTAAACACATAAAACACATAAAATTGATCATTCATACGAATCAGCGGTTGTGGGATCAGAATCGAAACGGGGTGTCTTGGGTGTTAGACATCGACTGTCCAAAGTGATTCGACTATCCACAATGACCTCGAGTACATGCTTGGCCTCCTGGACTCTACTCTCGCCGCAATCAGGGCGAACGACACTCATCCTTCCAGTTATTACGTGAATTGAGTCATTGGAATTCATCGAGACTTTGGTGAGAGTTTTGTAAAAATCCATGTAGAAAGTGGAAATGGTCATCAAGATGCGGGTTTCACCCCTAATTTAACAGCCTCATTCCTGAAAATGTGGTAAAATCACGAGATAGAGATGGAGATCCTTGTCGAGGTATGGATGTCACTCCTAACTCAAAAGAAGTTCCCGTGCTGAGAGTAAAAATACGCGTGGAGTGAATGATTTTATCGTGAGTTTCTGGTTTTCACACCTAATCTCGATTCAATCGCTCGATTGTGTTATGCGTGTGTTTTTGAAAATCTGTATATTGTGTCAGGCTTAGGAAAGGCCATGTAGTATGCGGGGTTCGCGTAAGGCGTAGTTTTCGCAAATCGAACGAGAGTAGCAATAGTAAGCTCGTGTAAAACCCCTACTGGGTTCGCACTGAGCGGGCCTGTTAGTACTTAGACTATAGACTAGGTCAATCCTAAGACATCAAACTTGCACTAGGTTGTGTCTTCCCTAATTCCCTATAGTTATGGCTCTGATACCAATCTGTCACACCCCAACCGATGGCGTAAACATCGGGGCGTGGTACTGAGCGAAACAGATTGTCCAAGAGAATCCATAACAACTATTAATGACAATATATTTAACGTTAATGTCCCATACCATCAACATATAAAGTAAAAACAATCATTACAAATAGAGTTTCTCAAAAACAAGTAAACTGTTCCGACAATTCAGATTTCTTATTTGGTGGATTACTAGATTTCCTACGTGTTTTCGTCACAGCGTAACAAAGCATCTTATCAACCTGTCACATACGTTAAAATAAAGTCAACACATAGAAATGTAAAGGTGAGTACACAAGTTTGCATAGCATATAGTATAGCGAAAGCGTTTACGCATAACCAGCATGTAACACGTAGAAAATGTGAAGCAAGTAAGCTATCGATAATGACGCAAGCAACCGACATGACAGCGATTTGTAGAATGCGCAACACATTATCACCACTGTGACCATGTGAAGTAAGGCCCTTAACAACCCCTGTCTACGACAGGTGCTGACTCCAAACTATAGTACTATCGTTGCTAAGGTGTCAGGCAAAATAGTCACTGTGTAAACATAACATATAAGCATTCATCGAGTCATGTATAACATGCGAGAGCGGTTAGCGTTGAAAGTGTTTGCGTTGTGTGTTGGTGTATTTTGATATAGTGAACGTATGTAACACCCAAAGTGCGTTAATAGAAAATGTGTTCGAGTATACTCACAGTATGTGTTTAATAAATAAACACAGCCTTGTATTGGATTGAAGGGAGCGCGCTGGAGATTAGCCTGAGCATAGAACAGTAGCGTAAGCGTTGAACGGCGTGTAACAGAGTCTCGGATGAGATGTGTGTTGAATGGTGAGTCGATCGGATGGTCATCCGGACGAATGGTCATCCAGACGGATGACCATTCGAACGGTTGATCATTGTCACACCCCGATTTCCACGTGTCAACAGTGGGCCCGGTAGGGGAGTATCGTGACGTGGTTGGCAACATCATAGTCAAACAACACAATATATAAATGCACAGCGGAAGCAAAAGATAAATATATTACATTCCGAATATAGGTAATGTCAAAGTATTACAACGGAAGGTAAAGGATCCACAGGCGGATCAAATAAAAGAAACTAAAACTGTTCAACAGACTTTAGGCATCTAGAACTTGCAAGATTCTCTAATGACGCCCTGAGCTCCCAGCCAATTATGCGTAGTACCTGTCACTTAACCTTTTGGAAAATACGTCAGTTTACACTGGTAAATACAATTAACTGACTCATTTTGGAAAAAGAGTTTGAAACGTGATTCGAGTGCAAACGGCACAAAATATCTTGACACATTGATTAAAATGCACAGAGGCAAAATTAATCTTTTATACTTGGGGCAATTTTATTAATAAAAATCTTGTATCCGATTTACATGGTTGTCCAACATTTAGGGCCGGTGATTATACAATACAAGCCGGACAAGATTAATCGACACACCACAAATATAATCTCACAAGAAGACACCCTTACGAGTGAGTATACGTTATACATATGCAACAGGAGGTGTTATGTCTACACCTTGTGCTTACGTCGTGGCCATTCACTTTTTAAAATGAGCCAAGGATATCCAGGACACGGTCATTAACCCCCAATGTTATTTGTTATCAATCAATACAGATTAAAACGGGATTATGCAATTTAATCATCTCCGATTAAAAGGTTTCTACACCCGACCAAGCGGTATTTTTATAATACCGTATCCCAAGCCCGTATAAGGGAAAATAAGTTAAAAGTATTTACCTGAGTTAGCAATGCAATTTATACTCAGTCGTATATTCTAATCAGCAAGCATAAGTACTTCTACTGGGGCTCTCAATCTGGAACGAAGGTTTTATTAACCTATTAGATTCCTAACGGGTCTTATTTAAGTCGTAACTTAGACCGGTTAGTTTTAAGGAAGGTTTACGGTTCAGACGCATGATTAAGCGAAGACCGGAATAGAATGTGATTTAGACCCGATAAGTTTGAAGACTTGTATAACATGGGTAAACTAAACACATTCTGGATTTTAAGATAAAAAGGATAAGGTTTGACCCGGTTCGGCTAATTTATGCAAACTAGTTACATAAATCGAACCGAACGCGCCAGAGGCGTAACGGGTAACCATATGTGTCCTAAACAGGTTTCCTAAGTTAATTATGCCTCAAATATGTTGTGACATCAGAAAGATGTCTTTCATTATGCCCGAAACGAATTTAAACACAAACTATGCCCCATAGGGATAGTTTGGTCATTTTAAAGTTTGTAAAAGAGTTTAGATGTTTAACTGAGTTACAGGTCTGATGTAAACAGCAAACATACTCAATTTTCTAAGTTATAACAGTAGGGTAAAGTATATATGTGAAATTTATAGATTTTAACCAAGCGATGCGCCGTAGGGGCATTTTGGTAATTTCACATAAGCCGAAAAGCTCAAAACTGGAGTCTGAGTTTATCAACCTTTTCTTACCGTTAAAACATCTTAATTTGCCTCAAATATCAGTAGGTATCAACCCGGGTATGTCCAATATGATTTTAAAACATACTATGCGTTAAAACGTTAATTAAGGCGATTAAAGACCATTTCCGGGTTTGATACTTAAATCTGATATTTTTATATTTCCAGAGGGCTTAAAATAATTTATTTATCATATGTGATCAGTAGCAAAAGGTTTGGAGTTGTTTAGATAAGTAAAACTCATTTTATGGCCCGTAAGGGCAAAACCGACAATTACCGGATTAAGCCTACGACTACTAGTTATGCTCATCCTAAAATTAATTAAAAATATTTAAAAATCCCAAAATAATATATTACATCAGTGGGTATTAAGTTTGATACCAAAAAGTAGGCTTAACTAGGCTATACGCTAATTACGCCATTTTATTAACATAAAGCTTTAAATTTGCGATATTGAGCATAACTCTTAATCTATAAGTAAAACTGATGTCAAACTTCGCATACAAGTTTATATATCAGTAACTAAGGTTTCTACACTTTTGCATTTTCATAATTCTCGTTTTAAGGTGTAAAGGGCATAATGGTCAACATATGAGCTATTAACGGAAACGCGTAAACGAATGGGTCAATCAATGAACCAACCACAGAGGGTTATGCTAACATGTAGCCTGGTCCTAAGGAAGTTCTAAGGCATTTCCAACTTATACTAAAACGGGTCAGAACTGAAGTCAAAGCAAAAGTCAAAGCTTTGCGACTTTCGGTTCCGAATCGGTTCAAAACGGAAAGTTGTCGAATCAAACAAGCTTAGACAAGTTCTTATGTTTATTATCAAGTTATATGAATGATAAAATAGGTTATACGCCTTTTACATTGTTAATTATGCGTTAAACGAAAGATTACATTTCTGTTGACTTTTTCTAATCATATTTGACTCGACAAATGACCTAGTTAGGATGGGAATCAGTGGATGCCCTTTTAAGGGTTTAAAGCCCACATAATTACCAACTTATAACTACTTTTAAATTCGAGATATGACTGAGCCATTATTGACTAATCTCGAAGTCAAACCGTAATTACGACGGTTTGACTTTTAGCTAATTAACCAAGCTAAACTCAACAAAGAAGAACTAGAAGACTTACAAGAGTCCTATGCACGACTTAAGATCAAATGGACCTGCTTGAGAGCTCCAGATATGATCCAAGAATGCAGGAGAAGTGTGAAGAGTTGTGTTGCAACTAATGGCCTTTTATACAAGTTCTAAACACCATAACATGTTGACAACAAAGTCTATGATCAACCACAACCATCCAACACTTATTACTAGTGCCTAGGGAAGTCTAAAGGTCGTCCACATGTGAGAAAAACCGGCCAAATAGGTCACAATCGCGAAAAACAGGCTACAGCAAGTTTCTGGTCGCTGGGTGACTGGTAGCGCACCGTTACACTCCCATTGTAGCGGTGCGCTAGCCCTCCTCAGGGGCAATTCTTCCATTTTTCAGTTTGCATCCCTGGCTCTTGGTACTCCGAAAGGTCAACTAAGCTTATTTCTTGCATTTTGACCCCTTATTATTTATATACAAGGGCTTTATGACTTATACTCACTTTGCCAAGTCCCTGGACACTTCCGGTTAACCCGAAAAGTCATAACTTTCACCGTTGACGCTTTAACCCCTCGTACACGAATTTGATCATAACCTTCTCATACGATAACGAAACTTTATGAAATTTTAATCGTGCATTCTAGTGAGCATAATTAACCGTTACAAAGCTTCGGGTTTGCTAAAAGGTCACCCAGAGGTATAACTTAGGCATGTTGACACATTTAACCCTTGTGGTTTGAAATCTCTCACTTTTAGCTTCGTATGATCCATGATTTATCCGTCTAAGGGTATAAACATCATGTAGGGTTATTGTAAAGTATATTTATCCATTGTTGACATTTTGAACCCTTATTTTCACATACTTTCTATGTTTGTCAACTTTAGTCCCTCTAAAGTATTCTTTCTCACGTTCAAGATTATGACACGTGTCAATACCTTATAGGACGTGAATTTTCGAGGTGTTACATCCTCACCCCCTTAAAAGAAATCTCGGCCCGAGATTTACCGAATTAAAGGAAGTATTCTCTGCCTAATAATGGCAATTTACAGATGATTAGGAATTTGTATGATCTTATTTGTTGTTTCCAATGCAACTTTCAGATCCTGAATATTGGACTTACCAATCTATTGTCCTAACAACAGATGTTTAACATTTCATTTATACAAGGTCTCTAATGGGGTAACCTTGATACTTCTATATCAACTATTATAGAAAAGCTTCTCTTGAGATGGTTATTCCAGCCACTGTTTAACTAATCTTAAGGAGTAGCTAATCCTTACAGTTAGTCGAACAATTCGACGATCCTGGGTAGTTGATGGCGATTCTTAATCGTTGTTTAAATAGGGTTGCGGTAATGAGTGCATAAGCAAAATGAACCGTCTTTCTTATCTAACAAATATCATACTCTGAAAATATCGAGTTAGGCTATATGAATCTCCTATCTTAAAATTTACTTAATCAGGTTTCCGGTTATCCCATAATTAACATGGAGTTCTTACAACACTCTAACCCAAAGCGGGATGTTAATCTTAACTCTACCTGCCTCTAGGGAGGTAAACAGGGTAAACTTAGGAGAAGATAATCAAAGTACAAGGAGGTTGCAGAGATTTTCATGTCTCAGGCTCCAGTTCACTCATCGCTGCTTGTGTCGAATAAGTGACACATTTATGTTACTAGTCCACGAATTCCTTAATCGGGAATATTTACTTGGACAATTTTATTTTGGATATCTTCTTTGAATACCATTGGTTGACTTTAATACCATATGATCATTGGGATATCTTTGTGGTTCCATGCATTAAACCTCCATACTGATCAGGCATGGAAGCAATCTATGGAATTTATTAAGATACACCAATCCTCACATGATGTTGTTATCATACCATTTGGTATTCGAAATCGATAGAGATTAAAAGAGATATCAACTATATGTGCTTATATTTAATCAATAATGGAAGTTTCACAAACTAGGCACCTAGCTCAGTTGGCTAGGCGCGCGAAAGGGTGCGGCCTAGACCCAGGTTCGAATCCGGGGACGGCCGGTTCCACCATTTTTGCGACTTACCGATTTCTTACAGGAACAGAAAAATAGATCTGGTAAATTTTCTACTTGTAAGTTTTACCTTACACTTAATATATATAGGGTTCTTAAGAAAAGTTTTAAATACTTGTTATACTTATAGTTTATGAAGGATTTACTGGTATCCGAACCAAAATAAAACTCTTAGCATTTAAATTACTGATGAAATGCCAAGGAATGTACCTGATGTCTTTATTTATGGACTAGCTTAGGCATTTTAGGCGCTTTTAATTTTAGGCTTTACTTCCTCAGCCGCATTCCCTTTGACAATTTTAGGGCACGTAGTCTTGATGTGGCCCTTCTCATTACAGCCGAAGCAGACTGCATTCATCATGTCCTTACAGTCCAACGTTTTATGTCCCTTAGCCTTGCAGATTCCACAAGTCCTGGGCTGCGATTTAGATTTTGATTCGAACCTGCATTTCCCATAATGGCGCTTCTTGCAGGTCTCACATACTGGTTTCTGGTCGGACTTTTGTTTGTTCTTTTTCTTAGAACTCTGGGAGTTATCTACCTTCCTTTTCCTTTTTAGTTCATCCTTTACATCAGAGGAATGATCGAGATCCTCCTTAAGAGTAAGGATGTGTGGTCCTAGATAAAATTTGGACCGAGCAGCATGAAGCTCCTTGAACTTTTTCACAGCCTTCTTCACAGCTTTTCCAACAGCTGCGTCTATCATAGTTTGAAGAACATCTTTGGAAATTCTAAGGTTTACAATTTCAGCATCATTAGCATGCGTCGCGTCATCAATGGCGCGATTGACTGTTGTCTTATCCGAGTTTGCCATACTCGATATTGGTTCCTAATACCAATAAAACAATTTCTTAGTTGAAATCCAACAACTGCTATTTTTCACTCTGATGGCCTTAATATATACTAACCATGGTGTCAATAACCTATACAGGCTATTATAGCACTAACATTCTTAATGAACGTTATTTAAAATATATTAATATTACTTAGCCTAGGTCGCAAAAGACCATCAATGGCATTAAAGATTTGGACCTAGTCCATCACTTTTCTGACAGAGGATCAAAACGTCACATCTGTCTTTATTATATTAAAGAATTTAGGTAGCATGAAAGCTTGCCATAGGAATATCAGAAAAGAGTGATTCCTATAAAATATCTAAGGTTTGTTGGAGCATTTTATAAAGTATCATCGGCCAATTTCTACTTCGTACAAAATGACCGAAGTCCTAATTAGACGGAGACAACAGTCCTCAACAGTGATCGTTCATTATTGAATCACATGTGTCAGCATCAAATAAATTTCTGCATAAACTGCTTGATAAGGAAAAGTACCTGCTATATAGTTATCCTTCCTGGCGTTCATCCGGAAGACTCATGCGTTTGTTTTCCTGGCCTCTCCAGGCTTCTTTATAAGCTTTGGGCAGTTGGTTTTGATGTGCCCTCCCTCGTTACAATTGTAGCATGTGGCGTTCTTTAACCCCTTGCAATCTAAGGTTTTGTGACCCTTGGTCTTGCAAATTCCACACGATTTAGCGCGTGGGTCTATTGTACATTTTCCAAAATGCTGTTTTTTGCAGTTATTGCATTTGGGTCTGTTATCAGACTGACTCGAGTTCTTCCTAAACTCGGAATCCTTCCCGCGCTCCGAGCTTCCCTTCTTCTTCTTGTTAGTTTGATGAGAGTTTTCCTCCTCTCTTTCTCTTCTTCTCTCGCCAGAAGCCTTAACAGACTTAATTCTGATTGCGTCTAAGGTGAGAGATAAGGATAAGTCCACCGCGGACCTATATGTGGTTGGCCTAGATGCTTTAACATTCCCTTTTATCTCTGGTGCTAGGCCTCCAACGAAACGCGCTATGCGTTTAGGTTCAGGGGTGACTAGATAAGGAACTAGGCGGGACATAGTGTTGAAACTCGTCACATATGCTTGACAATTCAAATTTTCCATGACCAAAGTCAAGAAGTCCGATTCTATCTTTTCTACTTCATGCTGAGGGCAATAGTTTTCCTTGACTAATGCAACAAATTGACCCCAAGATAAGTTGTAGAGTAGAACTTTCCCCGTGGCTTGGAGCAATGATCTCCACCATGCCAACGCTTCTCCTTTAAATGATTGTGAAACAAATTTCACAACATCTTGCTCCGCACAACCGCTGATGTCAACAACAGCGTCCATCTCATCGAGCCATGTCATGTAATCGATGGCCCCTTCTTCTCCTGTAAAGTCTCTGGGCTTGCAGGAGACAAAATATTTATATGAACAGGTCTTAACTGGTGCCTCTTGATGAAACACAACCTGTTTAGGCGGAATACTCCTTTGATTTGACAAGTCATGAACATCGTCCTCCCTTGACTCATGTGTTTTAAGAGGGGGCTTACTACTAGCCATAGATAGAGTCTTGGAGTGGGTATCATTTGATTCATCATACTGTCGATCAAGAGCTCGAGTAACAGCATAATCTATTATTGCCTGCAGTTCTGCTCCAGTTACATTAATTCTGGTAGTATCATTGCTCTCCTTCAAGTGACTGTTAACTTCATCTAATCCAGCCATGTAGCTTGATTGCTACATAAATATTAACAATGATTTATTCAGAGATTATTATTGAATCATCATCTTTGACGATTTATCAACCATGGTAATATAAACCATATTGGTTAACTTGTTTGTTATATTAAATTAGTATTTTCCTTTATAATTTTATCCTAGTTATAAAACATTAAGGATATTAAAGTGGCGCATAAGGCCTAGTCACAAGGACAATTCTAAATTTTGTAAGCCATGATTTCAGAGAATCGAGGCATTAAGGTTTGAATCACGTTCATTACCTTCTCTTGACAGGGAGTTGTAGACTTCAACTGTATTTTGTCTTTTAGGACAATAGATATAGCCCGTGGGCATTTCCCTTCTGAGGGATGGTTATAATATGATCATCTTCTCAGATGCTATTAGTCGAGATCGTATGGATCCTACCGACTATTATGCTTGGACCTGGTCCAACACTTTTAGACATGAGGTCAAAGACCACCACTGTCGTTGTCTTATCGGACCACAAGTTTAGCCCGTAGGTACTTCATCACTATCGGATGTTTATAATGTGATCATCTTATGGGATGACACAAGCCATGATTTCTAAATCACTAGGCTAGATTAGAAAATTAGAAGAATCCAATATAAGGATGACTGTTGTGATTGTACCGAATCACATTTGTCAGGAGTGCTAACACGTTCTTAGGTGTTAACAAGGATCTAAATCCCTTGGGTAGGTTTCACCATCTTTAGGTTTCACTTTTAAGATTCTTTTTAAAAATGCCTACTGGCAGGGAAGGAAGGATATTTATTTTACTCAGGATTTTTATCATAAATCCTGATTTATAAGTTAATAATAGCACAAATGGCCTAGTCGCGTAGACAAGTTTAATTTATAGGCCATGATCGTTTGGGATCGAGGCATTTAGTAATAGCACAAAGGCTTAGTCACGTGGACAAGTTCAATTTAGAAGCCATGATCATCTGGGATCGAGGCATTTAGTAATAGCACAAAAGGCTTAGTCACGTGGACAAGTTTAATTTATAAGCCATGATCGTCTGGGATCGAGGCATTTAGTAATTGCACAAAAGGCTTAGTCACGTGGACAAGTTTAATTTATAAGCCATGATCGTCTGGGATCGAGGCATTTAGGTGTGAATCAAAGTTCATTACTTTTTCTTGACAGAGAGTTGTAGGCTACCTCCGTCTTTAGTCTCAGAGGACGTTAATTATAGCCCGTAGGCACTTCCCTTCTAAGGGATGTTATTTTCCATTCATTTCATATTTCATGTTTAGAATGAAAACTTAATTTAATCAATCCATTATATGAAAATAAAAGTACAGAGTTGCCCTAAGCGGGTCTTTGAAGGGATAATGTGTCCTCGAAGGGACTGAAAGATAAATATGTCCTTATAAGGACTATTAAGGAAACGATCTTCAGCAAAAGTAGTTTCTCCTTCAAGTTATTTCTGAATGCTTTCTCCTTGGATGCTCGTTTCATTCTAGTCGAGGTACGAAGCTCAGCATTTCAGGGCTCCAGATTGTGGAGAATTTCTAATACAGCTTCTTCGCTTGGCGACGTATCCAATATATATATAAAAATTTAGAAGTAAAAATTTCCAGATTAGGATTGAAAGTATTCATATGTTAAGTCTAGACTCAGAAGGTCAAGGAATGTGCTACTGTGTCATTGAGATTAAACACTAAGGGATAGTGTTTAATTCACTCAATGTTGGCTCTAATACCAACCTGTCACACCCCGATTTCCACGTGTCAACAGTGGGCCCGGTAGGGGAGTATCGTGACGTGGTTGGCAACATCATAGTCAAACAACACAATATATAAATGCACAGCGGAAGCAAAAGATAAATATATTACATTCCGAATATAGGTAATGTCAAAGTATTACAACGGAAGGTAAAGGATCCACAGGCGGATCAAATAAAAGAAACTAAAACTGTTCAACAGACTTTAGGCATCTAGAACTTGCAAGATTCTCTAATGACGCCCTGAGCTCCCAGCCAATTATGCGTAGTACCTGTCACTTAACCTTTTGGAAAATACGTCAGTTTACACTGGTAAATACAATTAACTGACTCATTTTGGAAAAAGAGTTTGAAAAGTGATTCGAGTGCAAACGGCACAAAATATCTTGACACATTGATTAAAATGCACAGAGGAAAAATTAATCTTTTATACTTGGGGAAATTTTATTAATAAAAATCTTGTATCCGATTTACATGGTTGTCCAACATTTAGGGCCGGTGATTATACAATACAAGCCGGACAAGATTAATCGACACACCACAAATATAATCTCACAAGAAGACACCCTTACGAGTGAGTATACGTTATACATATGCAACAGGAGGTGTTATGTCTACACCTTGTGCTTACGTCGTGGCCATTCACTTTTTAAAATGAGCCAAGGATATCCAGGACACGGTCATTAACCCCCAATGTTATTTGTTATCAATCAATACAGATTAAAACGGGATTATGCAATTTAATCATCTCCGATTAAAAGGTTTCTACACCCGACCAAGCGGTATTTTTATAATACCGTATCCCAAGCCCGTATAAGGGAAAATAAGTTAAAAGTATTTACCTGAGTTAGCAACAATTTATACTCAGCCGTATATTCTATCAGCAAGCATAAGTACTTCTACTGGGGCTCTCAATCTGGAACGAAGGTTTTATTAACCTATTAGATTCCTAACGGGTCTTATTTAAGTCGTAACTTAGACCGGTTAGTTTTAAGGAAGGTTTACGGTTCAGACGCATGATTAAGCGAAGACCGGAATAGAATGTGATTTAGACCCGACAAGTTTGAAGACTTGTATAACATGGGTAAACTAAACACATTCTGGATTTTAAGATAAAAAGGATAAGGTTTGACCCGGTTCGGCTAATTTATGCAAACTAGTTACATAAACCGAACCGAACGCGCCAGAGGCGTAACGGGTAACCATATGTTTCCTAAACAGGTTTCCTAAGTTAATTATGCCTCAAATATGTTGTGACATCAGAAAGATGTCTTTCATTATGCCCGAAACGAATTTAAACACAAACTATGCCCCATAGGGATAGTTTGGTCATTTTAAAGTTTGTAAAAGAGTTTAGATGTTTAACTGAGTTACAGGTCTGATGTAAACAGCAAAAATACTCAATTTTCTAAGTTATAACAGTAGGGTAAAGTATATATGTGAAATTTATAGATTTTAACCAAGCGATGCGCCGTAGGGGCATTTTGGTAATTTCACATAAGCCGAAAAGCTCAAAACTGGAGTCTGAGTTTATCAACCTTTTCTTACCGTTAAAACATCTTAATTTGCCTCAAATATCAGTAGGTATCAACCCGGGTATGTCCAATATGATTTAAAAACATACTATGCGTTAAAACGTTAATTAAGGCGATTAAAGACCATTTCCGGGTTTGATACTTAAATCTGATATTTTTATATTTCCAGATGGCTTAAAATAATTTATTTATCATATGTGATCAGTAGCAAAAGGTTTGGAGTTGTTTAGATAAGTAAAACTCATTTTATGGCCCGTAAGGGCAAAACCGACAATTACCGGATTAAGCCTACGACTACTAGTTATGCTCATCCTAAAATTAATTAAAAATATTTAAAAATCCCAAAATAATATATTACATCAGTGGGTATTAAGTTTGATACCAAAAAGTAGGCTTAACTAGGCTATACGCTAATTACGCCATTTTATTAACACAAAGCTTTAAATATGCGATATTGAGCATAACTCTTAATCTATAAGTCAAACTGATGTCAAACTTCGCATACAAGTTTATATATCAGTAACTAAGGTTTCTACACTTTTGCATTTTCATAATTCTCGTTTTAAGGTGTAAAGGGCATAATGGTCAACATATGAGCTATTAACGGAAACGCGTAAACGAATGGGTCAATCAATGAACCAACCACAGAGGGTTATGCTAACATGTAGCCTGGTCCTAAGGAAGTTCTAAGGCATTTCCAACTTATACTAAAACGGGTCAGAACTGAAGTCAAAGCAAAAGTCAAAGCTTTGCGACTTTCGGTTCCGAATCGGTTCAAAACGGAAAGTTGTCGAATCAAACAAGCTTAGACAAGTTCTTATGTTTATTATCAAGTTATATGAATGATAAAATAGGTTATACGCCTTTTACATTGTTAATTATGCATTAAACGAAAGATTACATTTCTGTTGACTTTTTCTAATCATATTTGACTCGACAAATGACCTAGTTAGGATGGGAATCAGTGGATGCCCTTTTAAGGGTTTAAAGCCCACATAATTACCAACTTATAACTACTTTTAAATTCGAGATATGACTGAGCCATTATTGACTAATCTCGAAGTCAAACCGTAATTACGACGGTTTGACTTTTAGCTAATTAACCAAGCTAAACTCAACAAAGAAGAACTAGAAGACTTACAAGAGTCTTATGCATGACTTAAGATCAAATGGACCTGCTTGAGAGCTCCAGATATGATCCAAGAATGCAGGAGAAGTGTGAAGAGTTGTGTTGCAACTAATGGCCTTTTATACAAGTTCTAAACACCATAACATGTTGACAACAAAGTCTATGATCAACCACAACCATCCAACACTTATTACTAGTGCCTAGGGAAGTCTAAAGGTCGTCCACATGTGAGAAAAACCGGCCAAATAGGTCACAATCGCGAAAAACAGGCTACAGCAAGTTTCTGGTCGCTGGGTGACTGGTAGCGCACCGTTACACTCCCATTGTAGCGGTGCGCTAGCCCTCCTCAGGGGCAATTCTTCCATTTTTCAGTTTGCATCCCTGGCTCTTGGTACTCCGAAAGGTCAACTAAGCTTATTTCTTGCATTTTGACCCCTTATTATTTATATACAAGGGCTTTATGACTTATACTCACTTTGCCAAGTCCCTGGACACTTCCGGTTAGTCCGAAAAGTCATAACTTTCACCGTTGACGCTTTAACCCCTCGTACACGAATTTGATCATAACCTTCTCATACGATAACGAAACTTTATGAAATTTTAATCGTGCATTCTAGTGAGCATAATTAACCATTACAAAGCTTCGGGTTTGCTAAAAGGTCACCCATAGGTATAACTTAGGCATGTTGACACATTTAACCCTTGTGGTTTGAAATCTCTCACTTTTAGCTTCGTATGATCCATGATTTATCCGTCTAAGGGTATAAACATCATGTAGGGTTATTGTAAAGTATATTTATCCATTGTTGACATTTTGAACCCTTATTTTCACATACTTTCTATGTTTGTCAACTTTAGTCCCTCTAAAGTATTCTTTCTCACGTTCAAGATTATGACACGTGTCAATACCTTATAGGACGTGAATTTTCGAGGTGTTACAATCATTCAAATGAGTGAGTGCATTTGTAAATCATTTTGGAAATTTTGAAGTTTTTCTTCGTAGCATTAAAACAATGTGGTGTATAGTTGCCAAGTCATCCGATCGAGAGTTTGGTATTTTGAAGTTTTGGTCAAATTGTTTTAAACAAGAAATGGCATAGAGGACAAGTCACCTGTCGAATGGTCATCCGATCGGATGGCCACTCGAGTGGGCAACCTATTGTTTTGAAAACTTTGTAAAATTTTTCTAAGTAAAGGTTTCGAGTTTAACGGAGACGATGTGATGAGGTGTCGAACAACGGAAACATACCAAGGTCCAATTCATCCGATCGGATGGGAATCACCCCATTCAGTCGTACTCACTGTTCTTTTGATGAAGTTCATGTTCAACCCGTAAATCGGTCATCTCTCCAGTGGAAATCCGTTTTCAGACCAGCTCTCAACTAGAGAATGAGTAGAGAGTCTGTATGAGCAAGGATTCCATCGGTTTTATAGAGGATGTTGAAGAAAAGTTTGAGAGTAGATGAAAAGTGTTGAAATCTTGTAAAACTTAGTGAAAAGTTGTGGAAATCTCTTAGATCTGAATCATTCTTGATGAGATGACGTCACTCAACCGATTGCATAAGCAACCGAGGTGATATCACCTTCAAGGGGTCCAAATCAGGTGACTTCAAGATGAAAATAAGTGATTTTCATGGAGAAGATGATGAAGAAGTGTGTAGTGATGATGGAAGTACAAGATTTAGGAAGAAATACTTACGAAATGCCCTTGAATCGAGAGAAATCTGCCTGAGAATGACTTGGGAGCGAGTTGTGTCGAATAGAGCTGTCACATCAGTGAACAGTAGTGTGTACGGGTATTTATAGTGTCAGAGAGAGAGAGAGTTTAAGGCGGTGGTGAGTGCGAGGGTCGAATGGATGTCCGATCGGATGGCCATCCAATCGGATGGTCATCCGGACGGATGTCCATTCGATCGAATGGTTATTCGACAAGTCGATTTGTGCGAGTCGGTTTTCCAACTTTTGTTTCGTGTGTTAAGCATTGCGATGAGATAACCACATAACATTAAACAAATAATTACACAAATAACACACATAACACATAAAATGCATAAAAGTAATTCTGCGTTTCGAGTTGCGTTGCGACTGCGTTGAGAATGCGTTTAGACTAACATGCGATGTAATATGCGACAAAATGTGTTTAAGCAGTATGCGTTGTAAACTGCGTTTAATGCGATAACTGCGTTTGAAATGAGCATCGTGAATGCGTTGTAAAACATAGTTTTAAAGTATCGTTCAAACCTGTCACACCCCGATATTTCCAAATATTACCGGTGGGCCCGGTGGGGAGTATCGTGACGTAGTTGATATCGTCATAGACAATTAACACAATATTATAGCACAGCGGAAGGCTTGGTAGATAATTACTATTACAAACCATAATGTCCGAGTGTCCAAAATAAAAGAATATACCGACTGGTTGTAATAGAGATCCACACGCGGATCATAAAACAAATACAAGAAACTGAAATAACAGACTTCAGGCAACTAAGGATTTGCAAGATCCTCTTATTTGACACCAAGTAGCTCCAGCCTAATTTCGAGAGGTACATGTCACTTAGTCTTTGGAAAATACGTTAGTTTTCACTGGTAAATACAATTAACCGACTCATTTTAAAAGAATTTATGAAAATTTATTTAGTTGCACAAGGCACAAAACCATTTATAACTTGGGACATTCTTTAATAAAATCTTGAATACAGCTTTACATGTTTGTCATACAATTGGGTCCGGTTTGGAAGCCGGTCATGCTTAACCGACTCACCACTTATAAAACCCAAAAAGGAGTTATCCCCAACATGTGGGTTATTTATTCGTTAGCATTTTGCATTTGTCAGGTGTATGCCTACACCCCGTGCATAGGTCGTGGCCATTTATAATATAAATGAGCCGAGGATATCCAGGACACGGTCATTAACCCCCAATGTTTATGTTATCAAACAAAACAGATTAAAACGATCTATGCAATTTATTAATCACAATCCGATTAAATGATTTCATACCCGACCAAGCGGTATTATTATACCGTATCCCAAGCCCGTATAAGGAAAATAAGTTAAAAGTATTTACCTGAGCTAGATGTGTAAGGATGTAACTCAGCCGTATGTCTCCTAAAGCCTTATGTAAATACCTTCTACCGAAGCTACTTAATGTGTATAGAAGGTTTATTAACCTATTAGGATACTAACGGGTCTTATTCAAGTCAAGGACTTAGACCGGTTAGTTTGAAAGATACTTTACAGTTCGAAACGCTAGATTAAGCGGAGACCGGAATGGAATGTGATTTAGACCCGACAAGTTCGAATACTTGTATAATATGGGTAAGCTAAACACATTCTGGATTTTGAAGTAAAAATGAATAGGTTAAACCCATTTCGGCTAATTCGTGTAAACTAGTTACATAAACCGAACCGAACGCATAAATGCATAACGGGTTACCAAATGAACCATATACAAGTCTCACTTGTTATTATGCTTAAAACATGTTAATATATCAGTAGGATGTTAACATATATGTCCAAAAAGTATTTAAAACAAAATTAAGTCCCATAAGGGCATTTTGGTCATTTTGAGGTCTATAAAAGAAGTTTAAAAGTAAACTGATGTTTTGGTCTAAAACATTCTGTAAAAATACTTATTTTATGGTGTTAAAACAGTAGGATATCATTCATATGTGTGGGTTCACCATTTATGGCCAAACTATGCCCCGAAAGGGTATTTTGGTCATTTCACATATGCTTTTAAGGACATAATTGGAAGTCTGAGTTCATGAATTATACCTACTGTAAAAATATCAAAATTTATTTATAAATTCAGTAGGTAACAAGTCTTAGGTGCTAAATAAGGTTTTAAACCATACTATGCACCTAATTAGCGTAAAAATCGAAAATTGACGATATTTGAGATGTTTATAAAATTCTGAGATTTTGATCAGCCTTGAATGTTTAGAATGTTTTATTTTTCATATCAAATCAGTAGAAAAAGGTTTGGCATGTTAATCATATGTAAATCATATTTTATTAGCCAAAAGGGCATTATCGACAATTAAGGAATTTATACAAGAACTCTATGTTATGGTCAGTATCTAATCTGACCAAACATTTCAAAAATTCCTAAAAATGATATCATAATAGTAGGTAACGAGGTTTTGGTCAAATTCTATGTTTAAACATGAATTATGCATAAAAGCGTAATTTAATATTTATAAAAGCTAAATTTGCGATATCTTGCATAACATCAGTTTGAGACCAGGAAAAATGTCAAATTTATTTAGACATGTTCATATATCAGTACTTAACCTATTTGCATGCTCATATATTAAAAAATCTCATTTTTTGATCAAAAGGGCATATTGGTCAATTATAAGCATAATAACGGAAACTAGCATATAATTCAAAATATTAATGACCAGGTAATATAACCTCAGAGGGTTATAATACAACACAATATGGTCCTAATGGAAGCTTAAAACATAGAAGAATAAAGATCAATCGGGTCAGAACTGAAAGTCAAAGCAAAAGTCAAGCTTTTGCGACTTTCGGTTGCGAACCGACCCTAAACTCAGAATTGTCGGGGTGAACATACTTAGACATGTTCTAATAATATTTACCAAGTTATTAAAGTGATAAAATATGGTTTATACCTTCTACATTATCATATTATGTTTTTATTTAAAAATTTGACTAGTTTGACTTTTTAATTAATTACTTTGACCCGACAATTAACTAAGTAAACTTGGTAATTAGGATGTGCCCTTTTGAGGGATTAACACACACCTAATTACGATCACGTAGCCATATTCGCCTCGAACAATGGCTGGACCGTTTAGGTCTAAACCGAAGGTCAAAGCCATTTTGCGGCAACTTTGACTTTTCGGTTTTTAAATAACAAAACTGAACTAAAGGGGGGCTAAGGACACTTACAAAAGGGTCCTAACTTAATCTTTTCAACTAGAATGAGCTTCCTTATGGTCAGGAATCCTAGAAAATAGAGAAGAGAAGAGATTAAAATGATGTGAGCAATGAAACAAGGCACCAAGAGTCCTATTTATAGTTGAAGATCATGATTCAAGATCATCACAGGTGTTATGGAGTGTCTAGGATCATCACAGGTGTCCTAGTGGTAATTTAAAACCATCAACAAGCTCCTGGTATCGAATTTCAAGTGTTTAAGTCGGTTAATTGCAGAAACTTGCAGCTGGCAGTATTTTTCTGCGCTGGGGGTTCTCTCGCGAGCCGGACAGAATACAGGGGCAGGTCTACGCGCCCCGCGACACTCCTATGTTCAGGTTAAAAATGTTTGAAACTTGGCAGTTTCAGTCCCTGGCCTTTATTTACTCAAATTAACTTCATTTTAGGCACTTTTAACCCTTGTAGTTAGTTTGTAGATGATCTTAGGAGTATAATCAAACACCATTATGTCCAGTTTCGTTAATCGTTCACCGAAAACACTAGTTTCATCTCGTTGATGCTTTCAACCCTTATTCTTGGGAGTTTGCGTAATTAACACATAGCGATATCGAAACCTTGTGAATTTGTTATCACATATTCTTGGGAGTAAAATCGAACATTCCGAAGACCCGGGTTTGTTAAAAGGTCACTCAGATGTAAGAATTAACATGTTGACACGTTTAACCCCTGTATCTTGTAAAGTTTTGTTTACTTTCACAAATGGCTTTATACGTCCGACAATTTACTCGATTAAGAATATATTCATTGTGTGTGGTCAATCAGATGCACGAGTTTGGCATGTTGACACTTTTAGTCCATTCGCATACATGTTTTCATTGTTTGACAACTTTAGTCCTTCAAACTTAAACTTTTACATGATTAGGGTTTGGGACACGTGTCTTCACACAATTGGACGCGTTTTTATGAGGTGTTACATCCTCACCCCCTTAAAAGAAATCTCGACCCTGAGATTTACCAAAACAAGTAAGGGTACTTTTGTCGCATGGTGGACTCAACCTCCCACGTCTATTCAGGGCCTCTACGGGCATCCCATTTAACTTTCACTATAGGCACGTGCTTTCTTTGGAGCTTTTTAACCTGTCGATCCTCGATCGATAGAGGTCTTTCAACAAACCTCAGGCTTTCATCAATCTGTACGTCTTCGTGAGACATTGCTAGCGATTCATCAGCTAGACATTTCTTTAAGTTACAGATGTGGAACACATTGTGAATTTCTTTAAGTTTAGCTTATAAGCTACACTGCCAACACATTCGATGATCTCTAATGGTCTGATATACCTTAGGCTTAGCTTGCCCTTATTACCAAAGCGCATCACACCTTTCCAGGGTGATACCTTTAGTAAAACTTTGTCGCCTACCTCAAATTTTAGAGGTTTTCGCCTCTTATCTGCATAGCTTTTCTGCCTATCCCTGGGAGCTTTTATTCGATCACGAATTTGGATAATCTTTTCCGTTATTTCAAGGACTATATCAGGTCCTGATAACTGAGTCTCTCCTACTTCAGCCCAACAAACAGGAGTTCTGCATTTCCTCCCATATAATGCCACAAAAGGCGCAGCCTGTATGCTAGTATGGTAACTATTATTATAGGAGAACTCAATCAAAGGTAGGTGGTCATCCCAGCTACCATCCAAATCAATAACGCATACACGAAGCATGTCTTCCAACGTTTGAATTGTACGCTCACTTTGTCCATCTGTTTGAGGATGGTAAGCAGTACTAAAGTTCAAAAGAGTGCCTAATGATTGTTGGGAACTTTTCCAAAAATGAGAGGTGTATCTAGTATCTCTATCAGATATAATAGATACTGGCACTCCATGGAGAGATACAATCTCATCCACATACAACTGAGTTAGCTTGTCGGAGGTATGAGTCTCCTTGATGGGTAAGAAATGTGCTGACTTAGTCAGTCTGTAAACTATGACCCATATCGTATCATTTCCATGCCTTGTTTTAGGTAACTTGGCTATAAAATCCATGGTTACCATTTCCCACTTCCATGTGGGAAGTTCTGGTTGTTGTAGCAAACCTGACGGTTTTTTATGTTCAGCTTTAATCTGAGCACAAGTTAGACATTTAGCTACGTGTGTGGCTATAGATTTCTTCAAACCTATCCACCAATAATTTGCTTTCAAATCTTGATACATTTTGTCACCTCCAGGGTGAACTGAGTATTTGGAGTTATGTGCCTCCTGGAGGATTACATCTCTAACTCCCCCATGGATTGGAACCCAGATCCTACCATTTAATCTAAGGATTCCATCCTTGCCAGGAAACAACTGATCAGCCGTTACGCCTAACTTTTCACTTGGAAAGTTAGCTTCCAATATAGCTTCCTTCTGAGCAGCTAACAGCCTTTCAGTCAAGCTGTTCTTAAGTTCGATACTCTTCGCATTAATCCGTATAGGTTTAATACTTTCTTTTCTGCTTAATGCATCAGTGACAACATTCGCCTTACCAGGATGGTAGCGAATCTCACAATCGTAGTCATTTAGGGTTTCCATCCATCGGCGTTGCCTCATATTAAGATCTTTTTGATTGAACAAGTGTTGAAGACTTTTGTGATCCGAATATATCACACAGTTAGTTCCATTTAAATAATGTCTCCACAACTTAAGTGCAAATACAACGACACCCAACTCCAAATCATGGGTGGTGTAATTCTTTTCGTGCACCTTTAATTGTCGTGATGCATAGGCAATCACCTTGCCTTTTTGCATAAGTACACAACCCATTCCGGTGCGTGAAGCATCACAGTATACAACAAACTCTTCTATCCCCTCAGGTAAAGTTAACACAGGGGCATTGCTCAACTTGTGCTTAAGAATCTCGAAAGACTCTTGTTGTTTATGACCCCAATCAAACTTCACATTTTTGCGAGTCAGAGTAGTTAACGGTGCAGCTATTCTTAAGAAGTTCTCTATGAATCTTCTGTAATAACATGCTAATCCCAGAAAGTTGCGAATCTCAGTTGGCGTTTTAGGTGCCTCCCAATTCATAATCGCTTCAATCTTAGCGGGATCCACTTGGATACCTCGTTCTCTTACAACATGTCCAAGAAACTGGACTTAGCGAAGCCAGAATTCGCACTTGGTGAATTTAGCGTAAAGCTTCTCCTGTTGAAGCAGTCCTAAAATGCACCGGAGGTGTTTTTCATGATCAGCTTGATTACGAGAATAGATAAGTATGTCATCTATGAACACGATTGCAAACTTATCTAAATAAGGCATGCAGAATCGATTCATGAGATCCATGAATGCTGCAGGTGCATTAGTGAGCCCAAAAGGCATCACTAAGAACTCATAGTGACCATATCTTGTTCTAAATGTGGTTTTAGGTACATCTTTAGTTCTATCTTTGAGTTGATGATATCCTGATCTTAAATCGATCTTCGAGAAGTAACTTGCCCCTTGAAGTTGGTCGAATAAGTCGTCGATCCTGGGTAATGGATAACGGTTCTTGATCGTTACCTTGTTTAGCTCATGGTAATCAATGTACAGTGTTGGTGCATATGTCTGTTGACTTCGTCTTGTATCGAGTCATGTATATAGATTGTGTAGAACAGAGTTGATTAGACTTGAAAATAGGATTTTAGGGAAGAAAGACCAGGTCGCACGAACTGGCTGAACCAGTTCGTACGAACTGACCAGGTCGCACGGCCTGGTGAACTGTGGTTCGTGCGGACTGGTATCCCTATATATATGTGGTCTTGTGATTTCATTTGTAACAGTTGTGATTCCGGTAGTGAAGCTCTGCCGAAGTGTCGAACAAGCTGTAATCGGTTTCAAATCAATACTAACGACAGTTAAAGTGATTCTTAGTGTTAAACAAGCTGCAATCATGTCCAAATCATTGAATTTCACCTTTGGTTTGGTCTAGAACTCTTCTGATCGACTCATTTGATCAATTCAATGATCCTACAAGTGGTATCAGAGCTCAGGAGGAAGAGTTCTTACCATTTCAGCTTGTTTTCATTGATAAAAACTGATTTCTTCTCATTTCTACTCATTCTTCTACACTTTCTCATCAAATTACTGAGTTTTTACGGTTAAAATGATCTGATTTCGTGATATATCACGTAAAACACTGTTTTAATCAATCCGTGAACAAATCAGACCTAAAATCAACCTAAAACTTGATAAAAATGGCCAAATCATGTGAAAACATATCTGATCGTTCGAAATTTTGAGCCAGTTCGCACGGTGTGAAAAATTAGGTCGCACGAGTTGATCATCCAAGTGTCCAGATCGTGTGAGGTGACCAGGTCGTTTGAGTTTAGGTTCCAGGTTGCACGATCTGAATCCCAGGTCGATTGTAATTACCCCAGATCGCACGAAGTGTTCAAGTCATGTGAAATTTCTTCAGGTCGTGTGAAAGTTTGTCCAGGTCGTGTGAATTGATACTAGGTCGCGTGAAAGTATATCAGGTTGTTTGAAATTGTGATCCAGGTCGTGTGGGGTGAACTATAAGCTACCAGGTCGTTTGAAACTTTGACCATTTCGTTTGAAAAGAGTGATTTTGGAAACGGTTGATACTAAAAGATGGATAACGAGTTTTACAACGCTTTTGCTACTGCTTCGGTCGCTCCAGTTACCGTTGCTGAGACTGTTGGTATCGAAAATGAAACGGGAACTTTCCAAAAGCCTCCAAAGCTTATGTACATTGAGGACTTTAAAGGATGGCAAGATCGTTTTGAAAACTGGGTGCAAGCAAATAAGTTTGATGCATGGGTTTCGTTAGAGAAAGATTATACTTTACCGAAAGATGATCTTGAAAATGAAAAACCGTTAAGTCAATTTACACCGGATGAAAAATTAAGATACACCAGTGAAAAGATGATAATTAGCATTCTCCAACAAGCGGTAAAAGAAGATATCTTTGTTTTGCTTCAACATAAGGGAACTGCTAGATCAATTTGGAAAGCATTGATTAAAAAGTTTGAGGGTAGTGCCGATATGATTAAAAATAAACAAGCATTACTTAGGAAATCGTTTGATATGTTTACAACTTTTGAAGGTGAGACGACTAGGAAGATTATCGAGAGATATTGTCATCTAGTCATGGAGATGAAAAGATTGGACATCAAGAAAGGAGATGAAGAATGGGTTGATAAGCTAGCTGATGCGTTACCACAAAATGAATGGGGAACATATCTGTTGATTTTAAAGCATAACCGACAATTTGAAGATATGAATTTGAGTAAGTTTATCCAGAAGTTGGAAGAACATGAGCTAGCAATTCGAAAAACTGCTACAATGAGAAGTCCGGGTGCTCAACAGGATGTTAGTCTGTACTACAAAGAAAACAAGATTGAGACCACTCTGAGTCCAAAGATTCAGACTGCGTTCAGTGCTGATGGTACTTCCGGAACAAATGCAAACAATACAAATCAGAGCAGTGGATATACTTTGTCTTATTCAAGTTTTGAACCAATTTCTTAACACCAAGTTCTCAACAACAAAGTTCAACAAACTTTAATGGTCAAGTTTTGCAATGCAATGTTACATTAAATATTCAAAATGATCAAAATTTCTCTCCAGATATTGTGAAGCAACACATGGCATCACTTGCAACTATGTTAGAGTCGTATGAAAGCTTGGTTGCTGGACGAATCGGAAATCCGATGCTTACTAAAGAGGATTATGACCAGATTGATTCTGAGGAACTTGAGTTGATGGACATCAAGTGGTGTTTAGCTAGTGTTTTGAGAAGAGCAGAAAAGTTCAAACAGATCACAGGAAGAGATGATCTTCGTGAAGCTGCAACATCTCAGCTAGGTTTTGACAAATCGAAGGTTACTTGTTTTCGTTGCCGAAAAAAAGGTCATTTTAAACGAGAGTGTACAAACAGGGAAGCAACCGGAAGATAAGATCCATTCGGAAACAACGATTATCATCGAAAAACAATTTATCATCAGGTTGCTCAACAACCATATCAACAACAATCTTCACACTCACGTACTGTTGAAGAATCAAAGGGTAAAGCTTGTTATGGCCTGATAGACCAAGAAGATGAAAGGATTCTGAAATATTTCAATTGGGATGATTATGATCCTTCTAGACCTTCAGTTTCTAAAGCATTTGTTGCTCGAATCTTTGAAGACTCAACCTCAGGAGAAGAATCAGTCAAATCTAAGAACCGTTCTAGAAGACAACCGATTTTTAAATCTTCAGGAAGTGATGAAGACACTGATGATGAGGAAGAGTATATTAATAGAGCTAGAAAACAATTGGATTCTTATAGTTTTAATTTTTTTTTGCAGATAAAATCGAGATGTTGAAAGAGAAAGGGGTTGCTAGACTGAAGAGAGAAATGGAAGCAAGAAGGGTTGCTGAAGAACAGACTAAAGTTCAGATGGAAGCTAATAAGGCAAAAGTTGAAGAAAAACCGACAGAGAAGGTCGAGGTTGAAGAGAATGAAGTGAAGATGGAAGTTGAGAAAGAATCGATTGTGATTGAAAAGGAGGTGGAGAAAATAGTTGAAAAAATCGTTGAAGTTGAAAAAATTGTTGAAGTGGAAAAGATTGTAGAGGTTGAAAAATCTTGTGCTAAGTGTTTAGAACCTTGCAAAGATTTTGCTGAGAAAGATACAAAGTTGGCTGAATTGGAAAAGCTCAAAGAGAACTTACTGCATAATGTGAGGAGCATAAAGAAGTCATATGATCTCCTAAGCAACAAAGTGAACTTGTACAAAGGAGCTTGTGATGAAGATATTCAGATGAAAAATCTTCTGAAAGCAACAGTTCTTCAAAAGCAAACTGCAATCAACGGATATATTGAGATGAAACAAGAATTGGCAGCAATGAAGATTGAAACTGAAAGAGTGAACAATTTACTTCGAAGTTATCAAAGTTCAGAGTATGTTATTGATCACATCTATCCTGCCGTGGCAGCTCATAAGTTTGCAGATGATGAAGAAAATTCTGGTAAGAAAACTGGTTTGAAGTATAACAGAGTACCAAATCCAATGTGGGATGGCTATACCCCCCGAGATTTTGAAAAGGTGGCTGAAGCACTCAATCTGAATCTGAAATCCGAGTCTATCGATGGATTACCAGATGATATTGATGTCACCTTCACAGCGTCTGACACTGATCATGAGTCCGAGTTAATTAAGAAAGTGGTCGATCAGGTGTTGGATAAAGATGAAGAGTCAAAGTCAGAGTCTAAATCTGAAAAGTCGAGTTCATCAGACAGAAGTTCGAGTTCACCGGTCAAAAGGGTTTACAATAAAGATTTTCTGATGTCACAAAATAATTTGAATGACGAAACATTCAAAGTAGCATATACTTTGAATGATTCTGACAAATTATATTCTGATGAAGAATTTCCAATAAGATGTGTTAAAACTGAAATGATTAACAAGGTTTTCAAATTAACAGAAATTAATATTTCTGAAATAAAAGATGTAAATCTTACTGAAAAACCTAAAAAATACACTTCAAGAGTTCAACAAAGATTGAACAAGAAAAAGGGTTACAGTTCTGGTTCGGGTTATCGAAAGAAACCAAACCATAACAGTAATTTCAAAAAGAAAGGATTAGGTTTTATTCCACCAGAAAATCATAAAAATGAGAAAATTTATAAATAAAAAACTAAATTTGTTTCAGGAGCAAGTTCAGAAGAAGAAAAGGAGAAACCTTTTTGGAACCAGTCAAACAAGGAGTTTCTCGCTGAAAAGTAAAAGAATGCGTTGAAGGAATCTGAATCGAGAGTTGAAAGAAGAACATGTTTCAAATGTCAAGAGGTTGGACATATTGCTTGGAATTGCCCAAAGTCCACCAACACAAAACAGGGAGTGTCTTCTAACTCTAAATTGAAAGAAAAATGTGTTGACAAAAAGGAACAACCAATTGAAAATTTAAAGAGTTAAAAAATTTGACTTTCGAAGTTGGTGAAAGTTCAAAACATTTTTACAAAAGAAGAGCAAATTTAAACAAACAAAAATGGGTTGTCAAGAACTCAGAGGATAGTTCTGGCAATGAATCTGACTCGTCAAAGTCAGAGGAGCCATCTGTTGTGCTAAAAGATGAGAATTTCGTTCCAACAATGGATGATGAAAATTTTCCACCATTGTCAAACGGAAACTTGAAGTCAAAAGTTGGTAAGATTGAGATTTTAGATCAATTCTTTTCTGATAAGAAAAAATTTGATGCTGAAAAAGCATTTAATGGAAAAGTGTTACATATTTTTGGAAAGATGGCTGATGGGAAGGTGAAGGGAGTGAAATAATTTTATTAATAAAAAATTGTTAACCCAAATGAGGATGGTTCACCCATGATTGATCAGGCATGGGTGAGATTCTTTAAAAAGTAAAAACCTGACTTGCTGGAGCTCCCAAGTTGGTAATCGTGGAGCATGAATCGGCATCATTCTTGATAAATGTTTTTGAAAAACCTACAAGTTGTTAAATCAGAGTGATAAGTTTTTACAAGTGGTTAAAAGAACAATGTGATGAAACCCCATGATGTGTGAAATCAACAAAACTAATTTTCCGGAAAAAACCATTTTGATTAAAACAAACTTAAGTGTTTTGAAATCATAATGGGAAAATAGTTTGTTGTCAGGGGGAGTTCTGATTGTTTAAGCCAAGTGGATGGCGAATTGAAGCAATTTACATCAGTTTGTCATTTTACTTTGTATAGTTGGTTGTTTACATATTTTCAAATTTTCCCAGAAAATCAAAAATTGAAACATATTTTTGATTTTAGGGGGAGTAAAAAATTTTAGAAATTTTGAAAATTTGAAAAATCCAAAAACATCGAAAAATCAAAATGAGTTTTGTTGTGAAAAAGAGGAAATGATAGTACATCAGTAGACAATCACAGCATGCTAAAGAATTGGAAAGTTAAAAATGTGATAAACGGTCTCACTGATGATATGCCAGTAGGTTTTTACACGCTTAGTAGATTGTCTTTGAGATATAAATCTAAATATCAAATACTTACTTATCTCGTGGGGAACATCTCTCGGATATATAGGTAACCCCTGAAATCTTGTTTGAAGGGCTTTCTATTTCTGACATACTAAGTCTTTGTGCGTGATGATATCTGGGGTATTATACCAGGACTTCTGAGTTTGCAAGAGCAGTAGCCTAGTCCTCGTATAATACTCTGCACTGCTTTAATCATAAAGCCCACCCTCAGCATAAAAAATGATGAAACATTGAAAAAATGCTAATCATGTGCTGTTGAAAAGAAGATCCCCAAGGGGGACCCACCTAAAGTCGAGCCATCATCTCTCTGATTTTGCGGAAGCAATAGCCTGAGCTCTCATGGACTCGCATTTACCCCTTACAGATATCATTAGTGTACATTCACCTGTAAGACTGAATATATGAGTCTGGATATGGGAGTATATTCTGAGGTGGGACACGCGAATAAGTTAAGTGCTTAAAACACTAATCTCGTATCTCGAAACAGTTGAATTTTGTGTGAAAATTTAAGTGGATCAGTATACTGACAATCTAAGTGAATAGTTTAAAACTTAAAGTGTTTAAAGCTCAACGGTGCTAGTGATGTGTCATATATTTATATGATCCTCTTTCACAAACTCACAAAAATATGTCTGTATATAGTTTATTTCCCAAAATTCAAAAAGAATGTGTTTTAGCATAAAATTTTGAAAAATCAAAAATATTTTATTTCATCTTATTTTTGAAAACGGATGTTGAAAAGCTGATTTTCAAAATTCCAAGTGCTAAACATGATGAAAAACAGTGGGTTGGGAGAGTGTGTTTGAAATGAACAATGAAGTTTGAGATAATTCGAGAAACTAACAGTAAAATCGGTGTTAGTTAATCAAGGTCATTAATTTGAACTTGATATAACTTTTGTTGAACAATATCTACAAGTGGTTTCTAATTTTATTAAGTTTTAAAAAATTGTGAAACTTACTTTTGGGTAGAGTTTGTGCAGGTGAAAAACGTTGAAAGAGCTAGGTTTCTGATCCTGTTGCTACAGAAAGCCAGAAAACGTTCCTGAAATTGTAAAAGATGATTGAGAATTCCAGACTGCGATCCCAGCTTATCGAAAGGGGGAGTCTGAATACATAAAAGCCAGGTTGAGATTCTGATAGAAGAAGATAGAGATTGATGAGGATGCTTACAGGGAAAGATATTTTGGTGAGAGCATGAAGACTGATCAAGACTGAAGACTCGACACACCGAAGACTCGTCAACATCCAAGGGGGAGTTTGTTGGTGCATATGTCTGTTGACTTCGTCTTGTATCGAGTCATGTATATAGATTGTGTAGAACAGAGTTGATTAGACTTGAAAATAGGATTTTAGGGAAGAAAGACCAGGTCGCATGAACTGGCTGAACCAGTTCGTACGAACTGACCAGGTCGCACGACCTGGTGAACTGTGGTTCGTGCGGACTGGCATCCCTATATATATGTGGTCTTGTGATTTCATTTGTAACAGTTGTGATTCCAGTAGCGAAGCTCTGTCGAAGTGTCAAACAAGCTGTAATTGGTTTCAAATCAATACTAATGACAGTTAAAGTGATTCTTAGTGTTAAACAAACTGCAATCATGTCCAAATCATTGAATTCCGCCTTTGGTTTGGTCTAGAACTCTTCTGATCGACTCATTTGATCGATTCAACGATCCTACATACAGAAGCATTGAACCATCTTTCTTCTTCACAAACAGTATGGGTGCTCCCCAAGGCGATGAGCTGGGTTGTATGAAACCTTTTTTCAATAAGTCATCTAATTGGGCCCTTAACTCTTTCATTTCTGTAGGTGCTAAATGGTAAGGAGCTCGTGCAATCGGTGCTGCTCCAGGTAGAATGTCTATCCTGAATTCGACTTGCCTCTCAGGAGGTAATCCAGGGAGTTCATCAGGGAAGACATCAGGGTATTCAGAAATGATTGGGATGTCTTCAATCTTGGGTTTAGGTTCATCAATTGTCACCTGTGCCATGTAAATGACACATTCGTTCTTCAGAAACTTGGATGCCTTGAGTATAGATACATTGTCGGGCAAACCATAGTGTGTATCTCCTTGAATGGTGACTAACTCACCGGACGGGGTTTTGATGTTAACTAGTTTCTTATCGCAGACGATTTAGGCTTGGTTATGTGACAACCAATCCATGCCTAAAACTACATCAAACCCAGCCAATTTCATTGGTAAAAGGGATAGCGGAATAGAATGATTCTTAATGAATATAAAGCATCAATCAAGAAGAGTTGAAGCGGTTTCTAGGGTACCATCTGCGAGCTCTACCTCATATTTAATGTCTAGAGTTTTAATAGGCTGATTCAGCAATTCACTAAACTTATGATCTACAAATGACTTATCAGCACCTGAATCAAATAAAACTCTAGCATAAATATCATTAATAAGGAATGTACCTGTTAGGACATTGTCATCATTCACCGCCTCCCTGGCGTTCATCTGAAAAACCCTAGCTTTGGTTTTCTTCGCCTCATCAGGCTTCTTGGCATTTTTAGGGCAATTAGTCTTTATGTGCCCTTTTTCATTGCAACCATAACAGGTTGCATCCTTTATATTCCGGCACTCCAAAGTTTTGTGCCCTTTCTTTTTGCAGATTCCACAAGGTTTGGCTTGTGGATCCTGGTTGCATTTCCCGAAATGCCTTTTATCGCAAACCTTACACTTGGGTTTGTCACCAGGCTGACCCATCTTAAACCCAGAACTACCCTTCTTCTTCTTATTTGATTGATGGGACTGATCCTCTTCTCGCTTCCTCTTCCTGTCCTCAGTGATCCTCCTAGACTTACTTCTTATTACATCAAGGGTTAAAGACAGTGAAAGATCTACTACGGATCTATAAGAAGTAGGCTTAGAAGCCTTAACATTCCCCTTGATTTCAGGGGCTAAACCACCGATGAAACGCGCAATGCGTTTTGGCTCTGGAGTGACCAAATACGGAACGAGTCGTGACATCGAGTTAAAACTATGAGCATAAGATCTACAATCCAAATCTTTCATGACCAATGTGAGGAAATCAGTCTGCACTTTTCCACTTCATGCTATGGGCAGTAAGTATCTTTTATAAGCTCAACAAATTCAGCCCAAGAAAGGTTATATAGGAGAATCTTTCCTGTGGATTATACTAAAGCTTTCCACCATGCCAGGGCGTCGCCTTTGAAGGATTGTGACACAAACTTTACAATGTCCTTCTTAGCACACCCACTGATAGCAACTACTGTCTCCATCTCATCCAACCACTTCATGCAATCGATAGCCCCATTTTCTCCAGTGAAATCTCTTTGTTTACAAGAGATAAAGTATTTGTAGGTACAACCCTTGTTGTACCTGGGAGTCTGATCAAGCATGATCTTTTGAGGTTCAGATCTTTGATTGAATGAATGTTGTGAATCATCCTTTCTTGAAGTATGTTGTTTTGAAAGGGTCTTTGAATGAGTTTTAGATCGAACATTACTTGGTTCTTTGAACATCTCATTCATAGCTTGAGCAACTGCTGTGTTTATCACGGCCTGAAGTTCGGCGCCAGTAATATTTATTTTCATATTATTATTGTCTCCCTCTACTGGGTGACTGTTAGCTTCATCGGAGCCAGCCATGATTTGAATACTAAAATCAAACAATAATGGTTTGTTTAGATTGTATAATAAATCATCGAATTTGATGATTTGGTGATTATGGTATTAATAAACCATATAAATCATTTAGTTAATAAGTCAAAATTTATTTGATTATGATTTACCTAGGTTGTAAAGGAACCATTATAGGCAATTGAGTAGGATTTAATCCTTTATATTTATTAGACAGGGGACATAGTCACAACTGTGAATGTCATATAGGCATTTTATATATATAGCACGAAGGCTCATCTCGAAGGACATTTAGATGGCATGATATGTCACTTGGACAATTTAAAATATGATCATAATCTTTTAGATCGAGATGTAAGGGTCGAACATAGTTCATCGCCTTTTTGACAAGAAGTTTATAAAACTATCTTTGTCATGAATACATATTGGCCCGTAGGCAGAACACCTCAAATGGATGTTTTGTAAGGACATCACATTTGGTGTTAATAGCCATGATTCATATTGATCATATAGGCTTTGTAGGTGGCTTGGAAAGATCCAAGTACTTTTGGAAGCTAGTGTGGTTTCTCAAAGCACACTGGCAGGAGTGTTAACATGTTTTTTTTAGATGTTAATAGGGAATAATTGTCTTAAAAATGTTATACCATCATAGCCGTTATTATTTTAGCTAAGTTATACCTTTAAGAACTTCTTTTGAAATTTCTTTGGCAGATCAATAAAAATTGAAATGATATTTGCATGATGAGGTAATAAAATACACATAAAAATTTCAAAAGAAACTCCATTAATAATACTAAACGATTACAAAAAGTGCTCTAAACGGGTCTTTGAAATAAACAAATTGTCCACGCAGGGACTACAGGAAAGAAAACAAGTCCTCGTATGGACTAAAATAAAAGGAAATGTCCTCGCAGGGACTTAATTGAAATAACAAAGTAGATAAAACAAAGTTCTTCAACGATCCTTCTTCTTCTTGCCCTTTATAAGGTTTGCAAGACCCTTGAGGAACTTGTTATGCGTCCTGCCGTGTTCTTCCACCCTTTGCTCGACTTCTTCCAACCTTTACAATATTTCTTGAGGTTGCGGTGGTTGAAGTGGAGGTCGAGGTTGCTACTGATAAGGAGGGTATTGATACCCTTGTGCGGGATACCCAGTTGGGTATGCTGGTGGAAACGGTGAGGGGTAAAGGGCGTTAAAGTAAGTTGCCTCAAGATATGGATCGTGGGCAGGAGCTTGGTATTCATAACCAGTAGGAGCTTGATACTCAAACGGGTTATACCCAGACGAACCTGGGTAAGTAGGTATTGGGTTTTCATAACCCACTGGAGGTGGCGGTGGTGCAAAAGTAACTGGCGTGGTATCGATTTCCGACACCGCGTGAGAAGGTCCACCCATTTGTGGATCTTCGGGAATTGGAGGGTAAGTGCTTGAAGCTTGTGGGGAACTGAATCTCAGTCCCCCTTGCACGGACATCCGTGCGTTCCTCTTTCGCCTTGGTGGCTCAGGAGGTGGTTGAGGTGGTTCCTCAACTGGTAATGGCGGTGGAGTTACCGCCTCGAAGTGCGGCTCCTCTTATGGCTGATGTGGTGGGGTGTTGTGAAAAGAAGGGGTGTAGTAAAATTCCCATTGCCCAAACCATTCCTTAAAAGTATCGGGACCTTGATAAGGAGATCCCGCAAAAGATGAATCGCTCGAAATATCGATGGGATGCGTAGGCGTCCCAGATGGTGGCATTTGTGGATCTGGATCACTATCCACATCCATGTCCTACGAGAAGTGGTATTCGGGGCACAATGGATTATAATCCGGTGGTGAGTTGATGTAATCATTCTGGTTGAATTGACCCGGTGAGTAAGGATGTTGAGAAAGAGAATGATGGGATGAATGGTGAGAATGAAACAAATGTGCAGCGAATGCTGCGAGTGGTGTGAGTGTTCGGGTTCGTCTGGTTGTAATGGCCTAAACGAATAAGGGTATGATGGTGAAGTGCTTAGTGAAACAGAGCGTCTCGCTGGTTCCAACGAATGCCTCCAATCATCATTTGAGTTGGAGCTGCTAAACGATGCCGAAGGTGTGCGTCGGTGTGAGGGTCCGGCGTGTCCAGATGATCCTCCCCTGATGGGCCCTTTCCCTTTTCCTCTAACTCGTGGCGGCATTATATAAAACCTGCCAAAATAAGAAAACAACATATAAACGAAAAAGGAAGACTAAGAATAAAAGTTAAGAATAATCCTAGGACTTTGCCTAGACTCGGAAGTTTAAGGAATGTGTTATTGTGTCATTGAGATTAAACACAAAAGGCTAGTGTTTAATTCACTCAATGTTGGCTCTGATACCAACCAGTCACACCCCGATATTTCATCATATTACCGGTGGGCCCGGTGGGGAGTATCATGACGGTTGATATCATCATAGACAATTAACACAATATTATAGCACATCGCAAGGCTTGGTAGATGATTACTATTACAAACCATAATGTCCGAGTGTCCGAAATAAAAGAATATACAGACTGGTTGTAATAAAGATCCACAGGCGGATCATAAAACAAATACAAGAAACTGAAATAACAGACTTAAGGCATCTAAGGATTTGCAAGATCCTCTTATTTGACACCAAGTAGCTCCAGCCTAATTTCGAGAGGTACCTGTCACTTAGTCTTTGGAAAATACGTTAGTTTTTACTGGTAAATACGATTAACCGGCTCATTTGAAAAGAGTTTATGAAAATTTATTTAGTTGCACAAGGCACAAAACCATTTACAACTTGGGTCAATCTTTAATAAAATCTTGTATACATCTTTACATGTTTGTCATACAATTGGGGCCGGTTTGGAAGCCAGTCATGATTAACTGACTCACCACTTATAAAACTCACAAAGGAGTTATCCCCAACATGTGGGTTATTTATTCGTTAGCATTTTTCATCTGTCAGGTGTATGCCTACACCCCGTGCATAGGTCGTGGCCATTTATAATATAAATGAGCCAATGATATCCAGGACACGATCGTTAACCCCCAATGTTTATGTTATCAAACAAAACAGATTAAAACGGGTTATTCAAATTATTAATCACAATCCGATTAAATGATTTCATACCCGACCAAGCGGTATTATTATACCGTATCCCAAGCCCGTATAATGAAAATAAGTTAAAAGCATTTACCTGAGCTAGATGTGTAAGGATGTAACTCAGCCGTATGTCTCCTAAAGCCTTATGTAAATACCTTCTACCGAAGCTACTCAATCTGTATAGAAGGTTTATTAACCTATTAGGATACTAACGGGTCTTATTCAAGTCAAGGACTTAGGCTGGTTAGTTCGAAAGATACTTTACGGTTCGAAACGCTAGATTAAGCGGAGACCGGAATGGAATGTGATTTAGACCCGACAAGTTCGAATATTTGTATAATATGGGTAAGCTAAACACATTCTGGATTTTGAAGTAAAAATGAATAGGTTAAACCCATTTCGGCTAATTCGTGTAAACTAGTTACATAAACCGAACCGAACGCATAAATGCATAACGGGTAACAAAATGAACCATATACAAGTCTCACATGTTATTATGCTTAAAATATGTTAATATATCAGTAGGATGTTAACATATATGCCCAAAAAGCATTTAAAACCAAATTAAGTCCCATAAGGGCATTTTGGTCATTTTGAGGTTTATAAAAGAAGTTTAAAAGTAAACTAATGTTCTGGTCTAAAAAATTCTGTAAAAATATTTATTTTATTGTGTTAAAACAGTAGGATATCATTCATATGTGTGGTTTACAATTTATGGCCAAACTATGCCCCGAAAGGGTATTTTGGTCATTTCGCATATGCTTTTAAGGACATAATTGGAAGTATGAGTTCATGACTTATACCTACTGTAAAAATATCAAAATTTATTTATAAATTCAGTAGGTAACAAGTCTTAGGTGCTAAATATGGTTTTAAACAATATTATGCATCTAATTAGCGTAAAAATCAAAAATTGACGATATTTGAGATGTTTATGAAATTCTGAGATTTTGATCAGCCTTGAATGTCTAGAATATTTTATTTTCATATCAAATCAATAGAAAAAGGTTTGGCATAATCATATTTTATTAGCCAAAATGGCATTATCATCTATTAAGGAATTTATACAAGAACTCTATGTTATTGTCAGTATCTAATCTGACCCAACATTCCAAAAATTCCTAAAAATAATATCATAACAGTAGGTAATGAGTTTTGGGTCAAAATCTATGTTTAAACATGAAGTATGCATAAAAGCGTAATTTAATATTTATAAAAGCTAAATTTGCGATATCTTGTATAATATCAGTTTGAGACCAGAAAAAATGTCAAATTTATTTAGACATGTTCATATATCAGTACTTAACCTATTTGTATGCTCACATATTCAAAAATCTCATTTTTTGATCGAAAGGGCATATTGGTCAATTATAAGCATAATAACGGAAACTAGGATATAATTCAGAATATTAATGACCAGGTAATATAACCTCAGAGGGTTATACTACAATATAATATGGTCCTAATGGAAGCTTAAAACATAGAAGAATTAAGCTCAATCGGGTCAGAACTGAAAGTCAAAGCAAAAGTCAAGCTTTTGCGACTTTCGGTTGCGAACCGACCCTAAACTCAGAATTTTCGGGTTGAACATGCTTAGACATGTTCTAATAATATTTATCAAGTTATTAAAGTGATAAAATATGTTTTATACCTTCTACATTATCAGATTATGTTTTTATTTAAAAATTTGACTAGTTTGACTTTTTAATTAACTATTTTGACCCGACAGTTAATTAAGTAAACGTGGTAATTAGGATGTGCCCTTTTGAGGGATTAACTCACACCTAATTACGATCACGTAGCCATATTCGCCTCGAACAATGGCTGGACCGTTTAGGTCTAAACCGAAGGTCAAAACCGTTTTACGGCAACTTTGACTTTTCGGTTTTTAAATAACAAAACTGAACTAAAGGGGGGCTAAGGACACTTACAAAGGGTCCTATCTTAATCTTTTCAACTAGAATGAGCTTCCTGATGGTCAGGAATCCCAGCAAATAGAGTAGAGAAGAGATTAAAATGATGTGAGCAATGAAACAAGGCACCAAGGAGTCCTATTTATAGTTGAAGATCATGATTCAAGATCATCACAGGTGTTATGGAGTCTCTAGGATCATCACAGGTGTCCTAGTGGTAATTTAAAACCATCAACAAGCTCCGGGTATCGAATTTCAAGTGTTTAAGTCGGTTAATTGCAGAAACTTGCAGCTGGCAGCATTTTTCTACGCTGGGGGTTCTCTCGCGGGCCGCGAAGAATACAAGGGCAAGTCTACGCGCCCCGCGACACTCCTATGTTCAGGTTAAAAATGTTTGAAACTTGGCAGTTTCAGTCCCTGGCCTTTATTTACTCAAATTAACTTCATTTGAGGCACTTTTAACCCTTGTAGTTAGTTTGTAGATGATCTTAGGATTATAATCAAACACCATTATGTCCGGCTTCGTTAATCATTCACCGAAAACACTAGTTTCATCTCGTTGACGCTTTCAACCCTTATTCTTGGGAGTTTGCGTAATTAACACATAGCGATATCGAAACCTTGTGAATTTGTTATCACATATTCTTGGGAGTATAATCGAACATTCCGAAGCCCCGGGTTTGTTAAAAGATCACTCAGAGGTAAGAATTAACATGTTAACACGTTTAACCCATGTATCTTATAAACTTTTGTTTACTTTCACAAATGGTTTTATACGTCCGACAATTTACCCGATTAAGAATATATTCATCGTGTGTGGTCAATCAGAGGCATGAGTTTGGCATGTTGACACTTTTAGTCCTTTCGCATACATGTTTTCATCGTTTGACAACTTTAGTCCTTCAAACTCAAACTTTTACATGATTAGGGTTTAGGATATGTGTCTTCACATAATTGGACACGTTTTTACGAGGTGTTACAAAACCCGTTTGCGATAATCGAAATCTCGAGAGTACAAGTCAATTAAGCAATAAATGACAGATCTAAGTAATGACACGACTTGACCCGGAAAGTCGGGTTGTTACACCAAAGACAAATCTCCATGGGTGTTGCCCCTTATTTTCTTTAATGATGTGTTTGAAACTTGAATTTTGTTTTTCAAAGTCCCCCATACCCTAGCATCACCGTATGGATAACAATAGGTCGGGTATGGCTAATCCCAACCTCATACCCGGTTACAAAATCTTGTCTCATACATGGCCCAAAACACGTCAGGTATCGGCCATACCCGCGGGTTTCGGGTATGCTCATGAGTTTCGGAGTTCGAGCATAACCATCAAGTATTAATGAGTAAAATCGATGCATGTTGAGTTCAAACCTAATACAAAAGATAAAATTAGTAAATTAGTCATCTACTACTTTCAATTGTGAAACTGATACATATTCAAAAGAAGCTATGGAAATACTTGAATCAACACATATTCAAAAGAACTAAAACCATTCAAAATTTCTAATAATATAATAATCTATAGTATATAATAAAAGAAACCATTGGAGGGACACTTGTCATTATTCTAGGTCATCCTTAATTATAGATAATAATTATTTGATTTAAATTATTAAATATTAATTAAATTAATATAAATATAAATATAAATATTATCTAACTCTAAATTATTAGCATTAAGTCTTTATTTATATACTATCAATTTTTAACAATCTTAGGCATTAGTTGTTGTATTGTTTGCTTTGAAAGTTGTACAATGGTATTTAGCATAGTATGAGATGATATATACAATGGGTTCTTAGTCTTATGCCATTTATATACTATTAATTTGAAACATTTGTATGCATCTTTGGTTGTAAGTTGTGCTTAAATGGTTGTACCTTAATCAAACATAGGTTGTAAGTTGTGCTTAAGTGGTTGTACCTTAATCAAATAATAATGGTTTCATTACCTTACCAAATCCAATCTGTTTTGTATGCATGTATGGTTGTAAATTGTGCTTAAGTGGTTGTACCCTAATCAAATAATGGTTTCATTATCTTACCATATTCAATCGGTTTGATCTATTCAAAGTTGTGTTGTTTTATTTGTAAATTATTGTTATTTATAATAATCTAATTAATTTAGCCAAAATCTTGTATAAATATAATTTGCAACATATTGATGCAATGGTTGTTGTAATGTATGCATTATGGTTTGTATAGTGGTAATGATATATATTATAAATAGATATAGATTACGATGAGCATATCAAACGGGAAAAAATAGACGCGGGTTCATCGTAACGCGCAAGTCCTAGATCAAGTTAGTTATTTTATTCTATATTTTACGTTTCGGTTTAATTTCTTCGCATTAACACCGCAACTTCAGTGTCGGTGGTCGCTGACAGTAGTGTGGCATAGTGCTCTCCCCCGCTGCAATGCGGGGGTACTTAATACTAGTTATTATCAAATCGTAAAGTCTTTTAGGCCCATTTGAATAAGCCCAACATAAATCTATTTTATTATTTTAAAAATTACTACTGTTTATTTATTTTAGCATTATTTTTTTTAGGTTTTTCTGTATTCTGTTTATTTGATCTGATTTCTTTGTGTATTAGGTTATTTTTTATATTTTAATATAAATCTTATCTAACTCTAAATTATTAGCATTAAGTCTTTATTATTATCAAATCGTAAAGTCTTTTAGGCCCATTTGAATAAGCCCAACATAAATCTATTTTATTATTTTAAAAATCACTACTGTTTATTTATTTTAGCATTATTTTTTTAGGTTTTTCTGTATTCCGTTTATTTGATCTGATTTCTTTGTGTATTAGGTTATTTTTTATATTTTATATTAGTGTATTTGATTTCTTTATGGTTTTACTAGATTAAAATCTCGTGTATTACACGGGTTGAATATATAATAAATTGTGAAAAAGAAAAAAAAAACTCTTTGTAATTTTATATATTAAATAATAAAAAGTTATATCTATAAAAACTATATTGTACGGGTTGAATAAATGTAATTTTTAATACCGACTAATAAAAAGTTATATCTTTATCTATACTATATTTGTTAACTATGAGAAATTATATTAAACAACTTATTAATCAAACCAAAAATTTAAAATAGTATTAACCTAATCTAAAAATACACAGGGTTTTTAAAAATATAACTTTTTTAAGTTATAACTTTTTTTTTATTATTTGCTATATAAAATTAGATTTATTCAACCCGTACAATACACGGGTTTTTTTTTTAAATATAAATTTTTTATTATTTAGTGTATAAAATTACATTTCTTCCACCCGTGAAGACACAGGGCTTTTTAAAAATATAATTTTTTATTATTTGATATATAAAATTACATTTATTCAAACCTCACAATACACGAGGTTTTTAAAGATATAAGTTTTTTATCATTTAATATATAAAATTATATTACTCAACACGTGTAATAAAATAGGTTTTTATAAATATATTATTTTTTTATTTAGTATATAAAATTATATTTATTTAACTCGTGTAATACACGGGGTTCTATCCTAGTATATATTCAAGGAAAATATGTCCATCCTTAAACCTCTATTTCAATTTCCCTATTTTGCTTTCAACAAAAAAGAACTTATCCGGCCAAAAAAAACTTGTCCACCTATTACATCCTATTTTAAATTTTAAATAAATAACTGAAAACTCACATAAAAAGATAATACCCAAACTTACATTTCTTTAATTCTTTTATTGGAATAACAAAAATTCAACCCATGAAGTAGAGTTTGGTTATTTATATAGATAACACACTCATTTTGTTTGACCTAATAAAGAATTCATTAGTAAAAAAATACATATTTAACTCGGGTGTGTTAATGGGGTACACGAGATATATAATTGGGTAACCGGAACAGGTAAACAGGGATATATAATCGGGTAATTGGGGCTGGTAAACGAATATAACATCAAATCCCATACTCGTCCCAAGATTTCAAAATAAATCCCATACCCGACTCCATACTTGTCCCATCAGGTTCGGGTTTCATTACCATCCCTTCATCACCCCTTCCCTCTTGGTGAGTACACTCAAATACTTGTAAAAGGATTCAAATTCAGTATCATAAACTTACCCTAAATTAAAAGGAAAAATTACATGTTTTGTCCTTTATCTTAATACTTTTTTCAGGCGGTGTCCTTTTCAACGAATTTTGACAGTTTTTGCTCTTTATAGGGATTTTGTTACACGTTTTGTCATTTAACCCTAATTTAGTTAGATTTTTTTTGTTAAATCTGGTTACCCAATGGTATTTTAGTCTTTTTACCCCATTATTTAATATTATTTAAAAAATAAAACAACACAAAACATTTTTAAAAATTATTATCTATATATAAACTCTCTCTATACCACTATCTCTTTCTCTCTCTCTACCACACACTCTCTCTCTCTCATATTCAGATCCCACCACCACCTCTCACCACCATCAACCGACCACCACCATTAACCCACATACCATCGCCATCACCATCAACCCACCACCATCCACCATCAACCCACCACCACCATTAACCCACCTGCCATCAACCCGCCACCCACCTGCCATCAACCCACCACTATCCGCCACCAGAAACACCCACCACCACCACCTGTTAGACACCACCCGAACCCCCATCACTGCTCAAAAACTTCCACCACCCTCCTCGCCTAACATCCATCGCCACTTACACTGTCGTCGGAACCCTAGAATCCCCGTCGCCTAACATCCACAGCCGTTGGAACCCTAGATTGATGATGGTGGATCTGGTTGGAATGTGTGATGATGATGATGGATTTGGTCGGTTCAGATGTGATGGTCTCGAGTTTAGGTTGATGGTGGTGTTTGTTTGACGACGAGTGACAATGGATTCTAGTGGGTTCAGATGTGGTTTTGGTCGGGGATTTGGAGGCAGTGACTGGTGATTTTGGTTGTATGGGTGGTGCGGTGTTGATTTGGGTTGTGGTGTGTTATTAGACCGGGTTAGGTTATTGCGATTCGGCGGCGGGTTATCAGATCGGGTGGGTTGTGGTGGCAGGTCGGTGGTTGGAGTGGGTTGTTGGTGGTGGGAAAGTTTTATGGTGTATACATATGTGAGTACTTACAAATTGTCCTTTATAGGTAAAAAGACTAAATTATCCACATATGACTTGCATGTGATAAGATTTAACAAAAAAATCTAACTGAGTTGATGTTAAAAAACAAAACGTGCAATAAAATTCCTTATAAATGGCAAAACCTATCAAATTTCGTCGAAAATGACATCATCTAAAAAAGGTATTACAAATCCAAGTAAAAAATGTCAGTTCTTCACTTTATCTTGATTAGGACACTCGAATATTCAATCGTACACCGAAAGTAACGTCCGGTTGCTTTGTCTGTGAGAGAGAACGTGGCGGGAAGATAGCACAACCCGAAATATGAAAAGCCAGCAGAGACCGCCACGTTGCCGATTGTGTAGCTGCTTCCACCAGAGCATCTTTTCCACACTCTCGATTTCTTCAATTTCTGTTTTCTCAAATTATTTTCATCGACTCCAATTGTACGAAAACCTTTCGAGTGACGTAAAAATCGGGAAACCGGTAGTTTATTTGGTGTTATTAACGGTGATCGCCGAAGTTCTAATTAGGAGAAGATGAAGATGAACGCCTACAAATGAAACTAAAGTCGCATTGTAAGCAGTTATTTCGTCGTTTGTGTGAACAATTGCACCAGTTATTTCGATTAACAACATGCTAGATTAGGTTTTCATTAACGATTTTTTATTATTTCAATCAATTCATGTTCTGAAACGCTTTTAGGGCGTTAATTAGGGTTAACCATCGATGTCATTGGATAAATTAGTGCCTCGTAACCCTAGCTTGGTTAGAAATTTTTGCAGCCAATTTGATTTGTTATCTTAACCTTGTTACTTAACAACTTTGATGATGTAAAACTGTTACATGTATTGCCAAGTATAGAATCAAATTATAATAGTATAGAATGCACATAATAAAGGCAAGATAAAACGAAATCGATTGTTTCTGATAATTATGTTACGGATATTTAATAGACATGCATACATAGATCATTATATGCATATGTGTATTTGCATACATATGTTCAATTGTTCATCATGTGGTTAAGCCTATTTTCTTTCGTAATCGAACTCCGAAGTATGTTTTTGAGAAGACTGGTGAGGTGGGAAGCTTGTTATCAGAGAAGACAAGCCAAGTCATGTACATGTGGCTAGCTAGTGATGGAAAGGAGACTGATAAAGATGATTGAAGTGTGAAAGCATATACAACTAGCTAGCACATGGCTAAGGTTAAATTTTAACTGGTAGTGCTGAAGAAACAGCAGAAGAGAAAGGTAATTATGCATGATATGATGCTATAACTGATGGTGTGAGTAAAGAAATGACCATAGGTTCAGATATGGACCAAAGACACTGTGAATCATATGATGATAGGGTATTCATATGAGAAAGCAGATCAATACAAATTCAAACAGACGCAGACGAAGGTTCCGAAATCAAAGCATTCATGGATCAAGGAGCGACGGTGGATGGTAAACAAATCTCTGCCAATAACTATGCAGTCAAACTGATGCTTATGATGACTTCGGACAAGACCAGTGAAGCTAAAAGATTCTTTAAAGAAGCAACATTTCAAGGAAAACATCAAGCTATTGATACATACGGTGCAACTTAAGCTAAGGATGATGAATCTTAAGGGGTTTCAAAAAATTGTATGAAGGAGCAGGCTAAGGAAATCTACGAGGTTGCTAAAGGAAAAGCACCGGATGCTGCAGGCAACGGGATGCAGCTAAAGCTGAGGTTGGTGACTCTTTGATTTCAAAGGACTCAATGAAGGGGCAGGCTAAAGAAACCTATGAGGTTGCCAAGGAAAAGCATAGGATGCTGCGGCGAATCTAGGAGAAACAACAAGAACATAGAAGCCATGAGAATCTAACATGTATGTGTGTGCCGACTCCGTTAAAGGTTTCTCTCTCTCTTTGTTAATTAGTAGGATACCCATACTGATGTAGATCATTGTAGGTTCTTCGTTTTACAAAGGTGAAGTTATATGATGATTTCTTTTTTGTTGGAAGTGAGATATATTGTATTCTACAAGGAGCTGGTGTAGTTTGTGTTATCTGCTCTTATAAGGTATCATTTGGTTTCCCTAATAAACTAATGCTTCCTTCAGGCTGACATGTGTCATTAAACTCTTTTAGGTCAATAGTTTGTGTTATCGTGTGAGCTATTTGTCGAACGTAGATCGTATAAATCAAAATGTGTGAGGGCTAATACAGAAGAAGACTTGGGCCAAAAGGGATTATGGTACTTTGCACATGTACATCTATGCTCACTTACAAAACCCTAGTGCTAGGTTTAAGCTTATATCTGCTTACATGGAGAGTTGCCTTAATTGCTTCTCTTCTCATATATTCTAGTTGAATTAGGGAAAACAGATTGATTTAGTAAGTCTATCAGATCTTTGTAAATCAATTAGGAAGATGCATAGTTACAAGAAACCGTTGATGGTCAACCGTTCTTCTTGTGAATCCTATAATTCTAAATCACTACTCTATGATTGTAATTATTATGTATAGCCTTCTGTGCAAAGAGCCAATATATTAAGACTGTAGTTGGAAGACACATTGTTGAATTGATGAGACAAACATATCACCCTTATGGCACTTTCTAAAACTTTTGATAGATTGTAAGTTTTCTGTCCACTTGCTTAATGTTTTACTACGTAGTAATGTAGACATCTTAACATTGTATCTGAATATACCTTTTGGATCAGATCTTCCCTTCTCTGGTGACTCTAATTATTTGGTTTGGTTTCTTAAGCTATCTATTTCACTTCTATGTATAGCATATGTTCAATCTTAAGCTACATTAGTGTCTAATAGAGTTGAGTGTGGGGTACAAAGTGGTTGGAATCAGATTGTGTTAAGTGGCAATTGTCCCACTCCTCTTTATTAATTAATTGACCCATAAATGATTTAGGGTTTAATCTTTGTTATTTAATTGTACTTTTGGATTCTCTTAAGTTTTTTAATAATATTTGGGTTGTCATGATTATTATTATTATATATAATAATATTATTATCATTGTTATGGTGGGATCTTGAGTTGCAGATAGCCTTACTACCTGATGCCATGCACCTAGTGGACAATGGATCTAATGCAAGTCCTTTTGGAGCACTTTTCTCACTAAAAGTTATGTTCTATCTCTTTTGTTAAGTTTTATAAATTGCTAAGCATAAATGTGCTGTGGCTAACATTGACAAAAGGAATTACCCAAAATTACACTAGTAGAACTACCCAAATCACCATCTAGTGCAGTGTTTATATAGAACTGTCTCATAGCTCTTAAATTATATAATAAAGTGTTAGATTTCTTGAGTGACGCATGCATATACGTCTTTAAAATGTGGTGGAAATCTATAAAAGATTTTAAGATTCTAGGGTACATGTATTATTGTGTAGGGTACGACCCTTCAGGCTAGAAGAAAGTATTAAATGGTCCCAGAATTGAAGGGTGCACAGTGAAAGTTCTCAGAAAATATAGTACATGAAGAAACAAGAAGATTAAACTGTAAATTCATGAAGGAAATTAATTGATCTTCTGAAGATTATATAATTAATGTCTGGATTTTGACTAAAAATAATAAGATCAACAAATTTATAACTATTGGGATGAGTTTTTTTAATCATAAAATAAAAATAATCCATAAAAATTTAGAGTCAAAATAGCACATACGAGGAAAATACTTCTTGATCTTAATTGAAATCTTGGAAATAATAATATGGCTGTGGTGTTGCTACCGCCTATCTGCACGTTTAAACCCTAATCTCAGTGGGTCAAGACTCAAGAAACTGAAGAAATTCAGAAAACCTGTTAAATTTTAGTTAAAGTTTAATACTTTAATTAAATCTTACTGATCTTGCTTCTTCTTGGAGGCTTGTTTGCAGTTGTGCATCCATACTTTGAACACTTTCCTTTTCAGTCCAACTTCATCACAAAACTGTAGAATCTCTTGTTCATCTTGTTTCTGAATCTTCCACCCTATTTTTTCAGCAAAATCATGCATTTTTGCCTTCTGCTCATCTGTGAACTTTGTTCTGAATCTTTTCTTCACTGGCTGTTGTCCGGGGTGTGTCTGGTACATGTCAAGATCTTCACTGGATGACTCCGTCGGTGCTGCACTGTTCCCACCAAACGCCACCATGATTGGTGGCACCTGGTGGCTGTACCTATGGTGGTGGTGTTGCTGATAAGGTGGCTGCATTGTTGCAGCAGCAGCAGGAGCAGCAACTCTAGGTGGTGGGTTTTGTATACCCGGTATCCATGTGGTGGATTGTGACTCACCTTCCACCTCTCTCCGGTGGAAACTTCGGTGGCATTCACAAGCAGCACATTTTAAACTTTCCGGTGTGTTTTCTTCTCCATTAGCCATAAACTCCCCACACCCATCTACAACATAAGCACCCATGCTTGCAGCATGGTTCTTTTGGCATTCTCTATATCTTACCACCACTGAAGCCTCCACACTGTTGGATGGTGATGGTGATAGTGGCGGCGGTGGTGGTGGTGGCGGTGGCGGTGGCATTGGATCTGGATCTGGGTTTGGGTTTGATTCTCTTATTTCTCTTTGTGCTTGTTCTCGCAATCCATGGTGAGTGTCTCTTTGATGCAAGTGGACACGTGGCTGATCTAGTGCTTCATTTGATAAATTCAAAGGTGCATAAGAGAGAGAAGAAGATGATCCCCGGTTAAACTGAGACGGGTTATTGTGATTAATATTTGACATCTTCTCTCTCTCTCTCACTCTCTCTCTCTCTCTTATCTATCTAAGCACTAAACAACTACTAAAGATTACTCTCAACTTGCAAAGACTTTCAAATCTACTAGAATCACATGCTCTCTTCTAATCTTGTTATAATCTTCTTATAACAAGTTGATCTGAAAACATAAGTTGGTTGAAACCTAAACCGCACTAAACTGTAGCAAAAAAGAAAAAAAATCTTGAACAGCTGAAAAAGATGATCTTTTGCTTTCTAATGGGACCCTTAACTTTGCTTGATAAATGTTAATTGATGCAGTAGATTACAACAGCTCTATAATAATATGTATACACACCAGGTTTCCAGGAATGGGATTTGCAGACAGCAAACATGATAGAAAAAGAGTTTGTGGGTAGGGATGGGGGTGGGGATAGGGTTAGGGGGTAGGGGGGGTAGTTTGAAGGTAGTGTCTCCTGCAGGCCATCATGAACTAAAGTGGGTAATAACCTATAAAGAAAGAACTACAAAACAAGATGGGTCTGGTTTGGAGTTGAAAAGCAAGAAACTTGTTAGGCAGGTGTCAATGGTTGGTTCAGTTTTGCCCCCTTTATGTTCTTCTTCATCCTCAGCTCATTAGATTTTGAGAAAGATGAATATGCTGTTAATTAATAGTGATCATGAGATGATGCTTTTGTTGCCTTGTCTTTTCCTACATTTCCATTATTCTTTTGTTAGGAATGGGTTCAAAAAAGGGCAGCACTTTTTTCTTGGGCTGAAATAACCAACTCCAGGTGAATGGTTATCTAGTGATGTGTACATTGTGCATAGGGAGTTGTACTTTGAGGGTTGTTTAGTGATATCAGATGTAACCTTCTATAGTGAGGAAGAGAGGGAGGGGGGTCTGGTTTATTTATTTTTTATTATTAGGTGGGGCTTGAAATTAAAGGAAAAATGATGGTCCACAAGGGGGCACTGTTGATTCTCACTCTTTGAGGACAGGGATGTACCAGGGCCTGGAAGTTCCCTTCGTTTGTCCTGTAATGGTTGGTCGACTAGAAGGCTTTTTTCTTTCTTTCTTTTTATTTATTTATTTATATGCCCTTGTGTTGGTGTGTATAATAAACAAATAGAGTATATCTACTATTTTTGTCTTCTAGATTTGTGGGACGTCTTGGTTCTAGTCTCTACAATTTTTTACTACGTTTAGTATCTATGGATTTCATTTCTTGTCGGTCAACACCCTGTTTTCATCAGACTAGCATAATGTGTGCATGACACGGGCCCACGGCTGTAACATTGGCTGTGGTACATTAGTTTCATCATTGGGTCGTAATTTGATTAGAAACTCTGCGCACAAGTATGACCAACATTTATTTATTTTTAAACGAGAATATAGTGAATCTATGGTCACCAATTCATCATTCGTGGAGCTACTATGAAATCTCTGTTACATCATCTACCGAGCTTTTTGATTTGTGCGTGGAGTTAATATATATATATATATATATATATATATCATTGAATATACGGAGACGTGTATTCATAAATTCCTCTCCCATGTTAATTCTTTGTATCCCCAGTGGCGGACCCAGGAATTTTTCTATGCGGGTGCGGAACATTTTACAAAATTTTAGGCCCCTAGGTATATAAGTAAAAAAATCGGTTCGTAACGGGTCGGGTCATGTAAAACAAGAACATCAAACTAAATTTATATAATCATCAAAAACATGTCAAACCTTGTTACAAACATAACTAAAACGTCGACGCCCTACGGGTTTTCATTTTTTGAAATCTATCCAAAACATCATCTAAAACTAATTTCTTAAGCAATTCTTTCTCTATACAACATAAGTTCATCGCTCCATAACATAATGTTTCAAATTTAATCTTAATTTTCAACTATTCAAGCCCTAGAAATCATAACGCAAGTTGTAATCACCCTAAAAATATATAAACAACATAATCACCCTAAAAATCATATAAACAACCATAAACAACGTCAAAACACACAAAATTTCACTATTTAACAACTTTATTACTCTTTTTTCTCTTATAATATCAACCAAAATCATCAAAATAACAAAGAAACTTACCCGTGTTCGGATTCCGGTTAGATTTGGTGTCAAACAACGGTGGTATGGTGGCCGATTACGGTGGTCGCCGGCTGCTGGACTGTTGTCGCTGGGTGATGTTGTTCGTTGGCAGTGCAGGGACGCAAGAGAGAGAGAGCGGGAGAGAATTTCTAAAGGTTTTGGGCTTTAATTATTTTATTATAGTTTGAAATATTGTTGGGTTTGGTTAATGGGCAAAACTTAGTGGGCTAGCTAGTTAGGAATTATAATTGGGTAAAGGTATGAGTATTTGGGTTTAGTTAGTTAGGTACTAAAAGTTATATAATATAGGTAGTATTTTTTTTAAATAGAAGTTTACTAAAAAAATTAAAATATAAATTGATAACACTTTTTACCTAAGGGGGTGCGGACGAAAAATTTCAAGTGTGCGGTCGAAAAATTCCAAGGGGTGCGGACGAAAAATTCCAAGGGTGCGGACGGGATTTTCGAAAGAACTTAGCACTAAATTTTTTTTCTCCCGAGGGTGCGCCCGCCCACCTTGGGCTGGGCTTGGGTCCGCCCCTGGTATCCCCTTCGTAATAATCATTATTCTTGGGATGAATGACAAAACATGTACATTGATTTTAATAATTTTGCTTCTAGGTTGGTTTGAATAATGTGTAAATATTAGTGTCAAGTGCATCTCCTTGTGGTTGTGATATTTAGGGCATGCAATTCATATCTTGTTTGTGTTGATACGCTATCGGGCCAAATAACACTGGTCTATGTGTGTTGATTCATGTTTAAACTGATTTAAAAAAGCACCTCCAATGGTAAAAAGCGGATGAGATGGGAAAAAATGTGGCCTTCGAAAATGGGATAGTGCCATTTGAGAAGCCTACCACTTGGGCATTCGTTTCTTGGTGTGAAATTTCACAAAGACCATGCGGCTTCAAGGGACCAGGGATGGTCCACTGTTCCCTACAACCCCACTCGGCCATGTGGGATCCCGTGGCCCCTCAACCCACCGGTATACCGCATGACCTAAAATCCTGTATTTGTTAACTTTTTTTAAAAGATCAATGTAATTGTGTTTTATTTACTTTTGTCGACATTTTGCTATAAATTTTATTAAAAACGGAGTTGTATGAAAATAAAGTATTTTTTTGGTATTATGAACTTTATTGAGTGTCGGTATTGTGCGGACACCCTACATGTGACAACTTATGAGTAATTAAACCTAATAGTAGTTGAGTGCCAGTATTGAGTGTCGGTATCCCATGGATGGCGCCAATGAAGAAGCAGTTACTTATACGGGTCTGTATTTCAACCATGATGAAGATGACTACGACCACACTTCGTTGTCTTCGTCTTGTCTCATATCTACAAAACAATAAAAACGCGTTAGAAGGGGTCAAGAGAACGGGGTCTCTGGACCACTCTTCAATGCATCAGTATTGGATCGACATGTGTGCGAGAGAGAGAGAGAGAGAGAGTGTGGGTATCGTGCCGCACCCTACATGAGACAGCTTATGAGTAATTAAACCTAATACTGGTTGAGTGCCGGTATTGAGTGTCGGTGTCGCACGGATGGCGCTAATGAAGAAGCAGTTGCCTATACAGGTCTGTATTTCAACCATGATGAAGATGACTATGACCACACTTCGTTGTCCTTGTCTCATCTCATATCTGCAAAACAATGAAACACGTTAGAAAAGGTCAGAGACCGGGGACGTTCAAGTCAATATTGGATTGACATATATATATATATATATATATATATATATATATGAGAGAGAATAATAGTATGGAGAGGGAGAGGGTTCTAGGGTTAGAACACAAAGTAGTCCTTATTTATAGTTAGTGGTGATTAAGGTTTTCTTTTATTTAGGAATTGTAATTGAGTTAGGATACTCCTCCGTAAAATTGGATATTTGGTCTATCTTTTAGGATCTTCATATTCATTGGAGATTCGGTTGGTTATGATATATTTACCATATTTAATTATATATGTCGGTTATACAGTAACCGGGTTATAATCGGTATTGACCTGTTTGACTTGGCGAACCGGATCATACCTCGTCACTAATGTAAACAATTTCTTTTAATTTGTAATACATATATGTTATTCGATGGATCGCCTAATTCTACGAGTTATATATACATTCCTTAATGTAATTGGTAAACTTTGAAAGCCAACACATTTCAAGATATATCTTGGATACATATATTCGTCAAGTTGTTAAGATGCCAATTTATGAATTTATTGATCATAGTTAAAGTAACATATATTTATATAGTTGTGATATGTTTTTTACTTAAAATCATTTATTTTTTGTCTCTCTTTTTGTATGTGTGATTTTGTGTATTTATGTGAGAATTATGAAACATTTCTAGTCATGAGGAAAAAAGGATGATGTTCAATGTTCAAAAATGTAAAATATTGATTCTACCATATAGTATTATACATGGCCGACATGGGAGAAACAAGCGAAAAGGATTCTGTTGGGGGAAATGGTGTGTTTTGTTCTAATTATAACAATTTAAGAAACACAAATGATCCCTAATTTTGATATGATTGAAATTAGGAACTTTTGTTATTAGGTTATTATTAGTACTAGGTTAATGCCCGCGTAATACGCGGGCTTCAACCAAAATTATACTATTTACTTTGAAATGAAATATTCTGTACAAACGCATACATTGGAATAAACAAACAGAAAACTATTTAAATCCCGAAAAAAACCAATTATTTATGTTCAAATTTAATACTATGTAAAAACACATACATTGGAAGACAAAAAAAAATTCAAAGTATAAATAGCGAGCAAAATTAGACGTTTGAACTAACATAATACATGAATATTTTATAAATATCTAAAAACTTCTTTGAATTCAACATCAGACGTTTTATTAGTAACTTATGTGATACTCAGTGTAACAATTAAACATAGAAGTTAAGAAACAAAAAACTTTCTCCACAATGGGGTAATCGGTCAAAGGAATAATCTACATGTTAAGGTTGTCGTAAACTCTCATGTAAATCAACTCTTTCATGCTCTTCAAGTTTGCGTACCTGAAAAACCAAAAGATGGTTTAACAATGATAACCAATTGAGAACATGTTTGAAAAGATATAAAATGAACTAAAACCTAAAAAAATATAAAATGTATATACTTTTTCATATTAAGTTACAAAATTACATAACATTGCATTACATTACATATAAGGAGAAAATGAAATAAAGCCTAAAAAACTATAAAATGTATATACTTTTTTATATTAAGTTACTAAATTACATAATATTGCATTACATTACATATAAGGATGAGCTCAGTACCAACCTGTAGCGAAATACTAAAAAGTGGGTACCGGTACCAAAAATACTCGGAACAGTACGGTACGGACCGGTATTTGAAGGTAAAGGCTGGTAAGTACCGATACTAAACACGCTAAATGTTGGTATCGAATCGGTATCCTCCTACAAACTTCATTAATGACATATATACCTAACCCAAAATATAAAGGAAGAGGATGTATCCTCTTCCTTAAAGTTAAAAATATCAAATTCAACCATTTTGATTTATTAGAGGTAAGTTATATCCATTTTGATTTAATTTATTAGAAGTTATAAAATAACTATTTTACCCCTTTTCTAAAACTTAAAATTTTTAAATTTATCCAGTCTTTTTTCCCTTTTTTTTTCATGGTAACAACATCAAAACTTTGTTAAAAACAAATATCCCAGCAGAAATCTGGAGATCAAAATACACTTAAAAGAAATAAATGAAGTGAATCACAAATCACCAGATATTACCATCCTCTATGTTGGGAGGAGCCCCATTTTTCTAATCCAAAGTTTAATGGCTCTATAATTAATCAGCCATGAATATGTTTGTATCATGATAAGTATCCAATTCAACCACATATGGAACCTCAATTAGGGGCTGCAATATATCCATATATGATTTGGTTTAGAACTACATTCGTGTTCTTATTTCATACTATCAATTGTACAATGGCCTAGTAAATAAAAAAACCATCCCTAATGGAATAAAAAAACCATCCCTAATGGAATAACAAAACACAACGTTTTACAATATATGCAATGACAAACAATCAGGTATATCAACGATAGGTAGTAAGATTTACCATGGCCTTTGTCACTGCCAACACATTTAACGGCCATGAAGATGCCTGCCGATAACGCTCAAGATAAGAAGAGATACATAGTGTAGCAATTTGATTGAAATAGGAAAAACAAAAACTAAATCAACCCATTCCTTAGAAACTTGAAGTTTGGAGATAGGCTTACTTCACTAATCTGAGCAAGCTTATTTCTAAATTTGTAATGAGCTTCAGGACTGCATAATATGCATAATCTGGTACAAAAAAATATTCAAAAAATAATTAATTAACATAAATCTTTAAACGTAAATATAAATCGATAAACTTTAGTGGTTAACCTTCAATTTTGCATACTCTTTTTTACTTGCATTGGCTTCATGGATAACTGAAATCCAAAGTGCCTTTATAGATTTTGAAATGCTTTAACGTTGAGTTATGATGATACCATATTTATATAAGCACCAAAGTAGATCCAAAAAATTTGACCCACGAAGACCCTAAAACATGAGTAGTTAAGGACAAAAAAAACAAAAAACAAATTAGCAACAATAAAATAAAATTCATTTAAGCAGTTACCAGCTTAATCCATACGTATCTCCACAAGGGTTATACAATGTTCTATACACAGCAAAAAATGTGTAAGTATAACCTAACACCCTTAACCAAAAACCGTTCATAAGTAAATGGGTCGACCAGAGGATACATGAACTTACTGCTAAGCAGACACGGGACAAGGTTGTCTCGATATCTACAACGTTAATCTGCCACAGGGAATTAATCATCTGATCTTTTTTCTCCTCGATAGCCTTATTTAACCGATCTTCCTTGGCTTCTGAATTATTCAACTTTTTCAGCTCCTCTTTTATTTGTATTAACGACACCGCGGCTACATGAATAAAAAAAATCATAACTTTGCTATTACTTTTCTAATAATGCAACCTTTTTAATTATTATTATAATAATGCACCTTCAGTGAGTTATAAAAAAATTATACAACCTGAAGCAGCTGAAACTTGTGATTTCAAATTGTGTCCTTTATCCCTCACCCATTCAGCTAGAAACGGGACCTTCATAAAATGTTTATCTTTACCAAGTTCTCTTGTAGCTTGCCTTGTGTAGATATAGCCAATAGTATGTAACATAGCCTCACCAAAAGCTGAAAATTTAATAGCAACCATGATCATGATTATTTTAGCGATTAGTATTGTCAACCCTTGAATTTAAAAGCACATGATAGGGCAACTAAGAATAACATGCCTGCTTGTGAGAGCCGACGAGCTTCTGATGTTGCCCAATTTTTAAATTCAGATTTTTGACCTTCAACAAATGGCCGAAGGCTACTCAGAATTTCTATGAGCTTTGTTTCCCTTTCCATTTGAAACTCCAATATAATGAAACAACAGTGATAATTATATGTGTGTGACATAAACATAAGATTTAGAAAATCTTTATAATCCACTTTAAATCCTTTACTACATTTCAAGATGGAGTTTTGTAAATCGTTCTCTATAATTGTAATAGAAATCCAAATGCCACATCAGTTACTTTGAAAATCCTTAATCACATCCAGATTCATTGTTATATATGCATAATCCAATCCTTTGTTTTTAGTTGATATATTATGAATCCCACAAAAAATAAAATAGTGACACCTTCTATTTTTCATATAGTATTGCAAATCATAACAGAGTATTTAAATTGCATGATGTGCTCACCTTTGTCTTGCGAATTTTTGCCTTCTTGTTTGATTGTTCCAGTCCGTCGCTTCCCTATAATCAATATACACATACCCCAGTAAGCTTAGTTTATCATGCCCCTTCAATATTAAATTGTACATAAATGTAATCACATTCCAACATGTTTTCATGGTATTTCATATACATATATTCAAAACCTAATGCATATGATTAGTTCCACAAATCAAACCTTTTACAATAATCATGACTGTTTCATTGGAGCATTTAATCAAACAACTTATGTGCATAAAATTTAAGAACCATTATCAAATATGAATCTTTTTCAATGAACCTAATCTTTCCAATTCATTCACATCGTATCATGAAAATATCAATAATGATCCATACATGTATCTATTAAAAATAATGTCACAACTTTTTTTTTCATTACATTTGCTAAAACTAATTGGGTTTCTTAATCCCGAGCAAATACTTTCTTGAATCCCCTGGAACATCAGGTATAACTAATTATTCATGTATTTAGGAACAAGGGTGAGGTTCGGCTACAAAGTCTATTTTTCCTACAAAGTGTACAAAGTCATAAAACACCACAATTTCAGCCATAAAACACACTCAAAACCCACAAATAAGAGAATGAGGATCACTAAAACACAATATCCAAACCCTAACATTCCATAAAAACTTCAAACACATCATTGTAGAACTATGAATATAAAACACAACATGATAATCAACATAAAACACACTAATGAAAGCCTTATCATCCAAAACACAACACAAAACCCACAAATATGGTGTTTTAGTAATGTTCACATTGTTATTTGTGAGTTTTTGGTGTGTTTTATAGCTGAAATTATGGTGTTTTATGACTTTTTATACTTTGTAGGAAAAATAGACTTTGTAGCCAACTCTCACCCTTAGGAACAAATACTCCACTCAACTATGTTATATCGTAAAAATTCTTTTTGACCAGTTAATGAAGAGGGTATACCTGCAAACTTCAAGCAAAACCCTAAATAACATCCAGATCCAGCCGTCACCCAAGCACACCTTCATTCTTCTTCTGCGTTCAAATCAAAAAACACCACCAACAATAAAAAAAAAAACCCTACCTTGATTAAAAAAATGCTGAATCATAGTGTGACAAAGATGAAACCGAATCAGACCTAATCAAACAAAACCGAGCCATCGAATTAGATTGTCACAAAAGATGAGATAAAACCCAAAACAATGCTTCAAGCACAAAAAAAAAAAAACTCGATTACACTCAGATTAGATGTAACCAAACGAATCATGGATGAATGATAGAAGAATCATAAGAAATTGAATGAAATCATCGATGAAAGATATAAGAAATCGTCGATGATTCATTCAATCAATCATAAAAGAAGAAGATCAAGGAATCATTACCGTCGATTTTCACTATTGAGTATTGAAGATTGATTAAACGTTGTCGCACAGGGTCGATTGAACTCCTGAGTAGCCGATTCGACGATTAGGGTTTTGAATGAGGAAAGGAACGATGATTGAAAGATTGAGAGAGAGGGAGAGTAATAGAAACGTACATAAAAACCATCTCCAATACTCAAAGCAGAGCTATGCCACATGTCCAATTTGAGATATGCCACATGTAGGCTTAGGTGGATGCTTATTTGGCATCAAACATAGGGTGACATGTGTCCCCCAATGTTTTGCTTTATTAGAGATATAGATGTACATTCCATATACGTATCCCTAAGGGAGGTTTATTTGAGAAGAAAAATTAATTAAGAAGAAAAAATAAAGGATACAATTGTAAAATATTAAGTAATTTTTTTAATCTTATTTATTACTATCTTTAAGTAATTAATTACTCATAAAGACTATCATTCTCTACACTAATTTTTTTGTCCTACACACATAAAAAGTTGTCCTACACTTTTTAAAATTTATCATACACATATTTAAATTTATCCTACACAACTCGTAATTTATCCTACACACCTAGTAATTTGTCCTATACTCTAATTTTTTTATTTTTGTAAAAAATATATATTTTAAAAATAAGTTACAAATTTAATGTAATTAGCTATTAAAAAAGAATATTAGAAATTAATGATCTATGTAAGTTTACAAATATACCTTTATATTAAAAATAATTACAAATCTTAAATGAAGTAAAATGAAACATTTTTATTGGTTGAAACTTCTTTTTTTTCTTATAATTTTTTTTTCATTTGAACCCTCCACCATATCCGTATACAGTTAATGTATACTTCAAGAATTATGATAACTTACTAGGAGTTAATTGAAATCAAATTGGTCGAAGTTTTGAGTGAATGTTAAAGTGCAACAATGATCAGGGTCAAAGCAACAACATTTGACGAAGACTTGAAGATGCAAAGTTCAAAAATGAAAGATCATCCACAAAGATAAAAGCATCAGGAAGAGTGATTGGGAATTAGAGAAATAAAATTAATAAAATATAACTAATCAATTTTCCTACAAATATTGACAAGTAAAAAATTTATATTGAATGAAACAAGTTGGTTATCAATTAGAGGGATTTTGAAATTTGAAAATGGAAAAGTTTAGATAGTTTAGTTAAAATGTTTAGGGATAAAGAGTTCCAAAAAATGGAAAGAAAGCAAGTATGCTTTACAAAACCACCAACTATGCTTAATTGATAGATGTGTAATGGTTGATTTGAAAAATAAAAAATTAGAGGTATAGGTGTGAAAAAAGTGTTGGTAGTTGTTTATAGTCTTTTTACAACGTTTAAGAGTTGAAAGCAAGTTAAAGGAAAACACAGACGGTCCAATGTTGATACCATCGGTCGTGGCATTGACCGTCAACCTGCCTAATCGTGGCATTGACCGTCAACCTGCCTAATGCTAAAACGATAAACACACTTTAACCACCTAAAATTCTTCTTTAACGCCCAATTGACATGTGTCTATGAAAATCCCCTAAACAAAAGTTAGTCATCCGTTAGGAATTTTCTAACTTCACTTAATCAAGGAAAGTGACACCGATAAACACAATGCAACCACCAAGACAAGCATAAACTAGTTTAAATCACAACCGAGTTCATTTTACAAATCTTGAACACAAATTCACCAAGCAAGCAATTTTGGCCTAAACTACTAACTAAGCTAACAATTTATGTCAAGAATTCATAACAACACCATTTAACCCGTTAAGGTCCTTCCGTGAGGGAAAGCCTTCTTGATTAACAATAATTATCCCTTATTAAACCACTAACCATTTCTAGGATCCGAGGAAATCAAGAATGCTGTTTTTGAGTGTGGAGATGATCGGTCTCCTGGACCTGATGGTTTCAATTTCAGGTTTTTTAAGCACTTTTGGAGGTTATTCGAGACGGATTTTTCTAGTATTCTGCAAGAGTTTTTTCACTCAGGTAGCATCAGTAGGGGGTGTGCTGCGTCGTTTATTGCGCTAATCCCTAAATCCAAGGACCTGGTGGGTTTGGGAGATTTTCGTCCTATTAGCCTGGTTGGGGCTATTAACAAGGTGATTTCCAAGATTCTGGCCAATAGATTGAAGCAGGTGTTAGGAAGTGTGATTTCCGAATCTCAGTCGGCTTTTTTGAAGGATAAGTATATTCTTGATGGTCCTCTGGTTTTGAATGAGGTGTGCTCGTGGTTGAAGAAAAGTAACAAGAAAGCTTTTATTTTTAAGATTGATTTCGAAAAAGCCTACGACAATGTTAACTGGAAGTTTTTGGTGAATGCTTTGGAGCAAATGGGTTTTCCTCCTCGTTGGTGCAGTTGGATTCGTGGAGTTTTGTATTCGGCTAGGGCTTCGGTTTTAGTAAATGGTTCCCCTACGTTTGACTTTCCGTGTTCGAAAGGTTTGAAACAAGGTGACCCGCTTTCTCCTTTTCTTTTTCTTTCGGTCATGGAGGTTCTTTCGCAGTTACTCGATAAAGCGGTTGGAAAAGGGATTTTCAGGGGGTGCAGTTGCCGAATGGTGGGCCTTGTGTTTCTCACCTTCTATACGCCGACGATGCTATCATTATGGGTGAATGGTCCAGGGCCAATGTTCTTAATGTTTTAAGAGTGCTGAGGTGCTTTCATATTTGTTCTGGGTTGAAGATAAATATTGTTAAGTCTAATATCATCGGGATAGGGGTTGGTGACCAGGAAGTGAATTCTGTGGCGACATTAATTGGTTGTAAAGCGTCCGATTTTCCGTTCAAGTATTTAGGGATCACTGTGGGGGCTAATATGAACAGAGTCAGCAATTGGAGGCCGATATATGAAGTTTTTAAATCTAGGCTGTCTCTTTGGAAATCTTCGGTAATGTCTATTGGGGGTAGGTTGACCCTGATTAAAGTTGTTTCGGAAAGTCTTCCAAATTATTATTTCTCTCTTTATAAGGCTTCGGTGAGGGTCATAAAAGATCTCGAAGGCTTAATCCTCAAGTTTCTTTGGGGAGGTGCTAGAGATGGTAAGAAAATGCATTGGGTCGCATGGGAGAGAGTTGCGTCTCCTGTTTGGGCGGGTGGTCTTGGTCTTTGTAGTCTGGAGATAATAAATAAGGCTCTTCTGGCTAAATGGGGGTGGAGGTTCAAAACGGAGAGTGATAATTTCTGGGTGAAGGTGATTAATGCTCTTCACCGTCATAGGCAGTCCTGGGACTTTCTTCCAGTTCGATCGAACTTAAAGGGGGTTTGGAGTAATATCTGCAGGGTCTGCTCGAACCAATTGGGAGATAATGTTCCTCTTAGAAGTTTTATGCAAGGTGAGGTCGGTGATGGGACAAAGATTTTCTTTTGGTTAGATCCTTGGCTTCTTCCGATTCCGCTGAAAGAGGTGCTTCCTAATCTTTTCGGTTGGAAAAGGATAAAAAGTGTAGAGTTAAGGATCGGATTGTGAGTCTCGTCTCCAATCCGAATGGTAGATGGGAGTGGAGGGTTGTCCCAGATTCTAATGAAGAGCTCGCCGAATGGAGTTATCTGTGCTCTTTGCTTCATCCGGTGTCTTTGTCTGATCGGAAAGATAGGTGGAGTTGGTTGGGGGCAGGGCCGGATGGTTTCTCGGTTGGGGCGGTTAAAAGGTTGTTCGAGCTGAACTTAGATTGTAGCTCTCGGTTTGTTTGGGATTGGTGCAAATGGCTTCCTAAAAAATGTAATATGTTTGCTTGGAGAGCTGAAATGGATAGGATCCCGACGAGACAGGCGCTTCAGAGGAGGAATATCCAGGTTGAGGACAATAGCTGCCCTCTATGTGGTTCGGGGGTTGAGTCGGTGGAGCATCTGTTTACTTCTTGTTGGATTTCCACGGTTATTTGGCAGAAAATTCAAGCTTGGTGTAAGGTTCCGAACATCTTTGTCTTCTCGTTCAGGGACATCCTGGAGGCTCATAAGTGGTGTGGGTTGGCTGATCAGAAAAAAGGAAGTGTTTAAGGGGCTCGTTATCTTGGCTTGATGGAGCATCTGGAAAGCGAGGAATGATTTGGTTTTTTCCGGGAAGAATGTTTGTGTAAATAATATTTTTAGTGAAATTAAAGCCTTAGGTTTCGTTTGGTATAAATATAGGTCGAAGAATAGGAATGTTTCTTGGGAGTCTTGGTGTAGTTTTGTAAATTTGTAATTTGGGGTTTGGCCGCTTGGTTTCGAGTTGGCGGTTTTTAATGAAGTTTTCCTTTCAAAAAAAAAAAAAAAAAAAAAAAAAAACCATTTCTAGTATCATGGTGTAAACATATTAAACAAGTTAAACAAGTTCAAACTCTACTAATACATGATTAATTAAGCTTCTTTTTACAAATATCTCAACTAACCACATACTAATCATCCAAGATAATTAACTATAATCAAGAATTCAACATCAATAAACAAGGTTGCAAGCTAATCATCAAGGATTAACATAGAAAATGCTTCAAAGTGTCATTACAAACATAATTAACATACTAATGGTTGTTATTAAGGGTAATTGCACGGTACCCCTGACCGCGGAAGGGATCTCCCTTCCCAGTTCACCACCCGACAAGGATCCCTGGCGGCAAATACCCATAGCCATCAAAGAGGGGTAAGAAACATGTTTCAAACCCGAGACCTCGAGTGTCCTCGGTCCGGCTTTAAAGCGGGTGTCGGTGGCTACCAAAATGGCACTAATGGGAATTGAACTTGGGTCTCCATTGGAGAACCCAAGTCACTCCACCAAGGGATACTAGTGTTTTTGCCCTTAGGCTTACAATAACACATAATCATCAATCTAAATGCTTGAAACATAACAAAAACATGGAAAGATTCAAGAATCAAACCATAAACAAGCACAAGATTGAGAATCCGGATGATAACGGAGCTAATCGGCACAAGGTGGCTTGAATCCGGGTGAAAAGCAAAGCCTCCGGAGCCTGAAAATCGCCAGAAAAGCTCCCAAAAGTCCAGTGTATCGAACTGATTGTTGTCTGCTGTTTTTTATAACTTTTTCAGATCGCACAGTCGTGCACTTTATTGGACTGTTCACCATACCGTGTGACATCAACAAATCTTGACCGAACTTCGTATCGGAACGGGCGTGCCATTGGTTGCACGAGCGTGCATCTCTGAGTTAAGGTTGGCACGAGCGTCTGCACTAGCTGTGTAGCTCCGAGATGGGGCTTGGTGTCGGATCTGCACGGGAGTTCCTTCTGTCCCACGGTCGTGCGTTCCCGAGATGGCTTGCACGCTGGATCGCACTGGCTGTGCATTGCCGAGATGAGCCCTGCTGTCGGATCCGCACGGGAGTGCCACTAGACGCACGGCCGTGCAACTCGCCCATATCAGATTTTTCCACAGAATCTTCGCAGCTCACCGGTTTCGCTCGGAAAATCCTCGTTTTCATCATCTTCTTGTTTGGCACGCTGTTTTAGGCCTGTAGACAAAAATAAACCTGATTAAGTATCCGATTCTCGGTTTTACGACCAAAAACGCGTAAAATGGGGGTAAAATGGGGGAATAAAACATATATATTTTAGTGAATATCAATAGGCCGGTCATTGTACAAAATGCCTTAACGTATGAAAAATACGAGATTCATTATCAACATGCGAAAGTTGGTTTATAACATGCGATTTTGGTATTCTTTAACATCATGCGAATTTGTTTTTTAATAACATGCGAAATATGATTTTTTTTATAAACATGCGATTTTCATTTTTTTAACATGCGATCTTTTTTATTTACATCATGCGACTTTTTGTTATAACGTGCGAATTTGACACTACGTACGCTTCGTACGTTAAGGCATATTGTACAATACACTTTATATATATACCTATATATATATATATATATATATATATATATATATATTTCTTGAACCATATATACGCTTTAGATATTTATATATTATTATTATTATATATTAAAAATAGAAGCCAATGTTTTAAATATTATAATTATATATATTTTTTTAATATTTGTGTCAACCTTTACTGGTATCGAAAATACCGGTACGGTTATCAGTACATGAAGGTAAAACCGGCCCCAGTCTGATATAGAAAACGCCAAAAGTCGGTATCGAATTGATTTTGAATATCTTTTAGTTCAGGAAATTCGGTACTGCTACCCGGTACCATTTTCTCATCCCTGATCACGGGTACCGTACGAACAACAACGGTATCGTGCAATTTTTTTGTTGATTTTCTTCAACTTTTAATTATTTCTTTTTTTTTAGTTTCAGGGGTAGGGATGAGCTCGGTACCAACCAATACCGAATCGGTACTGGTACCGAAAATACCGGTTACGGTACCGTTATATGAAGGTAAAAACCGGTAGCGAACTGGTACCAGGAACGTCAAAAGTCGTACCGAATTGGTACTTAAGATCTTTCGGTTCGGGAAATTCGGTACCGGTATAGTGTTTTAAATATTATAATAATATATATAATTTTTTGAATACTTTTATTATCTTCTTTACTTTTTAAGTTGGCTAAACTTGTGTCAACCGGTACTAGTATCGAAAATATCGATACGGTTATCGGTACACGAAGGTAAAAACCGGCACCAGCCGTCGGTATCGAATTGATTTTGAAAATCTTTTGGTTCAGGAAATTTGGTACTGCTATCCGGTACCATTTGCTCATCCCCGATCATGGGTACCGTACGAACAACAACAGTATCGTGCAACTTTTTTTTTGTTGATTTGCTTTAACTTTTAATGATTTTTTTAGTTTAAGTGGTAGGGATGTGCTCGGTGCCAACCAATACTGAATCTGTACTGGTATCGAAAATACCAGTTACGGTACCGGTATATGAAGGTAAAAACTGGTAGCGAACCGGTACCAGGAACGCCAAAATTCGTACTGAATTGGTACTTAAGATCTTTCGGTTCGGGAAATTCGGTACCGGTACCCAGTATCATGTGCTCATCTCTGACCACTGGTTTCATTCGGACAACATTATTACCATACAACTTTTTTACTTGATTTTCTTTTAGTTATCTTTTAGTGTTTTTTTTACATATTTTCTTTTTATTCTTGTCAGCGGTTCCGTGTGCAACGCGCTTGTAGTGATTTCAAAAGACATGTAAACACAGACTAAACAACAAAAGACGTTCGTCGCAACGTGACGATAGTAAAAAACGTGTTAAATTCATTTTGCATGAATCAATATAGTATATGTAAATGTTGATTGATAATTGGTGTGGGTGTATTTATATTGAAAATGTACATAACTAGTTTATGCTCCGCGCACATTGTGGGGACGGTAAATGGAATATTTCTTACTACTCATAACACGATCTTAATAAAAATTACATCGATACATAGATAAAAATATGTCTATCAAATAATTTTTATTTTAATAAAGTTAAGGAATTATAAAGTAACTTTATTAAATTCCAAGAGTAGTAGTGGTGTCCACCAATAGCTAACGGTCTCTATTCTCCTGGGTTGATTCAATATGGCAGTAATAGAAAAAGGCTAAAAGATGAAATAATAAAAGGAATAAAAGTAGAGGGACTTAACATGTACGCTAACAAAGTTAAAACAGAGGGACTAAACACACATATAAAGAAAGTTAATGAATATAAAAAAAACTTTTTTTTAAAAACATAGGGGCTAAACACATATATTAGCAAACATGAAGGTTTGAAGGTTAAATACAAAAATAATCGACCAATAAGGGGGTGTCAGACAGCTACCTGTCACTATTCCTCTTCATGGTTAGGTATCGTAAATATTCAATACTAAACGTTTCAGGAAACTTAAAAAAGAAAATATATAAATATAGGGTGGAGATACAATAGGAAGTTAATTTGGCTAGGAAGGCTAGGAAGTGATCTTGACCATCCATTTAGTTAATCAAGGGCTAAAATTAAATCAGGGAAATTGAAAAGAAGAAAAGAGGCGCGTGAGTTTGTTCAAGGGCATTCTAGTCAATCCAAGCCAATAGTTTCTCTCTCCTCCAATTCCCCCCATTTTTTAAACGTTAATAACTCTTTCATACGACATTATTTTTTTATAAAATTGCACCAAAAAACGAGCGTTTTTTTTATCTTTAAAACGAGTATACTATTGCTATATTTAAAAAAAAAAAATTAAACCCAGTTGTGTAAAACGCAATAGAAAAACCACCAGTTACATAAAACGCAATGAAAAAAAAACCTCAAAAATGACATTTTTCTAAAACACAATGCACCAAAAACACAAAGAAATGACTTATTTTGTAAAATGCAATGGCCAGAAAACACAAAGAAATGTCTTATTTCTAAAACGCAATAGACTGAAAACATATAAAAAAGTGTTTTACCTAAAACGCAATGCACAAAAAACACAAAGAAATGTCTTATTTGTAAAACGCAATGGCCAGAAAACACAAAGAAATGTTTTATTTATAAAACGCAATGGCCAGAAAACACTTAAAAATGTCTCATTTCTAAAACGAAATGACCTAAAAAAACAAAAGAAAGTGTTCTCTGTAAAACGCAATGGACTGAAAACACCTAAAAATGTGTTTTACCTAAAACGCAATGACTAAAAACACTTCAAAAATGTGTTTTACCTAAAACGCAATGACTAAAGATACTTAAAAATGTGTTTTTTCTAAAACGCAATAGCCAGAAAACACATAAAACTCTCTTATTTCTAAAACGCAATGGACACATAAAACTGTTTCTGAACTGTTTGTGAATTGTCTGAATTGTCTACGAATTACTGTCTTCGAAATGAGCCAATTTCTGGAAAATTAATTTTTCTGATGCGTTTTTAGTACAGCTCAACCCCAGCCAGGGGCTCTGCCCCTTGGACCCCGCCAGGGGCTGCCGCCCCTGGGACCCCGCTACCGGGGGCTGCCGCCCCCGGATCCCCGCCAAGATCGTAAAACGCAATGACTAAATAAAAACCCAGATCGTGAAAATGAAATTAAAGAATTTATTACATAGATCGAAGCCGGTTTCTTCATCAATTGACGAAATTTGAAATGATAGAAACACTTATCAGCGATTGAATCGAACAAATCGAGTGATTATCTTCAAAATCACCGGAAAAAACGAGATTTTGTATGAAATTAAACTGGGTTTTCTTCAAAAAAACTGAAGAACACGTTGATCGGGGGTTTGAATCATTGATTGGTGATGAAAATTGCACTATAATGTAGTGATTATTGAGATAGAAAGTGAAGAAATGGTTGAAGATGGTGGGTTTTGAAAATGGTGGGTTTTGAAGTTACTGGGTTTTGAAAAAGGAAGAAGAAAGGATTGGATTGACTAAAATACCCTTTTTCTTTATTTTAAATGTTGCCACATGTCATCCTCTTATTGCTTCCTATCCTTCCTAGCGAAATTAATCTTCCTATTTGATCTTTTCTCTATAAATATATTTACAAAAATCATTTAATCATCATGAATGTGCAACTATTATTGATTTAATCAACTAAGTGTGCCAAAATTAATCAAATCATTAATTAAATATAATATCTATAAATAATTAATATTCATAAAAAAATCAAGAGATATAGTTGAAGAGAATTTGAATATAGTTTTAACCCAAATTCAATGTATCATGTATTTCCTGGTATATTTAACTATCTGGATATTATATAAAAATAGAACGAATCCAAAGTATATTTTAGTGAATACATGTACCTCGAAAAACAACTATATATGATCGTATATTTGAATCTTTAGACTACCACTATAAATTATTATTATTTTATTTTTATTTTATACTAAAAAAATCCATTTAATAAAAATTACACAAATATATGATCGTATATTTGAAACTTTAGACTACTACTACTATTAATTATTATTATTTTATTTTTATTTTTATACTAAAAAAATCCATTTAATAAAAATAACACAAATGAATGTTGATTAGATGTAAACTTATCTAAATGCATTCTCTACATAAATGAATTACAGGGATTGACAAATATGCCTACAGAAACAATGAACGCTCCATAACATGTGCATATAATATTACTATTTAAGAAAATGGAATCTTGAAAATGAATATGTACAATCGATAAACCTCTCAGGTTTGTCGCGATCATGGAAATGAATATGTACAATCGATAAACCTCTCAGGTTTGCAGGTATAAAAAAACTCCAACCTCATCGTTGGAGCTTACTAGCTTAGCATATATGTCTTTTGTGTGTATATATATAGAGAGGTGGGGTAAGGCTTTGGGACCAACAAGTCATGAGTTTGATTCTCATAAGGGGGTTTTTCCGTATTTATTGGGTTTCCTCCTGAATTGATGTATAGGCATATGCCTAGTGGAGATGGTTATGATCGGGTGGTTCCGCTGGTGATACGATGATACACCAGTGGTCAGTCAGTGGTCCTAACCCGTTCAGAAATATATATATAGGGTAAGGTTCATGCGAGAACCACCTTTATTGCGAGAACCACGAGAACCAATGTGAACACAACCTAAAATAGCTAACAAAAACCTAACTCCCCCCCCCCCCCCCAAAGCTAAAATGCTAAAAACTAAACCCCCAAAAAACCTAAAAAAATAAATAAAAAATCTATTTTTTTAATATTTTTTATGTTAAAATCGCTACTTTAGTAGCCAAAAAAATTTTAAATTTTTTTTTCCTACTAAAAGTAGCGATTTTTTTATAAAATATTAAAAAAAAAAATTGTGTGTTTTTTAGCTATTTTTATGCATTTTTGGTTGTGTTCACATTGGTTCTCGTGGTTCTCGCAATAAAGGGTGGTTCCTAACGGATCTTTGTCCTATATATATATATAGAAACGGGATCAGGAGAAAACGCTCAAAAGTGTGAGAACGGTAAGAACGCTTCCTGGCCTAACACGTGTCACGCCGCTTAGAGAAAGGCGGAGGGGCTTTTTTGTCCTTTCATATTTCTTTTTTATTAACGCGTGTCCCTTTATCTTTTCATTTTTTGGCGTTTAATAAATACGCTGCGTTTTTATTGTTTTTTGATAAGAATTATATTAAATATTTTGGCGTTTTAAGTATTCTTTTGGCGTTTTTATTGTTTTTTAGACCAGGATGCAGGCTTTTAATGTAAAAAAACATCAGTAATTTTCTTGATTTTATTATATCAAGGGTTTTGCCATTTAGGATACATGCCTATAATGTGACAGACAATTATGGCGTTTTGAAAAGATAAATAATTTTCAATTTTCCATGTAATGGCGTTAATATAACTATAATATTTTGGCAATAAATGATTCCGTCTCTTTATTTTACTGTTTCTTTTCAATTTTCATCTGTCAATTAGTGTTGATTTTTACAGTAATTCTTTGTTTGCGTTTTTTGGCGTTTTATATATCAACCTCATACTTTGCTAGCATTCGTTCTCACAGTTTTCAAAATATCAGGCGTTTTGTTGTTTTTTATAGTTTTTGGCGTTTTATACTCATTTTTTTTTAAAATAGCAGAGAATTAAACGATCAACAAGAAAGAATTACATAACAAAACAATAGAAAATGAAAAAAAAATTAAAATTATAATAAATTTCTCATTCAAATCTTCACTATCATCAGCCTCTTCTACTTTAACTTTTTTGGCATTTTGAAGCTGATTTTGAATGCCTTCTGTAGATCCTTATTTTCCTACATATCGGCCGTCTTTAGATAATGCTTATTTTTTGTGGCATCCTTTATGGTGGGTGGATATATACTTGTTTGATGACATGTTGAAGACCAACGCCTGCTCTAATGTATTGATCCCTTCATGCCATCCATATATCCATCAAGAACAAAGTAACATATCAGTGTCATCAGTCTCTTTATTTTGAATAATTATCCATCTCATTCAGCAAAAGATTATAGAGATACCCAACTCACAGAAGAATCCATTCAGTGAAACCACACTCAGATCAATACTCAAAATAGCAGAATCGAGGTTCTACATCTGTGGCTTTTTAAGTATTTTTTTTTTTGCGTTTTTAAAGTTAATGGTTTCTAGGGAATATGGCGTTTGTTTCTGGTTTTGTGATAAGTTGTTTCTGGAGAGAAGTCTCTCTTTATAGGTTGTTTTTGGCGCGTAGTTTAGGCGGGTTTTTATTTATAATAAATGATATTAATAAAGTAGCCATCTTTTCATTTTTACTGTTTTTTATGTTCAGCTTTTTATGAGTTTTTAGGGTCATAGACTTTCCATCTCCCAGGTTTGGCGTTTTTTAATGGGTTTAAGTAGTTTTTGGCCTTTTTTTTTTTTTTTTTTTTTCCATTTTTAGCTTTTATTAAATATTACTTTTGCAAATTACTTTCATTAGAGTTTTGGAGTTTTTGGCGTTTTTACTCCATTTATGGCGTTTTCATATACATTATGACTTTTTGGCGTTTTATTAAGATAATGTATTTTTTATTCTAAGTTCAAAAATACATAGCAAACAACAGAAAAAACAAAATTAAAAAAAAAAAAAAAAATAAAAACAATTCATCTTCCAAATCTTCAATGTCATCAGTCTCTTTCTCCATTGAATCATGTTCGCTGGTGGTTTGGCTTAGCCATGCTTGTGTTTTTGTGGCCGTTTGGAAAGACAAAATGACTTGAGTTTTTTTTTGAATATGTATCTTCAAACAACTCATTAGTGTCATTCGTCTTTTCATGCCATTAAAATATTCATCAAGAAAAAAACACAGAAAAATGACATAAGTCTTACTCCAACATCTTTTTGTTTATGATTTGTCCATCTCATTGAGCAAAATGTTATTTGAGTCCCAGCACCTCAGGGTAGAATGCATTATCCGAAACTTTGGCGTAGAACAATATTTTGAATATACAAGAAACAATATTTGGCATTTTTGACGTTTTACTGAGGTAATAGTGTATCTGAAAGAACCGTCGATCTTTTGGAATCTTTTTGATGTTTGAGTGTTTTGGCGTTTTCTAAGATGAATGATATATAGTAGAAAATATGGCGTATTGAGTAGTTGTGTTTGATGGTTTGGGGATTTTGGCGTTGTAAGTTTGAATGTTATATAGTTGAAAATATGGCGTTTCAGGTTCTGGGGGGGGGGGGGGTGTGTTTTTATGTCTTGGATGTTTTTGTTTATATAGGGATGCATTTTGGGCAGTAATGGCGTTTATTCATTAGTTAGCGTTTTGGTTTAGAAGTGTAGAGACATTTTTACCCTTAATGAAGCGCGTCGACTCAATAGAATTCGTGTTATTTACGAAAATGCCACCGCGCCATCTAGTCCATAGATTGTTTTAATCTGACGATTCATAAGCGTTCTCTCCGTTCTCACACTTTTGAGCGTTTTCTTTAAATCCCGACCATATATATATATATATATATATATATAGGTAAAGTGTAGGATACAAATTCCCTAATCGTACATTACATACGCGATAGGAGTAACCGTACACGTGTCCTGATTCGTTTTTCTTTAATAAGGTTAAATCAGACAATTAATTCAATCATCTGAGGGCAAATTCGTCTCTTCATTCAATCAACGAGAAGTTCGTTACACTAATATCCCGGTAATTATCATTCGAATCAGTTTCAAATTTTACATAATTCTCAAATTGCAGTTTTCGTTCTTCTGTGTTAGGGTTTCATTCAATTGTTTTTTTCGATGGATCCACAGAGCAGCACTGGACGAACATATGTTGATTTTGAAGAAACTCGACCGATCGGTGATCATGCTCAATTATCTGCATATCAGAGAGTGTCGATTGAGGATGTTTTTAATCCGCAACCTGCAAATCCAAATCCAATTGCAAGTACAAGTGCTGTAAACGAGTGTTCTAATGGTAATTATGTTAATTCAGATCTCTAAATTGTTCGTAGACTTGTTTTTTTTGTTTAATCGTAGCAATGATTTTGCATTGTTGTAGCTGTTTTTGATGTTTGAATGTTGAGTATATTTTTGACATGAAAGTAACATGTACAAATTCGCATGTTATGAGTCTTTCAATTCGCATTTGATGTTTATTTTCTTTACGCATTTTCGCATGTTATGGTATAATAAATCGCATGTATAAGACATATTAATCAAAATCATCATTTTCGCATGTGATTGTTCATACAATTCACACGTGTTGTTGTTCTACGATGAAATCATGCAGTTATTAATATATCGCATGTAACTAGTCCGATAATTCGCACATGTTTTTGTTTTTCTGATTTGATTTATGTAGATGAAAGGGTTTACACTCCGGAGGTTCAAGCATCAGCTACACCTGTGGTTGGAATGCAATTTATCTCTATTGAACAAGCATATGCGTTTTACCAATCATATGCTAAGTTAGCTGGTTTTTCTATTCAGAAAGGTGGTGAAGTACATAATGGTGGTATAATCAAAACTAAGTATTTTGTTTGTTCTAAAGAGGGAGATAAGCCACTGTGTATTGATGATCGTTATTCGAAGTCAAAAAAGCAATTCAAATCAAGGAATAGGGGGGACTATTAGAACAGGATGCAAAGCTCAACTTATGATTTGCACTGTGGATGGTAGATTATATACAATAAAGAGATTTGTTGATGGCCATAATCATAAGTTTGTATGTCAACATGATATTCACATGCTGCCAGCTTACAGACAATTGTCAGGTGTCCAGGAGGAGATGGTATGGGAACTAGGCACTTTAAACCTTGGTCCTGTCAAATATTTCCATATACTGAGGAAACGTTATGGTGGTTTCGAGAATGTTGGTGCCAAGGTTGATGATTGCAAAAATTTTAGGAATCGAATTAACAGCTATATAGGAGAATATGACGCTGACATGGTGATTAATAGGATGACCGACAAAAAATAGTATTTAGCTGATTATTCGTTTGAATATTCTGTTGATGATGACAAACGGTTAACTGGTTTGTTCTGGGCTGATGGGTTATGAAAGCTTAACTATATGGAGTTTGGGGATGTGATATCGTTCGATGCAACTTTCAAGACAAACAGGTAAGTGTTTCAAGACAAACATGTTTTTTACTTATTTTCGCATGTTTTATGACTTCACAAACTTGTAATATTGCATGTGTAGACATTGAAGAGTTGGTGTTGAATATATCGCATGTTATACTGTTTTGTGTTCGCATGTGATTTTTTGGTCTATTTTGCATGTTTCAATGTGTTTTTCGCATGTGTTTGTTCAGGTACAAGATGGTGTTTGTTCCATTCACTGGCGTTGACAACCACTGTCGAAATGTAACACTTGGAGCTGGGTTGTTGGCATCGGAGAGCATTGAATCATATAAATGGCTTCTGAATTCATTCTTAAAGTCATTTGGTTGGCAGCCAAAGGTTGTAGTGACGGACCAAGACCCAGCTATGAAACAGGCTATTGAGGAGGTTTTCCCTAACAGCAGACACAGATTGTGCATGTGGCACATAATGAAAAAAGTGGCAGATAAGGTATAGCATGCTATATTGGCTTTTGTTAGTGTTTTTTTATAATATAGATTTTGTTATAGGCTGATATAAAAAGCATTTATTGTTATAGGTTGGACACGAGTTGTGCAATAACGATGACTTTAAAAGGAGAATGTGCGACATTGTATGGACTGATTCCATTGAGCCCGAAGAATTCGAGAGACAGTGGAAGTTGGTGATGATTGAGTTCGGTCTCACTGAAAACAAATGGATTGATGATATGTTTTCGATGAGAAACATGTGGATTCCGGCTTTTTACCGGTATGAGTCCATGTTTGGTCTCATGCGAACAACTTCGAGATCAGAGAGCGAGAATCATTTTTTTTTGCCAAGTGTCAAATTCACAACTCACTCTTGTAGAGTTTATGAATCATTTTGATGGTGCAATGGATGTCCAAAGGTTCAATCATAGAAAGAATGATCATGTTTCAAGATATACTGAGCCTGCTGATTGGAGCGAAACTTCTTTGGAAAAAGATGCTGCTAAGAGATTCACCAGGTCTATATTCTTTGATTAGTAAATAGAGATTTATGGAACAGTTTCTTAATGTCTGCCGATGGACACCAAAATCGAGGGTCCACAGATCAGGATATTGTTGAAAGACTTTAAAGCCCATGGAGATTGTTTATTGGAGGTATTATAGCATATATATTTCAAACATGCGATTTTGAAAATCTATATGCGAATTTCATTTTTTAGATCATGATTTTGCAATATGTGATTTTGGTATACGCATGCGATTTTAAATTTTATACAATCAAATGATTTTTAGGCATGCGAAATTGTTATTTTACACATGCGATTTTAAATTTTAATATATATTTTTTCTTTTGGTTTTCCTAGGTGTGGTTCAAGAATCTTGAAAATGATGTAACTGCACAGTGTAGCTGTTTGCGTTTTGAGCAGTATGGGCTGCTATGCAAACACATCTATTTTCTTTTCAAGATGTTTGGTGTTAAAGAAATACCAAACAAATATGTTATGAAGAGATGGACGAAGGATGTGGTGCCGAATGAGTTAAATGTGAAGTACAATTTAAGGGTGGGTGACAAGGATGTGCAACACAAGGCTAAACGGAGTGCCCGTGAAATCATCCACACAGGGGAGTATTTGGTTAGTAATTTGATTTCCGACCTTGATCAACTTGTTTTAGTGAGGGATCAAATGATGCAGCTTAAAGAGAGAGTTGATTAGATGTAACACCTCGTAAAAACGCGACCAATATAATGAAGACACGTGTCATGGAGTTTAAACGTATACTGGAATGATCTGGAGGGACTGAATTTGTCAAACAATGTAAATATGTGAATAAAGGTATCCAAAGTGTCAACATGCCATTCTTGTGCCTCTGATTGACCTCACACGACGTTGTATTATTTATCGAATAATTTATCGAACATTGAAAGTCGTTTGTATCAAAAATAAGGATCTTACAAAACATAAGGGTTAAAAGTGTCAACATGTTAAAGTAACCTCTGAGTGACCTTTTAACGAGCCCAAAAACACTGTAACAATTATATATTTTGATCTCAAGAATATTAGATATTGATTTCGTGGAGTTTTGAAGAAAACAAGACCTTTCGGGTGATCGTATAACTAACCGGGAGCTTAACGGAGTTAGTTTATGGCCCAAGGTCCTTAAAAGTTAACTATGGGGGTCCAAAAGGCAATAAATGAAAGTAAAACAATGTTAAAATGGACCAGGGACTGAAAGTGCAAAGTTTGAAACATTTTTCCCGGTTTTGAAGGTTGATGCGGGCCGCGTAAGACTTCCCTGTGTCTTATGCGGGCCGCGTGGAAGTGCCAGTAACAGCCAGATGTGGATAGCTGCGGGTTTGGCCTGTTCCACCGCCTTAGAAAGCTGGTTTTCGAATTCAGGGACTGAACCAATAGTATTTCATGCATAGGGGACACCTGGGATGATCAGGAAACATTTGTAGACTTGTGTGGAGTGATCTTGTGAATTGTTTTTGGCTATATAAGAACTTGTTAGTTTGCTAGTTCATTGCTCATTCACAAAAATCATTCAAACTCACTCTCTGGAGCTCTCTGGACTTCAAGCAAGTTTTCTCAAGTTCCTAATTCGTGCAAAGAGCCTTTGTAAGCATTCTTAGCCTTCCTAGTTCAAGATTTATTAGTCTAATGACCGAAAGTCAAAGCCGTCGTAATTAATCTTTGACTTAGTGATTAATCACTAATGGTCCAACCATTATTCGAATTGAAAGTGGCTATGAGTTGGTAATTATATGGGTAATAAGTCCTTAAAAGGGCACCCCCTGATTATCACTCTAACTTGGTCAATTGTCGGGTCAAACTTAATTATAAAAAGTCAACATAAGCTATTTTTGCAAATAAATTCATAACTGATAATGTAAAAGTTATGGAACCTGTTTTAACACTAAAATAACTTGGTAAATAATGTAAGAACATGTCTAAGCATGTTCAACCCGACAATTCTGAGTTTGAGCTAGGTTCGGAACCGAAAGTCGCAAAAGTAGACTTTTGCTTTGACTTTCAGTTCTGACCCGATTTAGCTTGTTTTAGATATGCCTTAAGGTTCCTTTAGGACCATATTATAAGTTAGTAAAACCCTCTGAGGTTATACTACATGGTTCCTTATTTATCCGACTCATTTGCATGTTTCCGTTAGTTGCTTAAATGTTGACCATTATGCCCTTTTGATATTAAAACGAGATTTTTGAAAATGTGAGAGGACAAAAACCTTTGTTACTGATTTATAAACATGTCCTAAAAATTTGACATCAGTTTGAGGTCTAAATTAGGAGTTATGCTCAACATCGTAATTTGAAAGCTTTTTATTAATTAAATGACATCTTTAGCATAAAGCCTATCTAAACCCAAATATTGACACCAAAATTTTTACCCACTGATGTAATATAATATTTTGGGATTTTTGAAGATTTTTATTAATTTTTAAACTGATCATAACATGGGGTTCTTGCTTTGATTCGGTAATTGACGGTTATACCCTTTTTACTAATAAAATGAGTTTTACATAACCTTTTGATACCAAATCTTTTGCTACTGATTTTATATGATAAATAAAATATTTTGAACTTTATAAACTGATCAAAAACTCAGATTTCCTTATATAAACTGAAAATCGCTTAAAACCGACTTTTTACGCGTTTTAAACGCATAGTATGGGTTAAGACTATTTTTGGCACATAAGACTCAATACCTACTGATGTTTTAAGTAAATTTTTATACTTTAACAGTAAGTAAAATTTTTAAACTCAGATTTCCAAATTTGACCTTAAAAGCTTATGTGAAATTACTAAAATGCCCCTACGGTGCATAGCTTGATTATAAATGATAAATTTCACAAATATGCAATACCTTACTGATATGACTTGCAAAAATAAATATTTTTACTAATCATTTAAGACCAGAACCTCAGATTAATATTTAACCTCTTTTATACTCTTTAAAATGACCAAAATACCCCTACGGGGCTTAAATTGATTTTAAATCTGTTTTGGGCATAATGGAAGGTATGCTACTGATATCATAGCACATTTTAAGCATATTAACTTAGGAAACCTGTTCATGACTTATTTGGTTACCCGTTATGCATTTAACGCGTTCGGTACGGTTTATGTAACTAGTTTGCATAAATTAACCGAAACGGGTCAAACCTTATCATTTTCACTTCAAAATCCAGAATGTGTTTAGTTTACCCATATTATACAAGTCTTCATACTTTTCGGGTCTAAATCACATCCTAATCCAGTCCTTGCTTAATCTTGCGTTTTGAACCGTAAACCTTTCTTTAAAACTAACCGGTCTAAGTTTAAACTTAAGTAAGACCTGTTAGGAATCTAATAGGTTACTAAAACCTTCGTTCTAGATTTAGGAGCCCAGTAAAATATATTTGCACTTGCTGATTATATACGGCTGGGATAAATTTGCATAATTTGCTCAGGTAAATACTTTTAACTTATTTTCCCTTATACGGGCTTGGGGTATGGTATATAAAATACCGCTTGGTCGGGTATTAAATTTGTAATCGTATGAAGGTTAAATCATTGAGATAACCCGTTTAATCTGTTTCGTTTGTTTTAAGCCTTTGGGGGGTTAATGACCATGTCCTAGATATCATTGGCTCATTCATTGAAATGACCACGACTTAAGCACGGGGTGTAGGCATACACCTACCGGTGCGTATGTAAAATGATATAACTGCTTGTTCGAGAATAACTCTCCGTAGGTTATATTATGTGGTGTGTCTATTAATCTTTAACCCGGTATTCAACCCGTGCTACTGAACGTATAACAAACATATAATTCTTTTACAAGATTATTTTTAAATAATTATCCCAAGTTATAAAAGATTATTTGTGCCTTGTGCATTTAAATCAATTTTTTAAACATTTTCAAAAGGATTCTGTTAATTGTATTTACCAGTGAAAACTGACGTATTTTCCAAAAAGGTTAAGTGCAGGTACTAAGCGAAATGGGCTGGCTACTCCTAGCATCAAATAAAGATTCTTACAAGCTTAGATGTTTAAAAATTTGTCGAACAATGTTTCAGTTATTTTAGATCCGCCCGTGGATCCTTTTACAACCGTTTTGTAATACTTATGTTACTCTCATTCGGTTTGTAATATATTTTACTTTAGACTTCCGCTGTGCATTAAACTGTGATAAATTGACTATGATGATATCAACTACGTCACGATACTCCCCACCGGTAATACGTGGAAATATCGGGGTGTGACAGGTTGGTATCAGAGCCAACGTTGAGTGAATTAAACACTAGCCTTTTTGTGTTTAATCTCAATGACATAGTTTGCACATTCCTTGACTTCCGAGTCTAGACAAAGAACTTAGGACTAATCCTAATTTATTTTATTTTGTCCTTTATTGTTTTCCTTTGTTGTTTCTTTTGTTTGTTTTGACAGGATCAACAAAAATGCCGCCAAGATTCCGAAGAAGAAGACGAGGCAAGGGGTCATTCACTGCCCCCAACGATCATGAGGCCGGGCCTTCACACCGGCGAACTCCGTCAGCTACTATGAGCACAAGTCCTCAAGAAGACTAGAGGACCTACCTAGAGCCTGCGAGGCGTTCTGTCTCGCTTAGCTCTTCACCTTCTTACCATGATTCTTTCGGGCTACATCAAGGCAACGAGTCCGACCATTCACGCCATTCCTACTTACCGTTGCAGCAGTCGGGTTCTCACCGCCCCTTTCAGGACCTGAAACCTGTTTTTCCAGAGCCGGTTTAACCCGGAAAATCAGATTGAAGATTAAATGGGTCATAACCCATTGGGCCCTGAAGACCATTTTCCTGAAGCTCAGGACATGGATATGGATGATGACCCCGATCCTGCCGAACCACCATCTGGGACGCCCACGCATCCCATAGAGATTTCAGATGGGTCGTTTTTTCATGGATCACCTTATCGGGGTCCAGACAGCTATGAAGCGAGGTTTGCTTCATACCCATGGGAGTTTACTCCCTCCTTCAACCCGTCTCAGCAGCAACAGCAAGATCCCTCTGAGGATTCACGTTTTGTAGCAGTCACGCCACTGCCACCACCACCGCTTGAGTAACAACTGCCTCCGGAGCCACCGAGGCGTAGGAAACCAGGAGCACGGATGTCCGTGCGAGGGGGATTCCACTTCAGCACCCCTCAACATTCAAGTGGCAGTCATTACTCGCCACTATATGAAGACGCGCAGATGGGTGGGCCTTCAAACCCCGATTCTGAGGTGGACTCTACGCCAGTCGCACCACCACCACTGCATGTGGGTTTTGATAACCCAATACCTTCTTACACCGGTGCAGCGGCATATAACCCTTTTAAGCAGGCAGCCTACCCGGGGTATAACTACTACAATGCCCCCGATGTTGACCCGTATCTTGTAGCGGCAAACTACAACGCTCTTCATCCTGAAGGGCCCTACGGAGCCCCATATCAGACTGGGTACCCGGCCTATGGGTACCAATACCCGCCACCTCCTCAACCTCCGCAGCAACAGCAGCCGGAGCCGCCGTAGATCCAACCACCGCAGCAGCAGGAGATTCTTCAAAGGTTGAGCCAGGTGGAGCGGGAGGTTCAAGAAGAGTGTAGGAGCCACCGGGGATTTCTTAAGGGTCTGGCGAATCTGATCAAGGGAAAGAAGAAAAGGGATTTTTGAAGATTCCTAATTTATTTGTGTTGTAATTTCTTTGTTTCAATCAAGTCCCTGCGTTGACATCTATTTATGTATTCAGTCCCTCCGAGGACTTATATTTTCATTTTAGCCCCTGCGTGGGCAAGTTATTTATGTAAAAGTCCCGTTTAGGACATCTATGTACTCTTCTTTAATTATTTATTTATGGAATGTGTTGAATTTAAAATTTCAATTATCATTATATGTATGAATATAATATATGAAATAAAGCAAAAATATCATTCCTTTTAAAAAATTAATTTGCCATTATATATTGAATAAAAATCTTAAAGGCAAAACCTAGTCCCTGTGTCATTTTAAGACAGGACCATGATGGTAGTTCCTTTTTAAGATTCAAATCCTTGTTAACATCTGAAAACATGTTAACACTCCTGGCAAATGTGATTCGATAAAATCACATAAGTCATCCTTAAATTGGATTTTTCCAATTCCTTACCTTTATTTTTCATATTAAACATCCATTAGTGATGTAATGCCTACGGGCCATATTCATTGTCATATAAGACAAAAGACAGTTGCAGTCTATGACTCCCTGTTAAGAAAGGTAATGAACCACGTTCAAACCTAAATGCCTTGATTCTATAAGATCATGGCTTAAGAATGAAAATTGTCCTTGTGGCTAGGCCTTCTGTATGCCACCCTATTATCCTTAGTAAGTTCATAACTGGGATAAAATATAATAAAAATGTGAATAAATTAAATTAACCAATATGGTTTATGGTTGCCATGGTTAATGAATTGTCATAAAAGACAATTCCATAATAGACTTCTGAATAAATCTTGTCAATATTTTATGTAGCAATCAAGCTACATGGCTGGGTCAGATGAAGTCAACAGTCACCCGAGGGAGAATCATGACACTTCAAGAGTTAATGTAGCAGGTGCATAATTGCAGGCATTAATAGATAATGCCGTTACTCGAGCTCTTGACAGACAATTTAATGAATCGAGTGGAACTCGCGTTAGAACTCAGTCTGTACCACATTCAAAACCACCCTCCAAGACTCATACAACTCGCAAGAGTGATTCTCATCACTCATCGAATCAGAGGAGTGTTCCATCTAAGAAAGTAGTGCTCAATCAAGTGCCACGTGTTAAGGGCTGTTCTTATAAGTATTTTGTCTCCTGCAAGCCCAGGGATTTCACAGGGGAGAAAGGAGCCATCGATTGTATGACGTGGCTCGACGAGATGGACACTGTGGTTGATATTAGTGGTTGTGCAGAGCAAGACATTGTGAAGTTTGTGTCACAATCGTTTAAAGGGGAAGCTCTAGCTTGGTGGAGGTTATTGATCCAAGCTACTGGGAAGATCCCGTTGTATAACCTGACATGGGATCAGTTTGTTGCTTTAATCAAAGAGAATTTATGTCCTCAACATGAAGTTGAGAAAATTGAGACTGACTTCCTAACATTGGTTATGAAGAACTTGGACTGCCAAGCGTATCTCACGAGTTTTAACACTATGTCGCGATTGGTTCCATACTTGGTGACACCGGAACCAAAACGTATAGCCCGTTTCATTGGGGGTTTAGCCCCGGAGATTAAAGCTAGTGTGAAAGCATCAAGACCTACTACCTTTAGGTCAGTAGCTGATTTGTCATTATCTCTTACCCTTGATGCGGTTAGGCAGAGATAGCTGAGAAACTCTGATGAGGGGAAAAGAAAACGTGAGGATGAATGCTCATGCCGTTCTGAGAAGAAGCATAAAGGGAACTCTGAGAACAAGAAGAGTTTAGGGTTCAAGAAGGATAACCAACAGTCGGGTGAAAAAACCAAGTGTAAGACTTGCAAGAAGCGCCATCTGGGAAAGTGCAGGTATGAATCAAAATCCCAATCGCAGCCTAGGACTTGTGGGATCTGTAAATCTAGTGAGCATAAGACGTTGGATTGTAAGAAGATAAAGGATGCGACTTGTTACAACTGTAACAAGAAGGAGCATATCAAGTCTAACTGCCCAAAGTATGCCAAGAAGCCAGAAGAAGGTAAGAAGACCAATGCTAGGGTCTTTCAAATGAATGCTCAAGAAGCAATCCAGAATGATAACGTGATAACAAATACCTTTCTTATCAATGATGTTTATGCAAGGGTATTGTTTGATTCGGGTGCAGATAAGTCATTTGTAGATAATAAGTTTTGTAAGTTATTAAATCTGCCTGTTAAAACCCTAAGCATAAAGTACGAAGTAGAATTGGCCGATGGTACCATAGAAACTACTTCAACCGTGTTAGATGGATGTTTTATATCCATTAGGAACCACTCTTTTCCATTGTCTTTGCTTCCTTTGAAACTAGCTGGATTCGACATAGTAATAGGCATGGATTGGTTATCTCATAACCAAGCTCAGATCGTTTGTGATAAAAAGCAAGTGGTTACTAAAACACCTTATGGTGAGCCGTTGACAATTCAGGGAGATACTCAGTACGGGTTGCCTAAGCATGTGTCTATGCTTAAGGCGTCAAGGTGTTTGAAGAAGGGTTGTGTCATTTACATGGCACAAGTGACTATTGATGAACCAAAGCCCAAGATCGAAGACATCCCTATCATTTCTGAATATCCAGATGTATTCCCTGAAGAACTACCTGGTTTACCTCCAGATAGGCAAGTAGAGTTCAGAATTGACATTATTCCTGGAGCAGCACCAGTTGCAAGAGCACCTTACCGGTTGGCTCCAACTGAGATGAAAGAGTTAAGGACTCAGTTAGATGAATTGTTGGCAAAAGGATTTATTAGACCTAGCTCATCTCCTTGGGGAGCACCAATTATGTTTGTAAAGAAAAAGGATGGATCAACACGCTTATGCATTGATTATCGCGAGCTAAACAAGGTTACAATCAAGAACAAATATACATTGCCCAGGATCGACGATCTATTCGATCAGCTTAAAGGGGCAAGTTATTTCTCCAAGATTGATTTAAGGTCGGGATACCATCAACTGAAGGTTAGAAATGAAGATGTGTACAAGACTGCATTCAGAACTCGCTATGGTCATTACGAGTTCTTAGTGATGCCTTTCGGGCTCACTAATGCACCAGCATCGTTCATGGACCTCATGAATCGCGTTTGCAAACCTTATTTAGATAAGTTTGTCATCGTCTTCATTGATGACATTCTTATTTATTCGAAGAACCAGGCCGATCATGAGAAGCACCTTCGATGTATCCTTAAACTTCTTCAGCAAGAGAAGCTCTACTCCAAGTTTTCAAAGTGTGAGTTTTGGCTTCGTGAAGTCTAATTTCTTGGACATATGGTTAGCAAGCGTGGTATCCAAGTGGATCCCGCTAAGATTGAAGCCATCATGAATTGGCAAGAACCGAAGACGCCCACAGAGATTCGCAGCGTCTTGGGTCTGGCAGGATACTATAGGCGTTTTATTGAAAAATTCTCGAGGATTGCTGCACCCTAACTTTATTGACTCGAAAGAATATAAAGTTTGATTGGGGTCCTAAGCAACAAGAATCCTTTGAGATTCTTAAGCAAAAGTTAAGCAATGCTCCGATATTGACATTGCCGGAAGGAATTGAAGAGTTTGTGGTATACGGCGACGCATCGCACACTGGAATGGGTTGTGTACTCATGCAAAGGGGCAAGGTCATTGCCTACGCCTCAAGACAATTAAAGGTGTACGAAAAGAATTACACCACCCATGACTTGGAATTGGGTGCCGTTGTGTTTGCACTAAAACTTTGGAGGTATTATTTATATGGTACCAAATGTGTGATCTATTCTGATCATAAAAGCCTTCAACACTTGTTCAACCAGAAGGATCTGAACATGAGACAGCGTCGATGGATGGATACACTGAACGACTATGATTGTGAAATCTGATATCATCCAGGCAAGGCGAATGTGGTCGCCGACGCTTTGAGCAGGAAGGAAAAAGTTAAGCCAATTAGAATCAATGCCAAGAGCATTGAGTTGAAGAACAGCTTGAATGAAAGATTGTTAGCCACTCAGAAGGAAGCTGTACTAGAAGCTAACTATCCGAATGAAAAGTTGGGCGTAACTGCTAAACAGTTATCATATGGCAAGGATGGAATCCTAAGATTGAATGGACAAATATGGGTTCCGATTTATGGAGGACTTAGGGATGTGATTCTTCAAGAAGCCCATAGCTCCAAGTATTCTGTTCATCCTGGTTGTGATTAGATGTACCAGGATTTAAAGGCAAATTACTGGTGGATTGGTTTGAAGAAATCTATAGCCACTTATGTGGCCAAATGTTTGACGTGTGCGCAAGTTAAAGCCGAACACCAGAAGCCATCAGGTTTGCTGCAACAGCCTGAACTTCCCACCTGGAAGTAGGAAATGGTAACTATGGACTTCATCACTAAGTTACCAAAGATAAATCGAGGAAATGATACTATTTGGGTCATAGTGGATAGACTAACTAAGTCAGCCCACTTCTTACCTATTAAGGAAACACACAGCTCAGATAAGTTAGCTCAGCTATACGTGGATGAGATTGTATCTCTTCACGGAGTACCGGTGTCTATCATCTTTGATAGGGATACGAATATACATCGCATTTTTGGAAAAGATTTCAGCGATCCTTAGGCACTCGATTAAACTTCAGCACTACATATCATCCTCAGATGGATGGTCAGAGTGAGCGTACAATTCAAATACTGGAGGATATGCTAAGGGATTGTGTTATTGATTTAGGTGGAAGTTGGGATGATCATCTTCCGTTGATCGAATTTTCGTACAATAATAGCTATCATTCGAGTATTCAAGCTGCACCTTTTGAAGCTTTGTATGGAAGAAAGTGCAGGACGCCAGTTTGCTGGGCATAAGTTGGAGATGTCCAACTAACAGGACCTGATATAGTCCTGGAGACAACAGATAAGATTGTACAGATACGTGATCGTCTCAAAGCTTCCATGGATAGGCAGAAAAGCTACGCAGATAAAAGGCGTAAACCTTTGAAATTCGAAGTAGGTAACAAAGTGTTACTTAAGGTATCACCCTGGAAAGGGGTAATGCATTTTGGCAAGAAAGGCAAGTTAAGCCCAAGATACATAGGGCCATTCGAGATCATCGAATGTGTCGGAACAGTGTCTTACAAGTTAAACCTGCCTGAAGAGCTCAGTGGAATTCATAATGTGTCCCACATCTGCAATCTGAAGAAGTGTCTAGCTGATGAATCACTAGTCATGCCACATACAGATGTACATATAGATGAGAGCTTGAAATTTGTTGAAAAACCTTTGTCGATCGAGGATCGACAGGTTAAGAAACATCGAAAGAAGCACGTGCCGATTGTGAAGGTTAAATGGGATGCCCGTAGAGGTCCCGAATACACGTGGGAGGTTGAGTCCACAATGAAACAGAAGTACCCTCATTTATTTCAGTAAATCTCGAGGTCGAGATTTCTTTTAAGGGGGTGAGGATGTAACACCTCGTAAAAACGCGACCAATATAATGAAGAAACGTGTCATGGACTTTAAACGTATACTGGAATGATCTGGAGGGACTGAATTTGTCAAACAATGTAAATATGTGAATAAAGGGATCCAAAGTGTAAACATGCCATTCTTGTGCCTCTGATTGACCTCACACGATGTTGTATTATTTAACGAATAATTTATCGAACATTGAAAGTCGTTTGTATAAAAAATAAGGATCTTACAAAACATAAGGGTTAAAAGTGTCAACATGTTAAAGTAACCTCTGAGTGACCTTTTAACGAGCCCAAAAACATTGTAACAATTATATATTTTGATCTCAAGAATATTAGATATTGATTTCGTGGAGTTTTGAAGAAAACAAGACTTTTCGGGTGATCGTATAACTAACCGGGAGCTTAACGTAGTTAGTTTATGGCCCAAGGTCTTTAAAAGTTAACTATGGGGGCCCAAAAGGCAATAAATGAAAGTAAAACAAAGTTAAAATGGACCAGGGACTGAAAGTGCAAAGTTTGAAACATTTTTCCCGGTTTTGAAGGTTGACGCGGGCCGCGTAAGACTTCCCTATGTCTTACGCGGGCCGCGTGGAAGTGCCAGTAACAGCCAGATGTGGACAGCTGCGGGTTTGGCCTGTTTCACCGCCTTAGAAAGCTGGTTTTCGAATTCAGGGACTGAACCAATGGTATTTCATGCATAGGGGACACCTGGGATGATCAGGGAACATTTGTAGACTTGTGTGGAGTGATCTTGTGAATTGTTTTTGGCTATATAAGAACTTGTTAGTTTGCTAGTTTATTGCTCATTCACAAAAATCATTCAAACTCACTCTCTGGACTTCAAGCAAGTTTTCTCAAGTTCCTAATTCGTGCTAAGAGCCTTTGTAAGCATTCTAAGCCTTCCTAGTTCAAGATTTATTAGTCTAATGACCGAAAGTCAAAGCCGTCGTAATTAAGCTTTGACTTAGTGATTAATCACTAATGGTCCAGCCTTTATTCGAATTGAAAGTGGCTATGAGTTGGTAATTATATGGGTAATAAGTCCTTAAAAGGGCACCCCCTGATTATCACTCTAACTTGGTCAATTGTCGGGTCAAACTTAATTATAAAAAGTCAACAGAAGCTATTTTTGCAAATAAATTCATAACTGATAATGTAGAAGTTATGGAACCCGTTTTAACCCTAAAATAACTTGGTAAATAATGTAAGAACATGTCTAAGCATGTTCAACCTGACAATTCTGAGTTTGGGCTCGGTTCAGAACCGAAAGTCGCAAAAGTAGAGTTTTGCTTTGACTTTCTGTTCTGACCCGATTTAGCTTGTTTTAGATATGCCTTAAGGTTCCTTTAGGACCATATTATAAGTTAGTAAAACCCTCTGAGGTAATACTACATGATTCCTTATTTGTCCGACTCATTTGCATGTTTGCGTTAGTTGCTTAAATGTTGACCATTATGCCCTTTTGATATTAAAACGAGATTTTTGAAAATGTGAGAGGATAAAAACCTTTGTTACTGATTTATAAACATGTCCTAAAAATTTGACAATAGTTTGAGGTCTAAATTAGGAGTTATGCTCAATATCGTAATTTGAAAGCTTTTTATTAATTAAACGGCAACCCAAATTTTGACACCAAACTTTTCACCCACAGATGTAATATAATATTTTGGGATTTTTGAAGATTTTTATTGATTTTTAAACTGATCATAACATGGGGTTCTTGCTTTGATTCGGTAATTGACGGTTATACCATTTTTACTAATAAAATGAGTTTTACATAACCTTTTGATACCAAATCTTTTGCTACTGATTTTATATGATAAATAAAATATTTTGAACTTTATAAACTGATCAAAAACTCAGATTTCCTTATATAAACTGAAAATCGCTTAAAACCGACTTTTACGCGTTTTAAACACATAGTATGGGTTAAGACTATTTTTGGCACATAAGACTCAATACCTACTGATGTTTTAAGTAAATTTTTATACTTTAACAGTAAGTAAAATTTTTAAACTCAGATTTCCAAATTTGACCTTAAAAGCTTATGTGAAATTACTAAAATGCCCTTACGGTGCATAGTTTGATTATAAATGATAAATTTCACAAATATGCAATACCTTACTGATATGACTTGCAAAAATAAATATTTTTACTGATCATTTAAGACCAGAACCTCAGATTAATATTTAACCTCTTTTATACTCTTTAAAATGACCAAAATACCCCTACGGGGCTTAAATTGATTTTAAATCCGTTTTAGGCATATTGGTAGGTATCCTACTGATATTATAGCACATTTTAAGCATATTAACTTAGGAAACATGTTCATGACTCATTCGGTTACCCGTTATGCATTTATCGCGTTCGGTACGGTTTATGTAACTAGTTTGTATAAATTAACCGAAACGGGTCAAAACTTATCATTTTCACTTCAAAATCCAGAATGTGTTTAGTTTACCCATATTATACAAGTCTTCATACTTGTTGGGTCTAAATCACCTCCTAATCCGGTCCTCGCTTAATCTTGCGTTTTGAACCGTAAACGTTTCTTTAAAACTAACCAGTCTAAGTTTAAACTTAAGTAAGACCCGTTAGGAATCTAATAGGTTATTAAAACCTTCGTTCCAGATTTAGGAGCCCTGTAAAAGATATTTGCACTTGCTGATTATATACGGCTGGGATAAATTTGCATAATTTGCTCAGGTAAATACTTTTAACTTATTTTCCCTTATACGGGCTTGGGGTACGGTATATAAAATACCGCTTGGTCGGGTATTAAATTTTTAATAGTATGAAGGTTAAATCATTGAGATAACCCGTTTAATCTGTTTTGTTTGTTTTAAGCTTTTGGGGGGGGGGGGGGTTAATGACCATGTCCAGGATATCCTCGGCTCATTCATTGAAATGACCACGACTTAAGCACGGGGTGTAGGCATACACCTGCCGGTGCGTATGTAAATTGATATACCTGCTTGTTCAAGAATAACTCGCTGTAGGTTATATTATGTGGTGTGTCTATTAATCTTTAACCCGGTATTCAACCCGGGCTACTAAACGTATAACAAACATATAATTCTTTTACAAGATTATTTTTAAATAATTATCCCAAGTTATAAAAGATTATTTGTGCCTTGTGCATTTAAATCAATTTTCTTAAACATTTTCAAAAGGAGTCGGTTAATTGTATTTACCAGTGAAAACTGACGTATCTTCCAAAAAGGTTAAGTGCAGGTACTAAGCGAAATAGGCTGGCTACTCCTAGCATCAAATAAAGAGTCTTGCAAGCTTAGATGTTTAAAAATCTGTTGAACAATGTTTCCGTTTTTTTAGATCCGCTTGTGGATCCTTTTACAACCGTTTTGTAATATTTATGTTACTTTCATTCGGTTTGTAATATATTTTACTTTAGACTTCCGCTGTGCATTAAACTGTGATAAATTGACTATGATGATATCAACTACGTCACGATACTCCCCACCGGTAATACGTGGAAATATCGGGGTGTGACATCAGAGTCGTATAACCAAGCAACTTGATCCAAAATTTGACCAATTTTCAAAGTTGATTGGTTATCAACAACCAGTAACTAATGCTCCTCCTACTGTCCGTGTGCCGGCTGGTATAAGAAACAAAGGTCGTGGCTCGCATAAAAGGATTAAATCCAAGAAGGAACAAATGATCAGCCGCAAAGGAAAAAGGTTAAGGACATGTATCGTATGCAATGAAAAAGGTCGTGATATTCGGACTTGCGAGATATTGAAAGCCAAACAACAAGGTAAACAGCAAAAAAAGAAGATGAAGGGCGTCCAGATTGAAAAAGATCCCAGAGACAAAGACAACGAGGTCGAAGACGATGAAGAGGAAGATGAGTTTGAAGATTACAGTGGTAGTAGTGATGATGGATCTGAAGAAGAAGATCAGTGGGAGGAGGTTTCAGAAAATGGTGAGGAAGAATAATTTTTTTAAATGTAAATGCGAATTTATACGAAACATATGCGATTTTATATTCTTCTTTTTATATCATTTTTCATGCGATTTTAGTGTATAAACATGCAATTTTATATGCATCAGTTTATAATTAGTCTTATATGCGATTTCACTTTTAGTACATGCGATTTTGAGTTATATTGTTTTTTTGTTACAAGATGTCTTAATCATTCATGCGATTTTATATTATAATCAAGCATAAGATTTGTTAAAACATATACCTAAAATATATAATAGTTGTTATTGTCTAACACAGCTACAACCATAAAATGATTAAACAGAAATTTAGTTACTTGAAGCAAATATTTTGTCACGTTCAGCAGAGCTGAACTCCATCTTCTCCTTCACAGTGTTTAGAGCATCTTTTAGGAAAGAGAAGGCTAAGTCATCAGCTCGAGATTGCTCCTTTATGTGATTCAAAGCTCTGTCTCTGAAGCTTGATGGTGGTTCTTCAAGTAGTCTCTCCCACATCTCTTGATTTTTCTTGATTTCTTCAAGAATTTTCCCCAGCACATCAAGAATCAAATGAGAAGAGGTGACATCGGTGCTTATTTCTGTCAACGTGTGAGTTGACAATAGCTCTTTTATTGCAATGTTTTTCATTTTTTCTGAATCTTCAGATGCCATTTTTTGTGAGTGTGTGTGTGTGTGTTTTTGTGTTCTATGTCTTAATATGGAAGGTAGTTACTTGGGTATTTTATATTAAAATAGTAAATTTATTATGTAGGTAGGGTGGTCAGTTCAGTTGTATTTATTGTAAAATTGATCATTACATGACAAATTACAGTCACATCGGTAATAAATTAAGTTTTTCTTTATATAAAATAGTTAATTTTTATTTATTTTAGTTATAAATTAGTAATTTTTTTTTCATTTTTTAGGACAAAGTAATTTGAAAGTATTAGCAGAATTTTATTCAAAATTTCATTTGATTCGAAACGAATTCGCAAACTTTAAGAAATCTAAAAGATAATTATTTTTTTATGAAATCGCATGTGTAAAAGCATGAATTCGCAAACTATAAGAAATTTCAAAGATTATTAACTTTTTTTTTGAAGTCGCATGTGTAAGATCATGAATTCGCACATCTTAAACATATTACCTTTTTTTTGTAATCGCATGTGATGTTATATGATTTCGCAAACTTTACAAAAAACACAACCTTGTTTTTGTTTGAAATGTTTTTCGCACGTTTGATATATATTTCGCATATTTTATTTGATTTTCACCTTGCATCATCTTCTTCGATAGGCGGTCTATCGATTTGTTTTAGTTCTGAACTTCCAAATTCATTATAAGTTCAATTCGCAGAAGGATTTGGTGAATAAGAATCAATCGATTTTTGTTTACTTGTTCGATTATCAAATATGATTTTGAATAAGAATCTTACGGTATGATTTTGAGGTTTTGTTTGCTGATTATTAGGGGTTTTTGATTTCGTAATGGACGATTTTAACATTGGCGGTTTCATATATATATATATATATATATTTTTTTTTTAATTTGATTAATTTAATAGTTAAGCACGGGATTTAATTGAGATGATATGACAGTTGTGGTTATAGCGTACGTAATGTACGATTAGGCATATTGTATGATAACCGGCCTATATATATATATATATATACATACATATATATATATATAGAGAGAGAGAGATGGGGGGCGGGGTGTAAATGCTATGTAACTAATGAATATTGATTGAGCTATTTATATATAACGATGACTTTTTGACTGATTCGTCATAAATGGTTTGTGCAGCCCACAAAGTATGCCGATAGTGTTGGATTTGGTAATGTAGATGCGTGATGGTTTGAGCCCCGAGGCATCATCTACTAGTTTATGTGTTGATTGGTACAATGGTACCGTTAGCCGGTATACAAGGATACGTGCTTGACCTGCTGATGTCGAGTTATTTAATGATGTGTTCGTTAGGTGTTTCAAACTTTGGGCGCTCCGTGTCTGTCTTACTGGTGCTTCGGACTTGAGTGCTTTGGTCTTAGGTACCATAGACATCAGGTGCTTAAGACTTTGTTAGAGTTTGATGTATACAAGTCAACAACACACATGGAAAATGGAAGATCATCTTCATATGTACTTCGAAGAGAAAGTTGATTTAATATAAACAAAATCTCATATAATCTTAGTACTCGAAATCTAGTCGTAGTTGTTTATATTAAATAAATATTTTAGAATTCGACCTTCCTAATTTATGGAAGATAAATAAACTAGTTGAAGTGAGTTTAACTTTTTTTTTTTTTTATCATGACATCACTTGAAAAGTTTTGATTTTATCATTCCTTTCAAATTATCATCAAATAGAATATTTTGACATGAATCAATCAATTCCTTGCTAGCCAACTCCATTCAGTAGCAAAGCCTGAAGCCTTGAACAAATATACAAGGGGCCGAACTCAAAAAAATCAAGGGGTGAATTTTTAGGCATAATCAATCCAGGGGGCGAAATCAATATGTATATATAATTTTAGGATGAAATACGCGTAAATTTACACTATTGAGCAGAAAAGGAGGGGGGGCCCTCTGACCCCGTAAATGCTTCGCCTTCCATTCAGAATGAATTAAACTATGGTATGCCAATTTAATGTTACAACTTATGATTTAAACTCAAGACCAACTCTTGGTTGCTTTGGTCATTGTGCATAAGCTAATATGTGTTGTAGATGAGGGATGTATGGCATTACATCTCAGGCTATACGGTATGGGAGAGACTCATCCTTGGAGGATGACCCTTCACATAAGTGTCACGTAAGATGGGGCAAAGGGGATGAAACTAAGGAAATGGGGGATGAGCCTAATATATATAGGAGTTGTATGTATATATGTGTGAGAAGAAGGAGATGTGGTTTTGTCTTTGTCTTGTAGTGTGCGTCTTCAACGTCCAAACCCCGACGTTTGGGACGGCGACGGGCCGGGCGGGATGGTGTGCTGGGCGGTGCCGGGCCACGACGAGACTAGGACGAGCCCTACACTGGAGAGCCTCATGTTCCCTCATCCTATCAACTTAAATTATATTTTATTTCTAAAATTCCCACTTTATAATATACGAATCCAAGTAATTACGCGTAAAAGCATGCAATTTCATATAAGTTCACATAATACACGTAAGCACGCACGTTCATATAAGTTCACATAATACACGTAAAGGCCAAATAATAAATTGTAAGACCCAAGCTTACATAACTGAGAATTTATAAAAACTTTTGCATTTTATACAAATAATGCAAATAAACTTTCATAGAATGTTTCGGGTTTACTAAAAGTTCATAAATGTTTAAAACACTTTGACACATAATACATATAAAACATTTATAAGGTTCATAATCATTTCGGTTCGTAAAATAACTAAACTAAACTAAGCGGAAGCTTGAACTTAGGTTGTGTTCGGTTCATCCACAATGCTTGATCATCGTCCGTAAGGTCCTAGCTATCACCTATACACCAAAAACACCTCATATGTTAGTTATTGGTGCTTAAACTTGGATTTATAACCCGAAAACAACAAATAAACAATCAAAATCAAGTTTGGGAAGCTCGTCGTAGGCTACGGTTGGCGTACCCTAGCTTACGACGCACATGAAACAACTTGGACAACAACTCTGAACCGTAACTTATGGTTGCCAACCGTAAGTTACGCTGCAGCCTAGCTGCAGATTTTTCAGTTTTGGTCATTTTTACGAAAACGGTCGTCACTTTCAAACCGTTTATCCGTTTAACCTCACGTTTCTTCCTACGTGATTGTAATTTGGTCCTCTATCATTTGGACTCAAAATCCACCATTTGGATTAACAAAATTTTCATCTTATAAACCTTCGACTTAATATTTATTTACGAAATTATTCGACCCGTTTCAAGATTTGAGCACTAAGCTCAAATCTCGCTTATACTTTCCATACCTTCTATTTCCACACTAGGATTTTAATTTATCTTCCACCACAACTATATTTGTGGTGGATTTCATATGGTAAAATCTTATTTTCCAAATTATACTTGTTGATTTGACAATTTACGAAAAAGACCCATTTCGAAGCATTAGACCAAAAAGGCCTATACCTTTCACTTTTATAGTTATCAAAAGGATTTACTCGATCATAAAACTTATTTTCAAACTACCATTAAGGGTCGTTTGCCTGATTTGCAAATTAGAGGGCATTTTGGTCAACTTTAGTCCTTTCTACGACAGAGGACTTTTACAAGCATATTTTGACCAAGTGAGCACCTTTAATCAATATTCTAACTAAAAATCATTATGTTCCTATGAACATAATGTCTATTATTCAAATTATTAGATATACTTTACCTTAGGTAACCCAATGTCCAACCATGTCATATTTAACTCTCATCGGACCATAAGTCCTTATTGAAAGTTTGACCTGTTACACATACCTGGCTCGGATCATAGTATTGACCCGTTTGTTTTACTACCTTGCACTATTAATGCTATTTTAATAGCAACGCAATGTACGTTATTTCCTGTAAGCACAAGACTCAACTAGCGACCATTAGTTATTATTGTCAAATGGTGATGACATCACCATTTAACCCGTTTGACCTAAATGACCATTTTATCATTATGAGATGGTATTTAGTTACCATCTCATCATTTAAACCATTTCGATTTACACCGTATGATCATAATACTTAAGTTTTGTTATGGGTGAAATTCTGAGCCCATATCCTGGCATTGTATCTTGATTTTATGTTAGCTGTTTATGATCAGGATACCAAACCAGGATATTGGTGACATCCTTAGACAGTATCCTGGCTATTACTAACGTATTGCTTGTAGGCTATGGCTGCAGGATTACAACGTTCACAAGGACTTATTCCTCTGAAGACTCACTCCATATTGTTGGGAAAAAGACGTTGGAGCTGAAGAAGAAGTCTGCAATGGTCAAAAGAGAATATCCAAAAGTATCCCAAGATTGTAGGATAGTTAGTTATTTTTTGTAACTATAAAAGGGGGTGCCGGATCAGTGGTTAGACACACAAATTTGAACACACAATCTCATACAATCATCGATCACTTACTATTTCTGCAATTAACACTCACTCACACTTCACACTTCGCAATCACTATAACACATAGAGGTTATCCGAGCATTATCGCGAAGTTGTATCCTGTTATTTCAAGCAATAAGAAGAACAAGGCAGCCGAAGATTGTCAGCTCTTGAGGTTTTATGCCGGAGATCTAGATTGATCAAGGGCTTTCATAGTACATCTCATGTCAACCTTTACATTTATTGTTCATCGTTTGATAATCGGTATAGTTTGATATCCTCAAGCTATATCCTGAAACTGTTTTCATTTACAATCAACTCAACATATCTTTTGCAAACTTCATTAGCACACCACCTCACAAACTAATTTGATCACTTAATTGCTTTGGTAAGTTTTGACCAAAACAATTTCGCGCCCACCGTGGGGCAAGTGGTGCTATTTCTACTAAAAGCTTTGTTAAAATAATTACTTGGTTTTCTATTTTTGAAAATTTTTACACAACCATTTTCATTAGCCTCTCAATCAAACATGAACTCTTCCTCGATGCGTATTTCAACCTCTGCTACAACCGGTTCGGTGCTTCTTCCACCTCCGCAAGTTCAAGCTCCTCCGAGGAGAAGTGAAAGCCAAATATCCACAGACACTCCTGCTGCTCAAAACGTGTACAGATCTGGTGTTCCAGGGAGAACTCCTGTTATGGCTTCTAATGATGAAATTTTGTCTTTGTTTGGTAATATAAAGGATCAAATAAAGAAACAACAGGAAACTAACTAACTTATAATGAAAGAAATACAACTCTTGAAGTCCAACTCCTAGAGACCTGCTGAGGATACTGTTACCCCTTTACAGCCCAGGATGTTGAACTTTAGTTCAGCAATATCATACCAAGCCGTTCCCAGAGTAATGCTCTGAAGATACCCTCAACGGTCAGGATGTCGACTGTGAGGGATCCAGGATACGCTCCAGGATATGGCCAGAACCACCAAACCGGTAACTTGTCAATTAACACTAATGTTCCTACTAATACCCTTGGATCTTCGCAGGATACAGGTGTAGCATCAGGATTGTCTAGAGAACTTCGGAAACTGAAGAATATGATATCAAGTGTGCCTGGGGTAGTGCAACCTATACCGGAAGTGTTTTGGTCAAAAATTACCGAAGCAATTTAGTGATCAAATTAATTAAGTGAGGTAGTGTGCTAAGAATGTGTATAAAAAATATGCTAATTTAATTGTTTACAAAAACAGTTATCAGGATACGGCTCAGGATATCGAGCTGTATCTACAATCAAACAATGAGCACAAATGTAAAGGGTGACACGGGATGTACGAGGAAAGCCCTTGATCAATGTAGATCGCCGACACAAAACCTCGGGAGCTGACAATCACAGCTACCTTGTTCTTCTTATTACTTCAAATGTCAAGATACAATGCAGGATATGATGCGGATCAACTAAGTGTTACAATGCAATTCGAATACAAGTGTAAGTGTGTTGTGAGTGTTCGCAGTTAGAGAGAAAGATAGCTCGAGAGATTGTGTGTTCTTATCTGATCCGATCACTCCTATTTATAGTAAAATGAAAATTACAAACTATCCTATAAAACCGGGATGCTACGCATATTCCCTTTGTGAACGTTGTAGTCCACGTCTTCCGGCTTCAACGTCCATAATTCAACAGATTTGCCCGAGTCTTTGGGAGAAGAAGTCCACTTGAATGTTATAGACTTGTTCCAATAATCTGCACGTGAATTACTTAGTTACTACCAGGATATCGTATCAGGATGTTACCAATATCCTGATCCGGTATCCTGATCACAACAAAAGAAACATAGTCAGAATATTAGTCCGGATATATGAGCAGAAAACCACCCATAACAATTATCCCCAAAATATATCTGTTGGTATACCAATTCCAACAGATATATTTTAAAACTTATCTCTTAAATCGAGGTTATTAAGTTGAGGCGACGATCGAGATAACATTGGGCAACTTCCAATGCGGTTTACACTCAATGGCTATCTATTACGCCCCTATATCTTCTTTCTTTCTGTTTGAAAACCAAATATCATCAACAGAATCTCCAGGTAATTATTCATTCTTTATTCTTTCTCTGCTAATCTTTTCATTCTACCCCCAATGGCTACCAGAACCCGTTCTCATACTGGTGAATCGACGGAGACCTTCATCCAACAAAACCTACTCAAGAACCCTAAGAAGGAGATCTGTGCCTTCGATAACGCAGACATCGCAGCGCTGAGAGCCTCTGGCGCCTTTCCAGACAACGCGATTAACAGACCATTTGACCGGTCAGTTCGATCGGACGTTTCGTCAGCCGATTGGGTTTGTTTTCCGGCATATCCTTTTTCGCTAGGCCTTCGGTATCCTTTTCCAGAATTCATGATGCAATTTTTTCGAACCACTGGTCTTTGCTTTTGCCCAAATGATGCCCATGGTTTGGAGGGTATTGATTGTACTTAACCAAATAAAAAACCTTCACTTTCCTGACCTCTGCATCGAGGATATTCCAATCGCTTACCGTCTCTGATCACATGGTTCTAGCCGGTTTTTACTCTTTTCCACTTCCAGCAAACCCCTCATTCTCAAAGCCACTAAAAACGAGGGTGCTAGCCTTCCGGTGGAGTGGTTAACCACCGGTAGGGTTTAGGGTTTTAAGAATATCCCCAAATACCTTTTGGGCCCATACCTTGTGCTGATACTTTTTTATTTGGCCTTTATGCAGTGAACTTCAAAGAAGTAGCCCCTCCTACTGAAGAATCTGAAAAGAGAATCAAAGCAATTTACCAGTTACCGGAAGGTGATAGGAGCTTTTCCACACACCTCCCGAGTTCCAGCCAATATTCATCGTCTGATATGTCTGGTAAGAGTTATTCTGCAAATAATTGATCAGCGTAATATAATGAAAGAGTAGAAAAGATTTAGAATTTCTCCTTTTATGCAGCACCAGTCAAAATTCCAGAAGTTTTCGACCTTGAGGAGTTGGACAGTTACTCCGATCCTGTCCAGATCAAGAAAGAGCCAAGCCCCAAACCTATTGCTTCATCCAAGCCTACCTGTTTTGGTCAAAAATTACCGAAGCAATTAAGTGATCAAATTAGTTAAGTGAGGTAGTGTGCTGAGAATGTGTGTTGAAAAATATGTTGGCTTGTTAGTTTGCAAAAATGGTTTTCAGGATACGGCTCAGGATATTGAGCTGTATCTATGATCAAACAATGAGCAAAAATGTAAAGGATGACACGGGATGTACGAGGAAAGCCCTTGATCAATCTAGATCGCCGACACAAAACCTCGGGAGCTGACAATCGCAGCTGCCTTGTTCTTCTTATTGCTTCAAATATCAGGATACAGTGTAGGATATGATGCGGATCAACTAACTGTTATAATGTAATTTGAATACAAGTGTTAGTGTGTAGTGATTGTTTGAAACTAGAGAGAAAGAGTGTGCGAAATATTGTGTCCCTTAATCTGATCCGATCAATCTCATTTATAGTAAAAGAAACTAACTAACTATCATATTATTCCGGGATTCAGAGAATATTCCATACGTGAACATTGCAGTCCACGTCTTCCGGCTTCAACGTCTATAACCCAACTGATTTGCCCGAGTCTTGAGGAGAAGAAGTCCACCTGACCGTTAGAGACTGGTTACAACAATCTACATGTGAGTTAATTAGTTACTACCAGGATATCGCATCAGGATGTTACTGTTATGGGTGATTTTCTGCTCATATATCCTGACTGATATTCTGAATTTGTTTGTTTTATTGTGGCCAGGATGCTGGATCAGGATATTGGTAACATCCTGATACGATATCCTGGTAGTTAATAATTAACTCACGTGCAGATTGTTGAAACCAGTCTCTAATGGTTAGGTGGACTTCTTCTCCTCAAGACTCTGGAAAATCAGTTATATTACGAACGTTGAAGCCGGAAGACGTGGACTACAACGTCCACATATGGAATATTCGCCGGATCCCGGAATAGTAGGATATTTAGTTGCTTTCTTTTTACTATAAAAGGGGATTGATCGGATCATATTAGACACACGATCTTTCACACACTCTTTCTCGCTACTTGCAAACACTCACAACGCACTAACACTTGTACTCGAATTGCATTGTAACACTCCGCATCATACCCTGCACTGTTGATGTGCATAAAGTGTGATAGGTATTTAAGTATATTTTAAGCCCTTTTTACACGTTAGTCAAGTTTTGAATTTATAAAACACGATATTTTACTAACACCAAACACACATATGGGCAAGTGCACCCATCGTGAGCGTAGTATAGTGTTGGCAAGATACCGAGGTCGTCCAAGGACACAAGAGCTTTTAGTACCGGTTTATCCTCAACGTCTAATCAAATCAAAAAGTTAGAAAAAGGTTTTAAACTAGAAAAATAAAACTAACTAAAATGATGAAAAATAAAATAAAAATAAAAACAGATAGACAAGATGAATCACTTGGCTCCGACTCGTCTTTAGTGTAACCTTTGATTATTTCCGCACTTTTGCACTTTTTAAGAGATTATCTTAGTTATTGTAGTAGACCCCTCTTTTGAAGGTGATGTTACCCTCAACCCAGAAGTTTGAGTCAGCAAGGATACAATCCTAAAGGGTCGGATTATTGAAAGATAATTAATTAAGTTATTAATGCATATTATGGTAGGCCCCTCTTTTGGAGGTGACGTTACCCTCGGCTAAGTAGTCTGAGTCAGCAGGGATACAGTCCTAAGTAGCCGGATTAAAGTATTAATAGTAGCTTACGTATGAGGGGATCAAAGAGTTTGGACCCCCGCCATCCAATGCCGTTGGGTATTGAAAGAGGTCCTACTAAATTTGACCCAGGTCCTTGCAGGATCTATACACTGAACAAGGCAAGACTCTTACCAAACCATTCCCTTAACCCCCGACCAGGTAGCCAACATATCTCCATATAGACCGTGGAGATATGAATGGTGAAAATCTTTTATTTTATATAGACAGTAAAATAATGCCAAGACACCACGGAAAAACGATAAGGAAGAATCACCTTCAACATAAGAAACTAGTTATTAAAGTCATTAATACATAACCAAGTAAAAAGTGTGAAAAGATTAAAAATAAAAAGTATTACACTAGACACTTGTCTTCACCAAGTGATGTAAGAGACTTAGGCAAACATGGCCTTTGATTGTCAAGAACTCTTACGATCAATCTTAGATCCCGAGACGACTCACACACTCTATGATGGACAATGGATGATGGTGGTGGATGATGGTGTTGTGATGGTGGTGGGTGAAGTGTGAGAGAGGTGGTGTGCCAATGGATCGTTTGCAAATGAGACAAGCACCCCTAATTATAGCCTGAACAGCAGCCCGGGCACAACCCCGTGTCCACCTTCTTCTCTGTCTTCATTAATTGCAGTTTGTCTGCATTAGTTGACCACGCCCCCGTGTCCGCTGGGCACGACCCCGTGTGCAGAAGTGTATCTGTACTATCAAGATTTCCCCAGATTCTACGAATCTTAGAGTTGACCACGGCCCCGTGTCCGCTGAGCACGACCCCGTGGTGGCTGATAGAAGCTTCTATAGCTTTGTCTTTTCTGCTGTCACTTGGGCACGCCCCCGTGCTCATTGAGCACGGGGCGTGTTCAGTCTTCTTGATTTTGCTTGGGAAGATGCTGTCGGGGGGTCGGGCATGCCACGTTTGTCCCTTTTCTTGTATTTATGTTAGATTTTGCTGCCTTTTTGCTTCTTTTGTTAATTTGAAATCATTTAATCCTGAAAATACAAAAGGAAGACAAAAACACACTTTTCCAACATTAGTACTAAAAAAGGGTTAGTTTTATTCCACAATTGATGTAATTTATATGTTGCATTATGTGCACATCAAATACCCCCACACTTGAATCTTTGCTTGTCCTCAAGCAAAACTCTTTAAAATGTGGCTTTACACTCCCAAATGGAATGGGTAGAAGAGAAGGTTTTTGGGCTTGTCATAGAGTGTCGGGATTTCCAAGATTCTTTATTAAGTTTTATTTTTATTTATTTACAATCCTATTCGTTATGATTTATTTAAAACATTACATAAGATAAATTACTTATTAGGGCATAACATGCCTTTTTAAAATTCCACTTATATACAAGTTCACATACCCCACGGGGGATCACTCAACACTCGGCCGAAGAGGTATTTTAGTGAATCACTCGAGAGCGGCATGGAACTTACTCCTACCATAGGCTTGCCAAGCAATCAATCCTCCTCATTTTTAACTATACACCTTTGTAAATATCAAGAGGACTTTTTGGGGTGAAGGGTTAGGCTTGGGTTAAAGGTAGGTGGTTGGGTTAGTGGTTAGTAAAAGGGCGAAAGGCGTAAAAAGCGTCGGTTTTCGTAAGACTTTTTATTTTTGAGGTTTTTATTTTGATGAAGCCATTATTCAAACAAAGTTATTTTTGATAAACTTGTTTGTTTATTTCTCTTTTGCTTCATCATCATTTTTTTTGAAAGTCATAAGAAAAACCGAGCTTGTTACTAAAACAAAGGGTTTAAAAATAAAAAAGGTTTTGGTGGGTGAAAGGGTGTTTGTTTTGGGGTTATGAAATGAAAAGGTTTAGGCTCAAAGGGGTTAACTAGGGGGATTTTGGGTAGGTGGTAAAAAAAGAAAAATAATGGTGTAGAAATAAAAAGGGTTAGTCCTAATGCCTCCGTCATTTACTTACTCGGGTTTAAGTTGGTAAGGATCGGGAATGTATCGTCGTGGCAAGTTCTAGAGTCATAAGAACCAAGCGGCTATTCACACAAGAAACGGAAAATGAGCATTTAGTTTAAAGATATATATTTGTATGCTCATTAAAGGCTCAAAACTCACTTTTTTTGTGGGAATGGGTTTTTATGTGATCAAGTATATATAATCAAATTTTAACTAAACTTGTCATGCCATTTCATAATTTTCTTATGTTGGTTTTTTTTTATCACGACGCTATCGGTTGTAAATTTGTAAAAATATAACCTTTTTAGAATTTGAAATTCCCAAATTAAACTTAGACAAGTAAAAAAAAATTGAAAATTTTTAAAAAAAATTTGGGGTGATTAGCGGTTCCAATAGAGTTTTGTGTAAGGCTTGTGATAGGACTTGCAAGATTCAAGGTTTTAGCATCCCCCCACACTTAAATTACACATTGTCCTCAATGTGTCCCAAAAATAAGTTTTTAGGTTGATTGAATGTGCAAAAAGGTGTGAAAAAGCAAAAATTAATGTTATTGGGAGTCTGGACACGGCCCCGTGGTGTCCGGGCATGGCCCCGTGTTCAGATCGCCAGTAACAGAAATGAATAAAGAGAAACAGAAGCCTGGGCATGGGGGCGTGTTCAGTGAGAACGCCCCGTGTCCAATTACCTGAACTGGGCATTTCCTGCAGATGTTGCAGCACGGGGCTGTGTTGGGCGGGCACGGCCCGTGCTGAGCTTGCTGTAATGAAGAAAATTTGTCGGATGGCATGTTTTCGTGCATGGGGTGCTGGTTCAAGTTTCCCTTATTATCCTTCACCATCCCGAGTGTGTTTTATTCCTGAAAATTAAAACTAAACTAGAAAACATAAAAATTAATCTAAACTAAACTAAGGATAGTTTTGCGGAATGCCTCCGTGGTGCTCCATGTTTATAAGGGTCCTTGGCTAGACCCAAAGCCTGGTCTTATGTCACCCAAGTGGGATGTTTTGCATCCCATGCTACACCGTCGGAGAGCGTCATCCAAGCTTGAGTCTATGACCTTCATGTAGTTGAACGGGTCTTCGTCTTTTACTCTTTTTCCAACTCCAAACTTCACTTCCTCGTCCCCAAACTTCAATGTTAATGTTCCGTCATTCATGTCTACCACTACTTGGGCTGTGGCTAGAAATGGCCTCCCTAGGATGAGAGGGACTTCGGCATCTTCTTCCATGTCTTAGTATGACAAAGTCGGCAGGGAAGACGAAATTGTCGAGACTTTGACCAATAGATTTTCAACGACACCTTGTGGATATTTGGTGGATCTGTCGGCAAGTTGTATGCTCATCTTTGTAGGGCTCGTTTTTCCTAGGCCGAGTCGTTTGAACATTGAGGCGGGCATGAGGTTGATGCTAGCCCCAAGATCGGCTAGTGCATTGCGAATGGGGGATTCCCCAATTGAGCAAGGAATCGTGAAGCTTCCAGGATCAATCTTCTTTTGCGGGAGTTTGTTGAGTAGTAAGGCGGAGCATTCTTCCCCTAAGTTAACTAATTGCAATGATTCAATTTTCCTTTTATGAGTGAGGAAGTCCCTCATAAATTTTGAATATTTAGGCATTTGGGTTAGGACTTCGATAAATGGAATATTAACATGCAATTGTTTTAGTAAATTTTCGAGCTTTTGACGAATTAACCGACCGGGGTATGGAACCGGAGGAGTCTTAGTGGGCTCTTGGTTTGGCGGAGAAGCCTTCTCTGGTTGGGGCGTGGGTGGAGTTGTGGTATGGCTGGATTGGCTTCTTCTCTGTTTTTGCTTTACTTAAATTCCTCGTTCCTCGGTCGAAACCTTTCATGGCTTCAAGAACAAGATTGCGTTCAAATGAACCAGCCCCCACCCTCGTAAGTCAAAAGCTTATTCGAGAGCCGAAAAAGGAAATTTGTTCCTTTAATAATGACGACATCGCCGCTTTGAAGGATTCCAGTGCTTTTCCTGCCAGAGTGGTCATTCGCTCTTTCGATCGGGAGGTCCGATCAGATGCGACATCAAACGAGTGGGTTTGCTTTTTCGCCTATCCCTTTTCCTTGGGACTCCGGTATCCATCTCCACCCTTCATCTCTCGTTTCTTCGAACTTACCGACCTCAGTTATGCTCAAACTATGCCATTGGTGTGGCGAGTTTTAATGGTGTTGAACTGAATTAAATCTCGTCATTGCCCTGACCTATGCATCGAAGACCTTCCCATAGCATATCGACTGAGATCCCATGGCAACAACCGCTTTCTTTTGTTCTCCACCTCCAAGAACCCCCTAATTCTCAAGGCCACTAAGAACGAAGATCAGTGGCAATGAAAGTTCTTTTTCGTTAAAAGGGAGTCTATTGACAAGGGTTTTGACCTGCCAGTTAGATGGTTTACTAAGGGTAGGATTTAGGGTTTTAGGAATATCCCCAAATATATCCTTAAACTGTATCCTTGACTGATATCCTGATATTTTGTGCATCGAATTTCAGAGACCTAGCACCCCCAAGGGCAGAATCGGAGCCCAGGATCAAAGAGATCTATCGACTTCCTGCTAGTGAAAGAACCTTCTCCCAGTCTCTCATAAGCTAAAGTCAAAAATCAAGTTCAGAAATGTCTGGTAAGTATATGATTAGATTGATTATAGAGTATAAGTGTTAAGAATTAAACATTTCTCCCTTTGTACAGTGACGGTCATCAACCTTGAAGTCTTCCAGCTCGACTAGTTGGACAGTTATTCTAGCCTTGCACCTGCTAAGCAAGAGACCAATCCGAAGCCAGCTGTTACCCCCAAGCCTACCAGTTCGAAAACTGCCACCGCACCCAAGGCTCCACCAGCATCCAGAACTCGAGCCTCCAGCTCCTGGAAGAGGAAAGAAGCGGACTATCCTGCCACACCCCATGTATTCCCGTTCGAGAACTATGGGTTTACCGAATCCAGCAAGTTCATGACCGGCTTCCTCAACCAGGTTCGCATCCTTTACCTATTCCTGCACCATATGCTGATCATAAATGTTAATAAAGGCTAATACCTGTTTCCTTATTCCGCAGGGTCTTGAACGCTTGGCATTCCTCTATGAAGATGCATGTGGGTCGAACGTCATGCTAGAAAGCAAGCTGAAAAAGGCTGAAGCCACCATCACGGATCAAGTAGCGATTAAATCTGAGCACTATGAAGCCAAATACAAGGCAATGACCCAAGAGCACCAGTCTGCCATCCAGAAGATCACCCAGGAGGCCCAAGCTAAGTCCGATGCTGCCCAAGTTCAACACGAGCAAGATATGGCTTCATACCGGGAGAGCCTCAAGAATTCAGTTGTCATCTCCCTCCTCCAGGCCAGACTGAAAATGGCCTATGAGGCTAAGGCTCTGGGCTTTAAATGCCCTTCATGGAACATCAAGGCTTGGGAGGTGAAGCTGAAAGATCTTGGTGGTAATCCTGTGGAGCCCTCTTCGATGTCCGCAGTGGAGGAGCATGCTAAGGTGGCCGAGAAGGTGCATGCTGCTGGTGCTTCAAAGGATGCTGGCGGTGATGCTGGAGAGGATGCTAGAAGGGATGCCAGGACAAATGCTAGAGAGGATGCCGCCGATGAAGTCATGATGGATGAGGGTGCTGCCCCTTAAAAACAGTGAAGTGGGCGATGATGGATGTATGTGCCTAGGCCGGAGCCCACTTTTTTAAGTCTGATGGTTGTGGTCTATTAAACAATTTACTTTTCCTGTCTTTGAACAATTTACATTTCCTGCACTAAAACACTATGATGACCAAAGGTGGATGGGTCCTGGGTTTCAGGATGAAGCCCTTGGTCATCAATTAGTATAATCTGTTTTGAACAATACAACGGTTGGAGGCGGATGGGTCTCGGTTTAAGATGAAACCTTCAACCGTTGTGTAAATATGGTAAGAAACTAATAGTGCTTTTGATGGATAGGCCTCGGTTTGAGGTGAAACCAAAAGCACAACTTTTGACACGCTAATAACATAACTCCCTTTTGACTTATTCGCTGTTGTCTTTTAATTTTTGTTATGCATTACTTAGTTTAGATTTCAACTTTCCAAAATTAGTGCAATTATTTTTTGAAAATATCCTGATCAGTATATTCGGCGATATCCTACAAAGAATTTCGTCTAATAGGGTTTTTCAAAATTCAAACAATTCAGATAAAGTTTTTAAAGAAAAAAGGACAATTTATTTTACAAAGTTCGTTTTGATAATACTTGTTTGACTAGAATATAGTTTTAATTTCTAATCCATGTATCATATCCCAAATATTCCAAACATATTCCGAAAACACATTATGAGAATATATCCTGAAAATATATCCTAGTCAGGAGATTTAAGTCTTTTTCAAACATAGTTTCAAAAGTTCAAATGACTTATATAAGGTTTACAAAGGAAAGATCATACCAGGAATAGAGTGTAACCCTATTTTCGAGCTTCAATCCTTTTGCAATTTTTTTTCCACTAAGATGTCCCCAGTCCGAGATACTTAGTACACTAGGTCCAAATTTGATCCTTTGAGCTTTACACAATCGCCTCAGAAGGAATGTCCCCTGTGCATAAAGTCTTTGAACACTTAGAAGTTTTCTGAACATCAGTTCCAATTGTTTGAACAGTTCTTGTGTTACAGGGGGTAAACCCTAAAATGTACTGGAGATAAATCCTTAGTATCCTGGGGATAAACCCATAAGTATCCTGGGGAAAATCCCAAATTTTCATGCGCTACAGGCGGGAGTGTATAAACTCCAAGACTTAGAAAGGTGAAAACCTTTAAACCTTAGAGAGTATGAAAATACCCTTCCATGAGAGAGGGTGATCAATCCTCATATACCTTTAGGATCCATGATATAGCCAACAATAACGAAATTGTCAGCCACTTTTACATGGACTGGTCCCGCTATCTTGAACTATCCCTGGATAACTTGTGCTCCAGGCGGGGTGTTTAAACCCAATTTGAGAGAAAGGTGAATACCTTTAAACCTGTGAAGGGATCAGGATCCCTTAAACGTGAGAGAGGGGGCCAATCCTCTAATCTTTCGAAGTATTCTGAGTGTGTATCCTGGAGCTATATCCCGAAGCATATACTGCAAAACAATCGGAAACTAAGGTGGGTGTTAGCCTGGCTAACACCCCTCCGATGCTTAAGTCAGTAATGGGTTCAAAAGAACAAATAATATCAAACATATTAAAAGAGATAGAATTCATACCATCCTGAGTTAGAAATTAAATTCTAAACTCACTTGAAATAAAACTTTAGGTGTATAGCATTCCAAGATCTTGGTAGCATATCCCCCTCCATATTCTTGAGTCGGTATGCTCCTTTTCCTGATTTTGATTCAATCTCATATGGTCCTTCCCACTTTGGAGCCAACTTTCCATCAGCAGGATTACTAGTATTCTGAAAAGCCTTTCTCAATACCCAATCTCCAACCTGGAACCTTCTAGTCCTTATATTCTTGTTATATGCTTTGGATATCCTCTGTTGATATGCTACCATTCTTAGCTTTGCCACATCTCTTGTTTCATCAATAGTATCCAATTCCTGGCAAAGGGCTTCAGGATTCTGCTCAGGATCCCGAAGATTGGATCTTGCTGTAGGTATCACCTTTTCTGTCGGGATCACCGCTTCTGCTCCAAATACCAAGGAAAACGGGGTTTGGTCAGTTGCACTTTTCACCATTGTTCTATCAGCCCATAAAACAAAGGGTAATTCTTCTGCCCATCTTCCCTTCTTAGCTCCAAGCCTTTTCTTCAAATTGTTGACAATTATCTTGTTTGAGGATTCTGCTTGTCCATTTGCTTGAGGATGTACCGGTGTGGATGTGATCATTTTGATTCCCCAACTCTTGCAAAAGTCAGTAGTCCTCTTACTTATAAACTGAGAACCATTGTCACAAATTATCTCAGCTGGTATTCCAAACCTAGTCAGTATATTCCTTTTTATGAAGGATACTACTTCTTGATCTCTAACTTGAACAAATGCTTCAGCTTCAACCCACTTAGAGAAATAATCAGTCATTGCCAGCATGAAGACCTTTCCTCCTGAAGCCTTTGGCAATTTTCCTACTATATCCATTCCCCATTTCATGAATGGCCAAGGGGAAGCGATAGGATAAAGTGGCTCAGCAGGTTGATGTAATATATTACTGTGTCTTTGACATGCATCACATCTTTGAGCATATTCTGCAGCATCTTTTCTCATTGTCGGCCAATAGTATCCTGTTCTTAATACCTTTGAGAATAACGACCTGCCCCCAGTATGGTTACTACAATCCCCTTCGTGTATATCCTGAAGCACTTCTTTAGTTTTGGGATCCTCCAAGCACCTTAGATATGGTCCTGCAAGAGATTTCTTATACAAAACATTATTTATAATAGTGAATCGTGATACCTTCATTCTAAAGGCCTTAGGATTTTCATCCTTTGGGATGTATCCTTCCTCGATATATCTCATGATTGGAGCCGTCCAGGACTTAGGATCCTCCTCGGGATACTCATCATCAGGATCCTGAATACTTACTACCTCCTTATCCTGAGGATCCGTCACAGGATACATGATATGTAATATTGGTATTTGGGTCCCCTCCGGTATCCTGACTGATGATCCTAGATTTGCCAAGGCATCAACTTCAACATTATACTCTCTTGGTACCTGTTCAAGTGTAAAAATATCGAAATATCCCGCTAATTTTTTGAGAATTTCGAGATACTCGATCAACTTCTCACCTTTAACTGCATAGGTGCCATTAAAATGATTAGTAATTAACAAGGAATCAACAAATACTTGTAAACCCTTGATATTCATGCTCTTAGCTAATTCTGATCCTGCAATTAAAGCTTCATATTCTGCTTCATTATTAGTGGCAGGAAACTCACATCTAATAGCCTGGGGTAATATGTCCCCCTGTGGAGATTTTAGTAGTATACCCAAACCTACACCTCTTACATTGGATGCACCATCAGTATATAATGTCCAGGATTCTAAGATTTCTCCTAGTTGTTGTACTTCTAGATCTACTTCATTTTGAATGTCACTACTGAAATCAGCCACAAAGTCAGCTAAGGCCTGAGACTTTATGGCATTTCTAGGCTCATATATTAAATCATAGGTGTTTTGGTCAAAAATTACTGAAGAAATTAAGTGATCAAATTAGTTAGGTGAGGTAGTGTGCTAAAAATGTGTGTTGAAAATATGCTAATTAAGGTGTTTGCAAAAACAGTTTACAGGATACGGCTCAGGATATAGAGTTGTATCTATGATCAAACAGTGAGCAAAAAAGGTAAAGGGTGACACGAGATATACGAGGAAAGCCCTTGATCAATCTAGATCGCCGGCACAAAACCTCAGGAGCAGACAATTGCAGCTGCCTTGTTCTTCTATTACTTTAAATGTCAGGATACAGTGAAGGATATGATGCGGATCGACTAAGTGTTACAATGTAAATTCGATACAAGTGTAAGTGTGTAGTGATTGTTTGCAAGTAGAGAGAAAGAGTGTGCGAGAGATTGTGTGTCCCTAATCTGATCCGATCAATCCCTTTTATAGTAAAAGAAACCAACTAACTATCCTATTATTCCGGGATTCAGCGAATATTCCATATATGAACGTTGTAGTCCACGTCTTCCGGCTTCAACGTCCATAATATAACTGATTTGCCCAATTCTTGAGGAGAAGAAGTCCACTTGAACGTTAGAGATTCGCACCTATTAATCTACACGTGGGTTAATTAGTTATTACCAAGATATCATACCATGATGTTACCAATATCCTGATTCAGTATCCTGGTCACAATAAAACAAGCAAAGTCAGAATATTGCCCATGATATATGAACATAAAATCACCCATAACAATTGTCCCCAAAAATATAACTGTTGGTATACCAATTCCAACGGATATATTTTTAATCTTATCTCTTAAATCGAGGTTATTAAATTGAAACGACGGTTGAGATAGCATTATGCAACTTTCAACGTTGTTTTCACTCGATGGATATCTATTACGCCCCTATATCTTCTCTCTTCCTGTTTGAAAACCAAATATCATCAACAGAGTCTCCAGGTAATTACTCATTCTTTCTTCATTCCTTGTTAATTTCTTTATTCTACTTCCAATGGCTACTAGAACCTGCTCTCAAACCGGCGAGTCGACGGAGATCTTCGTCCAACAAATCTTCTCAAGAACCCCAAAAAGGAGATCTGTGCCTTTGATAATGCAGACATCGCAGTGTTGAGAGCCTCCGGTGCTTTCCCAGATAGAGCAATTATTAGACCATTTGATCGGTCAATTCTATCAGATGTTTCTTCTGCCGATTGGGTCTGTTTTCAGGCATATCCTTTCTCGCTAGGTCTTCGGTATCCTTTTCCTGAATTCATGATGCAGTTTTTCCCAATCACTGGTATTTCCTTTGCCCAAACAATGCCCATGGTTTGGAGGGTACTGATCGTACTTAACCAAATCAAAAACCTTCACTGTCCTGACCTCTGCATCGAGGATATTCCGATCGCCTACCGCCTCCGATCACACGGTTCCAGTCGGTTTTTACTCTTTTCGACTTCCAGTAAACCTCTCATTCTCAAAGCCACCAAGAACGAGGATGGATGGCAACGAAAATTCTTCTTCGTTAAGCGAGATTCCATTTACGAGGGTGCTAGCCTCTCGGTGGAGTGGTTAACCACCGGTAGGGTTTAGGGTTTCAAGAATATCCCCAAATACTTCCTGGCCTATATCCTGTGCTAATATTTTCTTATTTGGCCTTTATGCAGTGAACTTTAAAGAAGTAGCCCCTCCTACTGCAGAATCTGAAAAAAGAATCAAAGCAATTTACCAGTTACCGAAAGGTGATAGGAGTTTTTCCACACACCTCCCAAGTTCCAGTCAATATTCATCATCTGATATGTCTGGTGTTTTGGTCAAAAAATCTGTTGAGGATATTGCAACCAAACTCTCTGTTATGGGGAATGATGCTAATAATGTAGAACAATAACAAGGATCACTTCAATGTAAATTGCACGAATGACACAAGGATTTATACGGGGAAAAAGCCCTTGATCAAGAATTGATCTCCGGCACAAAAAACCCCGGGTGATGGAAACTACCGATCACCAAGCTCAAATAAATGAATAAATGTTTACAACTTCGGATAGTAACGAGCTAGGTACAAGGATCACTATCGTGAAATGTATAAAAGTGAGTGAAAAATGAATGAATGTTCGTCGAGAGCTTCAAGTGTGCGAGTATATGAGAGTGTGTAGCTGAAAAATGACTAAGTGTTCTAATTCTAGCTCGTTACCCCTTTTAAAATAGAAGTTAACTACAAAAACTAACTATCCGATTTTCGTGCCAAGCTCCCACGTTCTCCACAACGTCCATTTTTGGCCAAGCACGTGCGATATACCCGTGGAATATTCCATAGTAACGTTGCCAAGACCAAGTCAAACTCGTAACTCCTGCGAAGTAATACAAAACACAAACAAACAATCGTCAGTACGAGGATCCTTAAAGTGATCCATGATCCTGATCCTGAAGCTCTTCTGAGGATCACTATCTGTCACAGAAGAAAGGATCATTAATTAGGATAACGTGTAAGGATCACTAATTGTTAGAAAATCCTCCCCTAACAATTGCCCCCAAAATATAAGGAGTGATATGTAATATTAGCGAGTTATGTTTTCTTGATCTTATCTGCAACTAACTATCGTAAATATAGCCGTTATTGTTGAACTATCCGTTGCAATCGTGACGTCACAGAAGTGACAACCTGCACGATCATGATTATAAATAGGAGATAGAGATAGGATCAAATGCATTTAAATTTTCAGAGAGACTCCCTTTATAACTGCATTCCGAAGACGATCAGGTACTCTCTCTCTCTATCTTCTTCCCTCTCTTGCTCTGTTTTCATCTCTTTCCATCAAAGATGTTGCTCCGAAATTCCCCAGCCAAGGATCACCCAAAGAACAGCCCTCCGAAAAGCCAGGGGATCATTGAAGACTCCATTAAAGAACGCTGCTGTTTCAATGATGCTCAGATCGATAGGATCCGCCACTGCTTCCCGGCGAACACCGAATTTAGGCCTTTTGACCCCAATGCTCTGAGTGATCATATCTCCGACAAGTGGGTTGCTTTCCCCGTCACTCCGTTCACCATAGGCTATACATATCCTTTTCCAACTTTCACCCAATCTTTCTTTTCCCTAACCGGCATTTCTTATATTCAAGCCATGCCGATGATTTGGAGGGTTCTGTACACCCTTGAAAGGATCATCGAGCAAGAAGGTATAGACCTAGGAATGTCAGAGCTGGGAGAGCTGTATGATCTTACTACCTTTGGTTCTCATCGCTACTTGTTTAAACGTAAACCCGGTGAGGAACACCCGATCTTCAAAGCCACCAAGAACGATGCTAATTGGAAGCGGCATTTCTTCTTTATCAAGAGAGATTCTATTGAGGATGGAAAGGATCTTCCCAAGAAATGGGCTACCCATGGTAGGGTGGAGGATCCTGTGAAGGATCACCAGAAACTTTCCTTTGATGTAAGGATCACTTATATTTTTGCTTTCTTATTGTGCAGCTATCACCGTCTCGCACCTCAGATTGTCCCCTGCGGCTAAGGAGAGGCTCCTTGCTTTCAAGAAACTTGATCCTGAAACAAGAACTTTCAAGACAACAACCCTAGATTCACAGGAGGTATCCTCAGGCTCTGTCACGATGTCAAGTAAGTATCCTTGTTTAAAATTTAAATAAATAGTGAAATATAAATTAAGAAAAGATACTTATCTTGCTTTGGTTGTGTAGGTGCTGGAAAATCCACCAAGTCTGCTTCCAAGTTCAATGTTGCTGATCTCACCACTGTCAGATCCTCCAAGAGAAAAGCTCCTACCAGTCCGGCAGCTTCAGTTCCCAAGGCACCCCTCAAAGGAAAGGCGATCAAGAAGAGAAAAGCCTCTGAAGCTGAGGATCTGCAGGGTCTGCCTCTGATCCATCATCAATTCCTCGAGTACTTTAATGAGGTAAGGATCACTGTCTCTGCTCGTATATCCTGTTGACATATCCTGCTGATTTGAGGATCACTGAATCCTGACCTTATCCTTTATCCTTTATGCAGAAATTCTCTGAGATCGAGGATTATGTTGGCCACGTTGAGGATCAGGATAAGAAGATTGCCGACCTCCAGCAGGTTGCTGTGCTTAAGGACCTTGCAATTGCTGATCTTCAAAAGGAAGTCCGGGATGCCAAACAGGAGACGGCCAAGGTGCTGATCAATGTTGACTATGAGAAGCGTGAGATCACCGAAGACGCCAAAATCTCTGCCGCCATAACAATGTACAAGACCAAGCTGCAAATGGCCTTGGAAGCTCAGGATCCTGCTTTTGATAAGAGCACCTGGGATGTTGAAGGCTGGAAGGCAAGGCTGGCTGAACTGGACGATGAAGAGGCTGAGGAGGTTGAAGAGATCCTGACAATTGAAGCCGGAGGCAAAGGTGAAGGTGGTGAAACAAGTGGAGCTGGGGGTGACAATGCAGCGAAGGTTTAGGCTGCATGATTGGGCGATGATGGACATTCTTAGACGCAGCCGGAGCCCAATTTTTAAATTTGGTAGTAACTTTTTGTGGTTGTGATGTTGAACAATTTAATGGTTTGTACTTTGAACAATAGGTTTTAGGATTAAGGATCATGTATGATCCTTTGGACAATAGGCAGGATTGCATTTGGTGGAGGGATCCTCTGTTTGGGGGATGAAGCCATTGTGATCCTGCCGCCTTTATATTCCTGCACTACTTTTGAACTTATTATCATGGACACCCTTTACCTACCCCAGCGGACGGGCCACGTTTTGCTGGTAGATGCTCGGGTAGGTTATTTTGACAACCTTTTAAGGGTTAGTCTTTTGTTAATAAATAAAATCTTAACCTTTTGTCGCTTATCTTGTATTGTTGTCCCTTTATTTCTCAAATTCTCCTTTGTTTTGATGCACATTTATTGAATAAACAATATTGAACAAGTCAGATTAAAAATGTTTAGAGCATGATCCATGATCAAATATCCTATAGTTAACGAATCCCAAAAAGCAATGTATTTTAAGGATCACAAGTCTAGTTGTCAAACTTTAAGGGTTATTCAAATAAATAATGAATAGAATTAAAAATAGTTAAGGATCATACCTGAGGATCCAAGTTAGGATCCTAACCATAATAAGGATAACTGTAAGATAAACCTTAGAAAGAAGTAAGAATCAAGGATCCCTAGTTGCTTATCTTCAAGGACCTGAAATAGATCATAACTTGGGACTAAGCCAATATAAGATAAGAGTTAGCAATTGGGGACAAGCCCAAGGATAACTGGGGACAAGCCCAAGGATAACTGGGGACAAGCCCAAGGATAACTGGGGACAAGCCCAAGGATCGTATGTAAACTGGAGTATGGCCCTAACTGGCGACTATCCAAACTTAGTGACATGAAAATGCCAAAACCTTAGCTAATGTGAAAACGTTAGAAACCTTAGCTAACGTGAAAACGTTAGAAACCTTAGGAACGGATGTATGGTACGTCTACCATTATACGTAGGATCCTAGGCATAGCCAGTACAATGGAATTATCAGCCCCTAAAACGAGTACTGGTCCCACTGCCTTGAACTATACCAGGATCATCATGCGCTACAGGCGGAACTGGGGTCAAGCCCAAATAACTGGGGTTAAACCCAAGGAACGGATTGCTTGAGCGGATAACCAATGTCATGCTAAGGATACCTGAACTTTCAAAACTTAAACTCACGTGAGAGATGGATAAAGGATACATGATCCTTATCCTTATATGAGAAATTAAAGAAATGAAATAGTTCAAGTTTAGGATATTACCGTCGTAAGGATCACCGATACTTTGAGGATCCTTAAGGATATCCCTATCGGGAGGATCATCTGTGTCATGAGGATCCTGCTCACATGAAATATTTCTTCAAGTGGACAGCATTCCAAGCTCTTGGTAGCAAATCACCTTCCATGGTTAGCAATCTATATGCCCCCTTTCCTGCTTCAGCTTCAATCAGATAAGGGCCTTCCCATTTTGGAGCCAATTTTCCATCAGCAGGATTGGTGGTATTCTGAAATGCTTTCCTTAATACCATATCTCCAACTTGAAACCTCCTGATCCTGACATTTTTGTTGTAAGCACCAGCCATTCTTTGCTGATAACTGGCCATCCTTATCCTAGCCATATCCCTGATTTCTTCAATAGTATCCAGGTCTTGAGCCAAGTTCTCATCATTCTCCTCAGGATCACGGGTACTTGTTCTTGCCGTTGGAACCACCATTTCTGTTGGGATCACTGACTCTGCCCCAAATACCAAAGAGAATGGCGTCTGACCAGTAGCATTCTTAGGGGTTGTCCTATCAGCCCAAAGCACATAGGGTAGTTCTTCTGCCCATTTCCCTTTCTTGGATCCAAGCTTCTTCTTCAAATTGTTGATGATGATCTTGTTGGATGATTCTGCCAGACCATTAGCTTGTGGGTGGACTGGTGTTGATGTTATCGTCTTAATCCCCCAGCTGTCACAAAAGTTAGTGGTTCTGCCCCCAATAAATTGGGAACCATTATCACATATAATCTCAGAAGGAATTCCAAATCTAGTTATAATATTTCTTTTAATGAAGGATACAACTTCCTTTTCTCTGACTTGGGCAAAAGCTTCAGCCTCTATCCACTTGGAGAAGTAATCAGTCATAGCTAGCATGAATACTTTTCCACCAGGTGCCTTAGGGAGCTTTCCAACTATATCCATACCCCATCTCATAAATGGCCAAGAGGAGGATATAGGATGCAATAATTCAGCTGGTTGATGAAGGATATTGCTGTGTCTCTGACAAGGATCACATTTTTTAGCATACTCCACAGCATCTCTCTTCATGGTTGGCCAGTAGTATCCTGTTCTCAGGATCCTTGAGAATAATGCCCTGCCCCCAGTGTGGTTTCCACAATCTCCTTCATGGAAGTCTTTTAAAACTTCTTGGATTTCAGGATCCTCAATGCATCTCAAGTATGGTCCTGCAAGAGATCGTCTATACAGCATATTATTTAAAATTGTGAATTGAGATACCTTAGATTTGAAAGCCCTAGGGTTTTCTCCTGTAGGAATCTCTCCATGTTGTAAGTATCTCATAATTGGTGAGATCCATGATCCTGATCCTGAATGGGATTGAGTATCTTCACAAGGGATAATTGCAGAATCATTTCCTATCTCCATAGCCTCGTGATCCTCGATAGCCGGGGTCAGGATATGGATAATAGGGATCTTGATATCCTCCGGGATCTTCAAGGATGATCCTAAGTTAGCCAATGCATCAGCCTCTGTATTTTCTTCCCTTGGTACCTGCGTCAAACTAAAGGAAACAAAAGAGAGTGCCAAACTTTTGACTATCTCTAAATATTTGGTTAGCTTTTCACCTTTAACAACATAGGATCCATTAAAGTGGTTTGTAATTAACAACGAATCCACATGTACCTCAAGATACCTGATCCCCATATGTTTTGCAATTTGCAAACCAGCAATTAAGGCTTCATATTCAGCCTCATTGTTAGTGGTTTGGAACTCACAAGCTATAGAATGGGGTATTATGTCCCCCTGTGGCGATTTTAGTAGTATTCCAAGCCCTGTGCCTTTGACATTTGAGGATCCATCAGTATAGAGTATCCAAGGATCCTTGGTCTCTTCTAGCTGCTGGACTTCTAACTCAGCTTCTTCTTGTAAATCACTACTGAAATCAGCCACAAAGTCAGCTAATGCTTGGGATTTGATGGCTGTCCTAGGCTCATATCTTATATCATATGCACTTAGCTTCACTGCCCACTTAGCCATCCTTCCTGACATCTCTGGTTTCCTGAGGACATTCTTAATTGGAAAATTAGTTTTAACAATGATAACATGAGTTTCAAAATAATGTCTTAACTTAGTAGATGCCATAATTAATGCAAGAATAAGTTTTTCAAGGTGTGAATACCTGGATTCGGCATCAAGTAAACTTTTACTTACATAATAGACAGGATGTTGTGTACCTTCATGATCCTTAACAAGGACCGCACTTACTGCTTTTGGGGATACTGCAAGATACAAGGATAGCACATCACCTTTTTCTGGTTTCATCAAAGCCGGGGCTGAGGATAGGTAATCTTTGAGGGCTCTTAAAGCATTTTCATGCTTCTCAGTCCACTCAAATTTCTTGTTCTTCCTTAGGATATCATAGAATTCTTTGCACTTCTCTGAGGATTCGGATATAAATCTGTTCAAAGCTGCTATCCTGCCTGTTAGCCTTTGAACATCCTTAGCATTGGCCGGAGATTTGATGTTCACTATTGCTTTGATTTGTTCCGGGCTAGCTTCAATGCCTCTCTTTGTCACCATATATCCTAAGAATTTACCTGCTTTAACACCAAAGTGACATTTTGAAGGATTAAGTTTCATGTTATATTTGTCAAGGATATCGAATGCTTCCTCCAAGTCTCTTAGGTGATCCTCAGCTTTTAAGGATTTTACCACCATATCATCTATGTAAACCTCCATAGTTTGTCCAATCTGATCCTTGAACATCATATTCACCAGCCTTTGATATGTTGCACCTGCATTTCTTAGTCCGAACGGCATAGCAATATAGCAGTATATACCAGTTGGAGTCATGAAGGCTGTATCCTCTTGGTCGGATGGTTCCATTTGGATTTGTTGGAATCCAGATGAAGCATCCATAAAAGTTAACAGTTCATGACCCGCAGTTGCATCCACCATGGAGTCAATGTGGGGTAATGGGAAAGGATCCTTGGGACATGCCTTATTTAAATCGGTAAAATCGACACATACCCTCCACTTTCCGTTTTTCTTTTGAACAACAACCACATTGGCCAACCATCTTGGATACTTGACCTCCCTAATCATACCTGCCCGGAGCAATTTCTCTACCTCTTCCTGGATAATGGCATTTCTTTCCGGTGCAAACTTTCTTCTCCTTTGATGGATTGGTTTGAAGGATTTGTCAATGCCGAGTTTGTGAGTGATTACATCTTTGGATATACCAGTCATGTCTTCGTGTTTCCATGCAAAGGTAGTCTTTCTCCTTTTGAGGAAGGATACGAGGTCTTCTTTCATTTCGCCAAGGATCCCTGATCCGATATAGATTTTGGATTCAGGATCATCAGGATCCATGAGGATTTCTACCACATCCTGCTCTCTTGCCTCCAAGACATCCCTTGGAGGATACCTTGATTGCTATTGCTCCCTTGACTTCGAGGCTGGTTTCATCGATGAAGTGTAGCAATTCTTAGCCTCCTGCTGATCACTATCAATCTTCACTATTCCCCAAGGACTAGGGAGCTTCACACATTGATGGTAGGTAGATGGGACTGCTTTCATATCGTGTATCCAGGGCCTGCCAAGGATAACATTACAACAAGATAAACAGTCAATAACACAAAACTTTTGATAAGAGTGTAGGCCTTCGATATATATTGGGAGTTTAATGTCCCCCAGGGTATTCTTAGTTTCGCCACTAAATCCCACGAGCACGGAGGATCTTGGTATGATATCTGATTCAGGGATACCCATCTTATTTATAACATCAAGCTGGATAATGTTCACTGAACTTCCTCCGTCTATAAGGATCCTGCTGACAAAATGGTTAGAAATGAAAAGAGTAATAACTAAACCATCGTGATGAGGATCCTGGATATCAACACGATCCTCTTCATCAAAGGTTATGACTTTTCCTTCGGAGACACTTGATGTTCGAACAGGTCTTTCTCCATTATCCATTTTAGTCTCCTTTGCATGCCTTTTAGCTGCTGAGAAGGATGTGCCGCAAATGTCTGATCCTCCAGAAATGAAGTTTATCACTTGTGCATCCGCTGGAGGGGCCGGAGCCTTCTCTGGGATCCTTTCAGGATCCTGAGTCTTTGACTTTTTTCTTCCCAACAATTCCTTTAGATGCCCCTTGCTCAACAAGTATCCAATTTCCTTTCTTAGTGCAATGCATTCTTCTGTGAGATGCCCAAAATCTTCATGGTATGCACACCACTTTGATTTATCCTTAGTTGCAGCTGGCCTATCATTTTTTCTTGGCCATCTAGCTTTATCACCTAGGTTCTGCATCGCAAGGATTAGTTCATTGTTATCAACACAAAAACAATATTCAGAAATTGGAGGATAATCCTCATCATCCTCTTCTTGATCAACAGAATGCACGTTCTGGTTATCAGATCTGTTATAGGATCTGAACTTGTTGTTCCTGAATGAGGATCCTTGCTTATCCTGCTTTGAGGATCCTGCTAACCTCTCCTGGATCCTCTTGTCATCCTCTAGCCGAATGAACCTAAGTGCTCGGGTTCTTACCTCATCTAAGTTCCTGCATGGTGTCATAACAAGATCATCATAGAACGACGAATCCCTAAGCAATCCTATTTTAAAGGCCTCAACAGCCGTGGCTATATCTAAGTTGGGAATGTCTAAGGATTCTTTACTGAATTTGGTGATGTAATCCCTTAATGATTCATTATGACCCTGGGTTATCCTATATAGATCACTAGTTAATCGTTCAAATTTTCTACTACAAGAAAACTGATTATTAAACAAGTTAACTAGATTAGCAAATGAGGTAATGGAATAGGGAGGAAGACTTAGCAGCCATTTGAGAGCTGATCCAGTAAGAGTGGAACCGAATCCCTTGCACAGGCATGCTTCTTTTAACCTTTCTGGAATTGGATTGATCTCCATCCTCTCCCTGTATTGTGCTATGTGTTCTTCAGGATCCGTCGAACCATCATACAGTTTCATTGTTGGCACATGGAACCTCTTGGGTATCTCAGCATCACAGATTGGTGGTGCAAAACGAGATATCTTGTGGCTCCCATCTGCAATCTCTGGGATAGGTTTGACCACTCCCGGAACACTTGATATCATATCCTTTAGCTTTTGCAATTCTCTGGCCATGGCATGATTGATTCCTGGATCCTGCATAAGACCATGGTTAGTAGTATAAGAATTATTAAAAGTGTTACCTCCCATTGGATTCAGATTAGGAAGATTGGATGTTAATCCATATTGTTGAGGCTCTGGAATGATCGAGGGACCAGTAGAAGCATTGGTCTGCATTGGAATAAAATCTCCCTGATGGACATCTGAACTTCCTGTTTGCAAACTCCTCAAGGATCCTGGCATCCGGAAGGATCCCTGAAATTGGGACGATCCTGGAACGAAGGAGGATCCTTGAACCTGGGGTGATCCTGGAACAAAGGAGGATCCTTGAACCTGGGATGATCCTGGAACAAAGGAGGATCCTTGAACCTGGGATGATCCTGGAACAAAGGAGGATCCTTGAACCTGGGATGATCCTGGAACAAAGGAGGATCCTTGAACCTGGGATGATCCTGGAACAAAGGAGGATCCTTGAACCTGGTGCATTCCTGAATATCCTCCTGAATTCGTGAGGGATCCCATATGCTGAGGATAGGATCCCGCTGGCTGGAAATATGAACCTGATTCCTGGGTCACTGTTGTTGTTCCGTAGTGCACTCCTTTCGGTCCACCCACATATTGAACGTCTGGAGCCACTGATGGCTGAGAAGTAATCACCGGAGTATCAAAATTCAAGGATTTCGGCACCAGTGGGGAATGATCCTCTGCCGTTGTCTTTTGTTTCTTGAGATCTCCGATTTCTTTGAGGATCCTCTCATTGGTCTTATCCTGTTGCCGTATCTGATCCTTCATCTGCAAAATCAAAGTAAACATGTCACTAGTAGTGGGAGTGTAAGAAGCAGAAGAAGTTGGGGGTTTTGAGAAAATGGGAGTTGGTTTCTTCGCAGCATTCTCAGCATTCTTCTGGGATCCAGAAGGTGGTGGAGGCAAAGGGGGAACGCCTTGTGAAGAAGTGAATGAGGGCATCAAATTTGAAGCATTCTTCGCTGAGGAAGCCATTTGCTTGGTTGTAGTGAACCGAAATGAGCACAGAAATGCGAATTTTTCTAAGGACGAAGCACCAATTGCCCCACGGTGGGCGCCAAACTGTTTTGGTCAAAAAATCTGTTGAGGATATTGCAACCAAACTCTCTGTTATGGGGAATGATGCTAATAATGTAGAACAATAACAAGGATCACTTCAATGTAAATTGCACGAATGACACAAGGATTTATACGGGGAAAAAGCCCTTGATCAAGAATTGATCTCCGGCACAAAAAACCCCGGGTGATGGAAACTACCGATCACCAAGCTTAAATAAATGAATAAATGTTTACAACTTCGGATAGTAACGAGCTAGGTACAAGGATCACTATCGTGAAATGTATAAAAGTGAGTGAAAAATGAATGAATGTTCGTCGAGAGCTTCAAGTGTGCGAGTATATGAGAGTGTGTAGCTGAAAAATGACTAAGTGTTCTAATTCTAGCTCGTTACCCCTTTTAAAATAGAAGTTAACTACAATAACTAACTATCCAATTTTCGTGCCAAGCTCCCACGTTCTCCACAACGTCCATTTTTGGCCAAGCACGCGCGATATACCCGTGGAATATTCCATAGTAACGTTGCCAAGACCAAGTCAAACTCGTAACTCCTGCGAAGTAATACAAAACACAAACAAACAATCGTCAGTACGAGGATCCTTAAAGTGATCCATGATCCTGATCCTGAAGCTCTTATGAGGATCACTATCTGTCACAGAAGAAAGGATCATTAATTAGGATAACGTGTAAGGATCACTAATTGTTAGAAAATCCTCCCCTAACATCTGGTAAGAGTCGTTTTGTAAATAATTGATTAGCGCAATATAATGAAAGAGTAATAAGGATTTAGAACTTCCCCTTTATACAGCACCAGCCAAAATCCCAGAAGTTTTCGACCTTGAGAAGTTGGACAGTTACTCCGATCACGTCCAAGTCAAGAAGGAGCCCAGTCCCAAGCCTACTACCTCATCCAAGCCCAGCAGCTCCAAAGCCATCATCATTCCCAAGCCTTCGCCAGCTACTAAGCCCTGGAGCTCAAGTTCTCGCAAAAGGAAAGAGATTGATTCACCTGCGGCTCCTGAGACGTTCCCCTATGAGCATCACAGGTTTAGCGAGGCAAGCGGGTTCATGGCCTCTTTTCTTAACCAGGTACAGATCCAAATCCCATATCCTTCACATATATGTCAAATAAATATATTGGTTATTATGCAAGAATACCTGCGTTTTTCGGTGTAGGGCCTTGAACGTCTGGTTCATCTGTACGAAGAATCCTGTGGGCTCAACAAAATGCTCGAATCCAAGTTGAAGAAAGCCGAGGTTACTGTTTTGGTCAAAAATTACCGAAGCAATTAAGTGATCAAATTAGTTAAGTTAGGTAGTGTGCTAGAAATGTGTGTCGAAAATATTCTAGTTAAGTTATTTGCAAAAACAGTTTCAGGATACGGCTCAGGATATAGAGCTGTATCTATGATCAAACAATGAGCGAAAATGTAAAGTGTGACACGGGATGTACGAGGAAAGCCCTTGATCAATCTAGATCGCCGGCACAAAACCTCGGGAGCTGACAATCGCAGCTGCCTTGTTCTTTTATTACTTCAAATATCAGGATACAGTGCAGGATATGATGCGGATCAACTAGGTGTTACTACGTAATTCGAATACAAGTGTTTGAGTGTAGTGATTGTTTGCAACATGAGAGTAAAAATGTGCGTAAGAGTGTGTCTTAACCTGATCCGATCAATCTATTTATAGTAAAACGAAAATAACTAACTACCCTATTAAACCGGGATACTTCGAATATTCCTCAAGTATACGTTGTAGTCCACTTCTTCCGGGTTCAACGTCTACAAGCTAACTGATTTGCCCGAGTCTCGAGGGGAAGAAGTCCTCCTGACCGTTAGAGACTTGTTACAATAATCTGCACGTGAGCTAATTGGTTAGTACCAGGATATCGTATCAGGATGTTACCAATATCCTGATTCGGTATCCTGATCACAAATAAACAATCAAATTCAGAATATCAGCCAGGATATATACGCAGAAAAAGACCCATAACAGTTACCATTTCCGACCAAGGTATGATCGCTGCTGCTAAATCTCGACATTACGAGGACAAATTCAAGGCCATGACCCAGGAGCATCAGGCTGTCCTCAAGAAAGCCACTCACGAAGCTCAAGCCCATTTCGACGCTGCCCAGGCTCAACATGAGCAGGATATAGCCGCTTACCGGGATGGCCTCAAAAGCTCCGTTGTCATCCCCCTTCTGCAGGCTCGGCTAAAAATGGCTTACGAAGCCAAAGCTCTGGGCTTCGAATGCCCTTCTTGGAACGTCGACGCCTGGGAGACGAAGCTAAGGAGTCTTGGAGGTAATCCTGTGGAGCATCCAGTTAATCCTGCAGCTGAGGGGTCTTCAAAAGCGATTGAAAAACTAATTGGTGCTGGTGGTGAGGCTGAGAAGGATGTTCAAGCTAATCCTGAAGCGGATGCTGATGAAGATATGATGAATGAAGAAGGTGCTGCCTCTTAAAAGCAGTGAAGCGGGCAGTGATGGACGTTCATGCCTGAGCCTATTTTTTAAATTTGATAGTTGTGTTTGTTTGAACAATTTTATTTCTTGTGCTTTGAACAATTTTCTTTTCCTGCATTAAAACAATTTGATAACCAAAGGTGGATGGGTCCTAGGTTTCAGGATGAAGCCTTTGGTCATCAACTAGTATCGCTTATTTTGGATAATACCACCTCCTTTTGACTTATTCACCGTTGTTTTTGCATTGCTTAGTTTAGATTTCAACTTTCTAGAATTAGGGCAATTATTTCCAATATCTTGACGCAAATAGGGTTTTTATAACTCAAAACAATTCTCATGAAGTTTTCAAAGATTGTTTACTTAGAATTTATAAACCTTGTTTTGATAATAGATATTTGACATGAACACAATTTTGATTTTAAACCCAGGTATCATGTTCCAAATATTCCATCCAAATATCCCAAAACGTATCCTGAAAATATATTTTGAGAATATATTCTGGGAATATATCCTAATCAAGCTATTTAAGCTTTTATGGTTTCAAGAACTCAGATAATTCAAATAAGGAAGGATCATACCAGGAATAGAGTGCAACCCTATTCTCAAACTTCAATCCTTTCACAATTTTTCCAATGAAGATGTCCCCGGTCTGAGATAGTTAGTATACCAGGCCCAAACTTGATCCTCTTTACACAATTTCCTCAGTAGGAATGTCCCCTGTGCATAATGTCTTTGAAAACTTAGAAATTTTCTAGACATAAGTTCCAACTGTTTGAACAATTCTTGTGTTACGGGGGGTAAACCCTAAAATGTACTGGAGATAAATCCTTAGTATCCTAGGGATAAACCCATAAGTATTCTGGGGAAAATCCCAAATTTTCATGCGCTACAGGTGGGAGTGTATAAACTCCAAGACTTAGAAAGGTGACAACCTTCAAACCTTAGAGAGTATGAAAATACCTTTCCGTGAGAGAGGGTGATCAATCCTCATATACCTTTAGGATCCAGGACATAGCCAACAATAACGAAATTGTCAGCCACTTTTACATGGACTGGTCCCGCTATCTTGAACTATCCCTGGATAACTTGCGCTCCAGGCGGGGTGTTTAAACCCAATTCGAGAGAAAGGTGAATACCTTTAAACCTGTGAAGGGATCAGGATCCCTTAAACGTGAGAGAGGGGGCCGTAAACTAAGGTGAATACCTTTAATCCTGGAGCTATATCCCGAAGCATATACTGCAAAACAACCGTAAACTAAGGTGGGTGTTAGCCTGGCTAACACCCCTCCGGTGCTTAAGTCAGTAATGGGTTCAAAAGAACAAATAATATCAAACATATTAAAAGAGATAGAATCCGTACCATTCTGAGTTAGAAATCAAATTCCAAACTTACTTGAAATCGAGCTTTAGATGTATAGCATTCCAGGATCTTGGTAGCATATCCCCCTCCATATTCTTAAGTTGATATGCTCTTTTTCCTGATTCTGATTCGATTTCATAGGGTCCTTCCTACTTCGGAGCCAGCTTTCCATCAGCAGGATTAGTAGTATTCTGAAAAGCCTTTCTCAATACCCAATCTCCAACTTGGAACCTTCTAGTCCTTATGTTCTTGTTATATGCTCTGGATACCCTCTGTTGATATGCTGTCATCCTCAGCTTTGCTGCATCTCTTGTGTCATCAATAGTATCCAATTCCTGGCAAAGGGCTTCAGGATTCTGCTCAGGATCCTGGAGGTTAGATCTCGCCGTTGGTATCACCATTTCTGTTGGGATTACCGCTTCTGCTCCAAATACTAAGGAAAATGGGGTTTGCCCAATTGCACTTTTCACCATCGTTCTATCAGCCCATAAAACAAAGGGTAGTTCTTTTGCCCATCTTCCCTTCTTAGCTCCAAGCCTTTTCTTCAAATTGTTGACAATTATCTTGTTTGAGGATTCTGCTTGTCCATTTGCTTGAGGATGTACCGGTGTGGATGTGATCATTTTGATTCCCCAACTCTTGCAAAAGTCTGTAGTTCTTTTACTTATGAACTGAGATCCATTGTCACAAATAATCTCGGCCGGTACTCCAAACCTGGTCAGGATATTCCTTTTTATGAAGGATACTACTTCTTGGTCTCTAACTTGAACAAACGCTTCAGCTTCAACCCATTTAGAAAAATAATCAGTCATTGTCAGCATAAAGACCTTTCCTCCTGGAGCCTTTGGCAATTTTCCTACTAGATCCATTCCCTACTTCATGAATGGCCAAGGGGAAGCGATAGGATAAAGTGGGTCAACAGGCTGATGTAGTATATTACTATGTCTTTGACATGCATCACATCTTAGAGCATATTCTGCAGCATCTTTCCTCATTGTTGGCCAATATTATCGTGTTCTTAATACCTTTGAAAATAAGGACCTGCCCCCAGTATGGTTACCACAATCCCCTTCATGTATATCCTGAAGCACTTCTTTGGTTTTGGGATCCTCCAAGCACCTCAGGTATGGTCATGCAAGAGATTTCTTGTACAAAACATTATTTATGATGGTGAATCCTTCGGGATATGTCCTTCCCTGAGATATCTCATGACTGGAGCCGTCCAGGACTTAGAATCCTCCTCGGGATACTCACATCAGGATCCCGAACACTAACCACTTCCTTATCCTGGGGATCCGTCGCAAGATACATGAGACATAATATCGGTATTTGGGTTCCCTCCGGTATCCTGACTGATGATCTTAGATTTGCTAAGACATCAGCTTCAGCATTATCCTCTCTCGGTACCTGTTCAAGTGTAAAAACATCGAAATATCCTGCTAATTTTTTGAGTATTTCGAGATACTCGATCAATTTCTCACCTTTAACTGCATAGGTCCCATTAAAATGATTAGTAATTAACAAGGAATCAACAAATACTTGCAAACTCTTGATATTCATACTCTTAGCCAATTCAAATCCTGCAATTAAAGCTTCATATTCTGCTTCATTATTCTGGGGTAATATGTCCCCTTGTGGCGATTTTAGTAGTATACCCAAACCTACACCTCTTACATTGGATGCACCATCAGTATATAATGTCCAGGATTCTAAGGTTTCTCCTAGTTGTTGTACTTCTAGGTCTACTTCATTTTGAATGTCACTACTGAAATCAGCCACAAAGTCAGCTAAGGCTTGAGACTTTATGGCATTTCTAGGCTCATATATTAAATCATAGGCACTTAATTTTACTGACCACTTAGCCATCCTACCTGACATCTCGGGTTTCCTAAGCACATTTTTAACAGGATAGTTGGTTTTAACATGAATCCTATGTGTTTCAAAATAATGTCTAAGTTTTGTTGATGCCATAACTAGGGCTAATATTAATTTCTCTAAATGAGAATATCTAATTTCAGAATCTTATAAACTTTTACTAACATAATAGACATGATACTGCTGACCTTCATGATCTTTTACAAGGACAGCACTTACTGCATTCCCTGATACTGCAAGATACAGGGATAATGGTTCACTATCCTCAGGCTTCATCAATAGAGGTGTGGTTGAAAGATACTGCTTCAAATCCTGCAAGGCCGCTTCATGCTTCTTTCCCCATTTGAATTTCTTATTCTTCTTCAGGATATTATAAAATTGTTTTCATTTTTCTGAGGATCTTGAGATAAATCTATTTAATGCTGCTACTCACACTGTTAATCGTTGAACATCTTTCATATTTGAAGGTGACTTGATATCCAGGATAGCTTTAATCTGCTCCGAGCTTGCCTCTATCCCCCTTTTCGTCACTATGTATCCTAGAAACTTTCCTGCTCCCACTCTAAGATGGCATTTAGCAGGATTTAATTTCATGTTGTACTGATCCAGGATATCAAATGCCCCTTTAATATCCTGGAGGTGATCCTCAACCTTCTTGGATTTTACTACCATATCATCGATTTACACCTCCAAGGTCTCCCCCAGTTTGTCTTTAAACATCATGTTTACCAATCTCTGGTATGTTGCACCTGCATTTTTCAAACCGAAAGGCATAGCAGTATAACAATAAATACCTGTTGGTGTCATGAAAGCAGTATCCTCCTGATCCGAGGGTTCCGTTTGGATCTGTTGGAAACCTGAGGAGGCATCCATGAAGGTTAGCATCTCATGACCAGAAGTAGCATCCACCATTGAATCGATATGAGGTAGAGGAAACGGGTCTTTGGGACAAGCTTTCTTCAAGTCTTTGTAATCTACACAGACTCTCAATTTCCTGTTTTTCTTTTGCACCACAACTACAATTTCCAGCCATCTAGGAAACTTCACTTCCCTAATCATTTTGCTCTTTAATAATCTTTCAACTTCCTCCTGAATGATAGTGTTCCGTTCTGGAGCAAATTTTCTTCGTTTCTGTTGGACAGGCTTGAAAGACCTATCAATTCCGAGCTTGTGAGTTATAATATCCTTGGAAATTCCTGTCATATCCTCATGTTTTCACGCGAATGTTGACATCCTGCATTTCAAAAGTTAGTCAATTGGTCTTCAATATCCCGAGGGATATTGGTTCCTACGAGCATCGAGATATCCGGATTATCCTGATCCAGGATAACTCTCTTTACATCCTGTTCTGAAGCCTCCATGATATCCTGGCCTCGCTTCTTTAATTGCTATGCTGCACTAGGCTTTGTTGAGGATTTCATCGAAGAAGAATAACACTCCTTTGCTTCCTGTTGATCACTTGCCACCTTGATAACTCCCCAAGGGGTAGGGATCTTGATACATTGATGGTAGGTTGACGGAACAGCTTTCATATCATGGATCCAAGGCCTACCTAATATAATATCATAGCAGGATAAAGAGTCCATGACACAAAAGCGCTGCATTGAGTTGACCCCTTCAACATACTCGGGCAACTTTATCTCTCCTACGGTATTCCTGGCTTCTCCACTGAAACCAACGAGCAAAGTGGACTTCGAAGTAATATCCATTGGGGATACGTTCATCCTCTTCAACGTTTCCAGCTGAATTATGTTGACGGAGCTGCCATTATCCACTAATATCCTGCGCACAAAATGGTTAGCAACATATAATGTTATTACCAAAGCATCATGGTGAGGATCCTGGACGGTATCCCTGTCATCGCTATCGAATGTGATCACTTTGTCAGTCGTGAGGGTTGACATCCTGGTTGGCTTATCTCCCCTCTCTGCTTGAGCTTCCTTCGCGTGCCTTTTCGCCGCAGAATATGATGTGCCACAGATGTCGGATCCTCCTGAAATAAAGTTAATTATTTTGGCGTCCGCAGGAGGTGATGCCGCTCGTTCAGGATCCTTCTCAAGATCCTAAACTTTATTCTTCTTTCTGCCCAGGAGATCCTTCAGATATCCCTTGCTCAAGAGATAGCTTATTTCTTTCCTTAGAGCAATGCAGTCCTCAGTAACATGTCCGAAATCCTCGTGGAAGGCACACCATTTGGACTTATCCTTCCAATCAGATTTTTGTTGATTCTTCCGGGGCCATCTTGCCTTGTCTCCTAAACCCTGCATAGCATACATCAACTCAGGTATATTAACAGAAAAACAATATTCAGATAACTCAGGATACTCCTCAGGATCCTCGTCTTCAACAACATTCACTTTTTTGCTGTCATTCCTGCCATATGGCTTAGAGCGATATGGTTTATACGAGGGTTCTGATTTCCTTTTGGTTGACTCATAGGTTGGGGAGGAATTCATCCTCTCTTGCATCTTTTTTTCATCCTCCAACCGAATATATCTTAAAGCCCTGTTACGAGCTTCATCCAGATTCCTACATGGATTCATTACAAGATCCTGGTAAAATTGAGAATCTTTTTGCAACCCCATCTTGAAAGCCTGCACAGCTGTTGCAACATCAAGATGCGGGATATCTAAGGATTCCTGACTAAATTTGTTCACATAATCCCTCAAGGATTCCTGGGGTCCTTGAGTTATCATGTAAAGATCACTGGTTAGTTTTTCAAAACTTTGGCTGCAAGAAAATTGACTATTAAATAAATTAACCAAATGAGCAAATGAAGTAATTGAGTGAGGAAGAACGTTTATGAGCCATTTTAAGGCTGATCCTGTTAAGGTAGAACCAAAGCCCTTGCAGAGGCATGCTTCCTTGAGATCCGGAGGGATAGGGTTAATTTCCATCCTTTCCCTATACTGAGCAATATGCTCTTCAGGATCCGTAGTTCCGTCATAGAGCTTCATGTTGGGGGTTTGAAATCTTTTTGGGCTTTCAGCATCACAGATGGGATACGCGAACCGTGATATTCTGTGGCTATCTTGGGATACTTCTGGAATTGGTTGGACCACCCCAGGTACACTGGATATCATGTCCTTCAATTTTTGAAGCTCCCTGGAAAATACTGATGTCATACCTGCATCCTGCAAAAGATCCAACACCATTAGTAGCAAGAGTATTATTATTATTAGATACATTACCAGTCTGAGGATTCTTGCCATATCCTGAAGCATATCCTGAGCTTCTCACAGTTGACACTCTGACGGAAGTAGGTATCTCAGGAGTATAATTCTGGGAATGGCTAGGCACAATATTCCCCCAGTTATCCTCAGTATAGACTGCAGAACTGAAGTTCAAAGCCCTAGGTTGCAAGGGAGTGACAGTATCTTCAGAAGGCCTGCTTGATCTGTATTTCAAGAGTTGTATCTCTCTCATCAACATCTGATTAGTTTCCTGCTGCAGCCTCATCTGTTCCTATACACTACCAAACAAATTTAGAATTTCTTCATTAGAAGCCAAAACAGGACCAGATCCCTGGATATTGTGAGCGGGGATAACGTCCCGAGCCACATGAATTTCAGTTCCTAGTGAAGAGGCTTGCGTTCTCGGAGGAGGTGGTGGAAGCACCAAACCAATTGTTGCAGAGGTTGTAGCAGACACGATGGGAGAGCTCACGTTTGATCTTGAGGCCATTGAAAATAGTGTAGCAAAAAGTTTTGAAAATAGAAAACTGTTAGGGGAGGATTTCTTAATGACCCGTGATCCTCAATTATTATCCTGCTTGGTGATCCTTACTTCTGTGTCAGTTAGTGATCCTCAGAAGTGCTTCAGGATCAGGATCATGGATCATCCTAAGGATCCTTATACTAATGATTGTCTGCTTTGAATTTGATATTGTTTTGCAGGAGTACCAGCTTGGACTTAGTCTTGGTAACGTTCCTGGAGAATATTCCACGCTTATTCCGCACGTGCTTGACCGTGGTGAACGTTATGGAGATCGTGGGGAGAAGGCATGAATTGCGGATAGTTAGTTATTTAGATATTTTACTAAATTTAAAAGGGGTAGCGAGCTAATTAGACAACACTTGGCTATTTTTTGACTACACACACTCGTACAACTGCACTCACCAGCTCTCGGCAAAACACTTAGCATTTTTTCATACATTTCTACACGATACACTATAGTGATCCTTGTACTTAGCTCGCTATCATCCGAAGTTGTAAAAGGATTATTGTTTAATTTGAGTTGGTGATCGGTAGTTTCCATCACCCGAGGTTTTTTATGCCGGAGATCATACATTGATCAAGGGCTTTTTCCTCGTATAAATCTTTGTGTCCCTTGTGCAATCCATTTCATAGAGATCCTCATTGTTGTTTACCAATTCAAGCATCATACCCCGTAACAGAGAGTTTGGTTGCATTATCCTCGTCTGATTTTTGACCAAAACAGTTTGGCGCCCACCGTGGGGCAATTGGTGCTTCATTCCTAAGAAATTCTCATTTTTGTGATCATCTCGGTTCGTTACATCCAAGCAGATGGCTTCATCATCAAAGAACACCTCCAGTGCGATGTCTGCAGTCAATTCATCCCAGGGCATTCCACCTTTGCCTTCACCACCTTCTGGACCTCAGAAAAATGCCGAGAAGAAACCAACTCCCATTTTCTCAAAACCTCCAACTTTTTCTGCTTCTTATACTCCCACTACTAGTGACTTGTTTACTCTGATTTTGCAGATGAAGGAGCATATACAGCAGCAGGATAAGACCAATAAAAGAATTCTTAGAGAAATTGGACACATCAAGAAACAGAAGAGATCGGCAGAGGATCATTCCCCACTGATGCCCAGATCTTTGAATTTCGATACTCCGGTTATAACTTCTCAACCTTCAGTGGTTCCAGACGTTCAATATGTGGGAGGACCAAAAGGAGTGCATTACGGATCATCAGCAATGACTCAGGCTTCAGGGTTACACTTCCAACCAGCAGGATCCCATCCTCAGCATATAGGATCCTTCGCAAGTTCAGGAGGATACTCAGGAGCGCAGCAGGTTCAAGGATCTTCCTACGTCCCAGGATCCTCCCAGGTTCAAGGATCCTCTCAGTTTCAAGGATCCTCCCAGGTTCAAGGATCTTCCTACGTCCCAGGATCCTCCCAGGTTCAAGGATCCTCTCAGTTTCAAGGATCCTCCCAGGTTCAAGGATCTTCCTACGTCCCAGGATGCTCCCAGGTTCAAGGATCCTCCCAGTTTCAAGGATCCTCTCAGGTTCAAGGATCTTCCTACGTCCCAGGATCCTCCCAGGTCCAAGGATCCTCTCAGTTTCATGGATCCTTCCAGATTCCGGGATCCTTAAGGAGTTTGCAATCAGGGAGTTCCGATATTCATCAGGGAGATTTTATTCCAATGCAGGCCATTGCTTCTACTGGTCCATCGGCCATTCCAGAGCCCTAACAATATGGATTCACATCCGCTATTCCTAATTTGAATCCAATGGGAGGTAACACTTTCAATAATTCTTATACCACTAACCATGGCCTTATGCAGGATACAGGTATCAATCATGCCATGGCCAGAGAATTGCAAAAGTTAAAGGATATGATATCAAGTATCCCAGGAGTGGTCAAGCCTATCCCGGAGATTGCAGATGGGAGCCACAAGATATCTCGTTTTGCACCACCAATATGTGATGCTGAGATACCTAAGAGGTTCCACGTGCCTACCATGAAGTTGTATGACGGTTCAACAGATCCTGAAGAACACATAGCACAGTACAGGGAAAGGATGGAGATCAATCCCATCCCAGAAAGGTTAAAGGAAGCATGTCTGTGCAAGGGATTTGGATCCACTCTTACTGGATCGGCTCTTAAATGGCTGCTAAGTCTTCCCCCTTACTCTATTACCTCGTTTGCTAATCTAGTTAACCTATTTAATAACCAGTTTTCTTATAGTAGAAAATTTGAGCGTTTAACTAGTGATCTGTATAGGATAACCCAAGGTCATAATGAATCATTAAGGGATTATATCACTAAATTTAGTAAAGAATCCTTAGATATCCCTAACCTGGATATAGCTACGGCTGTTGAAGCCTTTAAAATGGGATTGCTTAGGGATTCATTATTCTATGATGATCTTGTTATGACACCATGCAGGAATCTAGACGAGGTAAGAACCCGGGCCCTTAGGTTCATCCGGCTAGAGGATGACAAAAGGATCCAGGAGAGGTTAGCAGGATCCTCAAAGCAAGAGAAGCAAGGATCCTCATTCAAGAACAACAAGTTCAGATCCTATAACAAATCTGTTAACCAGAATGTGCATGCTGTTGAACAAGAAGAGGATGATGAGGATTATCCTCCAATTTCCGAATATTGCTTTTCTGTTGATAACAATGAACTAATCGTTGCGATGCAGGATTTAGGTGATAAAGCTAGATGGCCCAGGAAAAATGACAGACCAGCTGCAACCAAAGATAAGTCAAAGTGGTGTGCATACCATGAAGATTTTGGGCATCTCACAGAAGAATGCATTGCACTGAGAAAAGAAATTGGATACTTGCTGAGTAAGGGGCACTTAAAAGAATTATTGGGGAGAAAGAAGTCAAGGACTCAGGATCCTGAAAGGGTCCCAGAGAAAGCTCCAGCCCCTCCAGCAGATGCACAAGTTATAAACTTTATTTCTGGAGGATCAGACATTTGTGGAACATCCTTCTCTGCAGCTAAAAGACATGCAAAGGAAACCAAGATGGATAATGGAGATAGACCCATTCGAACATCCAGTGTCTCCGAAGGAAAAATCATAACTTTTGATGAGGATGATCGTGTTGACATTCAGGATCCTCATCACGATGGTTTGGTTATCACTCTTTTTATTTCTAACCATTTTGTTCGCAGGATCCTTATAGATGGAGGAAGCTCTGTGAACATTATCCAGCTTGATATCCTCAATAAGATGAATATTCCTGAATCCGATATCATACCAAGATCCTCTGTGCTCGTGGGATTCAGTGGCGAGACTAAGAATACTCTGGGGGACATTAAACTCCCAATCTATATCGAAGGCCTACATTCTTACCAAAAATTTTGTGTTATTGACTGTTTATCTTGTTGTAATGTTATCCTTGGCAGGCCTTGGATACATGACATGAAGGCAGTCCCATCCACTTATCATCAATGTGTGAAGCTTCCTAGTTCTTGGGGAATAGTGAAGATTGATAGTGATCAGGAAGAAGCCAAGAACTGCTACACCTCATCAATGAAGCCAGCCTCAAAGTCAAGGGAGCAATAGCAATTAAACCATCCTCCAAGGGATGTCTTGGAGGCAAGAGAACAGGATGTAGTAGAAATCCTTATGGATCCTGATGATCCTGAATCTAAAGTTTATATAGGATCAGGGATCCTTGGCGAAATAAAGGAAGACCTCATATCCTTCCTCAAAAGGAGAAAGACTACCTTTGCATGGAAACACGAAGACATGACAGGCATATCTAAAGATATAATCACCCACAAACTTGGCATTGATAGATCATTCAAACCAATCCATCAAAAGAGGAGGAAATTTGCACCAGAAAGAAATGCCATTATCCAGGAGGAGGTAGAGAAATTACTCTGAGCAGGTATGATTAGAGAGGTCAAGTATCCAAGATGGTTGGCCAATGTGGTTGTTGTTCAAAAGAAAAAACGGAAAGTGGAGGGTATGTGTCGATTTCACTGATTTAAATAAGGCATGTCCCAAGGATCCTTTCCCATTACCCCACATTGACTCCATGGTGGATGCAACTGCGGGTCATGAACTGTTAACTTTTATGGATGCTTCATCTGGATTTCAACAAATTCAGATGGAACCATCCGATCAAGAGGATACAGCCTTTATGACTCCAACTGGTATATACTGTTATATTGCTATGCCATTTGGACTAAGAAATGCAGGTGCAACTTATCAAAGGCTAGTGAATATGATGTTCAAGGATCAGATTGGACAAACTATGGAGGTTTACATAGACGATATGGTGGTAAAATCAAAAAAGGCTGAGGATCACCTAAGGGACTTGGAGGAAGCATTCAATATCCTTGACAAATATAACATGAAACTTAATCCTTCAAAATGTCACTTTGGTGTTAAAGCAGGTAAATTCTTAGGATATATGGTGACAAAGAGAGGCATTGAAGCCAGTCCAGAACAAATCAAAGCTATTGTGAACATCAAGTCCCCTGCCAATGCTAAGGATGTTCAGAGGTTAACAGGCAGGATTGCAGCTTTAAATAGATTCATATCCAAATCCTCAGAAAAGTGCAAGGAATTCTATGATATCCTAAGGAAGAACAAGAAATTCGAGTGGACTGAGAAGCATGAAAGTGCCTTAAGAGCTCTTAAGGATTACCTATCCTTGGCCCCGGCCTTGATGAAACCAAAAAAAGGAGATGTGTTATCCTTATATCTTGCGGTATCCTCAAAAGCAGTAAGTGCCGTCCTTGTTAAGGATCACGAAGGTACACAACATCCTGTCTATTAAGTAAGTAAGAGTTTACTTGATGCTGAATCCAGGTATTCACACTTAGAAAAACTTATCCTTGCATTAATTATGGCATCTACTAAATTGAGACATTATTTTGAAACTCATGCCATTATCGTCAAAACTAATTTTCTAATTAAGAATGTCCTCAGGAAACCTGAAATGTCAGGAAGGATGGCTAAGTGGGCAGTGAAGCTTAGTGCATATGATATAAGATATGAGCCCAGGACAGCCATTAAATCCCAAGCATTAGCCGACTTTGTGGCAGATTTCAGTAGTGATTTGTAAAAGGAAGCTGAGTTAGAAGTCCAGCAGCTAGAGGAGACCAATGATCCTTGGATACTCTATACTGATGGATCCTCAAATGTCAAAGGAACAGGGCTTGGAATACTACTAAAATCGCCACAGGGGGACATAATACCCCACTCTATAGCTTGTGAGTTCCAAACCACTAACAATGAGGCTGAATATGAAGCCTTGATAGCTGGCTTGCAAATTGCTAAGCATATGAGGATCAGGTATCTTGAGGTACATGTAGATTCTTTGTTAATCACTAATCACTTTAATGGATCCTATGTTGTTAAAGGTGAAAAGCTAACCAAATATTTGGAGATAGTCAAAGAATTGGCACTCTCTTTTGTTTCCTTTAGTTTGACACAGGTACCAAAGGAAGAAAATGCAGAAGCTGATGCATTGGCTAATCTAGGATCATCTTTGAAGATCCCAGAGGATATAAGTATCCCCATTATCCATATCCTGGCTCCTGCCATCGAGGATCATGTGGCTATGGAAATAGGAGAGGATTCTACAATTATCCCTAGTGAGGATACTCAATCTCATTCAGGATCATGGATCCTCCCAATCATGAGATACTTACAGCATGGAGAGATTCCTACAGGAGAAAACCCTAGGGCTTTCAAAATTAAGGTATCTCAATTCACAATTTTAAATAATATGTTGTATAAACGATCTCTTGCAGGACCATATTTAAGATGCATTGAGGATCCTGAAATCCAAGAAGTTTTAAAAGACTTCCATGAAGGAGATTGTGGAAACCACACTGGGGGCAGGGCATTATTCTCAAGGATCCTGAGGACAGGATACTATTGGCCAACCATGAAGAGAGATGCTGTGGAGTATGCTAAGAAATGTGATCCTTGTCAGAGACACAGCAATATCCTTCATCAACCAGCTGAATTTTTGCATCCTATATCCTCCTCTTGGCCATTTATGAGATGGGGTATGGATATAGTTGGTAAGCTCCCTAAGGCACCTGGTGGAAAAGTGTTCATGCTTGCTATGACTGATTACTTCTCCAAGTGGATAGAAGCTGAAGCTTTTGCCCAAGTCAGAGAAAAGGAAGTTATATCCTTCATTAAAAGAAATATTATAACTAGATTTGGCATTCCTTCTGAAATTATATGCGATAATGGTTCCCAATTCATTGGGGGCAGAACTACTAACTTTTGTGACAGCTGGGGGATTAAGATGATAACATCAACACCAGTCCACCCACAAGCTAATGGTCAGGCAGAATCCTCCAACAAGATCATCATCAACAATTTGAAGAAGAAGCTTGGATCCAAGAAAGGGAAATGGGGAGAAGAACTACCTTATGTGCTTTGGGCTGATAGGACAACTCCTAAGAATGCTACAGGCCAAACTCCATTCTCTTTGGTATTCGGGGCAGAATCAGTGATCCCTACAGAAATGGTGGTTCCAACTGCTAGAACAAGTATTCGTGATCCTGAGGAAAATGATGAGAACTTGGTTCAAGACCTGGATACTATAGAAGAAATCAGAGATTTGGCAAGGATAAGGATGGCCAGTTATCAGCAAAGAATGGCTGGAGCCTACAACAAAAATGTCAGGATCAGGAAATTCCAAATTGGTGATATGGTACTAAGGAAAGCATTTCAGAATACCACCAATCCTGCTGATGGAAAGTTGGCACCAAAATGGGAAGGACCTTACTTGATTGAAGCTGAGGAAGGAAAGGGGGCATATCGATTGCTAACAATGGAAGGTGATTTGCTACTTAGAGCCTGGAATGCTGTCCATTTGAAGAAATACTTCATGTGATAAGGATCCATGATCCTCACATGGTAAGTATCCTTAAAGGATCCTTAAAGCACAGATGATCCTTATTTTGGTAACATTCTAATCTCAAACTATTTCGTTCTCCTATTTTCTCATATAAGGATAAGGATCCTGCATCCTTTATCCACCTTTCACGTGATTCTGAGTTTTGAAGGTTTAGATATCCTTAGCAAAGGGTTGATTATCTACAAAAGAACCACTTACTTGGGTTTGACCCCAGTTATTTGGGCTTGACCCCAGCTCCGCCAGTAGCGCACGATGATCCTGGTATAGTTCATGGCAGTGGGACCAGTACTCGTTTTAGGGGCTGATAATTCCATTGTACTGGCTATACCTAGGATCCTACGTATAATGGTAGACATACCATACATCCGTTCTTAAGGTTTCTAACGTTTTCACGTTAGCTAAGGTTTTGGCATTTTCATGCCACTAAGTTTGGATAGTCGCCAGTTAGGGCCATACTCCAGTTCACACACGATCCTTGGGCTTGTCCCCAGTTATCCTTGGGCTTGTCCCCAGTTATCCTTGGGCTTGTCCCCAGTTATCCTTTGGGCTTGTCCCCAGTTGCTAACTTTTGTCTTGTAATGGCTTAGTCCCAAGTTATGTTCTATTTCAGGTCTTCGAAGTTAAACAACCAAGGATCCTTGATCCTTACTTATTACTAAGGTTTGTCCTATGGTTATCCTGGTTATAGTATTAAGGGTTAGGATCCTAACTTGGATCCCCAGGTATAATCCTTAACTATTTTGATTTTATTAATTGATTATTTGAATAACCCTTATACTTTGACAACTGAACTCATGATCCTTAAAATATACTACTTTTTGGAATTTTTCAACTATAGGATATTTGATCCTGGATTATATCCTAAATTTTTTTTTATCTAATTTGTTCAACTTTTCTTACTCAGACAAATGTACATCAAAACAATTGAAAATTAAAAGGACAAACAAGGATAACAACACAAGATAAACCAAAAAAGATTAAAGTTATTTTATTAACAAAGGTTTAACCGTCAAAGGTTGTCAAAATTGCCAACCCACGTTTCTACCAGCAAAACGTGGCCCGTCCACATGGGTTGGCAACGGGTGTCCATTGTTTATGCGGTTATAGCAAGTGCAGGAAATCAAAGGCGGCAGGATCACAATGGCTTCATCCCCCAAACAGAGGATCCCTCTACCATTTGTAATCCTACCTATTATCCAAAGGATCCTAGATCCTTAATCCTAAAACTATTGTTCAAATACAGACCATCATTGTTTTAAAACAGCACAACCACAAAACAGACTACTAAATCCTACCCTTTCTCAACCACTTCACCGGATATTCCGTTCCACCAGGGATTGAGTCTCTTTTTACAAAGAAGAATTTGGATTGCCATTTCTCCTCATTCCTGGTGGCACGAAGTATCAGTGGATCGCCGGAGGTAGAATAAAACAAGAATCTATAGGAACCGTGGCATCTAAGCCGATATGCTATAGGAAGGTCATGAACGGAGAGGTCAGGGATATGATTTCTCTTGATCTGATCAAGAACAGATAAGACTCGCTAAAGCGTTGGCATTGTTTGACTAAAGCAGATTTTGGTGACATTAAAGAACTCGGTGATAAAGTCCGAGAAAGGAAATTGTAACCCTAAGGTAAAAGGGAAGGCACTGAAGCACAACCACTCGTCGGAAACCATATCTGATCAAATTTCCCGATCAAATGGCCGGAACACCGTCCCTTTCAGGAAGATGCCGGAGGCTTTAAGGGCTGACAAGTGTGCACTATCAAAGGTTCATATTTCCTTCTCCGGATATTAGAGAAGATTCTGCTGGATAAATGTGGGAGCAGAGTCACCGGAGCTTGATCTTGTTTGCCTTGCCATATTATCACCGGAATATTGAGTAGAATGAAGGAAGAAGATAAGATTGAGAGAGAGAAGAATTTACCTTTTTTCTCTATGGTAAAGGTAAAATGGGATAAGCACGAGAAGATATAGGGGAGCAATGAGTAAATATAGGCTGCACAGTTACATCATGAGTCTAATCTCTTAATTGCCTCGTTTATCGTGAAAAAATGTAACCGTTAGTATCAGGATACTTAATGGTAACATTTTTGGGGACAATTGTTATGGGTGAAATTTAGAGCCTATATCCTGGTCAATATTTTAAGCTATATCATAATTGTATGATATGTGTTTAAACCCGGGATGCTCATTCAGGATATTGGTAATATCCTGAATGGTATCCTGAGGATCACTAACGGATTGTGTGCAGGAGTATGAGTCCAAGCTCGCAACGTTCACGAAGACCCTTTCTCCGGGAGACTCGGTCCAAGTCATTCGAATGAAGACGTTGAAGCCTTTACTCGGTCCACAACGTTAATAATGGAATATTCAGGAGCATCCCCCGTTTGTAGGAATTTTAGTTTGTATGTCATAGCTATAAATAGATGGATAAATCAGATCGAATAGGACATCACAACTACATTCACTACTCTCACACACTTACTCTCTCGCAATTTTCACTTTCACAAAAAGTGTTGTAACACTTAGCGATTTGATCAATATCCTGCACTGTATCCTGACGTTTAAAGCAATAAGAAGAACAAGGCAGCTGCGATTGTCAGCTCCCGAGGTTTTGTGCCGGCGATCTAGATTGATCAAGGGCTTTCCTCGTATATCTCGTGTCACCCCCTTTACTTTTTGCTCATAGTTTGATCGTAGATACAGCTCAATATCCTGAGCCGTATCCTAAAAACTGTTTTTACAATCAACTTAAATCAGCATATTTTCAACACATTTTCTTAGCACACTACCTCACATAACTAATTTGATCACTTAATTGCTTCGTTAATTTTTGACCAAAACACCTCACAAAAGAAGATTTGGTTGCATTATCCTAGTCTGATTTTTGACCACAACAGTTTGGCGCACACCGTGGGGCAATTGGTGCTTCATTTCTGAAAAATTTTGTTCGTTGTGTTCATTTTGGTTCATTATCTTCAACCATATGGCTTCTTCAGTAAAGAACACTTCAAGCTCTATGCCAGCAGTCACTTCTTCACAGGGCATTCCACCTTTGCCTCCACCACCTTTTGGATCCCAGAAGAATGTTGAGAATGCTGCGAAGAAACAAAGCCCCGTTTTCTCAAAACCACCAACTTCTGCTGTTTCTTCTAGTCCTTCTAACAGTGATCTTTATTCTTTGATTTTGCAGATGAGGGATTACAAGCAGCAGCAAGACAAAACTAATGACAGGATCCTTCGAGAGATTGATGACATCAAGAAATTGAAGAGATCAGCGGAGGATCACTCTCCATTGGTGCCTAGATCCCTGGATTTCGACACTCCAGCTATAACCGCCCTGCAATCTGCCGCTCCGGATATCCAGTACCAGAGTGGACCATTGGGAAGGCGTTATGGATCAACAACTATGAGTCAGGCTTTAGGGTCCCACTTCCAGCCTTCAGGATCCTCTTTTCAGCCTTTAGGATCCTCTTTCCAGCATCAGGGATCCTTCGTTAGCTCAGGAGGATATATGGGGACGCATACAGTTCAAGGATCCTCTCAGGTTCAAGGATCCTCCCAGGTTCAAGGATCCTCCTTTCAGGTTCAAGGATCCTCATCTCAGGTTTACGGATCCATGGATTATCCTCCAAGACCCCCAGTTACAGCACATCAAGGATCCAACATCTTTCAGGATCAAGGATTCTTAAGAAGTGTGCAACCCGGAAGTTCAGATGTCCATCTAGGAGACTTCATTCCAATGCATACCATTGCTTCTTCTGGTCCTTCAGTCATACCAGAATCTCGTCAATATGGATTCACATCTGCAATTCCAAACTTGAATCCTCCGGGAGGTAACACTTTCAATAATTCCTATAACACTAACCATGGCTCTGTGCAGGATACAGGTATCAATCAAGCTATGGCTAGGGAATTGTAGAAACTGAAGGATATGATATCCAGCATTCCAGGAGTGGTTAAGCCCATTCCTGAAATTGCAGATGGAAGCCACAGGATATCTCGCATTGAACCACCCATTTGTGATGCAGAAATCCCAAAGAGGTTTCAAATACCAACCATGAAACTATATGATGGTTCAACGGATCCAGAAGAACATGTAGCTCAATATAGAGAAAGGATAGAGATCAATCCCATCCCTGAGAGGTTAAAAGAAGCATGTCTATGCAAGGGTTTTGGATCCACATTAACAGGATCGGCTTTTAAATGGCTGCTAAGTCTCCCCCTTACTATATTACTTCATTTGCTAATCTAGTTAATCTGTTTAATAGCCAATTCTCATGTAGTAGAAAGTTTGAACGTTTAACTAGTGATCTATATAGGGTAACACAAGGTCAAAATGAATCAATTAGGGATTATATCACTAAGTTTAGTAAAGAATCCTTGGATATTCCTAATTTGGATATTGCTACGGCCGTGGAAGCCTTTAAAATGGGTTTACTTAGGGATTCACTGTTCTATGATGATCTTGTCATGACCCCTTGCAGGAATCTTGATGAAGTAAGAACCAGGGCCCTTAGATTCATCCGACTAGAGGATGATAAAAGGATCCAAGAAAGACTGGCAGGATCCTCGAAGCAGGAAAAACAAGGATCCTACTTCAGGAACAACAAGTCTAAGTCTTACAACAAATCTGATAATCAGAGCGTGCATGCAGTCGAACAGGAAGAGGATGATGAAGATTATCCTCCAATTTCTGAATATTGCTTTTCTGTTGATAACAATGAACTAATCCTTGCAATGCAGAACCTAGGTGAAAAAGCAAGATGGCCCAGAAAAAGTGATAAGCCAACTGCAACGAAAGACAAATCCAAATGGTGTGCATATCATGAAGATTTTGGTCATCTCACTGAAGAATGTATTGCACTGAGAAAAGAGATTGGTTACTTGTTAAGCAAAGGGCACTTGAAGGAGCTTTTGGGGAGAAAAAAGTCAAGGATCCAAGATCCTGAAAAGGTTCCAGAAAGAGCTCCTGCTCCTCTGGCAGATGCACAAGTTATAAACTTTATATCCGGTGGATCAGACATTTGTGGTACTTCCTTTTCAGCAGCCAAAAGACATGCCAAGGAAACCAAGATGGATAATGGAGATAGACCCATCCGAACCTCTACTGTTACACAGGAAAAAATTATAACTTTTGATGAGAATGAAAGTGTTGACGTTCAGGATCCTCGTCATGATGGTCTTGTTATTACCTTATTTATATCTAACCATTTTGTCCGCAGGATCTTGATAGATGGAGGGAGCTCAGTAAACATCATTCAGCTTGATGTCCTCAAGAAGATGAACATTCCTGAATCGGATATTGTCCCAAGATCCTCAGTTCTTGTGGGATTCAGTGGAGAAACCAAGAACACATTGGGGGACATTAAACTTCCCATCTACATAGAAGGACTTCATTCTTATAAAAAAATTTGTGTTATAGATTGCTTATCCTGTTGCAATGTTATCCTTGGTAGGCCATGGATACATAACATGAAGGCAAATGCATCTACATATCATCAGTGTGTAAAGCTTCATAGTCCATGGGGGGTGATAAAGATTGAGAGTGACCAACAAGAAGCAAAGAATTTCTATACCTCATCAATGAAGCCAGCCTCAAGACCAAGGGAGCAATAGCAATTAAAGCATCCTCCAAGAGATGTCCGGGAGGCAAGAGAACAAGATGTGAAAGATATCCTTATGGATCCTCATGATCCTGAGTCCAAAGTCTTCATAGGATCAGGGATCCTCAGCAACATTGAGCAGGATCTAGTATCCTTCCTCAAGAAGAGAAAAACTACCTTCGCCTGGAAGCATGAAGACATGACAGGTATCTCTAAAGATATAATTACTCATAAGCTTGGCATTGACAGGTCATTCAAACCCATACATCAGAAGAGGAGGAAGTTTGCACCTGAGAGGAATGCTATTATCCAGGAAGAGGTAGATAAACTGCTCCGAGCAGGTATGATTAGAAAGGTTAAGTATCCAAGATGGTTAGCCAATGTGGTTGTTGTTCAAAAGAAAAATGGAAAGTGGAGGGTATGTGTCGATTTTACAGATTTAAACAAGGCATGTCCCAAGGATCCTTTCCCATTACCCCACATTGACTCCATGGTGGATGCTATCGCGGGTCATGAGTTGACTTTTATGGATGCTTCATCTGGATTTCAACAAATTCAGATGGAACCATCTAACCAAGAGGATACAACCTTTATGACCCCAACTGGTATCTATTGTTATACTGCTATGCCATTTGGACTAAGGAATGCAGGTGCTACTTATCAAAGGCTAGTCAATATGATGTTTAAGGAACAAATAGGACACACTATGGAAGTCTATATAGATGACATAGGGGTTAAGTCCAAGAAAGCTGATGATCAACTTAGAGACCTGGATGAAGCATTTGATATCCTTGACAGATTCAATATGAAATTGAATCCTTCAAAGTGTCACTTTGGTGTTAAAGCAGGCAAGTTCCTAGGCTACATGGTAACAAAAAGAGCCATAGAAGCAAGTCCAGAGCAAATCAAGGCAATTGTGAATATCAAATCTCCTGCCAATGCTAAGGATGTGCAAAGGTTGACAGGGAGGATCGCAGCCTTAAACAGGTTCATATCAAAGTCATCAGAAAAATGCAAGGAATTCTATGACATTTTGAGAAAGAACAAGAAATTTGAGTGGACTGAAAAGCATGAGAATGCTCTCAAAGCCCTTAAGGATTACCTATCCTCAGCTCCTGCCTTGATGAAACCAGAAAAAGGGGATATACTATCCTTATATCTAGTGGTATCCTCTAAAGCAGTAAGTGCCGTCCTTATTAAGGATCACGAAGGTACACAACATCCTGTCTATTATGTAAGTAAGAGTTTGCTTGATGTTGAATCCAAGTATTCACATTTAGAAAAACTTATCCTTGCTTTGATTATGGCATCTACTAAACTAAGACATTATTTTGAAACTCATGTCATTATCGTTAAGACTAACTTCCCAATTAAGAATGTTCTCAGGAAACCTGAAATGTCGGGGAGGATGGCTAAATGGGTAGTGAAGCTTAGTGCTTATGATATAAGATATGAACCATGGACTGCCATTAAATCCCAAGCCTTAGCTGACTTTGTGGCAGATTTTAGTATTGACTTACAAAGAGAAGCTGAGTTAGAAGTTCAGCAGCTTGAAGAGACTAAGGATCCTTGGATACTCTTCACTGATGGAGCCTCTAATGTCAAAGGAACAAGACTTGGAATACTACTAAATCGCCACAGGGGGACATAATACCCCACTCAATAGCTTGTGAGTTTCAAACTACTAATAATGAGGCTGAATATGAGGCCTTGATAGCTGGTTTGCAAATTGCCTAGCATATGAGGATCAGGTATCTTGAGGTACATGTAGATTCATTGTTAATTACTAATCACTTTAATGAATCTTATGCTGTTAAAGGTGAACGACTAATTAAATACCTAGAGATAGTCAAGGAATTGGCACTCTCTTTTGTTTCCTTTAGTTTATCACAGGTACCTAGGGAAGAAAATGCAGAAGCTGATGCATTAGCTAATCTTTGATCATCATTGAAGATCCCAGAGGATATCAAAATTCCTATCATCCATATTTTGGCTCCTGCTATTGAGGATCATATAGCTATGGAAATATAAGAGGATTCTGCAGTCGTTCCCAGTGATAATGCACAATCTCATTCAGGATCATGGATCCTTCCAATTATGAGATTTATACAACATGGAGAGATTCCTACAGGAGAGAACCCCAAGGCTTTCAAAATCAAGGTATCTCAATTTACAATATTAAATGACATTTTATATAAACGATCTCTTGCATGTCCATATCTAAGGTGCATAGAGGATCCTGAAATTCAAGAAGTCCTAAAGGATTTTCATGAAGGAGATTGTGGAAACGACACTGGGGGCAGGGCATTGTTCTCAAGGATCCTCAGAACAGGATATTATTGGCCTACTATGAAGAAAGATGCTGTGGATTATGCCAAGAAATGTGATGCTTGTCAGAGACATAGTAAAATCCTTCATCAGCCAGCAGAGCTCCTGCATCCTATATCCTCTTCTTGGCCATTCATGAGTTGGGGAATGGATATAGTTGGTAAACTTCCCAAAGCACCAGGAGGAAAAGTGTTCATGCTTGCCATGACTGATTACTTCTCCAAGTGGATAGAGGCTGAAGCCTTTGCTCAAGTAAGAGAAAAAGAAGTGATATCCTTTATTAAAAGAAATATTATTACTAGATTTGGCATCCCTTCTGAAATTGTTTGTGATAATGGATCCCAATTTATTGGGAATAGAACTACTAAATTTTGTGACAGCTGGGGGATTAAGATGATAACATCAACACCAGTCCACCCACAAGCTAATGGTCAAGCAGAATCATCCAATAAGATCATCATCAACAACTTGAAGAAGAAGCTTGGATCTAAAAAAGGAAAATGGGCAGAAGAACTACCTTATGTACTATGGGCTGATAGAACAACCCCTAAGAATGCTTCTGGCCAGACTCCATTTTCTTTAGTGTTTGGAGCAGAATCAGTGATCCCTACAGAGATGGTGGTTCCTACTGCTAGAACAAGCATCCGTGTTCCTGAGGGAAATGCCGAAAACTTGACTCAAGATTCTGATACCATAGAAGAACTCAGGGATTTGGCAAGGATAAGGATGGCCAGTTATCAGCAAAGGATGGCTGGAGCCTACAATAAGAATGTCAGGATCAGAAAATTCCAAGTTGGTGACATGATATTGAGGAAAGCATTTCAGAATACCACAAATCCTGCTGATGGAAAGTTGGCACCAATGTGGGAAGGCCCCTACCTGATTGAAGCTGAGGCAGGAAATGGGGCATATCTATTGCTAACAATGGAAGGTGATTTGCTACCAAGAGCTTGGAATGCTATCCACCTGAAGAGATACTTCATGTAATAAGGATCCATGATCCTTAGTCGTTTTCGTATCCGATGATCATGAATGATCCTTAGAGGATAAATGATCCTCATTCTGGTAATGATCTAACCTCAATTTATTCACTTCTTTAATTAACTTATATACAAGGAGAAGGATCCTGGATCCTTTATCCTTCTTTCATTCTATTCTAAGTTTTGTAGAAGATTGACATATCCTTAGCGAAGCATCAAGTATCCACAGAAGTCTCCTAAGTTTTATGGGCTTGTCCCCAGTCTTTTGGGCTAGTCCCCAGTTTTTTGGGCCTGTCCCCAGTTTCGCCAGTAGCGCACGATGATCCTGGTGCAGTTCAAGGCAATGGGACCAGTACTCGCTTTAGGGGCTGACAATTTCATTGTACTGGCTGTATTCAGGATCCTACGTATAATGGTAGACGTACCATACATCCATTCCTAAGGTTTCTAACGTTTCCACGTTAACTAAGGTTTTGGCATTTTCATGTCACTAAGTTTGGATAGTCGCCAGTGAGGGCCATACTCCAGTTTACACAAGATCCTTTGGGCCTGTCCCCAGTTTTTTAGGCTTGTCCCTAGTTTGTTGGGCTTGTCCCCAGTTGCTAACTCTTCTCTTATATTGGCTTAGTCCTAAGTTATGTTCCATTTCAGGTTTTTGAAGCTAAGCAACTAGGGATCCTTGATCCTAACCTTTTATTAAGGTTTGTCTTTTGGTTATCCTGATTGTAAGTATTGAAGGTTTAGGATCCTAACTTGGATTCTCAGGTATGATCTTTAATCACCTTAATTTTATTCTTTATTTATTTAAGTGACCCTTATTCTTTGACAACAGGGCACATGATCCTTAAGTTATCACTCTTTTGAATTTTTCAATTATAGGATATTTGATCCTTGATCGTATCCTAAACTTTTTGACATAACCTACTAAACTTTTGTTCTTAACTCATGAATTCAAACAAAATGCATCATAACAATTGAAAGGTAAAGTATTCACAAATATAACAACACATAAGATAGTCAAAAGATTAAGCTTTTGTTTATTTAGCAAAAGGTTAACCCTCTAAAGGTTGTCAAAATTACCTACCCCAAGCATCTACCAGCAATCCGTGGTCCGTCCGCTGGGGTAGGTAAAGGGTGTCCATGATAACAAGTTCTAATAAGTGCAGGAATAAAAAGACGGCAGGATCACAATGGCTTCATCCCCCAAACAGAGGATCCCTCCACCATTTGTTATCCTACCTATTGTTTGAAGGATCAGTGATCCTTAAACCTAACAACTATTGTTTAGAGTTATTACAGACCCACCATTGTTCAAAAACATCAACAATCAAAAAAACTACCAAACCATAAAAAATGGGCTCCGGCCACGTCTAGAAATTTCCATCATCGCCCATTTTTGCAGCTCACACCTTCGCTGCATCACCATCACCACCAGCCGCTGCATCCTCAGCTTGATCCTTAACCCCGCTGCCACTGGCTTCAATCATCAGGACCCCTTCAGTCTCCTCCTCGTCATCCAGCTCTTCAAGCCTCTTCTTCCAGCCCTCTTGGTCCTAGGCACTCCTGTCAAAGTTGGGATCCTCAGCTTCCTTTGCCATCTGCAGTTTGATCTTTAGCATGGCAATTGTGGCAGAAAGCTTAGCACCATCCATCACTTCAGCCTTCTCCTGATCAGCAGTCATGTGGGCCCTGAAGAGCTGCTTTTTCGCCAAGTTGAGCTCCTTCTCGAGGGTAGAGATGGTTTGATCCTTAGCCAGGAACAACTTTTGCAAGTCCAGCTCCTTTTGCTCAGCCTCCTCAGCATAGGAATCCATAAGCATATGGATCTCAGCAAATTTCTGCGAAAGAGTGACACGCATCAGGATTCATTATCCTCAATATGGGTAGAACAGATTTAAGGATCAGGGATCCTTACCTCAGAGACGTATTCCTCAAACTGATGCTGGAGGAGAGGCAGGCCTTCAAGGGTGTCAGCAGTTTTCCTCTTCTTGCCACCCTTTCCTTTGGTGCTGGCAGCCCTAGGATTTGGGATGCTGGGACTAGAAGCAGCTTGTCTCTTGGCAGACTTGGGGGGAACGTATGCATCAAGGTCACTAACGCTGAACCGAGTAGCTAATTTTAAAGACATTCCAGCACCTACAAAGGACAAATAACAGATAAGTATCCTTATTCTATATTTATTTAAATATTTAATTATGCATAAATGAGAATACTTACTTGACATGGTGACTGAACCAGAGGATACTTCTTGTGAATCCGTTGTTTTGACCTGGAATGTTCTAACAGCAGGATCAAGATCCCAAAAGGCATCGATCCTTTCTTTTGTTGCAGGTGACTCTATGAGGTGAGAAACTGAGATAGCTGCACACAAAAGACAGAAAAGGATCAGTTATCCTTAAAAGAAACAGAATCACCCTATGATCCTTCTATAAGGATCCTATATCCTACCATGGGTGGTCCACTTTTTGGGGAGATCTTTCCCACCTGGAAGAGAATCCCTCCTAACAAAGAAGAATTGGTTTTTCCAGTGGGTATCATTCTTTGTGGTCTTAAGGATTGGATGAGGATCACCAGGCTTATGTTTGAATAGGAAACGGTGTGAACCATGGCTCACAAGGTTGTACAACTCAGCCAGTTTCGACATTCCTATCTCTATACCCTGCTGCTCGATGATGTTCTCCATGGTGTACAGTACCCTCCACATCATCGGCATGGCTTGAATATAGCACATGCTGGTGAGTGTAAAGAAGGCTTGGGTGAAAGCGGGGAAAGGGTATGAGATTCCTATCAGGAAGGGAGTGGCCGGAAAAGCAACCCAAGTGTCAGACACGGAGTCACTTTTGGCAGTAGGGTCAAAAGGTATAAAAACAACATCCGCCGGGAAGCAATGGAGGATCCGATCAAGCTCTGGGTCGGTAAAACGGCATAGCTCAGACGAAGGATTTTTGATGATGCCTTGGCTTTTCAAGGAATCATCCTTTTTTGGATCCTTGGCTGGTGAGGATCGAAGAACCATTTTCGCCATGCATGATAAGAAAAGAGAAGATCAGAATAAGCAGATGAAGATGTTGGTCCCCTTGATGTATGGATCTTTCACAGAATTGTCAATCCAATAAAGAGTGCGGAATCCTCTTGATCAGAATATCACAGAATGAGTAGAAACAGAAATCAGCAATTCACTTTGAAACCGGGTTTCTATTGATTATCAATCAAACTGAATTACAATCAATCAAAACCCTAACCAACACTCAATTTCGTCCAAGCACAAGCTCTCACGAAATCTCTATCTCTCAAACACTGTTTTGGCTGATTAACCTAAACCCTAACGCCTAACCTTGTTTATATAACACAAGGTTTGCTACTTGGGCTAAGGTTCCTACATGGGCAAAGCCCAAATCGTCCCCCTAGACCCAATGTGGGTTTTGTTTAGCCCAAACTCTATTATCTCACTAATACAAAGCTAAACCCGCTAACCGTTTATCATTTAACTAATTACAAGATATCGAAAGACCAAATCTAAGCTGTTGCCACAAATATGCACCAACAAACTCCCCCTTGACAATAGCTTCATAAAATAACTTTGTCTTCAGTCTTCTTGCAATATTCATGTAGTCTTGCACTGTCTTTGGTCTTTGGATAGCTTCAGCTTTAACAGCTTCAGTCAGTAACAGACTCCCCCTAAGCTGATGCATCCAATCACCAAATCTTCAAAAACTTTAGCATTTGAGTAAACTCCAGTTTAGCATTTGTAAAGCAATCTTCAAACTCTTCATCTTTGTCTGCAATATAGAAAGGAGGTTCTACCATGCATCCAATCAAACTCTCATCTTCACAGCAACTTCTCAGCAACATACTGCTTCAATCTGTATACTATAAAACAAACATCTCGAGAAACCATAAGAATTTTTCAACAAAGTTAAATAAATTATTATTTTTCAAGAGATTATATCATAGATTAAGCATTTTCAATTTATCACCAACACGCAAAACTTTTTAATCACACACCCTATAACCCGCATGATTTAAAAATTTTGAACTCACTTTCTAACACCGCCTCCCCTATCAGTAACAATTCCTCCAAGAATAACAGTTTTCCGTACATTAAGAATTTTAAACTGAAAAAGGCACTATTTTTGGATTTTTATATTTTCTGAAAGCAAGTAAATAACAAAAGCAATAAACACTCTATTTTTGTGAGAATCACTGGTAAGAAGATCACATCAGCACAATCAAACTGTTTCACACCATTAGTTAATTCGTTATTTAATTTTTCATGAAAAGCAGTTCAAGACGATTACCAGTATGTTTGTCCACTTAAACAAAATGCATGAACATTTCATGTACCATTACCGTATGATATGTTAAGGTAATTTTATTACTGATATACTAGTGTGTCCCACTTCAGGATATACCCCCGCGATCAAGGTATGCACAAAGATTCATCGTAGTAGGTGAGTATACTGAATTCATCCGTTTTGTTTTTCAACGTTTAGATAATTGGTGAACAGGTCAGTACTTCCGTACAGCAAATAGACCAAAATATCTAACGAGGGCTATGACAAATACCATTTTTGGTACGAATTATGCATTTTGCACATTTGAATAACTCTCTATGAGAGCTTCTTCTTTTTCAGGGTTTTGGCATTTTTGCTCTTTTAAGATATGTTGGTTGTGCCTTGGTCAGCATGTATCTGGATGCAGCAGAAGGACAACCCTGATATCCCCAGATGAAATAACAGTATAAAGACCCAAAACTTCAGATTTTGGCAATCTATCAACGCAAGATTTAAGGTCATTAAACCATACACCACTGATGTGTTCCCCACTCATACTCAGTTTATTTAGGTTTATATCACATTGGTAAGTTGATTATTTCATGCTTTTTGCCTACTGGTACATCGTATGATGAAGCTGCTATCACACTTAAGCAATTTTAATTAAGTTTGAGTGTGACAGTCTAACTTGCCAATGTACTATCATTTCTTCTTTTTCACACAGTGATAACTCATTTTTGATTTTCTATTTTTTTATGTTTTTTATTTTTCAAAATTTTTTTTATTAAATTTTTTTTTAACTTTTAACTTACTCCCCCTAAACTCACGCACTATCTAAACTCTTTTTGGCTTAGGGAAATTTCTCCCCCTAAATTTTTGTTTTTATGGAGCAAGTTTTAAAAACACAAACAGACTCCCACTTTAAATCTGACAATAAGTTTTTCAATGTTAAAGTCTCAAATAAACACGACAATCACTAAAGTAAATAGTTCGTTACCAAGGTTAACCTACTATTCACCTCAGATGCTTTACAGGAATAACCACTGTTGAACACATCAACAGTCCTTCTTGGTCATCCTGCACACACTCAACAACTTAGTTAGACTTAACAACCCAAACCTGACCGGTTTTGGGTCGACCATGTAAATCCACATAAGATGCTTCTAACCAGTATCCATCACACCTTTCTGGTGTCTTTGATGTTTTACCCGTTGTTGAACAAGATTTATAACTTCCACTAGGTCTTTGATCACGAGAGTTCCAATAAAATCTCGGATTTTCTGACCTTTGAAAATTATTATCTTGATACCTTCTTCTCCCATAATCATACCATGAATTTTGAAAAAAATTTGGATGTTGTTGAACATTTGAGTTATTAAAACCCCTATATTCGTTTCTTCTTTGAAAATTTCGATTACCAGAAGTTTGGTATCGATTTTGATATCCAAAATTTCTATTTTGATTTTGAAACCGATTTGATTTACCATTAAAATGACTAAATTGTGTAGAATTGCTTCTTGGTCTATCAAATCTTCCCGCTGTTGAAGTTTTAGATTGAAATCTTGGTTGATTATATTGACAATGTTGTTGAACATTATTATTCAAACCAACCCTATTCCCTTCCTTAACCTCATCAACTTTTTGCTTATTTTTCTTCAAAGGACAACAACTCGCCACGTGCCCTTTAGTGTGACATTTAAAACAAGATTTTATCTTATAAATTTTCTTTTTGTTAAATCTCTTTTTAAATGTTTTCTTCTTTTTCTCTTCAGTATCCTCATCCGATTTATGAGGTGTACTGTTAGCCTCAACAGATCCCTTCAAAGATTCTGGACTACTTGGCAAGTCCACAGCTATCGGATCCACTACAGCTGGTGTAGTTGGCGCAAAATCAATTAACTCATTCTCATCAGGTAAAAAAGAGTAGTCTTGATCCTTAGAAGATGAAGCTTTAGTAAACCCCACTCCCGTTCTATCATTACTCCTTTTTAACCCTTTTTGAATTTGAGTCCTAACTAATGAAGATTTTCCAAATTTGTCTAACTTTCCCGTAAGTTCAACAATTTGGTCTTGTGCAACAGCCAATTCCCTGCACTTTTCAGAAAATTCATTAGTTTTGTCCCTCACAGTTTCACAAGCCAAATCAATGATCTGTAACAGTTCATTGACTTTGCTTGTTAAACAGCTGATTTTTTGTTCATTTGATTTGAGTTCATTTAAGCAATTTGACTCTCTTTTAATCAAAAGAACATTTGACTCTTTTAATTTTTCCAATTCAGCTAACAAAATTTTGTTCTGCTCCGATAGTCTGTTAACCTTGCCCTGTAGTTCAGTGCAATTTTGACACGTATGACTTACAGGTTCTGATGTTACCTTCACCTCTGTTGTAAGTTCATTCACAGCATTCATGCACTTTGAAACTTCTGTCTCCTTCTTCTCAACAGCTTTCTTCTTCTCTTCTACCAAAACATCTGCATTTCCCTGATATCGCTTTTCTAATGCATCCCACATATCCTTTGAATTAGTGTACTTCATAAAAGTATGCTTGATGCCATCAGGTAAGGACATTTTTATTGCAGCTAAAGCTCTCTTCTCAGCATCAACCACCTGTTTCTCAGATTCATCCATCATCTCATAAGAAATCACCTTAACCCTTCCTTCAACACGACGTGTAGGAGCAACATATCCATCAATCATACAATACCACATCCTGGTATCTTCACTTTTCACAAATCCCTCAAACTCCTCTTTCCAGACAGAATATTCTTTGACGTTTCTCAGCTTTGGCTAATTCTTAACAGTCTCACTGACCTTATCCATTTTAACCATCTTTAAACACGCTTTTACCGTAACCGTACTGATAAAAACCGTACAATATTTTTCCGAAAACTGTTTTTACCAAATTATACCGTTAGAATCGCCTCGAAAAAACGAATCCAATGATATAAATGTCGAAAACCAAATTCGGGATTTTCCAGAGTCCAACCATGCAAACGGTTTGTCGAGATGAGCTACGGATCACTTTCTATTTTCAAAAACGTTAAATCCTCTATACGTATCTAAATAAATACTCCACCTTTTAATTTTGCTAGCAAACCAAGTTAATTTCGCTGTGTCACGCTAATTATGCTGGCAAACTAAGTTAAATATGCTGATAAAGTAGTTATAATTATGCTGATAAAGTAGTTATAATTATGCTGGTAGAGGAATTATAATTATGCTGGTTTTTAAATTCACTAGAATAAATATGCTAGCTGATCAAATTCGCTGGTTAATTATGCTAGTTAATTATGCTGACTTAATTTCGCTGGTTCACCGGTCAGTTAATTTCGCTGGCTAATCAGGTCACTATTACGACGACTTTAATTTCGCCGATCACCGTAATAATGTCGTTGAGGACAATTACACGGTTACCAAAGTCGCCTTTGGATTTAATTTCACCGGTCTCCGAGTTGCTAGGTCACACAATTTCGCTGGTAAATATGCTGGATCAGATAATTCCTCTGGTTTGTCAGCGAAATTGTTAATTATGCTGGCAAGTTTTGGAAACTCAATATGTTTGAAATTTCTGAAGATTTTCCAGATTCTTTTAATAGCTTCCTGCAAAATCGAAACACCAAAATCAGCAAAAATTTTCGAAATTTATGAAGAACACGAAGAACAATCTTCGAATCTTTAAGACTTTCTTGCCAAAATCCTTCAAAAATCAACCAAACCTGCAACCAAAAACACTTTAAACAGCAAAATTAAATATGCAAACAGATCAAACAACCCTAAAATTTTCGAAAATTATATCAAACCCAAACAAAATTTCGAAACCCTAGTTTTCAGGTTTCAAAATTTTCGAAATTTCTCAATCTTCCACCCGAATCTGCAGTCTGCAATTCTGAACCGAGCTTCTTCAAGAGCCTAATGCTCTGATACCAATTGTAAGTCCCTTATTCATATTCAGTTCGTTTAAGTTTATATCACATTGGTAAGTTGATTATTTCATGCTTTTTGCCTACTGGTACATCGTATGATGAAGCCGCTATCACACTTAAGCATTTTAATTTAGTTTCAGTGTGACAGTCTAACTCACTGATGTACTGTCATTTCTTCTTTTTCACACAATGATGACTCATTTTTTATTTTCTAATTTTTTTTTATGTTTTTCAATTTTCAATGTTTTTGTATTTTTGATTTTTGTAAGAAAAGCAGTAAACTATTTACAAAATTCTTATGAAAAACCAGTTATTCAGGATTCCTCATCCCGTTGAGTTCGACTAAATGTTCAAAGCGAGCCCTGTCAAATGCTTTAGTATAAAGATCTGCCAGGTTATCTTCTGTGTCGACTCGATGAAGTTCAATTAGTTTCTTTTCAGCACTTTGAACTTCATTTTAAATTATTTAATATTCACATGTCCATTATCATAATTTTCAAACTCTGTCAACAATCTCACATCCCCTGTCATGTGCCTGGAGCAGCCACTATCAACATACCATAAGTTGTTAATCCTCCTTAGCAGCTCCTGCTCACACCAACCAAGAAATTAGTTAGATTGGGGGACCCAAGCCTTAATGGTCTTGGGTCGTCCAAATTCACCAACCACTTGAACATCCATCCAATATCCATTACTCCTAACTGGAGTCTTGGATCTCAGACCTGTTGATGGAAAAGGGTTTTGATTTCCATAAGGTCTCTGGTCCTGAGGGTTCCTATATGTATTTGGACTATTTGACCTTTGAAAATTTTGGTTTTGATACCTTGAATTTTGATTCCAAGAAGCATTATTGTTGTAATTTCTAAAGCCATTGTTATAAAAAGTTCGACCACCATTATTTTGGTATCGATTTTGATATTGACCTTGACTTCTGAAATTATTAGAATTATAATTGTTCATTCTAGGTGAACTGCTTCTAGGTCTCTCATATCTGCCTGGTGGAGATTTAGGCTGAAATCTTGGTTGATTTCTTTGAAAACGAGGAACTTGTGGAGTTCCTTTTTCAGCCTTATCTTCACCAACAGCAACATTTTCTGGTTGCTTAGAAGCAGATTTCTTTGGAGAATTTGATCCTTTCTCCTCACTATTACCTTTCTTCTCAGGTGATTTCCCTCTATGTTTCTCACTAATTTCTGCTTCATTCTTTTTGTTAGGACAACAGCTAGCTACATGTCCCTTTATGTGACACCTGAAGCACGATCTCCTTTTCAAAGACCTCTTAGCTGGAGTCTTTGAGGTAGATCCCTCATCAGATAATGATGCATTGGTAGAATTTGGTTCAATTTGCTTAATTTCAGACTTTTCTATGTTCTTATTTTTAGCAAACTCTACATTTGATTCGTTTTCAATAACAGTGGTTTCATTTTTCATATCACTACCTTGAACAAAATTAATCTTTTTAACAAAAGTTTGATTTTTGCCCTTAGGAGGTGAATTTTTCTTTTTCAAAGGTTCCCAGTTATTGTTCTTCTTAGCATCATCACTCTCAGATCCATCACTTTGACTTGATGCGAAACTACTTGGTGCAGTTGACATAAAGTCTATTAGCTCATTTTCATCAGGTAGGAATGAATAGTCATGACTAAGAGGAGGTGGAACTTCATTAAAGCTCTGGAAGCCCACAGTGGTCTTGTCATTACTCTTCTTTAACCCACCCATCATGTGTTTCATAACAAAAGACGAATCTCTGAATTGACTTAATTTCTTTTCAAGTTCAACAATTTTGAGTTGTGCATCTGACAACTCTTTGCATTTTTCAGAAATCTCTTTTGTTTTCTCACTCATCATGTCATGAGCTAAATCTATTTCTTGACGTTTTTCGTTTAATTTGCATGTTAAAGCTTCAATTTCAGCTTCATAACCTTTTATCTTCTTCAAGTATAAAGATTCATTTCTTTTAACAAAAAAGTTTGATTCTTTTATGTTAGACATCTCGCTTACCAGACTTTGGTTTTGTGTTGTCAACCTGTCAACCTCACCCTATAGTTCACGACATCTTAAACACACAGAATTAGATTGTACCTCTTCCTCATGAACTTCTGTATTTTCATCAGCAACAACCTGTTCAGCTTCACTCTCTTTCTCTACTTCAGCATCCACTTTTGCTTCAGCATTTTTCACTTCAGATTCAGCATCACTCACAGTAGTTTCAGCCTCATCAACTGGCACTATCTCTGCCATGAATGCCTGAGTGGCACTCTCATTTCCCTGATATCGCTTTTGTAATGCATCCCACATATCCTTTGAATTAGTGTACTTTTTGAAGGTATGCTTGATGCTATCAGGTAAGGATGTCTTTATTGCAGCCAAGGCTCTCTTTTCAGCCTCATACGTCCTTTTATCATCCTCTTGCATGTTCACATAGTCTGTTCTACGTGGTCTGCCCTCATAATCGTGTGTTGGGTTTGTGTACCCATCTACAATACAGATCCACATGCGTGCATCCTGAGATTCAATGAAGGATTGGAAGTTGTCCTTCCATGTAAGATAATTCTCCACCTTCATCATCTTAGGTGCATTCAAATTCGTCATGTTCGACATTTTAACGCAACAGACTGATAAAACCGTACAAAATATCTCCGAAAATAGTGGTTACCAAATTACACCGTTAGAATCGTCTCGAAAAGACGAATCCAATGATATCTAATGTCAAAAACCGAATTCGGGATTTTCCAGAGTCAAACGAGCTACGGATCAATTTCTATTTGCAAAACAGTCAAATTTTATCGACGCTTGCCAACTGAAATTCCACCCTGTTAAATTAACTGGTCTCAGTTAATTTCGTTGGTCCAGTAATTAATTTCGCTGGCCTGTTTTTTGTTCAATTTCGCTGATTAAGTTCACTGGTCAAATTCACTGTCAAGTTCGCTTCTTAATTTCGCTATTACGACGACCAGTAAAGTCGCCGAAAACCGTAATAATTTTGCTGTGGAAAGTTATCCGTTTACCAAAGTCGCCTTTGGATTTAACGTCGCCGGTAATTTCGCAGGTAAGTTAATTTCGCAGGTCCAGACTGCGAAATTAATCAAATTCGCCAGTAAATTTGGAAATTAAATCTGTTTGAAAGTTTGAAGATTTTATCCCTTCACCAACACAAATCTGCAAAATCAAACAACCTAATCAGCTCAAAATTTTCGAAAAATATGAAGAACTGATCGAAGAAACACGAAGAACACGAAGAACAGTCTTCGAATCTTCAAGTCTGTTAACCAAAAACTTTTCCAGAATCAACAAAATCTTTCCAGAAATCCTGCAAAACAGCAATCAAACAAAACAGAAGATCAAAACAGCCATAAAATTTCAAAATTTTTTATCAAAACAGCCAAAAATTTCGAAACCCTAATTACAAAATTTTTGAAAATCTCCCTGTTTCTGCCAAGCACAATTCTGAACCGAGCCTTCAAGAGCCTAATGCTCTGATACCAATTATAGGTCCCCTTGATGTATGGATCTTTCACAGAATTGTCAATCCAATCAAGAGTGCGGAATCCTCTTGATCAGAATATCACAGAATGAGTAGAAACAGAAATCAGCAATTCACTTTCAAACCAGGTTTCTATTGATTATCAATCAAACTGAATTACAATCAATCAAAACCCTAACCAACACTCAATTTCGTCCAAGCACAAGCTCTCACGAAATCTCTATCTCTCAAACATTGTTTTGGCTGATTAACCTAAACCCTAAAGCCTAACCTTGTTTATATAACACAAGGTTTGCTACTTGGGCTAAGGTTCCTACATGGGCAAAGCCCAAATCGTCCCCCTAGACCCAATGTAGGTTTTGTTTAGCCCAAACTCTATTATCTCACTAATACAAAGCTAAACCCACTAACCGTTTATCATTTAACTAATTACAAGATATCCAAAGACCAAATCTAAGCTGTTGTCACAAATATGCACCAACAGAAGAGAGAAGGAGAAGAGAGATACCTGTTCCGATCTTTGAATGAGGATTTAAAGGGAAGTATCGCTCGAATTTAAATGCAAATTGATCCTTATCTCTAACCTATATATAATGATGATTCTGCAGGTTGTCACTTCGCTGACGCATGATGTGTAACGGCTAGTCCTGCTCTAACGACTATATTTACGTTATTTAGTTCGTTGCAGATAAGATTAAAAATATGACTCATTAAGTTGTATTTTATTCCTCATATTTTGGGGGCAATTGTTAGGGATGGATTTTCTAACCTAAGGATCACGGATCCTAAAGTGCATCCAGGATCACGGATCCTCAATTCTGTTTGAATTAAGGATCCTCAGAGGACATTGCAGGATTAAGGATCCAGGATCCTCATTGTTATCCTTACACTAACGGTTGCTTCCACTATATTTAAACTTGTTTTGCAGGAGTATACGTATTGGACCTAGTCTTGCCGAGATTCCAGGGGAATATTCTCTCAATATTCTGCACGTGCATAGCTTAATGACCGTTTTAGAAGTCGTGGATGTTAGGGGAGGATTTCCCAAGGATCATGGATCCTCAAGTGCTATCAGGATTATGGATCCTCAATTCTATTTGAATTAAGGATCCTCAGTATGTATTGCAGGACTAGGATTCAAGATCCTCATTGTTATCCTTACACTAACGATTGTCTACCTTATATGTGAGTTCGTTTTGCAGGAGAATGTGCCTGGACTTGGTCTTGCCGATATTCGTGGAGCATATTCCCTCAATATTCCGCACGCGCTTTACCCTTGTGAATGTTATGGAGATCGTGGGAGAGTTGCACAATTAGCGGATAGTTAGTTATGTTGGTTATTTCTAATTTTAAAAAGGGGATAACAAGCTTGAGTAAGAACACTTAGCGAATTTGGCAAAAACACACACACTCGAACAGCTCTCGGCAGTTTACTTAGCAATTTCATACATTTTTGCACTGTTGCACTCTAGTGATCCTTGTAACAAGCTTGTTATCATCCCGAGTTGTAATACATTTCTATTTAGTCTTAGTTGGTGATCGGTAGTTTCCATCACCCGAGGTTTTTTGTGCCGGAGATCATCTCTTGATCAAGGGCTTTTTCCTCGTACAAATCCTTGTGTCATCTCTTTATTTGATTTGCAAATTGTTCATACAATTGTTCATATATTCAAGCATCACACCTCACAACAAAAGATTTGGTTGCATTATCCTTGCTTGATTTTTGACCAAAACAGTTTGGCGCCCACCGTGGGGCAATTGGTGCTTCATTCCTAAGAAATTCTTGTTTTTGTGATCATTTCGGTTCATTACAACCAAGCAGATGGCTTCTTCAGCAAAGAACACTTCAAGTTCAATGCCGGCAATCAGTTCTTCACAGGGCGTTCCACCTTTGCCTCCACCACCTTCTGGATCTCAGAAGAATGCTGAAAATCTTGCAAAGAGACCAAGCCCTATTTTCTCAAAACCACCAACTTCTTCTGTTTCTTCTAATCCTACTACTAGTGACCTTTTTACTTTGATTTTGCAGATGAAGGACCACATACAGCAGCAGGACAAAACCAACGAAAGGATCTCAGAAGAATGCTGAAAATCCTGCAAAGAGACCAAGCCCTATTTTCTCAAAACCACCAACTTCTTCTGCTTCTTCTAATCCTACTACTAGTGACCTTTTTACTTTGATTTTGCAGATGAATGATCACATATAGCAGCAGGACAAAACCAACGAAAGGATCCTTCGGGAAATTGGTGACATCAAGAAGCAGAAGAGATCGGGGGAGGATCACTCTCCTCTGATACCAAGGTCACTGGATTTTGACACTCCAGCTGTAACCGCCCAGCAATCTGCAGCTCCGGTTATCCAGTACCAGAATGAGCCATTGGGAAGGCGTTATGGAGCAACAACTATGAGTCAGGCTTTTGGGTCTCAGTTCCAGCCTTCAGGATCCTATTTTCAGCCTTCGGGATCCTCTTTCCAGCATCAGGGATCCATCTTCAGCTCAGGAGGATATACGGGGACGCACACGGTCCAAGGATCCTCGCAGGTCCAAGGATCCTCGCAGGTCCAAGGATCCTCTCAGGTCCAAGGATCCTCTCAGGTTCTAGGATCCTCCCAGGTCCAAGGATCCTCCTTTCAGGTTCAAGGATCCAACATCTTTCAGGATCAAGGATTCTTAAGAAATGTACAACCCCCAAGCATAGATGTTCATCAAGGAGACTTCATTCCAATGCAGACCATTGCCTCTTCTGGTCCTTCATTCATACCAGAATCCCGTCAATATGGATTCACATCTGGGATTCCAAACTTGAATCCTCCGGGAGGTAACACTTTCAATAATTCTTATAACACTAACCATGGCTCTATGCAGGATACAGGTATCAATCAAGCTATGGCTGGGGAGTTACAGAAGCTGAAGGATATGATATCCAGCGTTCCAGGAGTGGTTAAACCCATTCCTGAAATTGCAGATGGGAGCCATAGGATATCTCGTTTTGCACCACCTATTTGTGATGCTGAGATACCCAAAAGGTTCCAAATACCAACTATGAAGTTGTATGATGGCTCGACAGATCCTGAGGAACAGGTACCTCAATATAGAGAAAGGATGGAGATCAATCCAATTCCTGAGTGGTTAAAAGAAGCATGTCTATGCAAGGGTTTCAGATCAACACTTGCCGGATCAGCTCTTAATTGGCTGCTAAGTCTTCCCCCTTACTCTATTACTTCATTTGCTAATCTAGTTAACCAGTTTAATAGTCAATTCTCGTGTAGCAGAAAATTTGAACGATTAACTAGTGATTTATATAGGGTAACACAAGGTCAAAATGAATCACTTAGAGAATGTATCACTAATTTTAGTAAAGAATCCTTAGACATTCCTAATCTGGATATAGCTACGGCTGTAGAAGCCTTTAAAATGGGTTTGCTTAGGGATTCATTATTATATGATGATCTTGTTATGACCCCATGCAGGAATCTTGATGAAGTAAGAACCAGGGCCCTTAGATTTATCCGATTAGAGGATGATAAAAGGATCCAGGAGAGATTGGCAGGATCCTCAAAACAGGAAAAGCAAGGATCCTACTTCAAGAATAACAAGTTTAAGTCCTACAACAAGTCTGACAACCAGAACGTCCATGCAGTAGAGCAGGAAGAGGATGATGAGGATTATCCTCCCATTTCTGAATACTGTTTTTCTGTTGATAACAATGAACTAATTCTTGCAATGCAGAATCTAGGTGAGAAAGCAAGATGGCCAAGGAAAAGTGATAAACCAGCCGCATCAAAGGATAAGTCCAAGTGGTGTGCATATCATGAGGATTTCGGACATCTCACTGAAGAGTGTATTGCACTAAGAAAAGAAATTGGTTACTTGTTAAGCAAGGGGCACTTGAAGGAGCTTTTGGGACGAAAGAAATCAAGGATCCAGGATCCTGAAAGGATCCCGGAAAGGGCTCCTGCTCCTCCAGCAGACGCACAAGTTATAAACTTCATATCCGGTGGATCAGATATTTGTGGTACTTCCTTTTCAGCAGCCAAAAGACATGCCAAGGAAACCAAGATGTATAATGGAGACAGACCCATCCGGACCTCCACTGTTACCAAGGAAAAAATTATAACTTTTGATGAGGATGATGATATCCAGCGTTCCAGGAGTGGTTAAACCCATTCCTGAAATTGCAGATGGGAGCCATAGGATATCTCGTTTTGCACCACCTATTTGTGATGCTGAGATACCCAAAAGGTTCCAAATACCAACTATGAAGTTGTATGATGGCTCGACAGATCCTGAGGAACAGGTACCTCAATATAGAGAAAGGATGGAGATCAATCCAATTCCTGAGAGGTTAAAAGAAGCATGTCTATGCAAGGGTTTCAGATCCACACTCACAGGATCAGCTCTTAAATGGCTGCTAAGTCTTCCCCCTTACTCTATTACTTCATTTGCTAATCTAGTTAATTTGTTTAATAGTCAATTCTCTTGTAGCAGAAAATTTGAACGTTTAACTAGCGATCTATATAGGGTAACACAAGGTCAAAATGAATCACTTAGATATTATATCACTAAATTTAGTAAAGAATCCTTAGACATTCTTAATCTGGATATAGCTACGGCTGTGGAAGCCTTTAAAATGGGATTGCTTAGGGATTCATTATTCTATGATGATCTTGTTATGACCCCATGCAGGAATCTTGATGAAGTGAGAACCAGGGCCCTTAGATTCATCCGATTAGAGGATGATAAAAGGATCCAGGAGAGATTGGCAGGATCCTCGAAACAGGATAAGCAAGGATCCTACTTCAAGAATAACAAGTTCAAGTCCTAAAACAAGTCTGACAACCAGAACGTGCATGCAGTAGAACAGGAAGAGGATGATGAGGATTATCCTCCCATTTCTGAATATTGTTTTTCTGTTGATGACAATGAACTAATTCTTGCAATGCAGAATCTAGGTGAGAAAGCAAGGTGGCCTAGAAAAAGTGATAAACCAGCTGCTACAAAGGACAAATCCAAATGATGTGCGTATCACGAGGATTTCGGGCATCTCACTGAAGAGTGTATTGCACTAAGAAAAGAGATTGGTTACTTGTTAAGCAAGGGGAACTTGAAAGAGCTTTTGGGAAGGAAGAAGTCAAGGACCCAGGATCCTGAGAGGATCCCAGAAAGAGCTCCTGCTCCTCCAGCAGATGTACAAGTTATAAACTTCATATCGGGTGGATCAGACATTTGTGGTACTTCCTTTTCAGCAGCCAAAAGACATGCCAAGGAGACCAAGATGGATAATGGAGATAGACCCATCCGGACCTCTACTGTTACACATGAGAAAGTTATAAGTTTTGATGAGGATGATCGTGTTGATGTGCAGGATCCTCATCATGATGGTCTTGTTATAACTTTGTTTATATCTAACCACTTCGTTCGCAGGATCCTAATAGATGGAGGAAGCTCAGTGAACATCATCCAGCTTGATGTCCTCAAGAAGATGAATATCCCTGAATCGGATATTGTACCAAGATCCTCAGTTCTTGTGGGATTCAGTGGAGAAACCAAGAACACTCTGGGGGACATCAAACTCCCTATCTATATTGAAGGACTTCATTCTTATCAAAAGTTCTGTATTATAGATTGCTTATCTTGTTGTAATGTTATCCTTCCTAGCCCATGGGGAGTGGTGAAAATTGAGAGTGATCAGCAAGAAGCTAAGAATTGCTACACATCATCAATGAAGCCAGCCTTAAGACCAAGGGAGCAATAGCAATTAAAGCATCCTCCAAGAGATGTTTTGGAGGCAAGAGAGCAGGATGTGAAAGAAATCCTCATGGATCCTCATGATCCTGAATCCAGGATTTACAAAGGATCAGGGATCCTTGGTAATATTGAAGAGGATTTGGTATCCTTCCTTAAAAGAAGGAAAACTACCTTTGCCTGGAAGCATGAGGATATGACAGGTATATCTAAAGATATAATTACTCATAAACTTGGCATCGACAGGTCATTCAAGCCAATTCATCAAAAAAGGATGAAGTTTGCACCTGAAAGGAATGCCATTATCCAGGAGCAGTTAGATAAACTACTGCGGGCATGTATGATAAGAGAGGTTAAGTATCCAAGGTGGTTAGCCAATGTGGTTGTTGTTCAAAAGAAAAATGGAAAGTGGAGGGTATGTGTCAATTTCACTGATTTAAACAAGGCATGTCCCAAGGATCCTTTCCCATTACCCCACATTGACTCCATGGTGGATGCTACTGCGTGTCATGAGCTGTTAACTTTTATGGATGCTTCATCTGGATTTCAGCAAATTTAGATGGAACCATCTGATCAAGAGGATACAGCCTTTATGACCCCAACTGGTATATATTGTGATATTGCTATGCCATTTGGACTAAGAAATGCAGGTGCTACTTATCAAAGGCTAGTCAACATGATGTTCAAGGAACAAATTGGACACACTATGGAAGTCTATATAGATGACATGGTGGTTAAGTCTAAGAAAGTTGAGGATCACCTTAGAGACTTGGAGGAAGCATTCAATATCCTTGATAAATTTAATATGAAACTTAATCCTTCCAAGTGTCACTTTGGTGTTAAAGCAGGTAAATTCCTATGCTATATGGTGACACAAAGAGGCATTGAAGCAAGTCCAGAGAAAATTAAGGCTATTGTGAATATCAAATCTCCTGCCAATGCCAAGGATGTGCAAAGGTTGACAGGCAGGATCGCAGCCTTGAACAGGTTCATATCCAAGTCATCAGAAAAATGCAAGGAATTCTATGACATTTCGAGAAAGAACATGAAATTTGAGTCTACTGAAAAGCATGAAAATGCTCTCAAAGCCCTTAAGGATTACCTATCCTCAGCTCCTGCCTTGATGAAACCAGAAAAAGGGGATATATTATCCTTATATCTGGCGGTATCCTCTAAAGCAGTAAGTGCGGTCCTTGTTAAGGATCACGAAGGTACACAACATCCTGTTTATTATGTAAGTAAGAGTTTGCTTGATGCTGAATCCAGGTATTCACATTTAGAAAAACTTATCCTTGCATTAATTATGGCATCTACTAAATTAAGACATTATTTTGAAACTCATGCCATTATTGTTAAGACTAACTTTCCAATTAAGAATGTTCTCAGGAAACCTGAAATGTCAGGAAGGATGGCTAAGTGGGCAGTGAAGCTTAGTGCTTATGATATAAGATATAAGCCTAGAACTGCCATCAAATCCCAAGCCTTAGCTGACTTTGTGGCAGATTTCAGTAGTGACTTGCAAAGGGAAGCTGAGTTAGAAGTTCAACAGCTTGAAGAAACTAAGGATCCTTGGATACTCTTCACTGATGGAGCTTCTAATGTCAAAGGAAAAGGACTTGGAATACTACTAAAATCACCACAGGGGGACATAATACCCCACTCCATAGCTTGTGAGTTTCAAACTACCAACATTGAAGCTGAATATGAAGCCTTGATAGCTGGTTTGCAAATTGCCAAGCATATGAGGATCAGGTATCTTGAGGTACATGTAGATTCATTGTTAATTACTAATCACTTTAATGGATCATATGCTGTTAAAGGTGAAAAGCAAATCAAATATTTAGAGATAGTCAAGGAATTGGCACTCTCTTTTGTTTCCTTTAGTTTTACACAGGTACCCAGAGAGGAGAATGCAGAAGCTGATGCATTGGCCAATCTAGGATCATCCTTGAAGATTCCAGAGGATATCAAGATCCCCATTATCCATATCCTAACCCCTGCTATTAAGGATCATATAGCTATGGAGATAGGAGAGGATTCTGCATTCATCCCTGGTGATGATACACAATCTCATTCTGGATCATGGATCCTTCCAATCATGAGATATATCCAACATGGAGAGATTCCTACAGGAGAAAACCCCAGGGCTTTCAAAATTAAGGTATCTCAGTTTACAATATTGAATAACATGCTATATAAACGATCTCTTGTAGGACCATATCTAAGATGTATTGAGGATCCTGAAATCCAAGAAGTCCTAAAGGATTTTCATGAAGGAGATTGTGGAAACCACACTGGGGGCAGGGCATTATTCTCAAGGATCTTGAGGACAGGATACTATTGGCCTACTATGAAGAAGGATGCTGTGGATTATGCCAAAAAGTATGATCCTTGTCAGAGACATAGTAACATCCTTCACAAACCATCAGAGCTTTTGCATCCTATATCCTCCTCTTGGGCATTTATGAGATGGGGAATGGACATAGTTGGTAAACTTCCCAAGGCACCTGGTGGAAAAATGTCCTTGCTTGCTGTTAGGGGAGGATTTTCCAATCCTAAGGATCACGGATCCTCAAGTGCTGCCAGGATCATAGATCCTCAATTCTGTTTAAATTAAGGATCCTCAGCAGGTGTTGCAGGATCAGGATTCAGGATCCTTATTGTTATCCTTATACTAACAATTGTCGACCTTGTACATAAGCTTGTTTTGCAGGAGCAAAGGCATGGACCAAGTCTCACCGAAATTCCTGGAGCATATTCTCTCAATATTCCACACGTGCTTGGCTCTTATAGACGTTATGGAGGTCGTGGGGAGCTTGCACAAATTGCGGATAGTTAGTTGTTTAGTTATTTCTAATTTAAAATGGGGATAACAAGCTTGATAGAGAACACTTAGCTAATTTTGGCATACACACACTCTCGCAACAGCTCTCAATCAACTCTCGAACACTACTTGGCGATTTCATACGTTTTTTGCACATTGCACACTAGTGATCCTTGTAACAAGCTTGTTATCATCCCGAGTTGTAAACTTCTTTTGTTTAATCTTAGTTGGTGATCGGTAGTTTCCATCACCCGAGGTTTTTTGTGCCGGAGATCAACTCTTGATCAAGGGCTTTTTCCTCGTATAAATCCTTGTGTCACTTGTTCATTTCTAAGTTATCCTTAACATTGTTCATTGATTCAAGCATCATTCCTCACAACAAAGATTTGGTTACATTATCTTAGCCTGATTTTTGACCAAAACAGTTTGGCGCCCACTGTGGGGCAATTGGTGCTTCATTCCTAAGAAACTCTTCTTTTTGTGATCATTTCGGTTCATTACAACCAAGCAGATGGCTTCTTCAGCAAAGAGCACTTCAAGTTGAATGCCGACAATGAGTTCTTCACAGGGTGTTCCACCTTTGCCTCCACCACCTTCTGGATCCCAGAAGAATGCTGAAAATGCTGCAAAGAGACAAAGCCCCATTTTTTTCCAAAACCACCAACTTCTTATGTTTCTTCTAATCCTACTACTAGTGATCTTTTTACTTTGATTTTGCAGACGAGGGATCACATACAAGAGCAGGACAAAACCAACGAAAGGATCCTCCGGGAGATCGGTGAAATCAAGAAACAGAAGAGATCAGGGGAGGATCACTCTCCACTGATACCAAGGTCACTGGATTTCGACACTCCAGCTATAACTGCCCAGCAATCTGCAGCCTTAGACATCCAGTTCCAAACTGAACCGCTGGGAAGGCGTTATGGAGCAACAACTGTGAGTCAGGCTTTTGCTTCTCACTTCCAGCCTCAAGGATCCTGTTTTCAGCCTTCGGGATCCTCTTTTCAGCATCAGGGATCCTTCGTCAGCTCAGGAGGATGTTTGGGAATGCACACAGTACAAGGATCCTCCCAGGTTCAAGGATCCTCTTAGGTTCAAGGATCCTCTAGGGTCCAAGGATCCTCCATGGTTCAAGGATCCTCTCAACCTCAGGGATCCTTTCAAGTTCAAGGATCCTCTCAGCCTCAAGGATCCTCCCAACTTCAGGGATCCAACATCTTTCAGGATCAAGGATTCTTGAGTAGTGTACAACCCCCAAGCACAGATGTTCATCAAGGAGACTTCATTTCAATGCAGACCATTGCCTCTTCTGGTCCTTCAATCATACCAGAATCCCATCAATATGGATTCACATCTGCAATTCCTAACTTGAATCCTCTGGGAGGTAACACTTTCAATAATTCTTATAACACTAACCATGGCTCTATGCAGGATACAGGTATTAATCAAGCTATGGCTAGGGAGTTACAGAAGCTTAAGGATATGATATCCAGTGTTCCAGGAGTGGTTAAACCCATTCCTGAAATTGCAGATGGGAGCCATAGGATATCTCGTTTTACACCACCTATTTGTGATGCTGAGATACCCAAAAGGTTTCAAATACCAACTATGAAGCTATATGATGGTTCAACGGATCTGGAGGAGCATGTAGCTCAATACAGGGAGAGGATGGAGATCAATCCAATTCCCGAGAGGTTAAAGGAAGCATGTCTATGCAAGGGTTTCAGATCCACACTTACCGGATCGGCTCTTAATTGGCTGCTAAGTCTTCCCCCTTACTCTATTACTTCATTTGCTAATCTAGTTAACCAGTTTAATAGTCAATTCTCGTGTAGCAGAAAATTTGAACGATTAACTAGTGATTTATATAGGGTAACACAAGGTCAAAATGAATCACTTAGAGAATGTATCACTAATTTTAGTAAAGAATCCTTAGACATTCCTAATCTGGATATAGCTACGGCTCTAGAAGCCTTTAAAATGGGTTTGCTTAGGGATTCATTATTCTATGATGATCTTGTTATGACCCCATGCAGGAATCTTGATGAAGTAAGAACCAGGGCCCTTAGATTTATCCGATTAGAGGATGATAAAAGGATCCAGGAGAGATTGGCAGGATCCTCAAAACAGGAAAAGCAAGGATCCTACTTCAAGAATAACAAGTTTAAGTCCTACAACAAGTCTAACAACCAGAACGTCCATGCAGTAGAGCAGGAAGAGGATGATGAGGATTATCCTCCCATTTCTGAATACTGTTTTTCTGTTGATAACAATGAACTAATTCTTGCAATGCAGAATCTAGGTGAGAAAGCAAGATGGCCAAGGAAAAGTGATAAACCAGCCGCAACAAAGGATAAGTCCAAGTGGTGTGCATATCATGAGGATTTCGGACATCTCACTGAAGAGTGTATTGCACTAAGAAAAGAAATTGGTTACTTGTTAAGCAAGGGGCACTTGAAGGAGCTTTTGGGACGACAGAAATCAAGGATCCAGGATCCTGAAAGGATCCCGGAAAGGGCTCCTGCTCCTCCAGCAGACGCACAAGTTATAAACTTCATATCCGGTGGATCAGATATTTGTGGTACTTCCTTTTCAGCAGCCAAAAGACATGCCAAGGAAACCAAGATGTATAATGGAGACAGACCCATCCGGACCTCCACTGTTACCAAGGATAAAATTATAACTTTTGATGAGGATGATCGTGTCGATGTGCAGGATCCTCATCATGATGGTCTTGTTATTACTCTGTTTATTTCTAACCATTTTGTTCGCAGGATCTTGATAGATGGAGGAAGCTCAGTAAACATCATTCAGCTTGATGTCCTCAAGAAAATGAACATCCCTGAATCAGATATTGTCCCAAGATCCTCAGTTCTTGTGGGATTCAGTGGGGAAACCAAGAATACATTGGGGGACATCAAACTCCCCATCTATATTGAAGGACTTCATTCTTATAAAAAAATTTGTGTTATTGATTACTTGTCTTGTTGTAATGTTATCCTTGGCAGGCCATGGATACATGACATGAAGGCAGTCCCATCTACCTATCATCAATGTGTAAAGCTTCCTAGTCTGTGGGGAGTGGTGAAAATTGAGAGTGATCAACAAGAAGCTAAGAATTGCTACACGTCATTAATGAAGCCAGCTTCAAGACCCAGGGAGCAATAGCAATTAAAGCATCCTTCAAGAGATGTCTTGGAGGCAAGAGAACAGGATGTGAAAGAAATCCTTATGGATCCTCATGATCCTGAATCCATGGTCTTCATAGGATCAGGGATCCTCAGCAACATTGAACAGGATCTAGTATCATTCCTTAAGAGGAGGAAAACTACCTTTGCCTGGAAGCATGAGGACATGACAGGTATATCTAAAGATATAATTACTCATAAGCTTGGCATTGACAGGTCATTCAAGCCTATACATCAGAAGAGGAGGAAGTTTGCACCTGAAAGGAATGCTATTATCCAGGAAGAGGTAGATAAACTACTTCGGGCAGGTATGATAAGAGAGGTTAAGTATCCAAGGTGGTTAGCCAATGTGGTTGTTGTTCAAAAGAAAAATGGAAAGTGGAGGGTATGTGTCGATTTTACTGATTTAAACAAGGCATATCCCAAGGATCCTTTCCCATTTCCCCACATTGACTCCATGGTGGATGCTACCGCGGGTCATGAGTTGTTGACTTTTATGGATGCTTCATCTGGATTTCAACAAATTCAGATGGAACCATCTGATCAAGAGGATACAGCCTTTATGACCCCAACTGGTATATATTGTTATATTGCTATGCCATTTGGACTAAGGAACGCAGGTGCTACTTATCAAAGGCTAGTCAATATGATGTTCAAAGAACAAATTAGACACACTATGGAAGTCTATATAGATGACATGGTGGTTAAGCCCAAGAAAGCTGAGGATCACCTTAGAGACCTGGAGGAAGCATTCAATATCCTAGATAAATTTAATATGAAACTAAATCCTTCCAAGTGTCACTTTGGTGTTAAAGCAGGAAAATTCCTAGGATATATGGTGACAAAAAGAGGCATTGAAGCAAGTCCAGAGCAAATTAAGGCTATTGTAAATATCAAATCTCCTGCCAATGCCAAGGATGTGCAAAGGTTAACAGGCAGGATCGCAGCCTTGAACAGGTTCATATCCAAATCCTCAGAAAAATGCAAGGAATTCTATGACATTTTGAGGAAGAACAAGAAATTTGAGTGGACTAAAAAGCATGAAAATGCTCTCAAAGCTCTTAAGAATTACCTATCCCCAGCCCCTGCCTTGATGAAACTAGAAAAAGGGGATATATTATCCTTGTATTTGGCGGTATCCACTAAAGCAGTAAGTGCGGTCCTTGTTAAGGATCACAAAGGTACACAACATCCTGTCTATTATGTAAGTAAGAGTTTGCTTGATGCTGAATCCAGGTATTCACATTTGGAAAAACTTATCCTTGCACTAGTTATGGCATCTACTAAATTAAGACATTATTTTGAAACTCATGCCATTATTGTTAAGACTAATTTTCCAATTAAGAATGTTCTCAGGAAACCAGAAATGTCAGGAAGGATGGCTAAGTGGGCAGTGAAACTTAGTGCTTATGATATAAGATATGAACCAAGGACTGCCATCAAATCCCAAGCCTTAGCTGACTTTGTGGCTGATTTTAGTAGTGACTTGGAAAAGGAAGCTGAGTTAGAAGTCCAACAGCTAGAAGAAAATAAGGATCCTTGGATACTCTTCACTGATGGAGCCTCCAATGTTAAAGGAACACGACTTGGAATACTACTAAAATCGCCACAGGGGGACATAATACCCCACTCCATAGCTTGTGAGTTTCAAACTACTAATAATGAGGCTGAATATGAAGCCTTGATAGCTGGTTTGCAAATTGCCAAGCATATGAGGATCAGTTATCTCGAGGTACATGTAGATTCTTTGTTAATTACTAATCACTTTAATGGATCCTATGCTGTTAAAGGTGAAAAGCTAATCAAATATTTATAGATAGTCAAAGAATTAGCACTCTCCTTTGTTTCCTTTAGTTTGACACAGGTACCCAGAGAAGAGAATGCAGAGGCTGATGCATTGGCCAATCTAGGATCATCCTTGAAGATTCCAGAGGATATCAAGATCCCTATTATCCATATCCTAACCCCTGATATTGAGGATCATATAGCTATGGAGATAGGAGAGGATTCTACAATCATCCCTAGTGATGATACACAATCTCATTCGGGATCATGGATCCTTCCAATCAAAAGATATATCCAACATGGAGAGATTCCTACAGGAGAAAACCCCAGGGCTTTCAAAATTAAGGTATCTCAGTTTACAATATTGAATAACGTATTATATAAACGATCTCTTGCAGGACCATATCTAAGATGCATTGAGGATCCTGAAATCCAAGAAGTCCTAAAGGATTTTCATGAAGGAGATTGTGGAAACCACACTGGGGGCAGGGCATTATTCTCAAGGATCCTGAGGACAGGATACTATTGGCCTACTATGAAGAAGGATGCTATGGAACATGCCAAGAAGTGTGATCCTTGTCAGAGGCAGAGTAATATCCTTCATCAACCAGCAGAGCTTTTGCATCCTATATCCTCTTCTTGGCCATTTATGAGATGGGGAATGGATGTAGTTGGTAAACTTCCCAAGGCACCTGGTGGAAAAGTGTTCATGCTTGCTATGACTGTTACTTCTCCAAGTGGATAGAGGCTGGAGCCTTTGCTCAAGTCAGAGAAAAAGAAGTGATATCCTTTAGCAAAAAAAAAAATATTATTACTAGATTTGGTATCCCTTCTGAAATTGTTTGTGATAATGGATCCCAATTTATTGGGAATAGAACTACTAAGTTTTGTGACAGCTGGGGGATTAAGATGATAACATCAACACCAGTCCACCCACAAGCTAATGGCCAGGCAGAATCATCCAACAAGATCATCATCAACAATTTGAAGAAGAAGCTTGGATCCAAGAAAGGAAAATGGGCAGAAGAACTACCTTATTTACTTTGGGCTGATAGGACAACTCCCAAGAATGCTACTGGCCAAACTCCATTCTCTTTGGTATTTGGAGCAGAATCAGTGATCCCTACAGAGATGGTGGTTCCTACTGTAAGAACAAGCATTCGTGATCCTGAAGAAAATGCTGAAAACTTGGTTCAAGACTTGGATACTATAGAAGAACTCAGGGATTTGGCAAGGATAAGGATGGCCAGTTATCAACAAAGGATGGCTGGAGCCTACAACAAAAATGTCAGGATCAGGAAATTCCAAGTTGGTGATATGGTATTAAGGAAAGCATTTCAGAATACCACCAATCCTGCTGATGGAAAGTTACCACCAAAGTGGGAAGGCCCCTATTTGATTGAAGCTGAGGCAGGAAAAGGGGCATATCGATTGCTAACAATGGAAGGTGATTTGCTACCAAGAGCTTGGAATGATGTCCACTTGAAGAAATACTTCATGTAATAAGGATCCATGATCCTTAGCTAACAAGTATCCTCGAAGGATCCTTACAGGACAGAAGATCCTCATTTTGGTAATGATCTAATCTCAAACTATTTCATTTTTTAATTATCCTATATACAAGGATAAGGATCTTGGATCCTTTATCCTCCTTTCATTTGATTCTGAGTTTTGCGGAAGGTTTGGATATCCTTAACAAAGGAATTGAGTATCCACAGAAGTATCCAGTTATTTGGGCTTGACCCCAGTTATTTGGGCTTGACCCCAGTTTTTGGGCCTATCCCCAGTATCGCCAGTAGTGTACGATGATCCTGGTACAGTTCATGACAATGGGACCAGTACTCGCTTTAGGGGCTGACAATTTCATTGTACTGGCTGTATCCGAGATCCTACGTATAATGGTAGACGTACCATACATCCGTTCCTAAGGTTTCTAACGTTTTCACATTAGCTATGGTTTTGGAATTTTCATGTCACTAAGTTTGGATAGTCGCCAGTGAGGGCCATACTCCAGTTTACACAAGATCCTTTGGGCTTGTCCCCAGTTATCCTTTGGGCTTGTCCCCAGTTATCCTTTGGGCTTGTCCCCAGTTATCCTTTAGGCTTGTCCCCAGTATATTGGGCTTGTCCCCAGAATTGTTGGGCATGTCCCCAGTTACTAACTTTTCTCTTATATTGGCTTAGTCCCAAGTTATATTCTGTTTCAGGCTTTCGAAGTTAAACAGCTAAGGATCCCTGATCCTTACCTTCTACTAAGGTTTGTCTTTTGGTTATCCTGATTATAGATGTTAAAGTTTAAGATCCTTACTTGGATTCTCAGGTATGATCCTAAAACACTTTGATTTTATTCTTTATTTATATAAGTGACCCTTATCCTTTGACAACAGAACTCATGATCCTTAAGTTACATAACTTTTCTGAACTTGTCGACTATAGGATATTTGATCCTTGATCATATCCTAAAACTTTTAAACTTGATTTACTAAGCCTTTGTTCTTTACTCACAAATTCAAACAAAGTACACAACAACAGTTGAAAAATAAAGAATTCATAAGGATAACAACACGAGAAGTAGCCAAAAAGTTAAAATTTTATTTATTCACAAAGGTTAAACCCTTTTAAGGTTGTCAAAATTGCCTACGCAAATTTCTGCCAGCAATACGTGGCCCGTCCATTTGGGTTGGCAAAGGGTGTCCATTGTTAACGGGTCTTGAAAGTGCAGGAAACAAAAGACGGCAGGATAAAAAGTGGTTTCATCCCCCAAACAGAGGATCCCTCCACCACCTATTATCCTACCTATTGTTCAAAGGATCCATGATTCTCAACCCTAATAGCTATTGTTTAGTTATTACAGACCAACAATTGTTCATAAAAAACACCATAACCAAAAAACCACTACCAAATCCTAAAAAATGGGCTCCGGCCGCGTCTAGAAATATCCATCATCGCCCATTTCAGCAGCTCACACCTTGGCTGCATCACCACCAGCATCATTACCACCAGCCTGATCCTTTCCACTGCCACTTGCCACAATCGTCAAGACCTCAGTAGCCTCCTCCTCTTCATCCTCTAGGTCAGTCAACTTCGCCTTCCATCCCTCCTTGTCCCAAGTGGTCCTGTCGAAGTCAGGATCCTCCGCCTCCTGGGCCATTTGCAGCTTGATCTTATACATGGCGATGGCAGCAGAGACTTTAGCATCCTCCAGCAGCTGACTCTTCTCATGATCAGCATTTATCTGGGCCATGAGCACCTGCTTCTTCGCCAGATTGAGGTCCTTTTCGAGAGAGGAAATGGTTTGATCCTTGGCAAGGAAGATCTTTTGGAACTCCAAATGCTTCTGATCAGCTTCTTCGTTATAAGCTTCAAACAGCATTTCGATCTCGGTGAATTTCTGCAAAAAGAAAATTAAGGGTTCAGGATCCGTTATCCTTAAGCAGACAGGATCATCAGTCAGAGTCAGTGATCCTTACCTCAGCAAAGTATTCTTGAAATTGGTGACCAATGAGGGGCAGGCCTTCAAGATTTTCAGCCTCAGAGGCCTTCCTCTTCTTTCCCCCTTGGAGGTAACAGGCTTGGGGACTACGGAACTCGGGCTAGCAGCAGTTTTCTTTCTTCCGGAGCGAGGAGCCACAACGCTAAGATCTCTAACACTGAAGCGGGTGGCTGACTTTGAGGATTTTCCAGCGCCTATCAATCCAAAATAACAGATAAGTGTTCTTGTTTTATTTTCATTTAAACATTTAATTACATACAAACATGGATACTTACTTGACATTGTGACTGAGCCTGAGGATACTTCCTGAGAATCCTTGGTGATTGCTTGGAATGATCTTGTTTCAGGATTCAAGAAGGCGTCGATCCTCTCTTTTGTTGCAGGTGATGGAATGAGATGAGAGACATAAATAGCTGCAAAATAACAAGAAAAGATTAGTTATCCTCACAGGAACAAGGTTATCCTATGATCCTTCTATAAGGATCCTCTATCCTACCGTGGATGGCCAATTTTCTGGGGAGATCCTTCCCATCCGGGATAGAATCCCTTCTGACAAAGAAGAAACGTTTCTTCCAGTTGGTGTCATTCTTGGTGGTTTTCAGGATGGGATGAGGTTCACCGGGTTTATGTTTGAATAAAAAGCGGTGTGAACCGTGGCTCACAAGGTTGTACAGTTCGGCAAGTTCAGACATTCCTAACTCTCTATCCTCCTGCTCAATGATCCTCTCAAGGGTATACAAAACCCTCCACATCATAGGCATTGCCTGGATATAGGATATGCCAGTAAGGGAGAAGAAAGATTGGGTAAAAGCAGGAAAAGGATAGGAGTATCCAATCAGAAATGGGGGGACTGGAAAGGCAGCCCAAGTTTCATAAACAAAATCACTCAGGACGGTAGGGTCAAAAGGCTTGATAACAATGTTCGCCGGAAAACAACGACGAATCCGGTCTATCTCCGGATTAGTAAAGCAGCAACGTTCCTTTGGAGAATCTTTGATGATTCCCTAGCTCTTTAGGGGACTATCCTTTTGGTGATCCTTAGCCGGTGAAGATCTTAACATCATCTTGGTTATGGGAGATGGTGAAGAAAGAAGGAACAAAGCAAGAAGATGATGAGAGAAAGGAGAGAGAAGTACCTGTTTGATCTTCGAATGAGGATTTAAAGGGTGAAACGCACGAATTTAAATGCTTCCGGATCCTTATCTCTAACTTGAATTTATAATGATGATTTTGCAGGGATGTCGCTTCAAGTGATGTAGGATCTGCAACGGATAGTTCGATCCTAATGGCTATATATCCGATAGTTTGTTGCGGATAAGATCAAGAAAATATAATTCGCTAATTTACACTTTACTCCTTATATTTTGGGGGCAATTGTTAGGGGAGGATTTTCCAATCCTAAGGATCACGGATCCTCAAGTGCTGCCAAGATCATGGATCCTCAATTCTGTTTGAATTAATGATTCTCAACAGGTGTTGCAGGATCAGGATTCATGATCCTTATTGTTATCCTAATACTAACAATTGTCTACCTTGTACGTAAGCTTGTTTTGCAGGAGCAAAGGCATGGACCAAGTCTCACCGAAATTCCTGGAGCATATTCCCTCAATATTCCACACGTGCTTGGCTCTTATGGACTTTATGGAGGTCGTGGGGAGCTTGCACAAATTACGGATAGTTAGTGGTTTAGTTATTTCTAATTTAAAATGGGGATAACAAGCTTGATAGAGAACACTTAGCTAATTTTGGCATACACACACTCTCGCAACAGCTCTCAATCAACTCTCGAACACTACTTGGCGATTTCATACGTTTTTTGCACATTGCACACTAGTGATCCTTGTAACAAGCTTGTTATCATCCCGAGTTGTAAACTTCTTTTGTTTAATCTTAGTTGGTGATCGGTAGTTTCCATCACCCGAGGTTTTTTGTGCCGGAGATCAACTCTTGATCAAGGGCTTTTTACTTGTATAAATCCTTGTGTCACTTGTTCATTACATTTCTGAGTTATCATTAACATTGTTCATTGATTCAAGCATCATTCCTCACAACAAAGAATTGGTTACATTATCTTAGCCTGATTTTTGACCAAAACACTTGCTATGACCGATTACTTCTCCAAGTGGATAGAGGCTGAAGCCTTTGCTCAAGTCAGAGAAAAAAAGTGACATCCTTTATCAAAAGAAATATTATTACTAGATTTGGTATTCCTTCTGAAATTGTTTGTGATAATGGATCCCAATTTATTGGGAGTAGAACTACTAACTTTTGTGACAACTTGGGAATTAAGATGATAACATCAACACCAGTCCACCCACAAGCTAATGGTCAGGCAGAATCATCCAACAAGATCATCATCAACAACTTGAAAAAGAAGCTTGGATCCAAGAAAGGAAAGTGGGCAGAAGAGTTACCTTATGTATTATGGGCTGATAGAACAACTCCCAAGAATGCTACTGGGCAAACTCCATTCTCTTTGGTATTTGGAGCAGAATCAGTGATCACTACAGAAATGGTGGTTCCTACTGCAAGAACAAGCATCTGTGATCCTGAAGAAAATGCTGAAAGCTTGGTTCAAGACTTGGATACTATAGAAGAACTCAGGGATTTGGCAGGGATAAGGATGGCTAGTTATCAACAAAGGATGGCTGGAGCCTACAATAAGAATGTCAAGATCAGTAAATTCCAAATTGGTGATATGGTATTAAGGAAAGCATTTCAGAATACCACCAATCCTGCTGATTGAAAGTTGGCACCAAAGTGGGAAGGCCCTTATTTGATTGAAGCTGAAGCAGGAAAGAGGGCATATCGATTGCTAACAATGGAAGGTGATTTGCTACCAAGAGCTTGGAATGCTGTCCACCTGAAGAAATACTTCATGTGATAAGGATTTGTGATCCTTAGCAATATTCATGATCCTCATCCTCGAAGGATCCTTAGAGGATGGATGATCCTCATTCTAACGTTTTCACGTTAGCTAAGGTTTTGACATTTTCATGTCACTAAGTTTGGATAGTCGCCAGTGAGGGCCATACTCCAGTTTTCACAAGATCCTTTGGGCTTGTCCCCAGTTTTTTGGGCTTGTCCCTAGTTTTTTGGGTTTGTCCCCGGTTTTTTGGGCTTGTCCCCAGTATATTGGGCTTGTCCCCAGAATTGTTGAGCTTGTCCCCAGTTGCTAACTCTTTTCTTATATTGGCTTAGTCCCAAGTTATGTTTCATTTCAGGTTTCTGAAGTCAAACAACTAAGGATCCCTGATCCTTAATTTCTACTAAGGTTTGTCTTTTTATTATCTTGATTTTGAATATCAAAGGTTTAGGATCCTAACTTGGATTCTCAGGTATGATCCTTAATCATTTCGATTTTATTCATTATTTATATAGGTGACCCTGATCCTTTGACAACAGGATTTATGATCCTTGAACTTTACTACTTTTTAGAATTTGTCGATTATAGGATATTTGATCCTTGATCATATCCTAAACTTTTTGAGAAGATTTATTAAACTTTTCTTCTTTACTTAATAAATTCAAACAAAGTATATAACAATAGTTGAAAAATGAAGAAATCATAACAATAACAACAAATGATAAGCCAAAAGATTAAAGTTTTATTTATTCACAAAATGTTAAACCCTTAAAGGTTGTCAAAATTGCCAACCCAAGCTTCTACCAGCAAAACATGGCCCGTCCACTTGGGTTGGCAAAGGGTGTCCATATTTAATAAGGTCTAAGTGCAGGAATTAAAGGCGGAAAGATAACAAGTGGCTTCATCCCCCAAACAGAGGATCCATCCACCACCCATTATCCTACCTGTTATCCAAAGGATCGGTGATCCTTAAACCTAAAGCTATTATTCAAACTACAGACCATCATTGTTTAAAACATCATAACCAAAAAACCACTACCAAATTCTAAAAAATGGGCTCCGGCCGCATCTAGAAATATCCTTCATCGCCCATTCTTGCAGCTCACACCTTGGCTGCATCACCACCAGCATTAGCACCTCCAGCCTGATCCTTCCCGCTGCCACTCGCCTCAATCGCCAAGACCTCCGTAGCCTCCTCCTCATCCTCTAGCTCAGCCAGCTTCGCCTTCCAGCCCTCCTGGTCCCAAGTGGTCCTGTCGAAATCAGGATCCTCAACATCCTTGGCCATTTGCAGTTTGATCTTATACATGGTGATGGCGGCAGAGACTTTAGCATCCTCCAGCAGCTCATGCTTCTCATGATCAGCATCAATCTGGGCCATGACCACATGCTTCTTAGCTAGATTAAGATCCTTTTCGAGGGAGGAGATGGTTTGATCCTTGGCCAGGAAAAGTTTTTGGAATTCCAGATGCTTCTGCTCGGTTTCCTCGACGTATGCATCAAACAATATCTGGATCTCGGCGAATTTCTGCAAAAAAGACAAGGTCAATTTCAGGATCCGTGATCCTTAAAGTGGTCAGGATTGTTAGTGCATCCGTCTGTCGACTTCGTCTTGTATCGAGTCTTATACTAGAATTGCTAGATCAGGGCGCGTTGTACGAGAAAAAGGGTAGGATTTAAGAGTATTTAAGGTAATTTCGTTTGAAATGGTATGTGGCATCTTCAAACGAAATTAGTATGTTTAATTTCGTTTGAAGGATGCCATGCCACCTTCAAACGAAATCATGGCTCCTATAAATACTCCTCATGCTGAATCATTTGTAACCTTCTTGTTTCCAACGCCGAGGTGCTGTCGAAGTGTCTACGTGCTGTAAATCGTTTCAAGATAAATAAACAAGACAATTAATAGTGATTCTAGCATTATACAAGCTAAACGAAGACCGAATCAATGAATTCCACCTCTGATTCTGTCTGAGCACTCTTCTGATCGACTCGTTAGGTCGTTTCACGATCCTACATGTGGTATCAGAGCTCAGGAGGAAGAGTTCTTACTGTTTAACTCGATTTCGCTGAAAAATTTTGATTTCTACACCTTCCTTTCAAAATTAATCAAGTTTTCACGGTTAAAAACGCTGATTTTCACATATCATGTGCGTAATGTTGTTTTAACAAACCCTTGAAAGTTTCAGAACTAAAATCGGACAAATACTTGATCAATTTTGCAAAAAACGGTTCGAAAGGATGACATCATACTAATTTCGTTTGAACTGTTGTGAATATCTCGTTTGAAAACTCACTATTATTTCGTTTGAAATTGCTTTTTGTGAGTAATTTCGTTTGAAGAGACTACTGATTCCGTTTGAAACCATAATCTCGTTTGAGTATTTCGTTTGAACAAGACAATTTCGTTTCAACTTATAATCCCGTTTGAACGGTTTCAAACGGGATTAGATTATCCTGTTTCAGAGCAGTATTCCGTTTGAAGGTTGCAATTCCGTTTGAAAGGTCATACAGTTTCAGCAATTTCGTTTGAACAAGTGTTGTTTCAAACGAAATTATTCATATTGTTTAAACTGAGTATTTCGTTTGAAAGGTGTTTGAACAGTTTGTGTTTGAAATATGGCAAAAATGTTTGATGAACCAGAAAATGATTATCTAGAAAGGTTAAATGATTGGTATATGGGCTGTTTGGAAAGTAGTTATAGAAGTGAAAATGTTGATATCTGGGTTAAACGATTTGAACATTTTTTGTGTCAAAAGAATGAAACATTAAATCGGTTGGGAGATCGATTCGAAAATTTAATAGAAAATTTGTGGAAAAAGGGTATAAGAGTGCAAAAAGATGAACAAATATCAAAATTGGCAGATGCATTAGCTGCTAAATGGGATGAATTCTTGATTGAACTAAAAAATAAACCTATTTTTCCAGAACTTCATCCAAGACAGTTCATCAATGAGGTTAATGCAGAGTTTCTAAAGGAATGTTTAAAAAAGAAGGAAGTGATAAATGAAATGGAAAAGAATTTACAAGAAATGGATTTGGATGTAATTGTTGAAATAAACAGAAGAGTTTGTGTATGTCTTGCAGCAAAAAGTGTCATGAAATACGACATTAAGAGAGGTTTTTATATCGATGAGAATGCGAATCCTCTTGATTTTGTTAAAAATTTTTGTGCAGGCATATTTTTTACAAGAACAGAGACAGAGCAAGTTCCAAAGAATGAAGAATCTGTGAAGATTGGATCTTCGAATTCCGAATCAGAATGCACTAAATGTGAGAAATTTGAAGCTGAGAATGCCAAACTCTTGAAGGATGCGGAAATTTTGACATTGGAAGTCAAAAAGATGAAGGATGAGAAGCAATCTGATGATAAACAGATTCTTGTTTTGCAAGAAAATTTTGAGAAGATGAAATCTGAAAATGTCAAACTGTTAATTGATTTGGACAGGTTGACATTGGAAAACAAGATTTTGAAAGAAAAGGAAAAAGAGTTTGAAAATGAAAAATTAAAATTTGAAAAAGATTTTCAAAGTCAAATGAAGATTTTAGAAGATGAGAAATTTGCTATTTTTAAAAATAATCTTGAAAAACAAATTGAAATAAATTCTCATCTTCAGAAAATCATTCGGCTTGAAAATGAAACTAAAATTGCTCGGAATAAAATTGAGGAGCTTGAGAAGAAATTGAAAGGTTTTGAGACTTCGTCATCAACACCAGATTATCCATGTCCAAAACCAATCAATTCTGTTCCAATAAGTGACAATGTCACAAACTTTGACAAAGTCAAAGTTGAAGATTGTAATGAGAAAACTGATGATGAAGTTGAAAAAAGAAAAATATTTTTGAAATTAAATGAAATGTTTCAAGAAACTGCTCTACATTCTACTGAAAAAGGTGAATGCTCAACGCAAAAAACCTGTAAAGAAGAATGTGGAACAAAAACAAAAGGATAAAAAACCGAAAAATGTTCAAAAAGAAAATAAAAGCTCATCCGTTCAATCATCAAATCGTGATAAAAAACCACAAAAATTGGAAAATCAAAACTCAAAAACTGTTGGTAATAAGTGGTGCAGGTTTGACCACAGTGCTCAAAAGCCAAATCCAGCATACAAGAGGAGAGATGGATATCACCAAGCCAAACAATGTTATGATCTGAATGTTTGGGCTGAAGGTGGTGATTGGTATGATAACAGGGTGTGTTACACTTGTGGTGTGAAAGGACACATTGCTGTTAACTGCCAGAATTGGAGGTTTGAGACAAGAAGATGCTTTGAATGCAATATCAAAGGACACATTGCCAGGGATTGCCCAATGAGATCAATGGGAAGATCGAGGGATGAATCTCAGAAAATGACAAAGAAAAAACCAGTCAAAGTCGAAGCAAAGCCCAAAGAACAGAAAGTTCTAGAACCGAAAGTGAAGCTTTCGCAGGGGCAAAAAGACAGACTGAGGAGAAGAGAAAGAAAGCGAGAGAGTATCTCGAAAGGATTTTGTCCTCGGATACAAAAGGAAAATCAGATAGCAGTTCTGATAAATCGTCTTACTCGCCAAAGAATGACAAATCAAGCAAAACGGATTCATCAGATACAAATCTGAGGACGAAAGATGGAATGAAGAAAGATAAAGGGGTTAATCAAGAGATTAACAAACAAAAGAAAGTGAAATCTTCACTTCCTGGTGATGAATTTGTTTCTCTGGAAACAAAGGAGCCAGTTGTTGGCGATGAATTTGACTCATCAAAGTCAGACAACCCACGTTCAGGCGATGAATCTGGTTTGGTAAAGCCAGAAGAGCCATGTGTTGAGGTAAAAAGTGGTGATTCCGGTTTGACGATGAATGATGCAAATTTTCCATCATTATCAAACGGAATTTCAAAAGCACCCAAGGACTGTCAGGCTTGGGTGAATCTGTTTTAATATAAAAACCTGACTTGCCGGAGCTCCCAAGTTGGTAATCGCGGAGCATGAATCGGCATCTTTCTTATATTGTTTTTGAAAAATTGAGAATTGGTCATGAGTATGAATTGCCGGAACTTCCAGGTTGGTAAGTGAGGAGTAGGAATCGGCATCTTGAGAATTCAACCTACATGTGGTATTGGTTGGTAAGCCATGTGGTTGAAAAAGGTTTTTAACTACAAGTGGTAAATCAAGGACATTAAGTTGTACTTGCATTTTCCTACAAGTGATATTTGGTTGGAAGACAATGTGATGAACCAAACCCCTAACCTACAAATGGTAAAATTATTCAACAAAACTAATTTTCCGGAAAAACCATTTGACTAAAACAAACTTAAGTGTTTTGAAATAAATGGGAAAATAGTTTGTTGTAAGGGGGAGTTCTGATTATTTATGCCAAGTGGATGGCAAACTGAAGTGATTCGATATCAGTTCTTACTTTACTTGTACAGTTTGTTTTCAAATTTCTAAAAAATGTGTTTGAATTTTAGGGGAGTAAGAATTTCAGAAAATACAAAAACATTTGAAAATTTGAAAAAGACAAAAACATGATAAAATACAAAATGAGTTTTGTTGTAAAAAAGAGGAAATGATAGTACATCAGTGGACTGTCATAGCATGCTAAAGAAATGGAATGATAAAATGTGATAAACGATCTCACTAAAGATGTGACGATAGGCTCAACTAGACTAGTAGATTTGCGATAACGATACAAACTTAAATGAAAAAGCCTAGTTCTAGTGGGAAACATGGTCAAAAGCATAGTACTTAGTTTTGTCCTTCTTGATTGTGTGCCTACTCAGTAATCGCTGATTGTCGAAAGACATAAAACTGGTTAAGTTTGTGAACTTTCACAACTTTGCTGAAAAGTCGCTGTGATTGTGCATTTTATTTTGCAAAGATTTAAACTTGTTTTATTTCTTTATTTTGTTTAAGCATTGGACATCCTCTGTGTATATGTGAGTATCGACCTGGATGTTATTGCCTAAACGTTCTGCTTTATTTTCTTTGGTGTTTCTTTTAAGATTTGGAACTCCTCTGCGTATACAGAAGTATCGACCTGGTGGTTAAAGCCTAAACAACTTCAACTTATTTTTATTTTCTTATTTTGTTTAAACATTGGACTTTCTCTGCGTATAAGGAAGTATCGACCTGATTGTTAATGTTTAAACATTCTGCGTTGTTTTCGCACAAATCACAGTTGATAAAAGTTTAAAGGCATTACTTGAGTCAGTGTATTGCATGATGAGGGGATATGCTGAGATTGTGGGGTCCATAAGAATTTAGTGCAAAATTAATATACCTTAACGTATCGGTAAGCATTTCGAAAGTTTTTAGATTGAGTTTAAGTGGACAACAATATCGTCAATCTACGTGAATCGTTTAGAGCTTAAAATGTTTAAAGCTTAACGATGTTGGTGATTGGTCTCATAAACTGATATGATCCTCTTACACAAGCTCACAAAAATAGTGTTTGTAAATATTTCTTTACTGCATTTCATTACATTTGAAAAAATCCAAAAAGATTTTAGTGTGTTTTAGCATAAATTTTGAAAAATACAAAAAGATTTTCGACAACTGATGTTGGAGAGCTGATATTCAAAATTTCAAGTGCTAAACATGACGAACAGGTTTGGGAGTATGTGTTTCAATGTAGAAATTTATTTTGAGAAAGAAAGTTTGATTAGTTAATCGAGATCATTAATTTGAACTTGATGTAACTATTACTAGTAAGTTTTTCTTATTGATTTAAGTAAAAACTTATGTTTTTGATGAGAAAATGTGTGCAGGAGATGAACTGAACAGAATTAAAGCCAGGGTTAGATCTCAAGGTGATAGCTAATTCCAGACAGCGATCCCATCATGATGAAAGGGGGAGTCTGACGAGGTTAGAGCCTAAGAGAAGATCCTGGTACATGCTAAGAAAGAAAGGAGACCGATCAAGATTGAAGAGTTGTCATGATAAAGACTCTCACTCAAGATTCCGTCAACATTCAAGGGGGGGTCTGTTGGTGCAGTTGTTTGTCGACTTCATCTTCGTTCGAGTCTCAGATTGTGAAAGAACCCAAAGACCGGTAAAGACAGAAGAATGAGAAGACTCGATACTTCAGACTCGTCAACATCCGAGGGGGAGTCTGTTAGTGCATCCGTCTGTCGACTTCGTCTTGTCTCGAGTCTTATACTAGAATTGCTAGATCAGGGCGCGTTGTACGAGAAAAAGGGTAGGATTTAAGAGTATTTAAGGTAATTTCGTTTGAAATGGTATGTGGCATCTTCAAACGAAATTAGTATGTTTAATTTCGTTTGAAGGAGGCCAAGCCACCTTCAAACGAAATCATGGCTCCTATAAATACTCCTCATGCTGAATCATTTGTAACCTTCTTGTTTCTGAAGCCGAGGTGCTGTCGAAGTGTCTATGTGCAGTGAATCGTTTCAAGATCAATAAATAAGACAATTAATAGTGATTCTAGCGTTATACAAGCTAAACGAAGACCGAATCAATGAATTCCGCCTCTGATTTTGTCTGAGCACTCTTCTGATCGACTCGTTAGGTCGTTTCACGATCCTATAAGGATAATCAAGCTAAATAGGTGATCCTTACATCGGAGAAATACTCCTCAAACTGGTGGCGAATGAGAGGCAAACCCTCTAGGTTGTCAGCTTCGGTGGCCTTCCTCTTCTTGCCCCCCTTGGAAGTGACAGGTTTGGGGATTGTGGCGCTAGGGCTAGCAACAGCCTTCTTCCTTGCAGACCGAGGACCCACATTGCTGAGATCGCTGACACTGAATTGGGAGGCTGACTTTGAGGATTTTCCAGCACCTATTAATCCAAAACAACAGATAAGTATTCTTGTTTTATGTTCATTTAAACATTTAATCATATACAAACATGAATACTTACTTGACATTGTAACTGAGCCTGAGGATACTTCTTGAGAATCCTTGGTGTTTGTTTGGAATGATCTTACTGTAGGATTGAGACTCCAGAAAGCGATGATCCTTTCTTTGGTTGCAGGTGATGAAATAATATGAGAAACAGAGATAGCTGCACAAAAGATACAAAAAAGGGTTTAGTGATCCTCAGCAAGAACAGGGTTATCCTATGATCCTTCTATAAGGATCCTCTATCCTACCATGAGTGGTCCATTTCATGGGGAGATCCTTCCCATCAGGGATGGAATCCCTCCTAACGAAGAAAAATCGCTTCTTCCAATTCGTGTCATTTTTGGTGGTCTTGAGGATTGGGTGAGGTTCACCAGGTTTGTGTTTGAATAGAAAGCGGTGTGAACCATGGCTCACAAGGTTGTACAGTTCTGCCAATTCCGACATTCCCAACTCTATATCCTCCTGCTCAATGATCCTCTCAAGGGTATATAAAACCCTCCACGTCATTGGCGTAGCCTGGATATAGGATATGCCGGTAAGGGAGAATAAAGACTGGGTAAAAGCAGGGAAAGGATAGGAATATCCAATCAAAAATGGGGTGGCTGGAAAAGCAACCCAAGTTGCAAAAACGAAATCACTCAAGGTGGTAGGGTCAAAGGGTTTAAAAACAGAGTCTGCCGGAAAGCAATGACGAATTCGGTCTATCTCCGGATCAGTAAAGCAACATCGTTCCTTCGGGGAATCTTTGATGATTCCTTGGCTCTTTAGGGGACTATCCTTTTGGTGATCCTTAGCCGGTGAAGATCTTAACATCATCTTGGTCATGGTGATGGTAAGGAGGAAGGAACAGAGTAAGAAGATGAAGAGAGAAGGGAGAGAAACGTACCTGATCAATCTTCGAATGAGGATTTAAAGGGTGTAACGCACGAATTTAAATGCTTCATGACCCTTATCTCTAACTTGAATTTATAATGATGATTTTTGCAGGATTGACACCTCAATGACGTAAGATCAGCAACGGCTAGTTCGATCTTAATGGCTATATATCCGTTAGTTTGTTGCGGATAAGATTAAGAAAATATAACTCGTTAATTTACAGTTTACTCCTTATATTTTGGGGGCAATTGTTAGGGGAGGATTTCCCAAGGATCATGGATCCTCAAGTGCTATCAGGATCATGGATCCTCAATTCTATTTGAATTAAGGATCCTCAGTATGTATTGCAGGACTAGGATTCAAGATCCTCATTGTTATCCTTACACTAACGATTGTCTACCTTATATGTGAGTTCGTTTTGCAGGTGAATGTGCCTGGACTTGGTCTTGCCGATATTCGTTGAGCATATTCCCTCTATATTCCGTACGTGCTTGGCCCTTGTGAACGTTATGGAGATCGTGGGAGAGTTGCACAATTAGCGGATAGTTAGTTATGTTGGTTATTTCTAATTTAAAAAAAGGGGATAACAAGCTTGAGTAAGAACACTTAGCGAATTTGGCAAAAACACACACACTCGAACAGCTCTCGGCAGTTTACTTAGCAATTTCATACATTTTTGCACTGTTGCACTCTAGTGATCCTTGTAACAAGCTTGTTATCATCCTGAGTTGTAATACATTTCTGTTTAATCTTAGTTGGTGATCAGTAGTTTCCATCACCCGAGGTGTTTTGTGCCGGAGATCATCTCTTGATCAAGGGCTTTTTCCTCGTACAAATCCTTGTGTCATCTCTTTATTTGATTTGCAAGTTGTTCATATAATTGTTCATATATTCAAGCATCACACCTCACAACAAAAGATTTGGTTGCATTATCCTTGCTTGATTTTTGACCAAAACAGTGGATAGCTTGCACATTTTGCGGATAGTTTGTTACTTAGTTTATTTCTACTTTTAAAGGGGATAACAAGCTTGATAGTTAGAAAAATTAGCAAACACACACACTCTCGCAAGCTCTCTGCAACTCACTGTCGATTAAATACATTTTGCACACTAGTGATCCTTGTAACAAGCTTGTTATCATCCTGAGTTGTAACGATCATTTGATTAATTATAGTAGGTGATCAGTAGTTTCTATCACCCGAGGTTTTTTATGCCGGAGATCATACATTGATCAAGGGCTTTTTCCTCGTATAAATCCTTGTGTCACTTGTTCATTTCATTTACAAGTTGTTCATACATTTGTTCATTGACTCAAGCATCATACCTCACAAAAGAAGATTTGGTTGCATTATCCTAGTCTGATTTTTAACCAAAACAATATGCTCCTCAGGATCCGTAGTTCCATCATAGATTTTCATGTTGGGGGTCTGAAATCTTTTTGGGATTTCAGCATCACAGATGGGATACGCGAACCGTGATATCCTGTGGCTGTCCTGGGACACTTCTGGAATTGGCTGGACCACCCCAGGTACACTGGATATCTTGTCTTTCAGCTTTTGAAGCTCCCTGGAAAATGCTGATGTCATACCTGCATCCTGCAAGAATCTAACACCATTAGTAGCAAGAGCATTATTAGTATTAGATACATTACCAGTCTGAGGATTCTGGCCATATCCTGAAGCATATCCTGAGCTTCTCACAGTTGACACTCTTACTGAAGAGGGTATCTCAAGAGTATGATTCTGGGAATGGCTAGGTACAATATTCCCCCGGTTATCCTCAGTATAAACCGCAGAACTGAAGTTCAAATCCACGGGTTGCAAAGGAGTGACAGTATCTTCAGCAGGCCTGCTTGAGCCGGATTTCAAGAGTTGTATCTCTCTCATCAGCATCTGATTAGTTTCCTGCTGCTGCCTCATCTGTTCCTGTACACTACCAAACAAATTCAGAATTTCTTCATTAGAAGCCAAAACAGGACCAGATCCCTGGATATTGCGAGCGGGGATAACATCCCGAGCCACATGAATTTCAGTTCCTTGGGAAGAGGCTTGCGTTCTCAGAGGAGGTGGTGGAAGCACCGAACCAATTGTTGCAGAGGTTGTAGCAAACATGGTGGAAGAGCTCATGTTTGATCTCGAGGCCATTGAAAATAGTGTGGCAAAAAGTTTTGAAAATAGAAAACCAAGTAACGATTTTACAAAAGCTTTTAGTAGAAATAGCACCACTTGCCCCACGGTGGGCGCCAAATTGTTTTGGTCGAAAATTACCGAAGCAATTAAGTGATCAAATTAGTTAAGTGAGGTAGTGTGCTGAGAATGTGTGTTGAAAAATATGTTGGCTTGTTAGTTTGCGAAAACGGTTTTCAGGATACGGCTCAGGATATTGAGTTGTATCTATGATCAAACAATGAGCAAAAATGTAAAGGATGACACGGGATGTACGAGGAAAGCCCTTGAACAATCTAGATCGCCGGCACAAAACCTCGGGAGCTGACAATCGCAGCTGCCTTGTTCTTCTTATTGCTTCAAATATCAGGATACAATGCAGGATATGATGCGGATCAACTAAGTGTTACAATGTAATTTGAATACAAGTGTTAGTGTGTAGTGATTGTTTGAAACTAGAGAGAAAGAGTGTGCGAAAGATTGTGTCCCATAATCTGACCCGATCAATCCCTTTTATAGTAAAAGAAACTAACTCACTATCCTATTATTCCGGGATTCAGCGAATATTCCATACGTGAACATTGCAGTCCACGTCTTCCGGCTTCAATGTCTATAACCCAACTGATTTGCCCGAGTCTTGAGGAGAAGAAGTCCACCTGACCATTAGAGACTGGTTACAACAATCTGCACGTGAGTTAATTAGTTACTACCAGGATATCGCATCAGGATGTTACCAATATCCTGATCCGGTATCCTGATCACAACAAAAGAAACATAGTCAGAATATTAGCCAGGATATATGAACAGAAAATCTCCCATAACACTACCAGTTCTAAAGCCATCATCGTCCCCAAGCCTTCGCAAGCTACTAAGCCTCGGACCTCTAGTTCTCATAAGAGAAAAGAGATTGATTCGCCTGCTACTCCCGAAACGTTTCCCTACGAGAATCACGGATTCATCGAGGCAAGCGGGTTCATGACTTCCTTTCTCAACCAGATACAGATCCTCATTCCATATCCTGCATATATGTCAAACCAGTATCTTGGTTATTATACAATAATACCTGCATTTTTCATTGTAGGGCCTCGAACATCTGGTTCACTTGTACGAAGAATCCTGTGGGCTCAACAAGATGCTCGAGTCCAAATTGAAGAAAGCCGAGGTCACCATTTTCGATCAAGGTATGATCGCTGCTGCTAAATCTCAACATTACGAGGACAAGTTCAAAGCTATGACCCAGGAACACCAGGCTGCCATCAAGAAAGTTACTCACGAAGCCCAAGTCCATCTCGACGCCACCCAGGCTCAACATGAACAAGATATGACCTCTTACCGGGAAGGCCTGAAAAGCTCCGTCGTCATCTCCCTTTTTCAGACTAGGCTAAGAATGGCTTACGAAGCCAGGGCCCTGGGCTTTGAATGCCCTTCTTGGAATGTCGACGCATGGGACACGAAGCTAAGGGGTCTTGGCGGTAATCCTGTAGAGCATCCTGCTAAATATGTAGCAGAGGGGTTTCTAAGGCGACTGAAAAGCTAACTGGTGCTGGTGGTGAGGCTGAGAAGGATACTGGAAAGGATGTTGCTGATGAAGTCATGGAAGAGGGTGCTGCCCCTTGAATGCAGAGAAATGTGCGATGATGGATGTTGATGCTGAGGCCGGAGCCCATTTTTTTATTTGATGGTTGTACTTGTTGGAACAATTTCTATTTCCTGTCTTTCAAACAATTTACATTTCCTGCACTTAAAACAATATGATGGCCAAAGGTGGATGGGATCTGAGTTTCAGGATGAAGCCCTTGGTCATCAATCAGTATCATTTGTTTTGAACAATATAACGGTTGGAGGTGGATGGGTCTCGGTTTGAGATGAAACCTTCAACCGTTATGCAAATATGGTTAGAAACCAGTTGTGCTTTTGGTGGATGGATCTCAGTTTGAGATGAAACCAAAAGCACAACTTTTGCTATGTTAATAATATAACCTTCTTTTGGCTCTATTTATTATTGTCTTTTTTCAATTCTTATTATGCATTGTTTAGTTTGAATTTCAATGTTCCAAACTTAGAGCAATATTTTAAATGTCTTATCCAAATATTATGAAAATATCTTGATCAGTATACTCGCAAATATCCTATTAAGACTTTCGTCAAATAGGGTTTTTATAATTCAAACAATTCAGACAAAGTTTCCAAAGAAAAAGATAGTTCACTTTTATTTTTCAAAGCTTATTTTGATAATAGACGTTTGACCCAAGTATAGTTTCAATTTTTAATCCAAGTATCAAGTCCCAAACATTCCAACCAAATATCCTGAAACATATTCTAAAATATATTTTAAAAGTTATCCTAAGAACATATCTTAATCAGGATAATGATAAATGTTATAATCAAGCTTTTGTCAAACATAATTTCAAAAATCTAAACGATTTAGATAAGGTTTATAAAGGAAAGATTATAGCAGAAGTAGAGTGTAACCCTATTCTCAATCTTCAATCCTTTTACAATCTTTCCAACGAAGATGTCCCCAGTCTGGGACACTTAGTGTATTGGGTCCAAGCTTGATCCTTTAAGCTTTGCACAATTGCCTTGGTAGGAATGTCCCCTGTGAATTATGCCTTCGAATACTTAGACACCAATTGCAATCGTTTGTATAATTTTTGTATTACAGGGGATAAACCCTAAAATATACTGGAGATAAATCCTTAGTGTTATGGGGATAAACCCATAAGTGTTCTGGGGAAAATCCCAAATTTTCATGCGCTACAGGCGGGAGTGTATGAACTCCAAGACTTAGAAAGGTGAAAACCTTTAAACCTTAGAGAGTATGATGATACCCTTTCGTGAGAGAGGGTGATCAATCCTCATATACCTTGAGGATCCAGGATATAGCTAACAGTAACGAAATTGTCAGCCACTTTTACATGAACTGGTCCCACCACCTTGAATTATCCCTGTATAACTTGCGCTCCAGGCGGGGTGTTTAAACCCAATTCGTGAGAAAGGTGAATACCTTTAAACCTATGAAGGGATCAGGATCCCTTAAACGTGAGAGAGGGGGCCAATCCTCAAATCTTTCGAAGTATCCTGAGTGTGTATCCTGGAGCTATATCCCGAAGCATATACTGCAAAACAAATGTAAACTAAGGTGGGTGTTAGCCTGGCTAACACCCCTCCGATGCTTAAGTCAGTATTGGGTTCAAAAGAATAAAATATATTAAAAGAGATAGAATTCCTACCATCCTGAGTTAGAAATTAAATTCTAAACTCACATGAAATTGAGCTTTAGGTGTATAGCATTCCAGGATCTTGGTAGCATATCCCCCTCCATATTCTTGAGTCGGTATGCTCCTTTCCCTGATTCTGATTCAATCTCATAAGGTCCTTCCCACTTAGGAGCTAACTTTCCATCAGCAGGATTAGTAGTATTCTGAAAAGCCTTTCTTAATACCCAATCTCCAACCTGAAACCTTCTAGTCCTTATGTTCTTGTTATATGCTCTGGATATCCTCTGTTGATATGATGCCATCCTTAGCTTTGCTGCATCTCTTGTCTCATCAATAGTATCCAATTCTTGGCATAGGGCTTCAGGATTCTGCTCAGGATCCTGGAGGTTAGATCTTGCTGTAGGTATCACCATTTCTATTGGGATCACTACTTCTGCTCCAAATACAAAGGAGAATGGAGTTTTGCCAGTCGCACTCTTTATTGTTGTTCTATCAGCCCACAAAACAATGGGTAATTCTTCTGCCCATCTTCCTTTCTTAGCTCCTAGTCTCTTCTTCAAGTTGTTGACAATTATCTTGTTCGAGGATTCTACTTGTCCATTTGCTTGAGGATGTACTGGAGTAGATGTGATCATTTTGATTCCCCAACTCTTGCAAAAGTCAGTAGTCCTCTTACTTATAAACTGAGAACCATTGTCACAGATTATCTCGGCTGGTACCCCAAACCTGGTCAGGATATTCCTTTTTATGAAGGATACTACTACCTGGTCTCTGACTTGAACAAATGCTTCAGCTTCAACCCATTTAGAGAAATAGTCAGTCATTGCCAGCATAAAGACTTTTCCTCGTGGAGCTTTTGGCCATTTTCCTACTATGTCCATCCCCCACTTCATGAATGGCCAAAGGGAAGCAATAGGATAAAGTGGTTCAGCAGGTTGATGCAATATGTTACTGTGCCTTTGACATGCATCACACCTTCGGGCATATTCTGCAGCATCTTTCCTCATCGTAGGTCAATAGTATCCTATTCTTAATACCTTTGAGAATAACGACCTGCCCCCAGTATGGTTACCACAATCTCCTTCGTGTATATCTTGAAGAACTTCTTTAGTTTCGGGATCCTCCAAGCACCTCAGGTAAGGTCCTGCAAGAGATTTCTTATACAAAATATCATTTATAATAGTGAATCGTGATACCTTCATTCTAAAGGCCTTAGGATTCTCATCCTTTGGGATGTGTCCTTTCTTGAGATATCTCATAATTGGAGCCGTCCAGGACTTAGGATCCTCCTCGGGATACTCATCATCAGGATCCTGGATACTTACTACTTCCTTATCCTGGGATTTGAGAAGATCCATCGCAGGATACAGGATATGTAGTATTGGTATTTGGGTTCCCTCCGGTATCCTGACTGATGATCCTAGATTTGCTAAAGCATCAGCTTCAGCATTATCCTCTCTTGGTACATGTTCAAGTGTAAAAACATCAAAATATCATGCTATTTTTTTGAGAATTTCGAGATACTCGATTAACCTCTCACCTTTAACTGCATAGGATCCATTAAAATGATTAGTGATTAACAAGGAATCAACATACACCTGCAAACTCTTAATATTCATGCTCTTAGCCAATTCTAACCCTGCAATCAAAGCTTCATATTCTTCTTCATTATTAGTGGCAGGAAACTCACACCTAATAGCCTGGGGTAATATGTCCCCCTGTGGCGATTTTAGTAGTATACCCAAACCTACACCTCTTACATTAGATGCACCATCAGTATATAACGTCCAGGATTCTAAATTTTCTCCTAGCTGTTGTACTTCTAGGTCTACTTCATTTTGAATATCACTACTGAAATCAGCCACAAAGTCAGCTAGGGCCTGAGACTTTATGGCATTTCTAGGTTCATATACTAGATCATAGGCACTTAATTTTACTGACCACTTAGCCATCCTACCTGACATCTCTGGTTTCCTAAGCACATTTTTAACAGGATAGTTGGTTTTAACATGAATCCTATGTGTCTCCAAAAAATGTCTAAGTTTTGTCGATGCCATAACTAAGGCCAATATCAATTTTTCTAAATGAGAATATCTAGTTTCAGCATCTAATAAACTTTTGCTAACATAATAGATAGGATATTGCTGACCTTCGTGATCCTTTACCAGGACAGCACTTACCGCATTCCCTGATACTGCAAGATACAGGGATAATAGTTCACCATTTTCTGGCTTCATCAATAGAGGTGTAGTTGAGAGATATTGTTTTAATTCCTGCAAGGCTATTTCATGTTTCTCTCCCCATTCGAATTTCTTATTCTTTTTCAGGATATCATAGAATTCCTTGCATTTTTCCGAGGATCTTGAGATAAATCTGTTTAATGCTGCTACTCGTCTCGTCAGTCTTTGTACATCTTTCATGTTGGAAGGTGACTTGATATCCAAGATGGCTTTGATCTGTTCTGGGCTTGCTTCTATCCCTCCTTTGGTCACCATATATCCCAGAAACTTTCCTGCCCCGACTCCAAAAGGCATTTAGCAGGATTTAGCTTCATGTTGTATTGGTCCAGGATATCAAATGCTCCCTTAATATCCTGGAGGTGATCCTCAGCCTTTTTAGATTTTACTACCATGTCATCGATGTACACCTCCATGGTTTCCCCCAGCTTGTCTTTAAACATCATGTTCACCAATCTATGGTATGTTGCACCTGCATTTTTAAACCAAAAGGCATAGCAGTATAACAATAAATACATGTCGGTGTCATGAAAGCAGTATCCTCCTGGTCTGAAGGTTCCATTTGGATCTGCTGGAATCCTGAGGATGCATCCATGAAGGTTAACATCTCATGGTCGGCAGTAGCATCCGCCATTGAATCAATATGAGGTAGAGGAAATGGGTCTTTGGGACAAGCTTTGTTTAAGTCTGTGTAATCTACACAGACTCTCCATTTCCCATTTTTCTTTTGCACCACCACTACATTTGCTAGCCATCTGGGAAATTTCACTTCCCTAATCATCTTGCTCTTTAATAACCTTTCAACTTCTTCCTGAATGATAGTGTTCCCCTCTGGAGCAAACTTCCTTCGTTTCTGTTGGACAGGCTTGAAAGACCTATCGATTCCAAGCTTGTGGGTTACAATATCCATGGAAATCCCTGTCATATCCACATGTTTCCATGCGAATGTTGACATCCTGCATTTCAAAAAGCTAGTCAATTGATTGTCAATATCCTGAGGGATATTGGTTCCCACGAGCACCGAGATATCTGGATTATCCTGATCCAGGATAATTTTCTTTACATCCTGCTCTGAAGCCTCCACGATATCCTGGGCTCGCATCTTTAATTGCTATGCTGCATTAGGCTTTGTCGAGGATTTCATCGATGAAGAGTAACACTCCTTTGCTTCCAGTTGATCACTTTCCACCTTGACTACCCCCCAAGGGGTAGGAATCTTGATGCATTGATGGTAGGTCGAAGGCACAACTTTCATATCGTGGATCCATGGCCTACCCAATATAATATTGTAGCAGGATAAGGAGTCCTTGACACAAAATCGTTGCATTGAGTTGACCCCTTCAACATAGACAGACAACTTTATCTCTCCCACGGTATTCCTGGCTTCTCCACTGAACCCAACAAGCATAGTGGATTTCAAAGTAATATCCACCGGGGATACATTCATTCTCTTCAGTGTTTCTAGCTGAATTATGTTGATGGAGCTGCCATTATCTACCAGTATCCTGCGCAAAAAATGATTAGCAACATATAAAGTTATTACCAAAGCATCATGATGAGGATCCTGGACAGTATCCCTATCATCATTATCGAACGTGATCACTTTATCAGTCGTGAGGGTTGACATCATGGTTGGCTTATCTCCCCTCTCTGCCTTAGCCTCCTTTGCATGTCTTTTTGCTGCAGCATAAGAGGTCCCACAGATATTGGATCCTCCTGAAATGAAGTTAATTATCTTGGCATCCACAGGAGGTGATGCTGCTCGTTCAGGATCCTTCTCAGTATCCTGACCCTTATTCTTCTTTCTTCCCAGGAGGTCCTTCAGATATACCTTGCTCAAGAGATAGCTTATTTCTTTTCTCAGAGCAATACAATCCTCTTTGACGTGTCCGAAATCCTCATGGAAGGCACACCATTTGGACTTATCCTTCCAATCAGCTTTTTATTAATTCTTCCGGGGCCACCTTGCCTTGTCTCCTAAACCCTGCATAGCATACATCAGTTCAGGTATATTTACAGAAAAACAATATTCTGACAACTCAGGATACTTTTCAGGATCCTCTTCTTCAACAGCGTTCACTTTCTAGCTGTCATTCCTGTCATATGGCTTAGAGCGATATGGTTTATACAAGGATTCTGATTTCCTGTTGGTTGACTAATAGGTTGTGGATGAATTCATCCTCTCTTGCATCTTTTTTTCATCCTCCAGTCGAATATTTCTTAAAGCCCCGTTCCGAGCTTCATCCAGGTTCCTGCAGGGATTCATTACAAGATCCTAGTAAAATTGAGAATCTTTCTGCAATCCCATCTTGAAAGCCTGCACAGCTGTTGCAACATCAAGATGCCGGATATCTAAGGATTCCCGGCTAAACTTTTTCACATAATCTCTCAAGGATTCCTAAGGTCCTTGAGTTATCCTGTAGAGATCACTGGTTAGTTTTTCAAAACTTCGACTGCAAGAAAATTGACTATTAAATAAATTTACTAAATGAGAAAATGATGTAATCAAATGACGAGGAACGTTTAAAAGCCATTTTAAGGCTGATCCTGTTAAGGTAGAACCAAAACCCTTACAGAGGCATGCTTCCTTGAGATCTGGAGGGATAGGGTTAATTTCCATCCTTTCCCTATACTGGGCAATATGCTCTTCAGGATCCGTAGTTCCGTCATAGATCTTCATGTTGGGGGGTTTGAAATCTTTTCGGGATTTCAGCATCACAAATAGGATATGCAAACCGAGATATCTTGTGGCTATCCTGGGATACTTCTAGGATTGGCTGGACTACTCCAGGTACACTGGATATCATGTCCTTTAACTTTTGAAGCTCCCTGGAAAGAGCTGATGTCATACCTGCATCCTGCAAAGATACAATACCATTAGTAGTGTTTTGGTCAAAAATCAGGCTAAGATAGTGTAGCCAAATCTTTGTGTGAGGAATGATGCTTGAATCAATGAACAATGTTGAGGATAACTCAGAAATGTAATGAACAATTGACACAAGGATTTATACGAGGAAAAAGCCCTTGATCAAGAGTTGATCTCCGGCATAAAAAACCTCGGGTGATGGAAACTACCGATCACCAACTAAGATTAAACAAAAGAAGTTTACAACTTGGGATGATAACAAGCTTGTTACAAGGATCACTAATGTGCAATAAAATGTATGAAATCGCCAAGTAGTGTTCGAGAGCTGTTTGAGAGTTATTGCGAGAGTGTGTGTGTTTGCTAAAATTAGCTAAGTGTTCTACTCAAGCTTGTTATCCCCATTTTAAATTAGAAATAACCAGTCTAACTAACTATCTGCAATTCATGCAAGTTCCCCACGATCTCCATAACGTCCATAATGGTTAAACACGTGCGGAATATTAAGGGAATATGCTCCAGGAATTTCGGTGAAACTTGGTCCATGCCTTTGTTCCTGCAAAACAAGTTTACGCACAAGGTAGACAATTGTTAGTATAAGGACAACAATAAGGATCCTGAATCCTGATCCTGCAACACCTACTGAGGATCCTTAATTCAAATAGAATTGAGGATCCATGATCCTAGTAGCATTTGAGGATCCGTGATCCTTAGGATGTAAAAATCCTCCCCTAACAATTGCCCCCAAAATATAAGGAGTGAAGTGTAATTTTGGCGAGTTATATTTTCTTGATCTTATCCGCAACAAACTAACGGATATATAGCCGTTAAGATCGAACTATCCGTTGCAGATCCTACGCCATTTGAAGCGACATCCCTGCAAAATCATGATTATAAATTCAAGTTAGATATAAGGGTTAGGAAGCATTTAAATTCGTGCGTTACATCCTTTAAATCCTCATTCGAAGACCAGGCAGGTACTTCTCTCTCCTTTCTCTTTCTTACACTGTTCTTCTTCTTTCTCAAAATCTCCGAATCACAATGAAGCTAAGATCATCCCCTGCTAAGGATCATCGAAAAGACAGTCCTTTAAAAAGCCAAGGGATCATCAAAGACACTCCGAAGGAACGTTGCTGCTTCACCGATCCTGAGATCGACAGGATTCGCCATTGCTTTCCGGCGAGCACTGTTTTCAAACCCTTTGACCCTACCGTCCTGAGTGATTTTACCTCTGAAACCTGGGTTGCATTTCCAGTCACCCCATTCTCTATAGGATACTCCTATCCTTTTCCTGCATTTACCCAATCTTTCTTCTCCCTTACCGGTATATCCTATATCCAGGCTATGCCAATGATGTGGAGGGTTCTATTTACCCTTGAGAGGATCATTGAGCAGGAGGATATAGATTTGGGAATGTCTGAACTTGCCGAATTGTACAACCTTGTGAGCCACGTTTCACATCGCTTTCTATTCAAACACAAACCTGGTGAGGCACACCCGATCCTGAAGACCACCAAAAACGACACTAAGTGGAAGAAACGATTCTTCTTCGTTAGGAGGGATTCTATCCCGGATGGGAAGGATCTCCCTAGAAAATGGGCCACTCATGGTAGGATAGAGGATCCTTATAGAAGGATCATAGGATAACCCTGTTTCCGTTGAGGATCACTAACATCTGTTTATATCTTTTGTGCAGCTATTTCTGTTTCACATATCATTTCATCACCTGCAACCAAGGAGAGGGTCGACGCTTTCCGGAATCTTGATCCTGCAATAAGATCTTTTCAAGCAAACACCAAGGATTCTCAAGAAGTATCCTCAGGCTCCGTTACAATGTCAAGTAAGTATCCACGTTTACATATTGTTAAATGTTGAAATGTAAATAAAACAAGAATACTTATCTGTTGTTTTGGATTGATAGGTGCTAGAAAATCCTCAAGGTCTGCCTCCCGCTTCAGTGTTACCGATCTTACTGTTGTTGCTCCCAGGTCTGGGAAGAAGAAGACTGCTGCTAGCCCGAGTGCCGTAGTTCCAAAGCCTGTTACCTCCAAGGGGGGAAGGAAGAGGAAGGCCTCTGAGGCTGAAAATCTTGAAGGCTTGCCTCTTATCCGCCACCAATTCCAAGAATACTTTGCTGATGTAAGGATCACTGACTCTGCTTGATTATCCTGCCCACTTGAGGATCATGTGATCCTGAACTTTACCTTGTCTTCTTTGCAGAAATTTGCTGAGGTCGAAATGTTGTTTGATGCATACGTTGAAGAGGCGGAGCAGAAGCATCAGGAGTTCCAAAAGTTCTTCCTGGCCAAGGATCAAACCATCTCCTCCCTTGAAAAGGACCTCAATCTGGCGAAGAAGCAGGTGGTCATGGCCCAGATAAATGCTGATCATGAGAAAGCTGAACTGCTGGAGGATGCTAAAATCTCTACCGCCATCACCATGTACAAGATCAAGCTACAACTGGTCCAGGAGGCTGAGGATCCTGACTTCGACAGGACCACTTGGGACAACGAGGGCTGGAAGGCGAAGCTGGCTGAGCTAGAGTATGAAGAGGAGGAGGCTACAGAGGTCTTGGCAATTGAAGCAAGTGGTAGTGGAAAGGATCAGGATGGGGGTGATGATGCTGGTGGTGATGCAGCCAAGGTGTGAGCTGCTGAAATGGGTGATGATGGATATTTCTAGACGCGGCCGGAGCCCATTTTTTAGGATTTGGTAGTTTTTTTTTTTTTTGGTTATGGTGTTTTTTATGAACAATTGTTGGTCTGTAATAACTAAACAATACCTATTAGGGTTGAGGATCATGGATCCTTTGAACAATAGGTAGGATAATAGGTGGTGGAGGGATCCTCTGTTTGGGGGATGAAACCACTTGTTATCCTGCCGTCTTTTGTTTCCTACACTTTCAAGACCCGTTAACAATGGACACCCTTTGCCAACCCAAGTGGACGGGCCACGTATTGCTGGTAGAAATTTGGGTTGGCAATTTTGACAACCGTAAAAGGGTTTAACCTTTGTGAATAAATAAAATTTTAAATTTTTGGCTACTTCTCGTGTTGTTATCCTTATGAATTCTTTATTTTTCAACTGTTGTTATGTACTTTGTTTGAATTTGTAAGTAAAGGATAAAGGTTTAATAAATCATGTTTAAAAGTTTTAGGATATGATCAAGGATCAAATATCCTATAGTTGACAAATTCAGAAAAGTTATGTAACTTAAGGATCATTAGTTCTGTTGTCAAAGGATAAGGGTCACTTATATAAATAAAGAATAAAATTAAAGTGTTTTAGGATCATACCTGAGAATCCAAGTTAGGATCTTAACCTTTAACATCTATAATCAGGATAACCAAAAGACAAACCTTAGTAGAAGGTAAGGATCAGGGATCCTTAGCTGTTTAACTTCGAAAGCCTGAAACAGAATACAACTTGGGACTAAGCCAATATAAGAGAAAAGTTAGTAACAGGGGACAAGCCCAACAATTCTGGGGACAAGCCCAATATACTGGGGCAAGCCCAAAGGATAACTGGGGACAAGCCCGAAAGATAACTGGGGACAAGCCCAAAGGATAACTGGGGACAAGCCCAAAGGATAACTGGGGACAAGCCCAAAGGATAAGTGGGGACAAGCCCAAAGGATCTTGTGTAAACTGGAGTATGGCCCTCACTGGCGACTATCCAAACTTAGTGACATGAAAATGCCAAAACCTTAGCTAACGTGAAAACGTTAGAAACCTTAGGAACGGATGTATGGTACGTCTACCATTATACGTAGGATCCCGGATACAGCCAGTACAATGAAATTGTCAGCCCCTAAAGCGAGTACTGATCCCATTGCCATGAATTGTACCAGGATCATCGTGCGCTACTGGCGATACTGGGGACAGGCCCAAAAACTGGGGACAAGCCCAAACAACTGGGGTCAAGCCCAAATAACTGGACACCTCTGTGGATACTCAATCCTTTGTTAAGGATACCTAAACCTTCTGCAAAACTCAGAATCAAGTGAAGGGAGGATAAAGGATCCAGGATCCTTATCCTTGTATATAGGATAATTAAATAATGAAATAGTTTGAGATTAGATCATTACCAAAATGAGGATCTTTTGTCCTGTAAGGATCCTTCGAGGATACTTGTTAGCTAAGGATCATGGATCCTTATTACATGAAGTATTTCTTCAAGTGGACAGCATTTCAAGCTCTTGGTAGCAAATCACCTTCCATTGGTAGCAAATAGGGGCCTTCCCACTTTGGTGCTAACTTTCCATCAGCAGGATTGGTGGTATTCTGAAATGCTTTCCTTAATACCATATCACCAACTTGGAATTTCCTGATCCTGACATTCTTATTGTAGGCTCCTGCCATCCTTTGTTGATAACTGGCCATCCTTATCCTTGCCAAATCCCTGAGTTCTTCTATAGTATCCAAGTCTTGAACCAAGTTTTTAGCATTTTCTTCAGGATCACGAATGCTTGTTCTTGCAGTAGGAACCACCATCTCTGTAGGGATCAATGATTCTGCTCCAAATACCAAAGAGAATGGAGTTTGGCCAGTAGCATTCTTGGGAGTTGCCCTATCAGCCCAAAGTACATAAGGTAGTTCTTCTGCCCATTTTCCTTTCTTGGATCCAAGCTTCTTCTTCAAATTGTTGATGATGATCTTGTTGGATGATTCTGCTTGGCCATTAGCTTGTGGGTGGACTGGTGTTGATGTTATCATCTTAATCCCCCAGCTGTCACAAAAGTTAGTAGTTCTACTCCCAATAAATTGGGATCCATTATCACAAACAATTTCAGAAGGAATACCAAATCTAGTAATAATGTTTCTTTTAATAAAGGATATCACTTCTTTTTCTCTAACTTGAGCAAAGGCTTCAGCCTCTATCCACTTGGATTTAATATGAAACTTTTCCACCAGGTGCCTTGGGAAGTTTACCAACTATATCCATTCCCCATCTCATAAATGGCCAAGAAGAGGATATAGGATGCAAAAGTTCTGCTGGTTGATGAAGGATATTACTATGTCTCTAACAAGGATCACACTTCTTGGCATATTCCACAGCATCCTTCTTCATAGTAGGCCAATAGTATCCTGTCCTCAGGATCCTTGAGAATAATGCCCTGCCCCCAGTGTGGTTTCCACAATCTCCTTCATGAAAGGCCTTTAGGACTTCTTGAATGTCAGGATCCTCAATGCATCTTAGATATGAACCTGCAAGAGATCGTTTATATAACATATTATTCAATATTGTGAATTGAGATACCTTGATTTTGAAAGCCCTGGGGTTTTCTCATGTAGGAATCTCTCCATGTTGTATGTATCTCATGATTGGAAGGATCCATGATCCTGAATGAGATTGTGTATCATCACTAGGGATGATTGCAGAATCCTCTCCTATCTCCATGGCTACATGATCCTCAATAGCGGGGGATAGGATGTGGATAATAGGGATCCTGATATCCTCTGGAATCCTCAAGGATGATCCTAGATTGGCCAATGCATCAGCTTCTGCATTCTCTTCTCTGGGTACCTGTGTCAAACTAAAGGAAACAAAAGAGAGTGCCAATTCTTTGACTATCTCTAAATATTTGATTAGTTTTTCACCTTTAACAGCATAGGATCCATTAAAGTGATTAGTAATTAACAATGAATCTACATGTACCTCAAGATACTTGATCATCATATGCTTGGCAATTTGCAAACCAGCTATCAAGGCTTCATACTCAGCCTCATTGTTAGTAGTTTGAAACTCACAAGCTATGGAGTGGGGTATTATGTCCCCCTGTGGCGATTTTAGTAGTATTCCAAGTCCTGTTCCTTTGACATTGGAGGCTCCATCAGTGAAGAGTATCCAAGGATCCTTAGTTTCTTCTAGCTGTTGGACTTCTAATTCAGCTTCCTTTTGCAAATCACTACTGAAATCTGCCACAAAGTCAGCTAAAGCTTGGGGTTTAATGGCAGTCCTTGGTTCATATCTTATATCATAAGCACTAAGCTTCACTGCCCACTTAGCCATCCTTCCTGATATTTCAGGTTTCCTGAGAACATTCTTAATTGGAAAATTAGTCTTAACAATAATGGCATGAGTTTCAAAATAATGTCTTAATTTAGTAGATGCAATAATTAGTGCAAGGATAAGTTTTTCTAAATGTGAATACCTGGATTCAGCATCAAGCAAACTCTTACTTACATAATAGATAGGATGTTGTGTACCTTCGTGATCCTTAACAAGGACCACACTTACTGCTTTAGAGGATACCGCCAAATACAAGGATAATATATCCCCTTTTCTGGTTTCATCAAGGCAGGGGCTGAGGATAGGCAATCCTTAAGAGCTTTGAGAGCATTTTCATGCTTTTCAGTCCATTCAAATTTCTTATTCTTCCTCAAAATGTCATATAATTCCTGAGGATTTGGATATGAACCTGTTCAAGGCTGCGATCCTGCCTGTCAATCTTTGCACATCCTTAGCATTGGTAGGAGATTTGATATTCACAATAGCCTTAATTTGCTTTGGACTTGCTTCAATGCCTCTTTTTGTCACCATATAGCCTAGGAATTTACCTGCTTTAACACCAAAATGACACTTGGAAGGATTTAGTTTCATATTAAATTTATCAAGGATATTGAATGCTTCCTCCAAGTCTCTAAGGTGATCCTCAGATTTCTTGGACTTAACCACCATGTCATCTATATAGACTTCCATAGTGTGTCCAATTTGTTCCTTGAACATCATATTGACTAGCCTTTGATAAGTAGCACCTGCATTCCTTAGTCCAAATGGCATAGCAATATAACAATATATACCAGTTGGGGTCATAAAGGATGTAGCCTCTTGATCAGATGGTTCCATCTGAATTTGTTGAAATCCAGATGAAGCATCCATAAAAGTCAACAACTCATGACCCGCGGTAGCATCCACCATGGAGTCAATGTGGGGTAACGGGAAAGGATCATTGGGACATGCCTTGTTTAAATCAGTAAAATCGACACATACCCTCCACTTTCCATTTTTCTTTTAAACAACAACCACATTGGCTAACCATCTTGGATAATAGCATTCCTTTCAGGTGCAAACTTCCTCCTCTTCTGATGTATAGGCTTGAATGACCTGTCAATGCCAAGCTTATGAGTAATTATATCTTTAGATATACCTGTCATGTCCTCATGCTTCCAGGCAAAGGTAGTTTTCCTCCTCTTAAGGAAGGATACTAGATCTTGTTCAATGTTGCTGAGGATCCCTGATCCTATGAATACTATGGATTCAGGATCATGAGGATCCATAAGGATTTCTTTCACATCCTGTTCTCTTGCCTCCAAGACATCTCTTGAAGGATGCTTTAATTGCTATTGCTCCCTTGGTCTTGAGGCTGGCTTCATTGATGATATATAGCAATTCTTAGCTTCCTGTTGATCACTCTCAATTTTCACCACTCCCCATGGGCTAGGAAGCTTTACACATTGATGATAGGTAGATGGGACTGCCTTCATGTCATGTATCCATGGCCTGCCAAGGATAACATTACAACAGGATAAGCAACCTATAACACAAAATTTTTGATAAGAATGAAGTCCTTCAATATAGATGGGGAGTTTGATGTCCCCCAACGTATTTTTGGTCTCTCCGCTGAATCCCACAAGAACTGAGGATCTTGGGACAATGTCTGATTTAGGAATGTTCATCTTCTTGAGGACATCAAGCTGAATGATGTTCACTGAGCTTCCTCCATCTATCAAGATCCTGCGAACAAAGTGGTTAGAAATAAACAGAGTAATAACAAGACCATCATGATGAGGATCCTGCACATTGACACGATCATCCTCATCAAAAGTTATAATTTTATCCTTGGTAACAGTGGAGGTCCGGATGGGTCTGTCTCCATTATCCATCTTGGTTTCCTTGGCATGTCTTTTGGCTGCTGAAAAGGAAGTACCACAAATGTCTGATCCACCGGATATGAAGTTTATAACTTGTGCATCTGCTGGAGGAGCAGGAGCCTTTTCGGGGATCCTTTCAGGATCCTGGATCCTTGATTTCTTTCGTCCCAAAAGCTCCTTCAAGTGCCCCTTGCTTAACAAGTAACCAATTTCTTTTCTTAGTGCAATACACTTTTCAGTGAGATGTCCGAAATCCTCATGATATGCACACCACTTAGACTTATCCTTTGTTGCGGCTGGTTTATCACTTTTCCTTGGCCATCTTGCTTTCTCACCTAGACTCTGCATTGCAAGAATTAGTTCATTGTTATCAACAGAAAAACAGTATTCAGAAATGGGAGGATAATCCTCATCATCCTCTTCCTGCTCTACTGCGTGCACGTTCTGGTTGTCAGACTTGTTGTAGGACTTAAACTTGTTATTCTTGAAGTAGGATCCTTGCTTTTCCTGTTTTGAGGATCCTGTCAATCTCTCCTGGATCCTTTTATCATCCTCTAATCGGATAAACCTAAGGGCCCTGGTTCTTACTTCATCAAGATTCCTGCATGGGGTCATAACAAGATCATCATAGAATAATGAATCCCTAAGCAAACCCATTTTAAAGGCTTGTACAGCCGTAGCTATATCCAGATTAGGAATGTCTAAGGATTCTTTACTAAACTTAGTGATATAATCTCTAAGTGATTCATTTTAACCTTGTGTTACCCTATATAGATCACTAGTTAAACATTCAAATTTTCTGCTACATGAGAACTGACTATTAAATAGATTAACTAGATTAGCAAATGAAGTAATAGAGTAAGGGGGAAGACTTAGCAGCCATTTAAGAGCTGATCCTGTGAGTGTGGATCCGAAACCCTTGCTTAAACATGCTTCTTTTAACCTCTCTGGGATGGGGTTGATCTCCATCCTTTCCCTATATTGAGCTACATGTTCTTCTGGATCTGTTGAACCATCATACAGCTTCATAGTAGGTATTTGGAACCTTTTGGGTATCTCAGCATCACAAATAGGTGGTGCAAAACGAGATATCCTATGGCTCCCATCTGCAATTTCAGGAATGGGCTTAACCACTCCTGGAACGCTGGATATCATATCCGTCAGCTTCTATAATTCCCTAGCCATAGATTGATTGATACCTGTATCCTACAGAGAGCCATGGTTAGTGTTATAAGAATTATTGAAAGTGTTACCTCCCAGGGGATTCAAGTTAGGAATTGAAGATGTGAATCCATATTGACGGGATTCTGGTATGATTGAAGGACCAGAAGAGGCAATGGTCTGCATTAGAATGAAGTCTCCTTGATGAACATCTGTGCTTGGGGGTTGTATACTTCTCAAGAATCCTTGATCCTGAAAGATGTTGGATCCTTGAACCTGAGAGGATCCCTGAGGCTGAGAGGATCCTTGAACATGAAATGAGGATCCTTGAACCTGAGAGGATCCCCAAACCATGGAGGATCCTTGGATCCTGAAGGATCCTTGGACCCCAGAGGATCCTTGGACTGTGTACATTCCCAAATATCCTCCTGAGCTGACGAAGGATCCCTGATGCTGGAAAGAGGTTCCCGAAGGATGAAAAAGGATCCTTGAGGCTGGAAGTGAGACCCAAAAGCCTGACTCATAGTTGTTGTTCCATAACGTCTTCCCAATGGTTCAGTTTGGTACTGAATGTCTAAGGCTGCAGATTGTTGGGCAGTTACAGATGGAGTGTCGAAGTCCAGTGACCTTGGTATCAGAGGAGAGTGATCCTCCCCTGATCTCTTCTGTTTCTTGATGTCACCGATCTCCCGGAGGATCCTTTCATTGGTTTTGTCCTGCTCCTGTATGTGATCCCTCATCTACAAAATCAAAGTAAAAAAGATAACTAGTAGTAGGATTCGAAGAAACAGAAGAAGTTGGTGGTTTTGAAAAAATGGGGCTTTGTCTCTTTGCAGCATTTTCAGCATTCTTCTTGGATCCAGAAGGTGGTGGAGGCAAAGGAGGAATGCCCTGTGATGAATTCATTACCGGCATTGAACTTGAAGTGTTCTTCGCTGAAGAAGACGTCTGCTTGGTTGTAATGAACCGAAATGATCACAAAAACAAGAATTTCTCAAGAACGAAGCACCAATTTCCCCACGGTGGGCGCCAAACTGTTTTGGTCAAAAATCAGGCTAAGATAATGTAACCAAATCTTTGTTGTGAGGAATGATGCTTGAATCAATGAACAATGTTGAGGATAACTCAGAAATGTAATGAACAATTGACACAAGGATTTATACGAGGAAAAAGCCCTTGATCAAGAGTTGATCTCCGCCATAAAAAACCTCGGGTGATGGAAACTACCGATCACCAACTAAGATTAAACAAAAGAACTTTACAACTCGGGATGATAACAAGCTTGTTACAAGGATCACTAATGTGCAATAAAATGTATGAAATCGCCAAGTAGTGTTCGAGAGCTGTTTGAGAGCTATTGCGAGAGTGTGTGTGTTTGCTAAAATTAGCTAAGTGTTCTACTCAAGCTTGTTATCCCCATTTTAAATTAGAAATAACCAGTCTAACTAACTATCTGCAATTCGTGCAAGTTCCCCACGATCTCCATAACGTCCATAATGGTCAAACACGTGCGGAATATTAAGGGAATATGTTCCAGGAATTTCGGTGAAACTTGGTCCATGCCTTTGTTCTTGCAAAACAAGTTTACGCACAAGGTAGACAATTGTTAGTATAAGGACAACAATAAGGATCCTGAATCCTGATCCTGCAACACCTACCGAGGATCCTTAATTCAAACAGAATTGAGGATCCATGATCCTAGTAGCATTTGAGGATCCGTGATCCTTAGGATGTAAAAATCCTCCCCTAACAAGTAGCAAGAGTATTATTATTAGATACATTACCAGTCTGAGGATTCTGGCCGTATCCTAAAGCATATCCTGAGCTTCTCACAGTTGACACCCTGACCGAAGAGGGTATCTCAGGAGTATGATTCTGAGAATGGCTAGGCACAATATTCCCCCTGTTATCCTTAGTATATACTGCAGAACTGAAGTTCAAAGCTTTAGGTTGCAAGGGAGTGATAGTATCCTCAGCGGGCCTGCTTGAGCTGGATTTCAAGAGTTGTATTTCACTCATCAGCATTTGGTTGGTCTCCTGCTGTTGCCTCATCTGTTCCTGTACACTACCAAATAAAGTTAGAATTTCTTCATTAGAGGCCAAAACAGGACCAGATCCCAGAATATTGCGAGCGGGGATAACATCCCGAGCCACATGAATTTTAGTTCCTTGTGAAGAGGTTTGCATTCTTGGAGGAGGTGGTGGAAGCACCGAACCAATTGTTCCAGAGGTTGTAGCAGACACGGTCGAAGAGCTCATGTTTGATCTCGAGGCCATTGAAAATAGTGTAGCAAAAAGTTTTGAAAATAGAAAACCAAGTAATGATTTTGCAAAAGCTTTTAGTAGAAATAGCACCACTTGCCCCACGGTGGGCGCCAAATTGTTTTGGTCAAAAATTACCGAAGCAATTTAGTGATCAAATTAGTTAAGTGAGGTAGTGTGCTAAGAATGTGTATCGAAAATATGCTAATTTAATTGTTTACAAAAACAGTTATCAGGATGCGGCTCAGGATATCGAGTTGTATCTACAATCAAACAATGAGCAAAAATGTAAAGGGTGACACGAAATGTACGAGGAAAGCCCTTAATCAATGTAGATCGCCGGCACAAAACCTCGGGAGCTAACAATCGCAGCTGCCTTGTTCTTATTACTTCAAATGTCAGGATACAGTGCAGGATATGATGCGGATCAACTAAGTGTTACAATACAATTCGAATACAAGTGTAAGTGTGTTGTGAGTGTTTGCAGTTAGAGAGAAAGAGAGCTCAAGAGATTGTGTGTTCTTATCTGATCCGATCACTCCTATTTATAGAAAAATGAAAATAACAAACTATCCTATAAAACCGGGATGTTGCAAATATTCCCATTGTGAACGTTGTAGTCTACGTCTTCCGGCTTCAACGTCTATAATTCAACAAATTTACCCGAGTCTTTGGGAGAAGAAGTCCACTTGAACGTTATAGACTTGTTCCAATAATCTGCACGTGAATTACTTAGTTACTACCAGGATATCATATCAGGATGTTACCAATATCCTGATCCCGTATCCTGATCACAACAAAAGAAACATAGTCAGAATATTAGTCAGGATATATGAGCAGAAAACCACCCATAACAGGAAGTATCCAAGGATAGTCACAGGATATCTCGGTTTGCTTATCCTATTTGTGATGCAGAAATTTTGAAGAGATTCCAAACTCCTAACATGAAGCTTTATGATGGGACAATGGATCCTGAAGAGCATATTGCCCAGTATAGGGAGAGGATTGAGATAAATCCTATCCCGCTAGATCTTAAAGAAGCATGCCTGTGTAAGGGCTTCGGTTCCACCTTAACAGGATCAGCCTTGAAATAACTTTTAAACGTTCCACCTCATTCAATTACATCCTTTTCCCATTTAGTTAATTTATTTAATAGTCAATTTTCTTGCAATAGAAACTTTGAAAAACTAACAAGTGACTTTTACAAGATAACACAGGGACCTCAAGGATCCCTAAGGGATTATGTTAATAAATTCAGTAGGGAATCCTTGGATATCCCATACCTTGATGTTGCTACAGCAGTACAGCCATTCAAGATGGGACTACAGAAGGATTCCCAGTTTTATCAGGATCTTGTGATGAATCCTTGCAGAAACTTGGACGAAGCTCGGAACAGGGCCTTGAGATACATAAGACTCGAAGATGACAAGAAAATGCAAGAGAGGATGAATGCATCCTTAACATATGAGTCAACAAACAGGAAGTCAGAATCTTCGTATAAACCATACCGCTCAAAGCCGTATGGCAAAAATGACAACAAGAGAGTTAACGTTGTTGAAGGTGAGGATGGAGAAGAATCTCCTGAGTTATCAGAAGATTATTTTCCGGTTGATATTTCTGAACTAATGTATTCCATGCAGGGTTTAAGGGATAAAGCAAGATGGCCAAGGAAGAATCAACAGAAGGCTGATTGGAAGGATAAGTCCAAATGGTGTGCCTTCCACGAAGACTTTGGGCACGTAATAGAGGATTGCATAGCCTTAAGGAAGGAGATAAGTTACTTGCTCAGCAAAGGCTATTTGAAAGATCTTCTTAGCAGGAAGAAGAATAAGGGCCAGTATACTGACAAGAATCCTAAACGAGCAGCATCCCCGCCACCAGATGCCAAGATTATCAACTTTACTTCTGGAGGATCCGATATATGCGGAACCTCTTATTCTGCAGCTAAAAGGCATGCCAAGGAAGCTAAGGCAGAGAGAGGAGACAAACCAACGAGGATGACGATGCTTACAAATGACAAAGTTATAACATTCGACAGTGACGACCGGGATAACATCCAAGATACTCACCATGATGGTCTGGTAATAACTTTATATATTGCTAACCATTTTGTGCGCAAGATATTGGTGGACAATGGCAGCTCGGTCAACATCATTCAATTAGAAACCTTGAAGAGGATGAACATCCTAGAAATGGAGATTACCTCGAAGTCCACTGTGCTCGTATGGTTCAGTGGAGAAGCAAAGAATACTGATGGAGAGATAAAGCTGCCTGTGTATGTTGAGGGGGTGAACTCGATGCAACAGTTTTGTGTCATAGATTTATTATCCTGCTATAATATTATATTAGGCAGGCCACGGATTCATGATATGAAAGTTGTACCTTCCACTTATCATCAATGTGTCAAGATTCCTACTCCTTGGGGGGGTAGTTAAAGTTGAAAGTGACCAACAGGAGGCGAAGGAATGCTATTCCTCTTCGATGAAGGCCTCAACAAAATCCCAGGTAGGATAGCAACTAAGGATACATGCCCAGGATATCATGGAAGTTTCGGAGCAGGATGTCAAGAAAGTTATCCTCGATGAGAATAATCCAGATATCTCAGTGCTTGTAGGGGTCAATATCCTCAGGATATTGAAAAACAACTTACTAACTTTTTGAAATGCAGGATGTCCACATTTGCATGGAAACACGAAGACATAACAGGTATATCGAAAGATATCATAACTCACAAACTTGGAATTGACAAGTCTTTTAGGGCTGTTCAACAAAAGAGAAGAAAATTTGCTCCTGAAAGGAATGCAATTATACAAGAAGAGGTAGAAAGGCTGTTGAAATCCAACATGATTAAGGAAGTCAAGTTCCCTAAGTGGCTAGCAAACGTGGTGGTGGTCTAGAAGAAGAATGGGAAGTGGAGAGTCTGTGTTGACTACACAGACCTTAATAAAGCTTGCCTTAAAGACCCATTCCCATTACCTCATATCGATTCGATGGTAGATGCAACTGCCGGACAGGAAATGCTGACTTTCATGGATGCATCCTCAGGATTTCAACAAATCTAAATGGAACCATGAGACCAGGAAGATACAGCATTCATGACACCCACAGGTATATATTGTTATACTGCCATGCCCTTTGGTTTAAAAAATGCAGTAGCGACATATTAGAGACTGGTCAATATGATGTTTAAAGACAAACTGGGGGACATAATGGAAGTTTATATTGATGATATGGTGGTGAAATCCAAGAAAGCAGAGAATCACCTCCAGGATCTAGAGTGTGCCTTCAATATCCTGGGCCAGTATAATACGAAGCTGATCCTGCTAAGTGCCATTTCGGAGTGGGGGGTTGGAAAGTTTTTAGGATATATGGTGACCAAGAGGGGGATAGAAGCAAGCCCAGAACAGATTAAAGCTATCCTGGATCTCAAATCACTATCTAACATGAAGGATGTGCAGAGGTTAACTGGAAGAGTAGCAGCTTTGAACAGGTTCATATCAAGATCCTCATAAAAGTGCAAGGAATTTTATGATATCCTGAAGAAGAACAAAAAGTTTGAATGGGGAGAAATACACAAAGCTGCTCTACAAGAATTGAAGCAATATCTTTCAAGTGCACCTCTGTTGATGAAGCCCGAAGATGGTGAACCCCTGTCCCTATATCTTGCAGTATCAGGGAATGCAGTAAGTGTTGTCTTGGTAACGGATGATGAAGGTCAGTAGTATCCTGTTTACTATGTTAGTAAAAGTTTTCTATATACTGAAACTAGATACTCACACTTAGAAAAACTGATATTAGCTCTAGTCATGGCATCAACTAAGCTTAGGCATTATTTTGAAACACATAGGATTCATATAAAATCTAATTATCCTACTAAAAATGTGCTTAGGAAACCTGAAATGTCTGGTAGGATGGCTAAGTGGTCTGTAAAACTAAGTGCATATGATTTAGTATATGAACCTAGGAATGCTATAAAGTCCCAGGCTTTAGCAGACTTTGTGGCTGATTTTAGCAGTGATATACAAGAAGAAGCTGACCTAGAAGTACAACAACTAGGTGAGAGTTCAGAATTTTGGATATTGTATATTGATGGTGCATCCAACATAAGAGGTGTAGGATTAGGGATCCTACTAAAATCGCCACAAGGGGACATATTACTCCAGGCTATTAGATGTGAATTTTTTGCTACTAATAATGAAGCTGAGTATGAAGCTTTAATAGCAGGATTAGAATTAGCTAAGAATATGAACATTAGATTTTTACAAGTATATGTTGATTCCCTGTTGATTACTAACCATTTCAATGGTTCTTATGCAGTAAAAGGTGAAAAGTTAGCTGAATATCTTGAAATTGTTAAAAAAAAATTAGCAGGATATTTCGAAATATTTACACTTGAACAGGTACCAAGGAAGAGAATGCTGAGGTAGATTCTCTAGCAAACTTAGTGTTAGGGGAGGATTTTCTAACAATTAGTGATCCTTATTCGTTATCCTAACTAGTGATCCTTACTTCTGTGACAGGTGGTGATCCTCAGAAGGGCTTTAGGATCAGGATCATGGATCACTTCAAGGATCCTCATACTGACGATTGTTTACTTATGTTTCATAACATCCCGCAGGTATAACAAGCTTGACCAGGTCTTAGCGGCATTCTTGGAGAATATTCCCGAAGTATTCTGCACGTGCTAGATCAAAACTAGACGTTATGGAGAACGTGGAGGCTTGGCTTGAAAGTCGGAGAGTTTGTTAACTAGATATTTTTCTTATTTGAAAGGGGCAACGAGCTAGTTAGTGACACTTAATCATTTTTGGCAGTTTCACACACTCGCAAACACTCTCATACAAGCTCTCGTTCAAACACTTAGCAATTACTTACACATTTTACACATTTCACTGTAGTGATCCTTGTACCTAGCTCGTTGCTATCCGAAGTTGTAAACGTTAATTCATTTATTTGAGCTTGGTGATCGGTAGTTTCCATCACCCGGGGTTTTTTGTGCCGGAGATCAACTCTTGATCAAGGGCTTTTTCCCCGTATAAATCCTTGTGTTGTTTGTGCATTCCACATTGAAGTGATCGTCATTGTTGTTAAACCTTTTGAGCATCATACCCCGTAATCTAGAGTTTGGTTGCAATATTCTCAACAGATTTTCTGACCAAAACAGTTTGGCGCCCACCGTGGGGCAATTGGTGCTTCGTCCTTAAGAAAATACGCATTTCTGTGCTTAATTCGGCTCACTACAACCAAGCAGATGGCTTCCTCATCAAAGAATGCTTCAAACCTGATGCCCTCATTCACTTCCTCACAAGGCGTCCCTCCTTTGCCTCCACCACCTTCTGGATCCCAAAAGAATACAGAAAATGCTGCGAAGAAACCGACTCCCATTTTCTCAAAACCACCTGCTTCTTCTGTTTCAACTAATCCTACTACTAATGATCTCTATACCTTGATTTTGCAGATGAGGAATCATGCACAAGAGCAGGATAAGACCAACGAAAGGATCCTCCGGGAGATTGATGAAATTAAGAAACAGAAGAAAACGGCAGAGGATCATTCTCCACTGATGCCCAGGGCTTTGAATTTTGACACTCCGGTGGTTACTTCTCAGCCGTCAGTGGTTCCAAACATTCAATATGCGGGTGGACCAAAAGGAGTGCACTATGGAACAACAGCTATGACCCAGTCACTAGGTTCATATTTCCAGCCAGCAGGATCCTATCCCCAGCATATAGGATCCCTCACGAGTACAGGAGGATATTCAGGAATGCACCAGGTTCAAGGATCCTCCTTCGTTCCAGGATCATCCCAGGTTCAAGGATCCTCCTTCGTTCCAGGATCATCCCAGGTTCAAGGATCCTCCTTCGTTCCAGGATCATCCCAGGTTCAAGGATCCTCCTTCGTTCCAGGATCATCCCAGGTTCAAGGATCCTCCTTTGTTCCAGGATCGTCCCAGTTTCAGGGATCCTTCCAGATGCCAGGATCCTTGAGGAGTTTGCAAACAGGGAGTTCAGATGTCCATCAAGGAGATTTTATCCCAATGCAGACCAATGCCTCTGCTGGCCCCTCGATCATTCCAGAATCTCAACAATATGGATTAACCTCCATATTTCCTAACTTGAATCCAATGGGAGGTAACACTTTTAATAATTCTCATACTATTAACCATGGTTTTATGCAGGATCCAGGTATCAATCATGCCATGGCCAGAGAATTGCAAAAGCTAAAGGATATGATCTCGAGTGTTCCGGGAGTAGTCAAACCTATTCCAGAGATTGCAGATGGGAGCCACAGGATATCTCGCTTTGCACCACCAATCTGTGATGCTGAGATACCCAAGAGGTTCCATGTGCCTACAATGAAACTGTATGACGGTTCGACGGATCCTGAAGAACACATAGCACAATACAGGGAGAGGATGGAGATCAATCCAATCCCAGAAAAGTTAAAGGAAGCATGCCTATGCAAAGGATTCGGATCCACTCTCACTGGATCAGCTCTCAAGTGGCTGCTAAGTCTTCCTCCCTATTCTATTACCTCATTTGCAAACCTAGTTAACTTGTTTAATGCTCAGTTTTCTTGTAGTAGAAAATTTGAACGATTAACTAGTGATTTATATAGGATAACCCAGGGTCATAATGAATCATTAAGGGATTACATTACCAAATTTAGTAAAGAATCCTTAGACATTCCCAACTTAGATATAGCCACAGCTGTTGAAGCCTTCAAAATGGGATTACTTAGGGATTCCTTATTTTATGATGATCTTGTTATGACACCGTGCAGGAACCTAGATGAGGTAAGAACCCGGGCCCTCAGGTTCATCCGGCTAGAGGATGACAAGAGGATTCAGGAGAGGATAACAGGATCCTCAAAGCAGGATAAGCAAGGATCCTCATTCAGAAACAACAAGTTCAGATCCTACAACAAATCTGATAATCAGAACGTGCATTCTATTGATCAAGAAGAGGATGATGAGGACTATCCTCCAATCTCTGAATATTGCTTTAGTGTTGATAACAATGAACTAATCCTTGCCTTGCAGAACCTAGGTGATAAAGCTAGATGGCCAAGAAAGAATGAAAGGTCAGCTGCAACAAAGGATAAATCAAAATGGTGTGCATATCATGAAGATTTTGGGCACCTCACAGAAGAATGCATTGCATTAAGAAAGGAGATTGGGTACTTGTTGAGCAAAGGGCATCTAAAAGAGTTGTTGGGTAGGAAAAAGTCAAGGACTCAGGATCCTGAGAGGATCCCTGAGAAGGCTCCAGCCCCTCCAGCAGACGCACAAGTGATAAACTTTATCTCTGGGGGATCCGACATTTGCGGCACATCCTTCTCAGCAGCTAAGAGGCATGCGAAGGAAACCAAAATGGATAACGGAGAAAGGCCAGTTCGAACATCGAGTGTCTCCGAAGGAAAAGTCATAACCTTTGATGAAGAGGATCGTACTGATATCCAGGATCCTCATCACGATGGTTTAGTTATTACTCTTTTTATATCTAACTGTTTTGTCCGCAGGATCCTAATAGACGGAGGAAGTTCAGTGAACATTATCCAGCTTGACGTTCTAAAGAAGATGGGTATTCCCGAATCAGAGATCATACCAAGATCCTCCGTGCTCGTGGGATTTAGTGGCGAAACTAAAAACACCCTGGGGGACATTAAACTCCCAATATATATCGAAGGCTTACACTCTTATCAAAAATTTTGTGTTATTGACTGTTTATCTTGTTGTAATGTTATCCTTGGCAGGCCCTGGATACACGATATGAAAGCAGTCCCATCTACTTACCATCAATGTGTGAAGCTCCCTAGTCCTTGGGGAATAGTAAAGATCGATAGTGATCAGCAGGAAGCTAAGAATTGCTACACTTCATCGATGAAACCAGCTTCGAAGTCAAGGGAGCAATTGCAATCAAGGTATCCTCCAAGAAATGTCTTGGAGGCCAGAGAGCAGGATGTGGTAGAAATCCTCATGGATACTGATGATCCTGAATCCAAAATCTATATTGGGTCAGGGATCCTTGGCGAAATGAAAGAAGACCTCATATCCTTCCTCAAAAGGAGAAAGACTACCTTTGCATGGAAACATGAAGACATGACTGGTATATCCAAAGATGTTATTACCCATAAGCTCGGCATCGACAGATCTTTCAAACCAATCCATCAAAGAAGAAGGAAGTTTGCTCCAGAAAGGAATGCCATTATCCAGGAAGAGGTAGAAAAATTGCTCCGGGCAGGTATGATTAGAGAGGTCAAGTATCCAAGATGGTTGGCCAATGTGGTAGTTGTTCAAAAGAAAAATGGAAAGTGGAGGGTATGTGTCGATTTTACCGATTTAAATAAGGCATGTCCCAAGGATCCTTTCCCTTTACCCCACATTGACTCCATGGTGGATGCAACTGCGGGTCATGAACTGTTAACTTTTATGGATGCCTCTTCTGGATTTCAACAAATCCAAATGGAACCATCCGACCAAGAGGATACAGCCTTCATGACTCCAAATGGTATATATTGCTATATTGCTATGCCGTTTGGATTGAGAAATGCAGGTGCAACATACCAAAGGCTGGTGAATATGATGTTCAAGGATCAGATCGGACAAACTATGGAGGTCTACATAGATGATATGGTGGTAAAATCCTTGAAAGCTGAGGATCACCTACGAGACCTGGAGGAAGCATTTGATATCCTTGACAAATATAATATGAAGCTTAATCCTTCAAAATGTCATTTTGGTGTTAAAGCAGGTAAATTCTTAGGATACATGGTGACTAAGAGAGGCATTGAAGCTAGCCCGGAACAAATCAAAGCAATAGTGAACATCAAATCTCCGGCCAATGCTAAGGATGTTCAAAGGTTAACAGGAAGGATAGCAGCCTTGAACAGATTCATATCCAAGTCCTCCGAAAAATGTAAAGAATTCTATGATATCCTAAGGAAGAACAAGAAATTTGAGTGGACGGAGAAGCATGAAAATGCTCTAAAAGCCCTCAAAGATTACCTATCTTCGGCCCCGGCTTTAATGAAACCAGAAAAAGGTGAAGTGTTATCCTTGTATCTCGCGGTATCCTCAAAAGCAGTAAGTGCGGTCCTTGTTAAGGATCATCAAGGTACACAACATCCCGTCTATTATGTAAGTAAAAGTTTACTTGATGCCGAATCCAGGTACTCACACCTTGAAAAGCTTATCCTTGCATTAATAATGGCATCTACTAAGTTAAGACATTATTTTGAAACTCATGTTATCATTGTTAAAACTAATTTTCCAATTAAGAATGTCCTCAGGAAACCAGAGATGTCAGGAAGGATGGCTAAGTGGGCAGTGAAATTGAGTGCATATGATATAAGATATGAGCCTAGGACAGCTATCAAATCCCAAGCATTAGCTGACTTTGTGGCTGATTTCAGTAGTGATTTACAAGAAGAAGCTGAGTTAGAAGTCCAGCAGCTAGAGGAGACCAAGGATCCTTGGATACTTCACACTGATGGATCCTCAAATGTCAAAGGCACAGGGCTTGGAATACTACTAAAATCGCCACAGGGGGACATAATACCCCATTCTATAGCTTGTGAGTTTCAAACCACTAATAATGAGGCTGAATATGAAGCCTTAATTGCTGGTTTGCAAATTGCAAAGCAAATGGGGATCAGGTATCTTGAGGTACACGTAGATTCTTTGTTAATTACAAATCACTTTAATGGATCATATGCTGTTAAAGGTGAAAAACTAACCAAATATTTGGAGATAGTCAAAAGTTTGGCACTCTCTTTTGTTTCCTTTAGTTTGTCACAGGTACCAAGGGAAGAAAATACAGAAGCTGATGCATTGGCTAACTTAGGATCATCTTTGAAGATCCCAGAGGATATCAGGATTCCTATTATCCATATCCTGACCCCGGCTATCGAGGATCACCAGACTATGGAGATAGGAGACGATTCTGCAATTATCCCTAGTGAGGATATTCAATCCTATTCAGGATCCAGATCATGGATCTCACCAATTATGAGATACTTACAACATGGAGAGATTCCTACAGGAGAAAACCCTAGGGCTTTCAAATCTAAGGTATCTCAATTCACAATTATGAATAATATGTTGTATAGACGATCTCTTGCAGGACCATACTTGAGATGCATTGAGGATCCTGAAGTTCAGGAAGTTTTAAAAGACTTCCATGAAGGAGATTGTGGAAACCATACGGGGGGCAGGGCTCTATTTTCAAGGATCCTGAGGACAGGATATTATTGGCCAACCATGAAGAAAGATGCTGTGGAGTATGCCAGAAGATGCGATCCTTGCCAGAGACACAGCAATATCCTTCATCAGCCAGCCGAATTATTGCATCCTATATCCTCCTCTTGGCCATTTATGAGATGGGGTATGGATATAGTTGGCAAGCTCCCTAAGGCACCTGGTGGAAAAGTATTCATGCTAGCTATGACTGATTACTTCTCCAAGTGGATAGAGGCTGAAGCTTTTGCCCAAGTTAGAGAAAAGGAAGTTATATCCTTCATTAAACGAAATATTATAACTAGATTTGGAATTCCCTCTGAGATTATATGTGATAATGGTTCCCAATTTATTGGGGGCAGAACCACTAACTTTTGTGACAGCTGGGGGATTAGGATGATAACATCAACACCAGTCCACCCACAAGCTAATGGTCAAGCAGAATCATCCAACAAGATCATCATCAACAACTTGAAGAAGAAGCTTGGATCCAAGAAAGGAAAATGGGCAGAAGAGCTACCCTATGTGCTCTGGGCTGACAGGACAACCCCTAAGAATGCTACTGGTCAAACACCATTCTCTTTGGTGTTTGGGGCAGAATCAGTGATCCCAACAGAAATGGTGGTTCCTACTGCTAGAACAAATACCCGTGATCCTGAGGAAAATGATGAAAACTTGGCTCAAGACCTGGATACTATTGAAGAAATCAGGGATATGGCTAGGATCAGGATGGCCAGTTATCAACAGAGAATGGCTAGTGCTTACAATAAAAATGTCAGGATCAGGAGGTTTCAAGTTGGAGATATGGTGTTAAGGAAAGCATTTCAAAACACCACCAATCCTGCTGATGGAAAATTGGCTCCAAAATGGGAAGGCCCTTATTTGATTGAAGCTGAAGCAGGAAAGGGGGCATATAGATTGCTAACCATGGAAGGTGATTTGCTACCAAGAGCTTGGAATGCTGTTCACTTGAAGAAATATTTCATGTGACAAGGATCCTCGTAGTAGAGGTGATCCTAGTGGAAGGGATATCCTTAAAGGATCCTCAAAGTATCGGTGATCCTTATTCAGGTAATATCCTAATCTTGAACTATTTCATTTCTTAATTTTCTCATCTAAGGATAAGGATCATGTATCCTTTATCCATCTCTCACGTGAGTTCAAGTTTTGAAAGTTCAGGTATCTTTAGCACAACGTTGGTTATCCACATAAGCAATCCGTCCTTTGGGTTTAACCCCAGTTATTTGGGCTTGTCCCCAGATTCCGCCTGCAGCGCACGATGATCCTGGTATAGTTCAAGGCTTTGGGACCAGTACTCATTATAGGGGCTGATAATTCCATTGTTCTGGCTATGCTTAGGATCCTACGTATAATGGTAGACGTACCATACATCCGTTCATAAGGTTTCTAACGTTTTCACGTTAGCTAAGGTTTTGGCATCTTCATGTCACTAAGTTTGGATAGTCGCCAGTTAGGGCCATACTCCAGTTTACATACGATCCTTGGGCTTGTCCCCAGTTATCCTTGGGCTTGTCCCCAGTTATCCTTGGGCTTGTCCCCAGTTATCCTTGGGCTTGTCCCCAGTTGCTAACTCTTCTCTTATATTGGCTTAGTCCCAAGTAATGCTCTATTTCAGGTCTTTGAGGATAGACAGCTAGGGATCCGTGATCCTTATTTCACTCTAAGGTTTATCTTATAGTTATCCTTATTATGGTTAGGATCCTAACTTGGATCTTCAGGTATGATCCTTAACTATTTTTGATTCTATTCAATCATTTATTTGAATAACCCTTGTACTTGACAACTGAAATTGTGATTCTTAAACTGTATCACTTTTTAGAACTTATCGATTATGGGATATGTGATCCTTGATCATATCCTAAACTTTTTGGATACTTTTTTTTTTATTTTTTCAAAGCTTGATAAGTATAAACAAAATGAACATTATAACAGTTGAAAAGTAACATACTAAAAGGGATAACAACACATGATAAGCGACAAAAGGTTAAGTTTTTATTTATCAACAAAAGGCTAACCCTTTAAAGGTTGTCAAAATTACCTACCCGAGCATCTACCAGCAAAACGTGGCCCGTCCGCTGGGGTAGGTAAAGGGTGTCCATGATAATGAGTTCAAAAGTAGTGCAGGAAATAAAGACGGAAGGATAACAAGTGGCTTCATCCCCCAAACAGAGGATCCATCCACCACCTATTATCCTGCCTATTGTCCAAAGGATCATACATGATCCTTAATCCTAAAAACCTATTGTTCAAAGTACAACCCATGAAATTGTCTTAAACATCACAACCATAAAAACAACCACCAAACTAAAAATTGGGCTCCGGCCTTAGCACATACATCCATCATCGCCCAATTGTGCAGCTCACACCTTGGCTGCATCACCACCAGCATCGTCACCACCAGCCTGATCCTTCCCGCTGCCACTTGCCTCAATTGCCAGGACATCAGCTGCCTCCTCCTCATCATCCTCAAGATCTGCCAACCTTGCCTTCCAACCTTCAACGTCCCAGCTGCTTTTGTCAAAGCTAGGATCTTGAGCTTCCTGGGCCATCTTCAACTTAGTCTGATACATTGTGATGGCAGCAGAAAGCTTGGTATTTTCGATGAGGTCATGCTTTTCATAATCAAAGTTGACCAGCGCCTTGGCCATTTCCTGCTTGGTATCCTGGAGTTCCCTCCGAGCATCAGCAAGTGCAAGATCTTTGAGCACGGCAACTTGTTGGAGATCAGCTATTTTCCTGTCTTGATCCTCTATATGGCCCACATAATCCTCGATCTCAGCAAATTTCTGCAGAAAGAAGATAAGGCAGTTTAAGGTCAAGTGATCCTCATACGAGTAGGATACAAAGGCAGAATTAAGGATCCTTACGTCATTGAAGTATTCGAGAAACTGGTGGCGGATCAGTGCTAGCCCTTGAAGATCCTCAGCATCAGAAGTTTTCCTCTTCTTAACGGCCTTTCCTTTGGTGGGTGCCCTTGGAATGGAGATGCTAGGACTGGTAGTGGACTTCTTCCTCCTGGGTTGTACGAGATCAAGATCAGCTGCGTTGAATTGGGAAACAGGCTTGACAGGTTTTCCAGCGCCAACACATTCAAACCAAGATGAGTATCCTTATCCTATTTCAATTTATCTATTTATTTTAATATTTAAACTATACAAAAGACAGGATACTTACTCGACATGGTAATGGAACCTGAGGATACTTCTTGTGAGTCTTGGGTGTCTATCTTGAATGTCCTCGTTTCAGGATCAAGCTTCCAAAAAGCAGCGAGCCTGTCCTTGGTTTCAGGTGATGTGCGGATATGTGAAACGGCGATAGCTGCAAAACAAGAAAGCAAAAATATAAGTTATCCTTGCAATAAAAGAAAGTTCCTGGTGATCCTTATCAGGATCCTCCATCCTACCATGGGTAGCCCAATTTTTTGGAAGATCCTTTCCATCCTGGATAGAATCTCTTTTGACAAAGAAAAAGCGACGTTTCCAGTCTTTGTCATTCTTGGTGACTTTCAGAAGAGGATGATCAGCACCGGGTTTTCGCTTGAACAAATAGCGATGGGAACCAAAAGTAGTGATATCGTACAGCTCCGCCAATTCTGACATGCCCAAAGCAATGCCTTCTTGTTCGATGATCCTCTCCAGGGTATACAAGACCCTCCAAATCATCAGCATCGCTTGAATATAAGAGATGCCGGTAAGGGAAAAGAAGGATTGTGTGAACTCTGGGAAGGGATAGGTGTATCCTATAGTGAATGGAGTGGCTGGAAATGCAACCCATGTTTCTGAAACACAGTCGCTAAGGGTAGAAGGATCAAAGGGTCTGAAAAAGGCATTCGCCGGAAAACAGCAACGGATTTTGTCTATCTGTGCGTCGTTAAAACAACACTTTTCGTTCGATGAGTCCTTGATGATTTTCTGACTTTGCAAAGGGCTATCCTTCTTGTGATCTTTACCCGGAGAACTTCGGAGCAACATCTTGAAGAAAAGATAAAAACAGAGCAAGAGAGGGAAGAGGATAGAGAGAGAGAATACCTGAGCGTCTTCGGAATGAGGATTATAAAGGGAGTTTCTCTGAAAATTTAAATGCATTTGATCCTATCTATATCTCTATTTATAATCATGATCTTGCAGGTTGTCACTTCCGTGACATCATCATCGCAACGGCTAGTCCTATACTAACGGCTATATATCCGTTAATTTGTTACGGATAAGATCAAGAAAACATAACTCGCTAATTTTACAATTTCACTCCTTATATTTTGGGGGCAATTGTTAGGGGAGGATTTTCTAACAATTAGTGATCCTTATTCGTTATCCTAACTAGTGATCCTTACTTCTGTGACAGGTGGTGATCCTCAGAAGGGCTTTAGGATCAGGATCATGGATCACTTCAAGGATCCTCATACTGACGATTGTTTACTTATGTTTCATAACATCCCGCAGGTATAACAAGCTTGACCAGGTCTTAGCGGCATTCTTGGAGAATATTCCCAAAGTATTCTGCACGTGCTAGATCAAAACTAGACGTTATGGAGAACGTGGAGGCTTGGCTTGAAAGTCGGAGAGTTTGTTAACTAGATATTTTTCTTATTTGAAAGGGGCAACGAGCTAGTTAGTGACACTTAATCATTTTTGGCAGTTTCACACACTCGCAAACACTCTCATACAAGCTCTCGTTCAAACACTTAGCAATTACTTACACATTTTACACATTTCACTGTAGTGATCCTTGTACCTAGCTCGTTGCTATCCGAAGTTGTAAACGTTAATTCATTTATTTGAGCTTGGTGATCGGTAGTTTCCATCACCCGGGGTTTTTTGTGCCGGAGATCAACTCTTGATCAAGGGCTTTTTCCCCGTATAAATCCTTGTGTTGTTTGTGCATTCCACATTGAAGTGATCGTCATTGTTGTTAAACCTTTTGAGCATCATACCCCGTAATCTAGAGTTTGGTTGCAATATTCTCAACAGATTTTCTGACCAAAACACTTAGGATCTACTGTCAGGATACCGGAAGGAACTTGGATAGCAATACTGCATATATTGTATCCTGCGATGGAACATCCTAAATCCCAGGATAAGTAAGTAGCAAGTATCCGGGATCCTGCTGATGGATATCCTGAAACGTATCCTGAGTCCTGGATGACTCCAATTGTGAAGTATCGAACAATGAAAATCCTAGGGCTTTCAGGATGAAGGTATCTCGTTTTACTATTATAAATAATATATTGTATAAGAAAACCCTTGTATTTCTCTAACTCTGTCGACACAGAAGCCTTTGTCCAAGTTAGAGATCAAGAAGTGGTATCCTTCATAAAAAGGAATATCCTGACAAGATTTGGAGTACCGGCTGAGATAATTTGTGACAATGGATCCCAATTCATCAGCAAAAGAACTACAGATTTTTGTAAAAGTTGGGGAATCAAGATGATTACGTCGAGACCAGTGCATCCTCAAGCTAATGGACAAGCAGAATCCTTAAACAAGATAATCGTAAACAACTTAAAAAGAGATTAGGTGCCAAAAAAGGAAAATGGGCAGAGGAGCTACCATTTGTCTGATGGGCTGATAGAACAACTATGAAGAATGCTACAAGGCAAACCCCATTCTCATTGGTGTTTGGGGGTAGAAGCAGTGATTCCAACAGAAATGGTGATACATACAACTAGATCAAGCCTACGAGATCCTGAATCAAATCCCAAAGTCTTATGTCAAGAGTTAGATACTGTTGATGAAATGAGGGATGCAGCAAAGCTAAGGATGGCAGCATACCAGCAGAGGATAGCTAAGTCATATAACAGAAATATAAGGACAAGGAGATTCCAAGTCGGAGATTGGGTATTAAGAAAAGCTTTCCAGAATACAACCAACCCTGCTGATGGGAAATTAGCCCCAAAATGGGAAGGACCATATGAAATTGAATCAGAATCCGGAAAGGGAGCATACAGGCTCAAGACCATGGAGGGGGATATGTTGCCAAGATCCTTGAATGCCATACATCTTAAAGCTTATTTCAAGTGAGTTAAGAATTTAAATTCTTACTCAGGATGGTATGAATTCTATCTTATTTAAATATGTTTGGTTTAATTTATTTATTTTTTGAAACCTTGTACTGAGTTAAGCATCGGAGGGGTGTTAGCCAAGCTAACACCCACCTTAGTGTGAAGGTGTTTTGCAGGATACGTTTCAGGATGATACTCCAGGATGTTGATGCGCGTGTGGTGTTATAGATTTTTTTATATATTTTTAGCCCTTTTTACACGTTAGTCAAGTTTTAAATTTATAAAACACGATATTTTACTAACACCAAACACACATATGGGCAAGTGCACCCATCGTGAGTGTAGTATAGTGTTGGTAAGATACCGAGGTCGTCCAAGGACACAAGAGCTTTTAATATCGGTTTATCCTCAACGTCTAATCAAATCAAAAGTTTAGAAAAATGTTAAACTAGAAAATAAAAACTAAAAATGATGAAAAATAAAAATAAAAGTAAAAACAGATAGACAATATGAATCACTTGGATCCGACTCGTGTTTAGTGTAACCTTTGATTATTTCCGCACTTTTGCACTTTTTAAGAGATTATCTTAGTTATTGTAGTAGGCCCTCTTTTGAAGGTGACGTTACCCTCAACCCAGTAGTTTGAGTCAGCAAGGATACAATCCTAAAGGATTGGATTATTGAAAGATAATTAATTAAGTTATTAATGCATAAGGTGGTAGACCCCTCTTTTGAAGGCGACGTTACCCTCGGCTAAGTAGTCCGAGTCAGCAGGGATACAGTCCTAAGTAGCCGGGTTAAAGTTTTAATACTAGCTTACATATGAGGGGATCAAAGAGTTTGGACCCTCGCCATCCAATACCGGTGGGTATTGAAGGAGGTCCTACTAAATTTGACCCAGGTCCTTGCAGGATCTATACACTGAATAAGGCAAGACTCTTACCAAACCATTCCCTTAACCCCCGACCAGGTAGCCAACATATCTCCATATAGACCGTGGAGATATGAATGGTGAAAATCTTTTATTTTATATAGACAGTAAAATAATGCCAAGACACCACGGACAAATGATAAGGAAGAATCACCTTCAACATAAGAAACTAGTTATTAAAGTCATTAATACATAACCAAATAAAAAGTGCAAAAAGATTAAAAATAAAAAGTATTACACTAGACACTTGTCTTCACCAAGTGATGTAAGAGACTTAGGCAAACATGGCCTTTGATTGTCAAGACCTCTTACGATCAATCTTGGATCCCGAGACGACTCACACACTCTATGATGGATGATGGATGATGGTGTTGTGATGGTGGTGGTGGGTGGGTGAAGTGTGAGAGAGGTGGTATGCCAAGGGATGGTTTGCAAATGAGCCAAGCACCCCTATTTATAGCCTGAACAGCAGCTCGGGCACGGCCCCGTGTCCATCCTCCTTCTCTTTCTTCATTAATTGCAGTTTGTATGCATTAGTTGTCCACGCCCCCGTGTCCGCTGGGCACGACCCCGTGTGCAGAAGCGTATCTGTACTATCAAGATTTCCCCAGATTCTGCGAATCTTAGAGTTGACCACGGCCCTGTGTCCACTGGGCATGCCCCCGTGGTGGGTGATAGAAGCTTCTACAGTTTTGTCTTTTCTGCAGACACTTGGGCACGCCCCCGTGCTCATTGAGCACGGGGCGTGTTCAGCCTTCTGTTTTCCTGTTTTTGCTTGGGAAGATGCTTTCGGGGGGTCGGGCATGCCACGTTTGTTCCTTTTCTTGTATTTATGTTAGATTTAGCTGCCTTTTTTGCTTCTTTTGTTCATTTGAGCTCATTTAATCCTGAAAATACAAAAGGAAGACAAAAACACACTTTTTCCAACATTAGTACTAAAAAGGGGTTAGTTTTGTGCCACAATTGATGTAATTTATATGTTGCATTTTGCACACATCAAATACCACCACACATGAATCTTTGCTTGTCCTCAAGCAAAACTCTTTATAATGTGGCTTTACACTCCCAAATGGAATGGATAGAAGAGAAGGTTTTTTGGGCTTGTCATAGAGTGTCGGGATTTCCAAGATTCTTTATTAAGTTTTTTTTTTATTTATTTACAATCCTATTCGTCATGATTTATTTAAAACATTACATAAGATAAATTACTTATTAGGGCATATCATGCCTTTTTAAAATTCTATTTATATACAAGTTCACATACCCTACGGGGGATCACTCAACACTCGGCCGAAGATGTATTTTAGTGAATCACTCGAGAGCGGCGTGGAACTTACTCCTACCATAAGCTTGCCAAGCAATCAATCCTCCTCCTTTTTAACTATACACCTTTGTAAATATCAAGAGGACTTTTGGGTGAAGGGTTAGGCTTGGGTTAAAGGTAGGTGGTTGGGTTAGTTGTTAGTAAAAGGGCGAAAGGCGTAAAAAGCGTTGGTTTTCGTAAGACTTTTTATTTTTTTGTAACTTTTTATTTTGATGAAGCATTTTTTCAAACAAAGTTCTTCTTGATCAACTTGTTTGTTTATTTTTTTTGGCTTCACCATCATATATATATATATATATATATATTTATAAGGAAGTCATAGGAAAAACCGAGCTTTGTTACTAAAATAAAGGGTTAAAAATAAAAAGGGTTTTGGTGGATAAAAGGGTGTTTGTTTTGGGTTAAGAAATGAAAAGGTTTAGGCTCAAAGGGGTTAACTAGGGGGATTTTGGGTAGGTGGTAAAAAAAATAATGGTGTAGAAATAAAAATGGTTAGTCCTAATGCCTCCATCATTTACTTACTCGGGTTTAAGTTGGTAAGGACCGGGAATGTATCGTCGTGGCAAGTTCTAGAGTTGTAAGAACCAAACGGCTATTCACACAAGAAACGAAAAACGAGCATTTAGTTTAAACATATGTATTTTTATGCTCAATAAAGGCTCAAAACTCACTTTTTGTGGGAATGGGTTTTTATGTGATCAAGTATATATAATCAAATTTTAACTAAACTTGTCATGTCATTTCATAATTTTCTTATGTTGGTTCTTTTTATCACGACGCTATCGGTTGTAAATTTGTATAAATATAACTTTTTTTTAGAACTTGAAATTCCCAAATTAAATCTAGACAAGTAAAAAATGAAAAATATTTGAAAAAAATTGGGGTGATTAGCGGTTCCAATAGAGTTTTGTGTAAGGCTTGTAATTAGAACTTGCAAGATTCAAGGTTTTAGCATCCCCCCACACTTAAATTACACATTGTCCTCAATGTGTCCAAAAAATAAGTTTTTAGGTTGATTAAATGTGTAAAAAGGTGTGAAAAAGCAAAATTTATGTTACTGGGCGTCTGGACACGGCCCCGTGGTGACCAGGCACGGCCCCGTGTTCAGATCGCCAGTAACAGAAATTAGTAAAAAGAAACAGAAGCCTGGGCACGGGGGCGTGTTCAACGAGCACGCCCCGTGTCCAGTTACCTGAACTGGGCATTTTCTGCAGATGGTTGGGCACGGGCTGTGTTGGGTGAGCACGGCCCCGTGTTGAACTTACTGTAATGAAGAAAATTTGTCAGATGGTCATGTTTTTGTGCATGGGGTGCTGGTTCAAGTTTCCCTTGGTATCCTTCACCATCCCGAGTGTGTTTTTCCCATTACAACATCATCCAAACACCAAATTAACTAAAACCATCATTCCATTAAATAGAGAGAATTACATAATATTCTTAAAAAAACAAAGTAGAAAAATAAAAGTTAAAGGTCCTAAATTAGATAGGTCAAGTGATACATAAAATCATCCTAAGGAGTTCTACTTTTACAATAGGAACCCAAAATTCCAGAAATAGTTTTCCGGTATCTAAAAGCTTCGTAGAACTCCAAACCGAGGGGTGTTCCCTAGATGTTGTTAAAGCCATTCTTCTATTTCTCGCGGGAGGAAGAAGGCGACTTCATTTTCCTCAACATCTTATGGAGGGGGAGTGACACCAACCGGAACTCCTTGGAGTATGTCTTGAGGTGGTTCTGGGTGTATGGTGTATCATTCGGCCGGTATGATGACTTCCGGTACCACATTCCAGACCCTTTGGGTGATAATTGGTACCAAAGGAGGAGAGGCGAGAATGTTCAACCTTTGGTGCAAAAGGTTGACCTCTCGAAGACATCCCTCTAGTCCCACCATCAAATAATTAATACGGTCGACCAATGCTTCTTCCACCCCAGTCATCTCATCAATGGCTTCTCAAAAGGCGAAAAGGTAGTTCACAAGAGAATTTTCAACCGTTGATGACCTTCTCCCTTGTCGGTTGTTCCTGGAGTGCGACGAAGATGTTCCGCTAGTTCTGCTCGCCATTCTGAGAAAACAATCCAAAAAGAGTTCAATTTTTACGGAATGGTACCTCGGACACGGCCCCGTGCTCAATGAGCACGGCCCCGTGTTCAGATGTCTGCATAGTTTTGGGACAAGGAATCTTGGAGTTTTAAATTATTTTTAAGGTTTTAAAAGCATTTTTAAGCAGAAATAACTTAAAACACTGTTGTAGAACTTATTTCCAACAAGATTCCTTGAATAAAACTCTATCAAGCATCACCTTAAAGCTTGGAATCATGGTGACTTCAAGCTTTAATGGAGGTATTAAGGAAAAAATTGAAGGAGAAGGTAATGGATAAAAGAGGAAAGGACAAGATGGTTGTTGAGAACCTTCTTTTAGAAAATACCTAGGATGGTATGTGTGAAGATCCCACCAAATCTCTGTCCCTGGAATGGTCCAAATGTGCAGGATTCTTGGCTGCATTTATAGAAAACGACAGCACGCTGCACACGGCCCCGTGTCGGCTGGGCACGGCCACGTGTGCAGACAGGATCCTGACACATTTTGTCCGTATTCTGACAAAAAGTCAGAAAGGAATCTTTTGGTGGACACGGGGACGTGCTGACCTGGACAAGGCCCCGTGTCTAGAGGTTGTTTATGAAGTTTCGTCTATTTTTAAGGAACTTATCCTGATCGGGCGGTTCCTTACTGGATGAAACAACCCCAAAGTGCCTGAGATACCTTAATTGCTCTAGATTAAGACGAGAACGCAAGAGGTTGTCGGTGAGGGTGATTCCTATGCTAAATGTAGGTGGACAAGTCCAACCCTTTCCCGGGCTATCGTTAAAGAAGGTGTATGTCGAATCGCTCAGGTCTATGTATGCACCGAACGAAGTCGATGGAGAGTCCTTCACGGCACAATCGATACTGGGACGACTATCGCCCAAGTCTTCGCTAGAGTTAGAGGTAATATCGGGAGCAACGAAGTTGTTTTTATTCGAATGCGATCCCAACAATTCTTCTTGGGTATCATCTTGAGATGAATTATTGATATCCATCTTAAGTTCTTTTAACCAATTAAGAATTAGATCTTCCAATTGAAATAGTTCATCAAGAAGCATTTCTCCTAGAAGGTCCGGTTGAGAGCATTCGATGGAGAGATATGGATTATTTTTACTTTCGCCCCTCTTAAGGCTATAGTTAAACAATGGGGTTTAAAATTTAGAAAATAACATCCTAAATCCTTATGAGGGCCTCCACATATTTGACACCACGTACCATAAGAGTGCCGAAAGTAAAAAATATCAGTATCACTCATTTTTGTGTCAGAAATTACCAACCGTCGGGATCTTACGGTTCTGTTTTCAGTAACTGAAACTTGGGCACGGGGCGTGTTGAGTGGGCACGGCCCTGTGTTCAGCTTACTGTCTGACTTAAAACAGGATTGCCAGTTCCAAAGATTGGGCACGGGGCGTGTTCAGCGGGCACGGCCCGTGCTAAGTTCTGTAGAAGCTGAAAAATCTAAAAAAATCCTAAAAAAAACAGAAAAAATTAGAAAAAACAATTAAGCCGTTGATTCCTAACTTTCTTAAAATCATTGTGTCCCCGGCAGCGGCGCCAAAAACTTGATACGCGTGTGGTGTTATAGATTTTTTTTATATTTTTAGCCATTTTTACACGTTAGTCAAGTTTTAAATTTATAAAACACGATATTTTACTAACACCAAACACACATATGGGAAAGTTCACCCATCGTGAGCGTAGTATAGTGTTGGTAAGATACCGAGTTCATCCAAGGACATAAGAGCTTTTAATACCGGTTTATCCTCAACGTCTAATCAAATCAAAAGTTTAGAAAAATGTTTACCTAGAAAATAAAAACTAAAAATGCTGAAAAATAAAAATAAGAGTAAAAACAGATAGACAAGATGAATCACTAGGATCCGACTCGTGTTTAGTGTAACCTTTGATTATTTCCGCACTTTTGCACTTTTTAAGAGATTATCTTAGTTATTGTAGTAGGCCCCTGTTTTGAAGGTGACGTTACCCTCAACCCAGTAGTTTGAGTCAGCAAGGATACAATCCTAAAGGGTTGGATTATTGAAAGATAATTAATTAAGTTATTAATGCATAATGTGGTAGGCCCCTATATTGAAGGTGACGTTACCCTCAGCAAAGTAGTCTGAGTCAGCAGGGATACAGTCCTAAGTAGCCGGGTTAAAGTTTTAATAGTAGCTTACATATGAGGAGATCAAAGAGTTTGGACCCCCGCCATCCAATACCGGTGGGTATTGAAGGAGGTCCTACTAAATTTGACCCAGGTCCTTGCAGGATCAATACACTAAACAAGGCAAGACTCTTACCAAACCATTCCCTTAACCCCCGACCAGGTAGCCAACATATCTCCATATAGACCGTGGAGATATGAATGGTGAAAATCTTTTATTTTATATAGACAGTAAAATAATGCCAAGACACCATGGACAAATGATAAGGAAGAATCACCTTCAACATAAGAAACTAGTTATTAAAGTCACTAATACATAACCAAATAAAAAGTGCAAAAAGATTAAAAATAAAAAGTATTACACTAGACACTTGTCTTCACCAAGTGATGTAAGAGACTTAGGCAAACATGGCCTTTGATTGTCAAGAACTCTTACGATCAATCTTGGATCCCAAGATGACTCACACACTCTATGATGGATGATGGATGATGGTGGTGGATGATGGTGGTGGTGGGTGGGTGAAGTGTGAGAGAGGTGGTGTGCCAAGGGATGGTTTGCAAATGAGCCAATTACCCCTATTTATAGCCAGAACAGCAGTTCGGGCACGGCCCCGTGTCCATCCTCCTTCTCTTTCTTCATTAATTGCAGTTTGTCTGCATTAGTTAACCACGCCCCCGTGTCAGCTGACGCCCCCGTGTCAGCTGGGCATGACCCCGTGTGCATAAGCGTATCTGTACTATCAAGATTTCCCCAGATTCTGCGAATCTTAGAGTTGACCACGGCCCCGTGTCCGCTGGGCACGCCCCCCGTGGTGGGTGATAGAAGCTTCTACAGCTTTGTCTTTTCTGCATACACTTGGGCACGCCCCCGTGCTCATTGAGCACGGGACGTGTTCAGCCTTCTGTTTTCCTGTTTTTGCTTGGGAAGATGCTGTCGGGGGGTCAGGCATGCCATGTTTGTTCCTTTTCTTGTATTTATGTTAGATTTAGCTGCATTTTTGCTTCTTTTGTTCATTTGAGCTCATTTAATCCTGGAAATACAAAAGGAAGACAAAAACACACTTTTTCCAACATTAGTACTAAAAAAAGGGTTAGTTTTGTGCCACAATTGATGTAATTTATATGTTGTATTTTGCACACATCATTGTTTGCTCAGGATAAATCAAAAGACTAGAGGATTGGCCCCCTCTCTCACGTTTAAGGGATTTATATCCCTTCAATGGTTTAAAGGTATTCACCTTTCTATCAAATTGGGTTCAAACACCCTGCCTAGAGCACAAGTTATCTGAATATAGTTCAAGATGGCTGGACCAGTTCATGTAATAGTGGCTGACAATTTCGTTATTATTGGCTATTTCCTGGATCCTTAAGGTATATGAGGATTGATCACCCTCTCTTACGAAAGGATACTCTCTAAGGTTTGAAGGTTTTCACCTTTCTAAGTTTTGGAGTTTATACACTCTCGCATGTAGCGCATGAAAACATGGGTTTATCCCCAGAAAATCAAAGGTTTATCCCCATTGAAACACAAGATTTTGAACAAGTATTAAAGTTATGATTAAACTACGATTATTGTTTTGGTCAAAAATTACCGAAGCAATTTAGTGATCAAATTAGTTAAGTGAGGTAGTGTGCTAAAGAGTGTATTGAAAATATGATGGTTAAGTTGTTTGGAAAAACAGTATTCAGGATACGGCTCAGGATATTGAGCTGTATCTACGATCAAACAATGAGCAAAAAGTAAAGGGGGTAACACGAGATATATGAGGAAAGCCCTTGATCAATCTAGATCGCTGGCATAAAACCTCGGGAGCTGACAATCGCAGCTGCCTTGTTCTTCTTATTGCTTTAAACTTCAGGATACAGTGCAGGATATTGACCAGATCACTAAGTGTTACAATGCTTTTGTGCGAAAGTGAAAATTGCTAGAGAACAAGTGTAAGAGTGTAGTGAGTGTTGATGTGATGTCCTATTCGATCTGATATACCCACCTATTTATAGTAATGAATTACAAACGAAAACTCCTATAAATATGGGATGCTCCGAATATTCCATTGTTAACGTTGTAGACCGAGTAATGCGGGTTCAACGTCTTCATTTGAACGACTTGGACCGAGTCTTCCGCGGAATGAGTCCTTGTGAACGTTGCTAGCTTCTAACCCGCATACATGCACATAATCTGTTAGTGATCCTGAGGATACCATTCAGGATGTTACCAATATCCTAAATCAGCATCCCAGATGTGAACAGATATCATATAACCAAGATATAACCCAAGATATTTCTCAGGATATGGGCTCAGAATTTCACCTATAACAATTGTCCCCAAAAATGTTACCGTTTAGTATCCTGCCACAAACGGTTACATTTTTCACAGAGATCGAGGCAATTAAGAGATAAGACCAATGATGTGACCGTTTGCAACTTACTCAGCATATATTTACTCATTGCACCCTATATCTTCTCATCCTCATCTCTTTTTTAATCACTACCGATAAGGAAAAAGGTAAACATTCTCTCTCTAATCTTCATCTTCATCCTCCTTTTCCGGTCAAAAATTCAGGCGATCAAATGCCGAGACATACAAGATCCAGTTCTGGTGATTCGGCTCCCACATTCATCCAGCAGAATCTTCTCCAAGAACCGGAGAAAGAGATATGTTCTTTTGATAGTGCCCACTTGTCGGCTCTCAAATCCTCCGGTATCTTTCTGAAAGGAACGATATTCCGGCCGTTCGACCGGGAAATCCGGTCGGATATGGTCTCCAATGAGTGGTTGTGCTTTAGTGCCTTTCCCTTCACCTTAGGGTTACAGTTCCCCTTTCCAGACTTCATCACCGAATTCTTCAAGATTACAAAAATCTCTTTCAGTCAAACAATGCCAATGCTTTGGCGTGTTCTGTCCGTTCTTGACCAGATCAAGAAAAACCACATCCCTGATCTTTCTGTTCATGATCTCCCCCTAGCTTACCGGCTTAGATGCCACGGATCATGTAGATTTTTGTTTTATTCCACCTCCGGCGACCCGTTGATACTTCGTGCCACCAGGAACGAGGATAATTGGCAATCTAAGTTCTTCTTTGTAAAAAGAGACTCAATCCCTGGTGGAACGGAATATCCGGTGAAATGGTTGAAAAGGGTAGGATTTAGGGTTTAAGGATGATCCTGGCTCTTATCCTGTTCCATATCCTGAACTGATTAACTTTCTTTTTTCTGTTGTGCACGCAGCTGATTTCATGAAGATTGCACCTCCCCTTGCTGATTCAAAGAAAAGAATTGACGCCATCAGACTCCTTCCAGAGACTGAAAGAAGTTTCAACCCGTCTCCACCATCTCCAAGTCCTCTTTCTAGTGCAAACATGTCTGGTAAGGATCCTGCAAAATATCCTGTACATACATGTCTTTATTTGATATACTTAGGAGAAATTTTACTCCCTGTATGCAGACTCCAGCAAGGTTCCAGTCTACCTAGACCTTGATGAACTTGACAGCTATCCTACCCTAGTCATGGTCAGGAAAGAGACCCCTGCAACCACCAGCTCCAAGCCGCTCCCGGCTCCTAAGGCTAATCCGAGGACTCGTGCTTCCACAGCAAAAAAAGAGGAAAGGTCCTGAAGTCAGTGCTCCAGGTCTAGAAGGATTCTCCTACGATGAACTCAGCTTTTCTGACTCCTTAGAGCCAATGACATCCTTCCTCAACAAGGTAATATCCTGCTACATATCATGCACATATATCCTGATAGGATATCCTGGTTAATATATTCTAACTCATACCTGAACTTGATGTGCAGGGCCTCCAACATTTGCTCCACCTGTACAACGATGCCTGTGGTACTGCTGCACTCCATGAAGCCAGGATCAAACAGCTCAAAAGTACCGTTGCCGACCAAGGTGCCATTGCTGAAGCAAAGACCCGACACTACGAGGGCATGCTGAAGAAGGTCACCCAAGATGCTGAGCTCAAACTTGCCACCGTCCAAATGGATCACGAACAGGCCATGGTTTCTTTTCGGGAAGGAATCAAAGCCTCTGCTATCGTCTCCCTGCTACAAGCTCCCATCAAGATGGCCTACGAGGCCAAGGTGACAGGCCTTGTATGCCCATCCTGGCCGGTTGAATCCTGGGTGGCCAAGCTGATGGAGCTTGGAGGCAAAGCTGTGCCACTCCCTGCTGAAGCCAGGGAATCCTCTGAGACAGCAGAGGTGGTAGACAAGGCTGGAGATAAGAAGGATGCTGGAGAGGATGCTGGGACAGATGCTGGTGAGGATGCTGCTCAGGATGCTGAAGCTGGAAAGGCAGAGAAGATTGGAGAAGATGCCGCTGTGTGAGGGCATTCAGGTGGGCAATGATGGATATATGTACCAAGGACGGAGCCCACCTTTTTAAATTTGAAAGTTGGTCTGTAATCCCCAAAACAATTTACTTTTTCAGCACTTTACTTTTCTGCACCTGAACAATTTACATTTCCTGCATGCTTTTTGAACAATACAACAGTTAGAGGTGGATGGGTCTCGGTTTGAGATGAAACCTTCAACTGTTGGGTAAATATGTTTAAAGACTAATTGTGCTTTTGGTGGATGGATCTCGGTTTGAGATGAAACCAAAAGCACAAACTTTTGCTATGTTACTAATATAACTTTTCTTTTGGCCTTACTATTATTGTTATTAGTGTACAAATTTTACTTATGAAAACTGTTTTGTTTGAACATTTTTGGGCATATTATGGGAACACATTCTGAGAATATCCTGACAAGTATCATAAGTGATATCCTGGTCAGGATATTGTCATATAACTTAGAAAACTTAAATCATTTGAAAAAAGGAGAGATCATACCAAAGACTCTTAGAGAGTCAATTCCAATCTTCCACCTTAGGAATGTCCCCAGAGCACACTTACAAACTTGGATCCATCCTTTGAATAGTATAATGTATGTCCCCTGTGTACGGCACAGAAATGCAAATGTATTCACACTTTGGCTTGAATATCCTAGGGATAAACCCTTATATCCTGGGGATAAACCCTGAGTTTCATGCGCTACAGGCGAGAGTGTATAAACTCCAAATCTTAGAAAGGTGAAAACCTTTAAACCTTAGAGAGTATGAAAATACCCTTTCGTGAGAGAGGGTGTTCAATCCTCATATACCTTCAAGATCCAGGATATAGCCAACAGTAACGAAATTGTCAGCCACTTTTACATGAATTGGTCCCGCTACCTTGAATTATACCTAGATAACTTGCGCTCCAGGCGAGGTGTTTAAACCCAATTCGAAAGAAAGGTGAATACCTTTAAACCTTTGAAGGGATCAGGATCCCTTAAACGTGAGAAAGGGGGCCAATCCTCTAATCTTTTGATTTATCCTGAGTGCACATCCTGGAGCTATATCCTGAAACATATGCTGCAAAACAACTGTAAACTAAGGTGGGTGTTAGCTTGGCTAACACCCCTCCGATGCTTAAGTCAGTATTGGGTTCGAGATAATAAACAAATATATTTAAAAGAGATAGAATACATACCATTCTGAGATAGAAATTAAATTCTATTCTTACTTGAAATAGAGCTTTAAGTGTATTGCATTCCTGGACCTCGGTAGCATATCCCCTTCCATATTCTTGAGTCGATATGCTCCTTTCCCTGCTTCAGACTCAACTTCATATGGTCCTTCCCATTTTGGAGCTAGCTTGCCATCGGCAGGATTAGTGGTATTTTGAAAAGCCTTTCTTAGCACCCAATCACCAACTCGAAATCTCCTAGTCCTTATATTCTTGTTATATGCTCTGGATATTCTTTGTTGATATGCTGCCATCCTTAGCCTTGCTGCATCTCTTTTTTCATCTATAGTATCTAAATCTTGACATAAGGCTTCAGGATTCTGTTCAGGATCCTGTAGGATAGATCTTGCAGTAGGTATCGCCATTTCCGTTGGAATCACTGCTTCTGCTCCAAATACCAAGGAAAATGGGGTTTGGCCGGTTGCATTCTTTACCGTTGTCCTATCAGCCCACAAAACAAAGGGTAATTCTTCTGCCCATCTTCCTTTTTTGGCTCCAAGTCTCTTCTTCAAGTTATTGACAATTATCTTGTTTGAGGATTCAGCTTGTCCATTCGCTTGAGGATGTACCGGAGTAGACGTGATCATTTTGATTCCCCAACTCTTGCAAAAGTCAGTAGTCCTCTTGCTTATAAACTGGGACCCATTATCACAAATGATTTCAGCTGGTACCCCAAACCTGGTCAGGATATTCCTCTTTATAAAGGATACTACTTCTTGGTCTCTAACTTGAACAAATGCTTCAGCTTCAACCCACTTAGAGAAATAATCCGTCATTGCTAGCATAAAGACTTTTCCTCCTGGAGCTTTTGGTAACTTCCCCACTATATCCATCCCCCATTTCATGAATGGCCAAGGGGAAGTTACATGATATAGTGGTTCAGCTGGTTGATGTAGTATGTTACTATGCCTTTGACATGCATCACACCTTCGAGCATATTCTGCAGCATCTTTCCTCATCGTTGGCCAATAATATCCTGTCCTTAATACTTTCGAGAACAATGATCTGCCCCCAGTGTGGTTACCACAATCCCCTTCATGTATATCCTGAAGTACTTCTTTGGCTTCAGGATCCTCCAAGCACCTCAAATACGGTCCTGCAAGAGATTTCTTGTATAAAACATTATTTATAATAGTGAATCGTGATACCTTCATCCTAAATGCCTTAGGATTTTCATCTTCGGGGATGCGTCCTTCCTTGAGATATCTCATGATTGGAGCCGTCCAGGATTTAGGATCCTTTTCAGGATACTCTGCTCCAGGATCCTGAATACCCGCTACTTCCTTATCCTGAGGATTCGTTGCAGGATACAAGATATGTAATATTGGTATTTGGGTCCCTTCTGGTATCCTGATCGATGATCACAAATTTGCTAAGGCATCTGCTTCAGCATTATCCTCCCTTGGTACCTGTTCAAGTGTAAAAACATCGAAATATCCTGCTAATTTTTTGAGAATATTGAGGTATTCAATTAATTTCTCACCCTTAACTGCATATGATCCATTAAAATGGTTAGTAATTAACAAGGAGTCAACATATACTTGCAAATTCTTGATACTCATATTCTTAGCCAACTCTAATCCTGCAATTAAAGCCTCATACTCTGCTTCATTATTAGTAGCAGGGAATTCACACCTAATATCCTGGGGTAATATGTCCCCCTGTGGCGATTTTAGTAGTATTCCCAATCCAACTCCTCTTACATTAGATGCACCATCAGTATATAACGTCCAGGATCCTGAGGATTCTCCTAACTGTTGGACTTCAAGGTCTACCTCATCCTGAATGTCACTACTGAAATCAGCCACAAAGTCAGCTAAAGCCTGAGACTTTATGGCATTTCATATACTAAATCATAAGCACTCAACTTTACTGACCACTTGGCCATCCTGCCTGACATCTCTGGTTTCCTAATCACATTTTTGACAGGATAATTTGTTTTAACATGAATCCTATGTGTCTCAAAGTAATGTCTAAGCTTCGTTGATGCCATAACTAATGCTAGTATCAATTTTTCTAAATGAGAATACCTAGTTTCAGTATTTAACAAACTTTTACTAACATAATAAACAGGATATTGCTGACCTTCATGATCCTTTATAAGGACAACACTTACAGCATTCCCTGATACTGTGAGGTATAGGGATAGTGGTTCACCATTCTCAGGCTTCATCAGTAGAGGTGCAGTTGAAAGATATTGTTTCAAATCCTGCAGGGCTGCTTCATGCTTCTCACCCCATTTGAATTTCTTGTTCTTCTTCAGGATATCATAAAACTCTTGCATTTCTCTGAGGATCTTGAAATAAATCTGTTTAATGCTGCCACTCGTCATGTCAATCGTTCGACATCCTTCATATTTGAGGGTGATTTAATATCCAAGATGGCTTTAATCTGCTCCGGGCTCGCCTCTATTCGTCTTTTGGTCACCATTTATCCTAGAAATTTTCCTGCCCCCACTCCGAAATGACACTTAGCAGGATTTAGCTTCATGTTATATTGATCCAGGATATCAAATGCTCCTTTAATATCCTGGAGGTGATCCTGAGCTTTTCTTGATTTTACCACCATATCGTCAATGTATACCTCCATGGTGTCCCCCAGCTTGTCTTTGAACATCATGTTTACCAATCTCTGGTATGTTGCACCTGCATTTTTCAAACCAAAAGGCATAGCCGTATAACAATAAATACCTGTTGGTGTCATGAATGCAGTATCCTCCTGGTCAGAAGGCTCCATTTGAATCTGCTGAAATCCTGAGGATGCATCCATGAAGGTCAACATTTCATGTCCGGCAGTAGCATCCACCATTGCATCAATGTGAGGAAGAGGAAATGGGTCTTTAGGACAAGCCTTGTTCAAGTCTGTATAGTCTACACGAACTCTCCATTTCCCATTTTTCTTCTGTACCACGACTACGTTTGCTAGCCATCTTGGAAACTTGACTTCTCTGATCATCCTGGACTTCAACAATTTTTCAACTTCCTCTTGGATAATCGTATTCCGCTCAGGAGCAAATTTCCTTCTTTTTTGCTGAACAGGCTTGAATGATCTGTCAATTCCAAGTTTGTGAGTGATAATGTCTTTGGATATACCTGTCATATCCTCATGCTTCCATGCAAATGTTGACATCCTGCATTTCAAAAAGTTAGTTAACTGCTCTTCAATATCCTGAGGGATATTGGTTCCTACGAGCACCGAGATATCAGGATTATCCTGATCCAGGATAATTTTCTTCACATCCTGCTCCGAATCCTCCACGATATCCTGGGCCCGCATCTTTAATTGCTATGCTGTACTAGGCTTGGTTGAGGATTTCATTGAGGATGAGTAGCATTCTTTTGCCTCCTGCTAATCACTATCAACTTTGACAACTCCCCAAGGGGTAGGGATCTTGATGCATTGGTGATATGTTGATGGCACAGCCTTCATATCATGAATCCATGGTCTTCCCAATATGATGTTATAGCAGGATAGAGAATCCATTACACAGAAACGTTGCATCGAGTTGACTCCTTCAACATATACTGGTAACTTTATCTCTCCTACTGTGTTCCTAGCCTCTCCACTGAACCCAACAAGCACGGTGGACTTCGAAGTGATATCCATCGGAGATACATTCATTCTCTTTAGAGTCTCTAGTTGGATTATGTTGACGGAGCTGCCATTATCAACCAATATCCTGCGTACAAAATGGTTAGCCACATATAATGTTATTACCAGAGCATCATGATGAGGATCCTGGACAGTATCCCTGTCATCAGCATCAAATGTGATCACTTTGTTAGTTGTGAGGGTATTCATCCCGACAGGTTTGTCTCCCCTTTCGGCCTTAGCTTCTTTTGCATGTCTCTTCGCCGCCGAATACGAAGTCCCACAAATGTCGGATCCTCCCGAAATAAAGTTGATTATCTTGGCATCCGCGGGAGGTGACGCTGCTCGCTCAAGATCCTTCTCAGTATCCTGACCCTTATTCTTCTTTCTTCCTAAGAGATCTTTCAGATATCCCTTGCTTAGAAGATAGCTTATTTCTTTCCTCAGAGCAATGCAATCCTCAGTTACATGTCCGAAATCTTCGTGGAAGGCACACCATTTTGACTTATCTTTCCAATCGGCTTTTTGTTGATTCTTTCGAGGCCACCTAGCCTTGTCTCCTAAACCCTGCATGGCATACATCAATTCAGGAATGTTAACAGAAAAGCAATATTCAGATAATTCAGGATATTCTTCAGGATCCTCGTCTTCGATAGCATTCACTTTCTTGTTTTCATTTCTACCATATGGCTTAGAGCGATATGGCTTAAATGAGGATTCTGACTTCCTGTTAATAGACTCATAGGTGTTGGATGAGTTCATCCTCTCTTGCATCTTTCTGTCATCCTCCAATCGAATATATCTTAGGGCCCTGTTTCGAGCTTCATCCAAGTTCCTGCATGGGTTCATTACAAGGTCTTGGTAAAATTGAGAATCTTTTTGCAGCCCCATCTTGAAAGCTTGCACAGCTGTTGCAACATCAAGATGCGGAATGTCTAAGGATTCTCGGCTGAATTTGTTCACATAATCCCTTAGGGATTCTTGAGGACCCTGTGTTATCCTGTAGAGGTCACTTGTTAGTTTTTCAAAGCTTCTACTACAAGAAAACTGACTATTAAATAAATTCACTAGGTGAGCAAATGATCTAATCGAATGAGGAGGAACATTTAGGAGCCATTTCAAGGCTGGTCCTGTTAAGGTAGAACCAAAACCCTTGCATAAGCAAGCTTCCTTGAGCTCTAGAGGGATAGGGTTAATCTCCATTCGTTCCCTATACTGGGCAATATGCTCTTCAGGATCCGTGGTTCCATCATAAAGTTTCATGTTGGGGGTTTGAAATCTCTTTGGAATCTCAGCATCACAGATAGGATATGCAAAGCGAGATATCCTGTGGCTGTCTTGGGACACTTCCGGGATTGGCTGGACCACTCCAGGCACACTGGATATCATGTCCTTCAACTTCTGAAGCTCCCTAGTAAATGCTGATGTTACACCTGTATCTTGCAAAGATCCACTATTGTTAGCAGCATGAGTATTATTATTATTTGACACGTTACCCGTATGAGGATTCTGCCCATATCCTGAAGCATATCCTGAAGGCCTCATGGTCGACATCCTGACCGAGGAGGGAATTTCAGGAGTATGATTCTGAGGAAGGCTGGGCACAATATTCCCCCTATTATCCTCAGTGTACACAGCCGAACTGAAGTTCAAAGTTCTGGGTTGTAGTGGAGTGACGATATCCTCAGCAGATCTGCTCGAGCCAGACTTCAGGACTTGTATTTCCCTCAACAGCATTTGGTTTGTTTCCTGTTGCTGCCTCATTTGTTCCTGCACACTTCCAAATAAGGTTAGAATTTCATCATTAGAAGCTAAAATGGGAGCAGATCCCTGAACACTCCGAGTAGGGATAATATCCTGAGGTTGTGAAGAAGATTGCATCCTTGGAGGATGTGGTGGAAGCACCGGACCAGTAGTAGCAGAAGTTGTAGCAGACGCAGTGGAGGAGCTCATGTTTGATCTTGAGGCCATTGTAAACAATGTGGCAAAAAGTTTTGAAAACAGAAAACCGATTAACGATTTCACAAAGATTTTTAGTAAAGAGAGCACCACTTGCCCCACGGTGGGCGCCAAATTGTTTTGGTCAAAAATTACCGAAGCAATTTAGTGATCAAATTAGTTAAGTGAGGTAGTGTGCTAAAGAGTGTATTGAAAATATGCTGGTTAAGTTGTTTGGAAAAACAGTATTCAGGATACGGCTCAGGATATTAAGCCGTATCTACGATCAAACAATGAGCAAAAAGTAAAGGGGGTAACACGAGATATACGAGGAAAGCCCTTGATCAATCTAGATCGCCGGCATAAAACCTCGGGAGCTGACAATCGCAGCTGCCTTGTTCTTCTTATTGCTTTAAACTTCAGGATACAGTGCAGGATATTGACCAGATCACTAAGTGTTACAATGCTTTTGTGCGAAAGTGAAAATTGCTAGAGAATAAGTGTAAAAGTGTAGTGAGTGTTGATGTGATGTCCTATTCGATCTGATATACCCACCTATTTATAGTAATGAATTACAAACGAAAACTCCTATAAATATGGGATGCTCCGAATATTCCATTGTTAACGTTGTAAACCGAGTAATGCGGCTTCAACGTCTTTATTTGAACGACTTGGACCGAGTCTTCCGCGGAATGAGTCCTTGTGAACGTTGCTAGCTTCTAACCCACCTACCTGCACATAATCCGTTAGTGATCCTGAGGATACCATTCAGGATGTTACCAATATCCTGAATCAGCATCCCGAATGTGAACAGATATCATATAACCAAGATATAACCCAAGATATTTCTCAGGATATGGGCTCATAATTTCACCCATAACAATTATGCTCACACATATTTCTCTGTTTCTAAAAGTCACTAAGTGAGGAAATACTCAAGTATGCTGATTCAACATCCTGCACAGACAGGGGACATCCATGTTGGGGGACATTGCAAATGATTCAAAGGTTAAGATTGAAGATTATTGCCTAAGTGTTTCTGGTATGGATTCTTACTTTTCCTAAGTTTGAAGACCTTGTCTAAGTAAGCTAAGTTTTGTAAGAGATGGTGTATTTGATCAACTTTTGTCAAACATTTTGAATGGAAATAATAAAACAACTAAGTATCATGCCAGTATCCTGATCAGGATATTCAGAACATACTTTTCAAAACAAAACATAACACAAATATAAGGTTGAAAGGTTAGTTTATTATTAACGATTCAAAAGGTTATATTCTTGGCTTCATCTAAAAAACGAGACCCATCCACCAACAATATAACTAGTTCAAAAAACATATTCACATAAACAGTTGAAGGCTTCGTCCTGAAAACATAGGATCCCTCCACCTCCAACTGTTGATTATTGGTATAGCTTCATATCCTGAGCCTATATCCTGAAATTGTTTTTGCAAACGAACAAATCAACATATTTTTCACATGCATTGCTAACACACTACCTCACAAACTAATTTGCCTCGGTAATTTTTTAGCAAAACAATTTGGGGCCCACCGTGGGGCAAGTGGTGCTATTTCTACTAAAAGCTTTGTTAAAATCGCTACTTGGCTTCTTGTTTTCAAAACTTTTTACACAATTATTTTCAATGGCTTCGAAATCAAACATGAGCTCTTCTTCCATTCCTGCTACAACCTCTACCACAACCGGTTCGGTGCTTCCACCACCTCCACAGATGCAAGGTTCTTCACAGGTTTAAGCTCCTCCAAGGAAGGTTGAAACTCATATATCCCGAGACACTATTCCTGCTCAAAATGTCTACATATCTGGTGTTCCAGGGAGAACTCCTATTATGGCTTCTAATGATGAAATTTTAAATTTGTTTGGTAGTATACAGGATCTGATAAAGCAACAGCAGGAAACTAACCTGATGATAATGAGAGAAATACAACTCTTGAAGTCTAACTCCAACAGACCTGCTGAGGATATTGTCGCTCTCTTGCAGCCCAGAACACTGAACTTTAGTTCAGCTGTGTATGTTTTGGTCAAAAATCACACAAGGATAATGCAACCAAATCTGATTTTGTGAGGAATGATGCATGGTTAATTGTATGAACGACAAGTATATGAAATCAACGATGAACACCGAGATTTATACGAGGAAAAAGCCCTTGATCTTTAGAAGATCTCCGGCATAAAAAACCTCGGGTGATGGAAACTACCGATCACCAACTATATTGCAAAAACAATAGTGATCCTTGTACAACTTCGGAAGAAAACGAGCTCAAAACATTGAATTTCTAGTGTAAGTGTGTGTTTTTTGCTAAGTGTTTGCAGAGAATTCGTGTTTTGTGTGTTGTTTGTGTGGTGTGTACGAATTGTGCCTTAATTGAGCTCATTTTCCCCTTAAAAGACAAGAAAAAATCAAGTAACTAACTTCCCGAAAAAGGTGGAAGTCACCCATGACCACCACCAACGGTTATTTCTTCAATATGCACGTGCCTAAAAGCATATTCCACGAGATTCCAGCAAAGAAGTGGTCCACTACGTCCATTACCTGCATTTACACATTAAAAACGTGCAAATTGTAAGTTTTGTTAAGGATCCTGGATCCTCAGACGCGTGATCCTCAGACTCGTGATCCTCAGACTCTGGATCCTCAGACTATCTGCATCATCCATTAAGGATCCGTGATCCATGCTCAGCCTCAGGATAAATGATCCTTAGCATAAAATTCATGCCCTAACAATTGCCCCCAATATGGCAGTTGTGATAAGGATTCACAGCTGTCATATTTCCATCAGAAGCGGACTAGCCGTTGCTGCTGGTAACTAGTCGCGACACTGCCTGTCGTTACTAGTAAGACCTGCATCACCTGCCACCGAGGAAAGGCTTGCTGCTCTCAGAAGGCTTGATCCTGCAATAAGGTCGTTCACGATAAACACCCAAGACTCACAAGAAGTATCCTCAGGTTCTGTCACGATGTCAAGTAAGTATCCTGTTTTTTGTATAGTTAAAAATTTAAGTAAATAGTTAAATAGAAATAGGATAAGGATACTTATCTGTTTTGGATGTGCAGGTGCTGGTAAATCCTCAAAGTCTGCCTCCAAGTTCAGTGTGACTGATCTTGACAACGTACGATCCACCAAGAAGAAGGCCATTGCAAGCCCTAGTGTCTCGATCCCCAAGGCACCCACTAAGGGAAGAGGTGGCAAAAAGAGGAAAAACTCTGAAGTTGAGGATCTACAAGGCCTGCCACTGATCCGCCATCAATTCCTCAAGTACTTCAATGACGTGAGGATCACTGATTCCGCCTAGGTATCCTGCTTATTTGAGGATCACCTGATCTTGAACTGTGCTCTATCTTCTTTGCAGAAATTTGCTGAGATTGAAGACTATTTTGGGAGCGTTGAGGAGATTCTGACGATCGAGGCTGGAGGCAGTGGAAAGGATCATGGTGGTGAAGCTAGTGGAACTGGAGATGGTGATGCAGCAAAGGTGTAAGCTGCATGATTGGGCGATGATGGACACTTCTAGACATCACCGGAGCCCATTTTTTTTTTTAAACATGGTAGTGGTTTTTCGTGGTTGTGATGTTTTAAACAATGATGGTCGGTCTGTACTTTGAATAATAGTTTAGGTTTAAGGATCAAGGATCCTTTGGACAATAGGTAGGATTACAAATGGTAGAGGGATCCTCTGTTTGGGGGATGAAGCTATTGTGATCCTGCCGCCTTTAATTTCCTGCACTTGCTATAACCGCATAAGCAATGGACACCCTTTGCCAACCCATGTGGACGGGCCACGTTTTGCTGGTAGAAACGTGGGTTGGCAATTTTAACAACCTTAAGGGGTTGAACATTTTGTTGATAAATAAAACTTTTAACTTTTTGGCTATTTCCCGTGTTGTTATCCTTGTATATCCTTTTAATTTTCAATTGTTGTGATATACATTTGTTTGAATAAGAAAAGTTAAACAAATTAAGTTCAAGAATTTTAGGATATGATCCAGGATCAAATATCCTATAGTCGAAAAGTTCCGAAAAGTAATATATTTTAAGGATCATAAGTTCAGTTGTCAAAGTATAAGGGTTATTCAAATGAATAATGAATAAAATCAAAATAGTTAAGGATCATACCTGAGAATCCAAGTTAGGATCCTAACCTTTATCATTATAAACAAGATAACCATAAGACAAACCTTAATGGAAGGTAAGGATCAAGGATCCTTGGTCGTTTGTCTCCAAAAACCTGAAATAGGATACAACTTGGGACTAAGCCAATATAAGATAAGAGTTAGTAACTGGGGACAAGCCCAACAAACTGGGGACAAGCCCAAATAAACGGATGTAAACTGGGGTCAAGCCCATATAAACGGATGTAAACTGGGGTCAAGCCCATATAAACGGATGTAAACTGGGGTCAAGCCCATATAAACGGATGTAAACTGGGGTCAAGCCCATATAACTTGTGTAAACTGGAGTATGGCCCTCACTGGCGACTATCCAAACTTAGTGACATGAAAATGCCAAAACCTTAGCTAACGTGAAAACGTTAGAAACCTTAGCTAACGTGAAAACGTTAGAAACCTTAGGAACGGATGTATGGTACGTCTACCATTATACGTAGGATCCTAGGCATAGCCAGTACAATGGAATTATCAGCCCCTAAAACGAGTACTAGTCCCACTGCCTTGAACTATACCAGGATCATCATGCGCTACAGGCGGAACTGGGGACAAGCCCAAACTGGGGACAAGCCCAAAAACTTTGGAGAGTTGGCCAACCACTTTGATCTTCTGTAAAATGATAACAACTCTGCAAAAGCTTAAACTTTGTGAAAATAGATGTTAACTGATTAACATCTTTAACTTATGATAAGTAATAAGTAAGTATAAAATGAATGAAAATGAAAGTAATGTGTTACCAAATGTAGAATCATATATCCTTTGAGGATCCTGGATCCTTAATCAGAATACCGATATCGCTGAGGATCCCTGATCCTTCTTACTTAAAGTATTTTTTGAGATGAACAGCATTCCAAGCTCTTGGTAGGAGATCACCATCCATTGTTAACAAATGATATGCCCCCTTTCCTGATTCAGCTTCAATTAGATAGGGGTCTTCCCACTTCGGTGCTAGCTTGCCATCAGAAGGATTTGTAGTGTTCTGGAATGCTTTTCTTAGCACAAAATCACCAACTTGAAATCTTCTAATCCTGACATTCTTGTTGTATGCTCCAGCCATTCTTTGTTGATAACTAGCCATTTCCTTTTTTCTGACTTTGAGCAAAAGCTTCTTCTTAGGATGCAGATGTTATGTTGGTTGGTGTAGAATATTACTGTGTCTTTGACAAGCATCACATTTCTTTGTGTATTCCACAGCATACATCTTCATGGTAGGCCAATAGTATCCTGTTCTAAGGATCCTTGAGAATAGTGCTCTGCCCCCAGTGTGGTTTCCACAGTCTCCTTGACTTTGAAAGCTTTAGGATTTTGTCCTGTAGGGATCTCTCCATGTTGTATATATCTTAGGATCGGAAGGATCCAGGATCCTGAATTCGACTGTGCAGGATCACCAGGTATGATTGCAGAATCCTCCACTATCTCCATGGCTACGTGATCCTCAATTGTAGGAGTTAAAACATGGGTGATAATTATTTTTCACATCTTCTGGCATCTTTAGGAATGATCCAAGGTTAGTTAAAGCGTCTGCTTCTGCATTCTCTTCTCTGGATACCTGTGTTAAACTAAAAAAAACAAAAGAATCTGCCAATTTCTTGACTATTTCTAAGTACTCAATTAGTATTTCACCTTTAATAGCATAAGAACCATTAAAGTAGTTAGTAATTAATAGGGAATCTGTGAATACTTGAAGATACCTGATCCTCATATTGTTAGCTAATTGCAAACCTGCTATCAAGGCCTCATGCTCTGCCTCATTATTAGTGGTTTGGAATTCACATGCAATGGAGTGGGGTATAATGTCCCCCTGTGGCGATTTTAGTAGTGTGCTTTGTCTAGTTCCTTTAACATCTGAAGTTCCATCCGTGAAGAGTGTCTAAGGATCCTTGGTCTTCTCAAGTTGTTGAACTTTTAATTCAGCTTCCCTTTGTAGATCACTACTGAAATCAGCCACAAAGTCAAGTAAAGCTTGGGACTTGATTACCCACTTTGCCATTCTACCTGACATTTGAAGTTTCCTGAGAACATTCTTGATAGGAAGATTAGTTTTCACAATAATAGTGTGAGTTTCGAAATAATGTCTATGTTTAGCGGAAGCCATAATTAAATCAAGAATTAATTTCTCTAAATAAGAATACATGGCCTCAGCATCAAGTAGAACTTTACTTACATAGTATACCGGATGTTGAGAGCCTTCATGATCCTTAACTAGGATCACACTTACTACTTTAGCCGAAACAGCTAAGTACAAGGATAACAATTCTCCATTTTCTTGTTTCATCAGGGCTGGTGCTGAGGACAGATAATCCTTAAGAACCTTGAGTGCAGCTTCATGCTTGTCAGTTCACTCAAACTTGCCTTGAGTAATTTGTCTACCTCTTCTTGGATAATGGCATTCCTTTCAAGTGCAAACTTTCTCCTTTTTTGGTGTATTGGCTTGAAAGACCTGTCAATACCAAGTTTGTGAGTAATAACATTCTTAGATATACCTGTCATATCTTCATGTTTCCACGCAAAGGTAGATTTTCTTCTTTCCAAGAAGGATACTAAATCCTGCTCAATCCTGTCTAGGATCCCGGATCCTATAAAAAATTTTGATTCAGGATCCTCTGGGTTCAGCAGAATATCCTTGACGTCTTGCTCTCTTGCCTCCATGATGTCTTACTCCTTGGAGGCTGGCTTCATTGAAGAAGTGTAACAGTTCTTTGCCTCATGCTGATCACTTTCTATCTTCACCATATCTCATAGAGTTGGGAGCTTAACACATTGATGATATGTTGAGGGGGACTACCTTCATATCGTGTATCCATGGCCTGCCAAAGATATCATTGCAGCAAGATAAGCAATCAATAACATAGAATTTTTTAACATAATTCACTCCCTCTATATAGATAGGAAGTTTGATGTCCCCCAATGTAATCTTTGTCTCTCCACTGAATCCCACAAGAACAGATGATCTTTGGACAATATCGGATTCAAGGATGTCCGTTCTATTGAGGACATCCAACTGGATTATGTTCACTGAGCTTCCCTTATCAATGAGAATCCTGCGAACAAAATGGTTAGATATAAATAATGTAATAACTACATCGTCGTGATGAGGATCCTGAATGTCCACACAATTATCCTCATCATATGATATCCCTTTCTGCTGGGTAAGAATGCAGGTCCGAATAGGTCTGCCCCCATTCTCCATCTTTGTTTCCTTTGCATGTCTCTTAGCTGCTGAGAACCTCCGGAGATGAAATGGATGATTTGAGCATCGGCTGGTGGAGGAGCTTTTCCATGAACTTTCTCAGAATCATGGATCCTTGACCTTTTCTTTCCGAGCAATTCCTTCAAGTATCCTTTGCTCAAAAGATAACCTATCTCCTTCCTTAATGCTATGCACTCATCTGTGAGATGACCAGAATCCCCATGGTAAGCACACCATTTTGATTCGTCTTTGGTGGTAGGCGGTTTGTCATTCTTCCTTGGCCACCTGGACTTGTCACCTAAATTCTGCAAAGCAAGGATTAGTTCACTATTATCAGCAGAAAAATGATATTCAGAAATAGGAGGATAATCCTCATCCTCTTCCTCTTATTCCACAGCATGCACATTCTGGTTGTCATGCATGTAGTATTGCTTGGATCAGTTATCCCTGAGATAGGATCCCTATCTGTCTTGCTTTGAGGATCCTGACAATCTCTCCTGGATCCTTTTGTTATCCTCTAAATGGATGAACCTAAGGGCCATGTTTCTTACTTCATCTAGGTTCCTGCTAGGTGTCATAACAAGATCATCACAGAATAATTAATCCCTAAGTAAACCCATTTTAAAGGCCTCTACAGCCGTGGCTATATCCAAGTTAGGAATATCTAAGAATTCTTTACTAAACTTAGTGATGTAATCTCTAAGTGATTCATTTTGACCTTGGGTTACCCTATATAGATCACTAGTTAATCATTCAAATCTCCTACTGCATGAGAATTGGCTATTAAACTAATTAACTAGATTAGCAAATGAAGTAATAGAGTAAGGGGGAAGACTTAGCAGCCATTTGAGCGCTGATCCTGTCAGTGTGGATCTGAAATCCTTGCAAAGACATGCTTCCTTTAACCTCTCAGGAATAGGATTGATCTCCATTCTTTCCCTTGTGACTTCCATCTGGAATTTCAGGAATGGGCTTAACCACTCCTGGAACGCTGGGTATCATATTTTTGAGTTTCTGCAATTCCTTAGCCATAGCTTGGTTGATACCTGTATCCTGCACGAAGCCATGGTTAGCATTGCAAAAATTATTCAAAGCGTTACCTCCCTCGGTTATGCCGGGTATGAAGTCTCGGTCTGCATCGGTATGAAGTCTCCTAGATGAACATCTGAACTTCCGGGTTGCACACTCCTTAAGTATCCTTGATCCTGGAAGATGTTGGATCCTTGATGTGCTGTGAATGAAGGTATTGGAGGATAATCCATGGATCCGGACACCTGAGATGAGGATCCTTAAACCTGAACCTGAGAGGATCCTTGAACCTGAGAGGATCCTTGAACCTGAGAGGATCCTTGAACCTGAGAGGATCCTTGAACCTGAGAGGATCCTTGAACCTGAGAGGATCCTTGGACCTGAGAGGATCCTTGAACCTGAGAGGATCCTTGGACCTGAGAGGATCCTTGAACCTGAGAGGATCCTCGAACCTGAGAGGATGATCCCTGAATTGGCTGCGTCCCCATGCATCCTCCTAAACTGGTGAAGAATCCCTAATGCTAAAATGAGGATCCTGAAGGCTGGAAAGAGGATCCTCGAGCCTGAGATATTACCGATGATCCAGAACGCATTCCTGTTGATCCACCCTTGTACTGGACATCTGGAGCTGCAAAGTGCTGGGAAGTTATGACCGGAGTGTCAAAATTCAGCGACCTCGGCATCAAAGGAGAGCGATCCTCTGCTGATTTTTTTAATTTCGCGAAGGATCCTGTCATTACGTTTATCCTGCTGCTGCATGTGATCCTTCATCGGCACAATTAAAGCATAAAAATCACTGTTAGTAAGTGTAGAGGAAGAAACAACAGTTGGTTTTGTGAAAACGGGGGTTGTCTTCTTCGGAGAATTCTCAGCATTCTTCTGGAATGCAAGGGGGAGATGATGCAAAGGCGGAATGCCCTGTGAAAAAGTGACCGCCGACATAGAACTTGGAGTGTTCTTCGCTGGAGAAGCCATGTGGTTGAAGGTAATGAACCGACATGAATGAAATGAACAAAATTTCTCAGAATTGAAGCACCAATTGCCCCACGGTGGGGGCCAAACTGTTTTGGTCAAAAATCACACAAGGATAATGCAACCAAATCTGATTTTGTGAGGAATGATGCTTGGTTAATTGTATGAACGACAAGTATATGAAATCAACGATGAACACCGAGATTTATACGAGGAAAAAGCCCTTGATCTTTAGAAGATCTCCGGCATAAAAAACCTCGGGTGATGGAAACTACCGATCACCAACTATATTGCAAAAACAATAGTGATCCTTGTACAACTTCGGAAGAAAACGAGCTCAAAACATTGAATTTCTAGTGTAAGTGTGTGTTTTTTGCTAAGTGTTTGCAGAGAATTCGTGTTTTGTGTGTTGTTTGTGTGGTGTGTACGAATTGTGCCTTAATTGAGCTCATTTTCCCCTTAAAAGACAAGAAAAAATCAAGTAACTAACTTCCCGAAAAAGGTGGAAGTCACCCATGACCACCACCAACGGTTATTTCTTCAATATGCACGTGCCTAAAAGCATATTCCACGAGATTCCAGCAAAGAAGTGGTCCACTACGTCCATTACCTGCATTTACACATTAAAAACGTGCAAATTGTAAGTTCTGTTAAGGATCCTGGATCCTCAGACGCGTGATCCTCAGACTCGTGATCCTCAGACTCTGGATCCTCACACTATCTGCATCATCCATTAAGGATCCGTGATCCATGCTCAGCCTCAGGATAAATGATCCTTAGCATAAAATTCATGCCCTAACAGTGTATACTGAGGATAGTCAGGGCAATGTTATACCAAGTCATTCCCAGGGCAATACTCCTTAAATACCCTCAACAGCCAGGATATCGACTGTCAGGGGACCAAGATATGCTCCAGGATATGGCCAAAATCCTCAAACCGGTAACTTACCTAATAATGTTAATACTCTTGCTACTAACAGTCTATGATCTTTGCAGGATATAGGTGTGACGTCGGCACTCTCTAGAGAGCTTCAGAAGCTAAAGGATATGATATCCAGTGTACCTGGGTAGTGCAGCCTATACCGGAAGTATCCCAGGACAGTTACAGGATATCCCGGTTTGCATATCCTATATGTGATACTGAGATTCCAAAAAGATTTCAAACTCCCAATATGAAGCTTTATGACGGGACTACGGATCCTGAGGAACATATTGCTCAGTATAGGGAGACGATGGAGATTAACCCTATTCCACCAGAACTTAAGGAAGCATGCCTCTGCAAGGGCTTCGGCTCTACTTTAACAAGATCAGCCTTAAAATGGCTGCTAAACGTTCCACCTCATTCAATTACATCATTTGTTCATTTGGTTAATTTGTTTAACAGTTAGTTTTCTTGCAGTAGAAGCTTTGAAAAACTATCAAGTGACCTCTACAAGATAACTCAGGGTCCTTAAGAATCCTTAAGGGATTACGTGAACAAGTTCATCAGGGAATCCTTGGATATCCCACACCTTGATGTTGCTACAGCTGTACAAGCATTCAAGATGGGATTGCAAAAGGATTCTCAATTTTATCAGGATCTTGTGACAAATCCTTGCAGGAACTCGGACAAAGCTTGGAACAGGGCTTTGAGATACATCAGGCTTAAAGATGACAAGAAAATGTAAGAGAGGATGAATGCATCCTCAACATATGAATCAACAAACAGGAAATCAGAGTCCTCATATAAACCATACCGCTCTAGGCTGTATGGTAAAAATGACAGCAAGAAAGTGAATGATGTTGAGGATGAAGATGTTAAAAATATAATGAATTGTCAGAATATCGTTTCTCTGTTAATAAACCTGAACTGATGTATGCCATGCAGGGTTTAGGACACAAAGAGAGGTGGCCAAGGAAGAACCAGCAAAAGGCCGATTGGAACGATAAATCCAAGTGGTGTGCCTTCCATGAGGATTTTGGACATGAGACGGAAGATTGCATAGCTCTAATGAAGGAGATAAGCTACCTGTTAAGCAAGGGCTATCTGAAAGATCTTCTGGGCAGAAAGAAGAATAAGGGCCAGGATACTGACAAGGATCCTGAACGAGCTGCATCACCTCCACCTGGCGCCAAAATAATCAACTTCATATCTGGAGGATCCGATATATGTGGAACCTTTTATTCTGCAGCCAAAAGACATGCCAAGGAGGTCAAGGCAGAGAGAGGGGATAAGCCAAAGAGGATGATGACACTTACAACTGACAAAGTGATAACATTTGACAGTGACGACCGGGATAACATCCAGGATCCTCACCATGATGGTCTGGTAATCACTTTATATATTTCAAATCACTTTGTACGCAGGATACTGGTGGACAATGGAAGCTCGGTCAACATTATCCAGTTGGAAACCTTGAAGAGAATGAACATCCCAGAAATGGAGATCACCTCGAAGTCCACTGTGCTCGTGGGGTTCAGTGGAGAAGCAAAGAACATTGTTGGAGAGATAAAGCTGCCCGTATATGTTGAAGGAGTGAATTCGATACAACGGTTTTGTGTCATGGATTCATTATCCTGCTATAATATTATATTAGGCATGCCATAGATTCATGATATGAAGGTCGTACCTTCCACATATCATCAGTGTGTCAAGATTCCTACTCCTTGGGGGGGTAGTCAAAGTGGAAAGCGATCAACAGGAAGCAAAGGAATGTTATTCCTCTTCGATGAAGGCCTCAACAAAATGAAGAGCAAGATAGCAATTAAAGATACAAGCCCAGGGTATTGTGGAAGCGACGGAGCAGGATATTAAGAAAGTTATCCTGGATCAGGATAATCCAGATATCTTGGTGCTTGTATGGGCTAATATCCCTCAGGATATTGAGAATTAGTTTACTAACTTCTTAAAATGTAGGATGTCCACGTTTGCATGGAAACACGAAGACATGACAGGTATATCAAAAGATATTATAACTCATAAGTTTGGAATTGACAGATCTTTCAATCCCTTTCAGCAAAAGAGAAGGAAATTTGCTCTAGAAAGAAATGAAATAATATAGGAAGAGGTTGAAAGATTATTGAAGTCCAAGATGATTAGGGAAGTCAAATTCCCCAAGTGGCTAGCAAACGTGGTCGTGGTCCAAAAGAAAAATGAGAAATGGAGAGTTTGTATAGATCACACAGACCTCAACAAAGCATGTCCTAAAGACCCATTTCCCTTGCCTCGTATAGATTCGATGGTAGACGCAACCGCCGGTCATGAAATGCTAACCTTTATGGATGCATCCTCAGGAATCCAGCAAATCCAAATGGAGCCATTCGATCAGGAAGATACAGCTTTCATGACACCCACAGGTATATACTATTATACTGCCATTCCTTTCGGTTTAAAAAATGCAGGCGCAACATATCAGAAGCTGATCAATATGATGTTTAAAGACAAACTGGGGGACACAATAGAGGTATATATTGATGATATGGTGGTGAAATCCAAGAAAGCTGAGGATCACTTCCAGGATCTAGAGTGTGCCTTCGATATCCTGGACCAGTATAATATGAAGCTGAATCCTGCTAAATGCCATTTCGGAGTGGGGGCAGGAAATTTTTTAGGATATATGGTGACCAAAAGGGGGAATAGAAGCAAGTCCGGAACAGATTAAAGCTATCTTGGATCTCAAATCACCATCCAACATGAAATATGTGCAAAGGTTAACAGGAAGAGTAGCAACGCTGAACAGGTTCATATCAAGATCCTCAGAAAAATGCGAGGAATTTTATGGTATCCTGAAGAAGAACAAAAAGTTCGAATGGGGAGAAAGGCATGAAGCTGCTCTTCAGGAATTGAAACAATACCTTTCAAGTGCACCTCTGCTCATGAAGCCCGAGGATGATGAACCTCTATCATTATATCTCGCAATATCAGGGAACGCAATAAGTGTTGTATTGGTAAAGGATCATGAAGGTCAGCAATATCTTGTTTATTATGTCAGTAAAAGTTTATTAGATGCTGAAACGAGATACTCACACTTAGAAAAATTGATATTAGCTCTAGTCATGGCATCAACTAAGCTTAGGAATTATTTTGAAATGCATAGAATTCATATAAAAACCAATTATCCTGTTAAAAATGTGCTTAGGAAACCTGAAATGTCTGGTCGGATGGCTAAATGGACCGTAAAACTTAGTGCATATGATTTAGTATATGAACCTAGAAATGCTATAAAGTCTCAGGCTCTAGCAGACTTTGTGGCTGATTTTAGTAGTGGTATTCAAGATGAAGCTGACCTAGAAGTACAACAACTAGGTGGGAATTCAGGATCTTGGACATTATATACTGATGGTGCATCCAACATAAGAGGTGTAGGATTAGGGATACTACTAAAATCTCCACAGGGGGACATATTACCCAAGGCTATTAGATGATATTTTCCTGCTACTAATAATGAAGCTGAGTACGAAGCTCTGATTGCAGGATTAGAATTGGCTAAGAATATGAATATTAGATGTTTACAAGTATATGTTGATTCCCTGTTGATTACTAAGCATTTCAATGGATCTTATGCAGTCAAAGGTGAAAAGTTAGCTGAATATCTTGAAATTGTTAAAAAATTTGCAGGACATTTCGAAACTTTTACACTTGAACAGGTACCAAGAGAGGAAAATGCTGAGGCGGATGCTTTGGCAAATTTAGGGTCTACTGTCAGGATACCGGAAGGAACTCAGATACCAATACTACATATCCTGTATCCTGCGATAGAACACAATAAACCTCAGAATAGGGAAATAGCTAGTATCCAGGATCCTGGTGAGGAATATCCTGAGAAGAATCCTGAATCTTGGATGGCTCCGATTGTGAGATATCTTGAAAAGGAGATATCCCAAATGATGAAAATCCGAAGGCTTTCAGAATGAAGGTATCACGTTTTACTATCATAAATAATATTTTGTATAAGAAATCCCTTGCAAGACCATACCTAAGATGCTTGGAAGATCCCGAAACCAAGGAGGTACTTCAGGATATACACGAAGGAGACTGTGGCAACCATACTGGAGGCAGATCTTTGTTCTCGAAGGTGTTAAGAACAGGATACTATTGGCCAACTATGAGAAAGGATGCTTCAGAGTATGCTCGAAAGTGTGATGCATGTCAGAGACACAACAATATACTACATCAGCCTGCTGAGCCATTATACCCTATTGTATCCCCTTGGCCATTTATGAAATGGGGTATGGATATAGTGGGGAAACTTCCAGAAGCTCCAGGAGGAAAGGTTTTCATGTTGGTAATGACAGATTATTTCTCCAGATGGGTTGAAGCGGAATCCTTTGTGCAAGTTAGGGATCAAGAAGTGGTATCCTTCATAAATAGAAATATCCTGACAACATTTGGGGTACCGGCCGAAATAATTTGTGATAATGGCTCCCAATTCATCAGCAAAAGAACTACTGATTTTTGTAAAAGTTTGGGAATCAAGATGATCACATCAACTCCAGTACATCCTCAAGCAAATGGACAGGCAGTATCCTCGTATTAAAAAAGAACTTATGTGCTAAAAAAGAAAGATGGGCAGAAGAGCTACCATTTGTCCTTGGGCTGATAGGATAACTGTTAAGAATGCTACTGGACAAACCCCATTTTCTTTGGTGTTTGGGGCAGAAGCAGTAATCCCGACAGAAATGGTGATACCTATAGCTAGATCAAGTCTATGAGATCCTGAGTCAAATCCTGAAGCTTTATGTCAAGAACTAGATACTGTTGATGAAACTAAAGATGCAGCAAAGCTAAGGATGGCAGCATATCAACAGAGGATATCCAAATCATATAACAAGAATTTAAGGACTAGGAGATTTCAAGTTAGAGATTGGGTGTTAAGGAGAGATTTTCAGAATACAACCAATCCTGCTGATGGGAAGCTTGCCCCAAAATGGGAAGGACCCTATGAAATTGAATCAGAGTCTGGGAAAGGAGCATACCGACTCAAGACTATGGAGGGGGATATGTTTCCAAGATCCTGGAATGCTATATACCTTAAAGCCTATTTCAAGTGAGTTTAGGATTTAATTTCTAACTCAGGATGGTATGAATTCTATCTCTTTTAAATATGTTTTATTTAATTTATTATTCTTTGAAACCCAATACTTACTTAAGCATCGGAGGGGTGTTAGCCAAGCTAACACCCACCTAAGTTTAACGGTGTTTTGCAGAATATGCTTTCGGGATACTACTCCAGGATATATACTCAAGATAAATCGAAAGATTAGAGGATTGGCCCCCTCTATCATGTTTAAGGGATACTCATCCCATCAAAGGTTTAAAGGTATTCAGCTTTCTCACGAATTGGGTTTGAAACCCCGCCTGGACCGCAAGTTATCCGGGAATAGTTCAAGATAACGGAACCAGTTCATGTAACAGTGGCTGAAAATTTTGTTATTATTAGCTATATCCTGGATCCTTAAGGTATATGATAATTGATCACCCTCTCTCACGAAAGGGTATTTTCATACTCTCTAAGGTTTAAAGGTATTCATCTTTCTAAGTCTTGGAGTTTATACACTCCCGCCTGTAGCGCACGAAAATAAGGGTTTATTCCCAGGATACTAAGGGTTTATCCCCAGGATACTAAGGGTTTATCCCCACTAAAACTATAGTTTTTGGACAATTTCCAAAGATATGCTAAACTACAATCGTGCTTGCACATATTTCTTTGTTTCTGAAAATCACTAAGTAAAAAAATATATATATACTCAAGTACGTCTTATGCTGATGCAATATCCTGCACAGACAGGGGACATCCATGCTGGGGACATTGCAAACCATTCGGAGGTTGATGATGAAGGTTATTACCTAAGTGTTTCTAGTATGGATTTTTACTTTTCATAAGTTTAAAAGTCTTATCTAAATGATCTAAGTTTTTTATAAAGTCATCTTTAACCAAGTTTTTATCTAACATTTTGAATAAAGATGACCAAAGCATTGATTAGTATATCAGTATCCTGACCAGGATATTTGGTCAGTATATTTAGATCATAATTCTCAAAACCAAAGAAAGAAATAACAACCACAGATAAGTCTAGAAGGTTAGTGTTTTGGTCAAAAATCAGGCTAGGATAATACAACCAAATCTTTTGTTGTGAGGTATGATGCTTGAATCAATGAACAAATGTATGAACAACATGCAAATGAAATGAACAAGTGACACAAGGATTTATACGAGGAAAAAGCCCTTGATCAAGAGTTAATCTCCGGCATAAAAAACCTCGGGTGATGGAAACTACCGATCACCAACTATAATTAAACAAAAGATTGTTACAACTCGGGATGATAACAAGCTTGTTACAAGGATCACTAGTGTGCAAAAGTGTATGAAATCGCCAATGTATTGCAGAGAGCTTGCGTGTGTGTGTGTATTAGCTAACTTGTTCTAATTCAACTTATTATCCCCTTTTAAAATTAGAAATAAACTACATAACTAACTATCCGCTAAACATGCAAGCCACCCACGACTTCCAAAACGGTCACCAAGCTATGCCTGTGCGGAATATTGAGATCATACTCCCCAAGAATATCGGCAAGACCAAGTCCAATGCGTATACTCCTGCAAAACAAGCTCACATATCATGAAGACAACCGTAATTGTTAGGATAACAATGAGGATCCTGGATCCATGATCCTGGCAGTATTTGAGGATCCGTGATCCTTAGGTTTAGAAAATCTATCCCTATAAATTGCCCCCAAAATATGAGGAGTAAAATGTAAATTAATGAGTCGTATTTTTTTATCTTATCTCCAATGAACTAACTAACGGATATATAGTCGTTAGAATCGAACTAGCAATTCCAGATCATACGTCAGTGACATGACATCCTGCAAAACCATCATTATAAATTTGAGATTAGAGATAAGGATCGATAGTCATTTAAATTCGTGCATTACTTCCCTTTAAATCCTCATTCAAAGATCGATCAGGTATCTCTCTTCTCCTTTTCTCTTCATCTTCTTATTCTGATCTTCATTTTTCTGAACATCCATGACGAAGATGGTTCTTAGATCCACACCGGCTAAGGATCCAAAAAAGGATAGTCCCCTGAAAAGCCAAGGGATTATCAAAAATCCTTCGAAGGAACTCTGCTGCTTCACTGACCCGGAGATTAACCGGATTCGCCACTGTTTTCCGGCGGACACCATCTTCAAACCTTTTGACCCTACTGCCAAAAGCGACTCCGTTTCTGACACTTGGGTTGCTTTTCCGGCCACCCCATTCCTGATAGGATTCTCCTATCCTTTCCCTGCCTTCACCCAATCTTTCTTTTCCCTCACCGGCATGTGCTATATTCTGGCCATGCCAATGATGTGGAGAGTATTGTATACTTTAGAGAATATCATTGAGCAGGAAGGCATAGAATTGGGAATGTCGGAACTGGCTAAATTGTATAACCTTGTGAGGCTAAGCTAGCTGAGCTGGATGATGAAGAGGAGGCTGGAGAGGTCCTGGCTATCGAGGCTGGAAGCAGTGGGCTGAAGGATCATGCTGGTGATGCAGGGGCTGAAGGTGATGGTGATGCAGCGAAGGTGTGAGCTGCAAAAATGGGCGATGGTGGATTTATCTAGACGCGGTCGGAGCCCATTTTTTAAGATTTGGTAGTTTTTTTTTTTTGTTTGATGGTGTTTTTCTTGAACAATGCTGGTCTGTACTTAAACAATAGTTTTTAGGGTTGAGGATCATGGATCCTTGGACAATAGGTAGGATAATGGGTGGTGGTTGGATCCTCTATTTGGGGGATGAAACCACTTGTTATCCTGCCACCTTTATTTCCTGCACTTAGACCTTGTTAATATGGACACCCTTTGCCAACCCAAGTAGACGGGCCACGTTTTGCTGGTAGAAACTTGGGTTAGCAATTTTGACAACCTTAAAGGGGTTTAACTTTTGGTAAATAAAAGCTTAATCTTTTTACTATCTCATGTGTTGTTACATTTGTGAATACTTTACCTTTCAGTTACTATGATACACTTTGTTTGAATTCATAAGTTTAGAATAAAAGTTTAATAGATTATGTTAAAAAGTTTAGGATATGATCAAGGATCAAATATCCTATAATCGATAAATTCAAAAAAGTAGTGTAAATTAAGGATCATGTGTCCTGTTGTCAAAGAGCAAGGGTCACTTAGATAAATAAAGAATAAAATCAAAGTGATAAAGGATCATACCTGCGAATCCAAGTTAGGATCCTAAACCTTTAACATTTACAATCAGGATAACCAAAAGACAAACCTTAATAAAAGGTTAGGATCAAGGATCCTTAGCTGTTTAACTTCAAAAACCTGAAATGGAACACAACTTGGGACTAAGCCAATATAAGAAAAGAGTTAGCAACTAGGGACAAGCCCAACAATTCTGGGGACAAGCCCAATATACTGGGGACAAGCCCAAAAAACTGGGGACAAGCCCAAAAAAACTGTGGACAAGCCCAAAGGATCTTGTGTAAACTGGAGTATGGCCCTCACTGGCGACTATCCAAACTTAGTGACATGAAAATGTCAAAACCTTAGCTAACGTAAAAATGTTAGAAACCTTAGGAACGGATGTATGGTACGTCTACCATTATACGTAGGATCCTGAATACAGCCAGTACAATGAAATTGCCAGCCCCTAAAACGGGTACTGGTCCCATTGCCTTGAACTGCACCAGGATCATCGTGCGCTACTAGCGATACTGGGGACAGGCCCAACAAACTGGGGACTAGCCCAAATAACTGGGTCAAGCCCAAATAACTGGAGACTTCTGTGGATACTCAATCCTTTGTTAAGGATATATCAACCTTCTGCAAAACTCAGAACTAAGTGAAAGAAGGATAAAGGATCCAGGATTCTTCTCCTTATATATAAGATAATTAAAGAATTAAACAGATTGAAATTAGATCATTACCAGAATGAGGATCATCTATCCTCTAAGGATCCTTCGAGGATATCGGTCATGAATATAGCTAAGGATCCTGTATCCTTATTACATGAAGTATTTCTGCAAGTGGACAGCATTCCAAGCTCTTGGTAGTAAATCACCTTTCTTAGCAATCGACATGCCCCCTTTCCTGCCTCATCTTCAATAAGGTAGGGACCTTCCCACTTTGGTGCTAACTTGCCATCAGCAGGATTGGTGGTGTTTTGGAATGCTTTCCTTAATACCATATCACCGACTTGAAACTTCCTGATCCTGACATTCTTATTGTAGGCTCCAGCCATCCTTTGTTGATAACTAGCCATCCTTATCCTCGCCAAATCCCTGAGTTCTTCTATGGTATCCAAGTCTTGAACCAAGTTTTCAGCATTTCCTTCAGGATCACGAATGCTTGTTCTTACAGTAGGAACCACCATCTCTGTAGGGATCACTGATTCTGCTCCAAATACTAAAGAAAATGGAGTTTGGCCAGTGGCATTCTTAGGAGTTGTCCTATCAGCCCATAGTACATAAGGTAGTTCTTCTGCCCACTTTCCTTTCTTGGATCCAAGCTTCTTATTCAAGTTGTTGATAATGATCTTGTTGGATGATTCTGCTTGACCATTAGCTTGTGGGTGGACTGGTGTTGATGTTATCATCTTAATCCCCCAGCTGTCACAAAAGTTAGTAGTTCTACTCCCAATAAATTGGGATCCATTATCACAAACAATTTCAGAAGGGATACCAAATCTGGTAATAATATTTCTCTTAATAAAGGATATCACTTCTTTTTCTCTGACGTGAGCAAAGGCTTCAGCTTCTATCCACTTGGAGAAGTAATCAGTCATAGCAAGCATGAACACTTTTCCACCAGGTGCCTTTGGAAGTTTGCCCACTATATCCATTCCCCATCTCATGAGTGGCCAATAAGAGGATATAGGATACAGGAGTTCTGCTGGTTGGTGAAGCATATTACTATGTCTCTGACAAGGATCACACTTCTTGGCATAATCCACAGCATCCTTCTTCATAGTAGGCCAATAGTATCCTGTCCTAAGGATCCTTGAGAACAATGCCATGCCCCCAGTGTGGCTTTCACAATCTCCTTCGTGAAAATCCTTTAGGACTTCTTGAATTCAGGATCTTCAATGCATCTTAGATATGGACCTGCAAGGGATCGTTTATATAACATGTTATTTAATATTGTAAATTGAGATACCTTGATTTTGAAAGCCCTGGGGTTTTCTCCTGTAGAGATATCTCCATGTTGTATATATCTTATGATTGGAAGGATCCATGATCTTGAATGAGGCTGTGCACCATCACTAGAAACCATTGCAAAATCCTGTTCTATCTCCATAGTTATGTGATCCTCAATAGCAGGAGCCAAAATATGGATGATAGGGATCTTGATATCCTCTGGAATTTTCAAGGATGACCCTAGGTTGGCCAATGCATCAGCTTCTGCATTTTCTTCCCTGGGTACCTGTGTCAAACTAAAAGAAATAAAAGAGGGTGCCAATTCTTTGACTATCTCTAAATATTTGATTAGCTTTTCACCTTTAACAGCATAAGATCCATTAAAGTGATTGGTAATTAACAGTGAATCTACATGTACCTCAAGATACCTGATCCTCATATGCTTGGCAATTTGCAAACCAGCTATCAAGGCCTCATATTCAGCCTCATTATTAGTAGTTTGGAACTCACAAGCTATTGAGTGGGGTATTATGTCCCCCTATGGCGATTTTAGTAGTATTCCAAGTCCTGTTCCTTTGACATTAGAGGCTCCATCAGTGAAGAGTATCCAAGGATCCTTAGTCTCTTCAAGCTGCTAAACTTCTAACTCAGCTTCTCTTTGTAAATCACTACTAAAATCTGCCACAAAGTCAGCTAAGGCTTGAGATTTGATGGCAGTCCTTGGTTCATATCTTATATCATAAGCACTAAGCTTCACTGCCCATTTAGCCATCCTTCCTGACATTTCAGGTTTCCTGAGAACATTCTTAATTGGAAAGTTAGTCTTAACAATAATGGCATGAGTTTCAAAATAATGTCTTAGTTTAGTAGATGTCATAATCAAAGCAAGAATAAGTTTTTCTAAATGTGAATACCTGGATTCAGCATCAAGCAAACTCTTACTTACATAACAAACAGGATGTTGTGTACCTTCGTGATCCTTAACAAGGACTGCACTTACTGCTTTAGAGGATACCGCTAAATATAAGGATAATATATCCCCTTTTTTCTGGTTTCATCAAGGCAGGAGCTGAGGATAGGAAATCCTTAAGGGCTTTGAGAGCATTCTCATGCTTTTCAATCCACTCAAATTTCTTGTTCTTTCTCAAAATATCATAGAATTCCTTGCACTTTTCTGATGACTTTGATATGAACCTATTCAAGGCTGCGATCCTCCCTGTCAACCTTTGCACATCCTTGGCATTGGCAGGAGATTTGATATTCACAATTGCCTTAATTTGCTCTGGACTTGCTTCAATGCCTCTTTTTGTTACCATGTAGCCTAGGAACTTCCCTGCTGTAACGCCAAAGTGACACTTTGAAGGATTCAACTTCATATTGAACTTGTCAAGGATATTAAATGCTTCTTCCAGGTCTCTAAGGTGATCCTCAGCTCTCTTGGATGTAACCACCATGTCATCTATATAGACTTCCATAGTGTGTCCTATTTGTTCTTTAAACATCATATTGACTAGCCTTTGATAAGTAGCACCCGCATTCCTTAGTCCAAATGGCATAGCAATATAACAATAGATACCAGTTGGGGTCATAAAGGTTATATCCTCTTGGTAAGATGGTTCCATCTGAATTTGTTGAAATCCAGATGAAGCATCCATAAAAGTCAACAATTCATGACCCGCGGTAGCATCCACCATGGAGTCAATGTGGGGTAATGGGAAAGGATCCTTAGGACATGCCTTGTTTAAATCAGTAAAATCGACACATACCCTCCACTTTCCATTTTTCTTTTGAACAACAACCACATTGGCTAACCATCTTGGATACTTGACCTCTCTTATCATACCTGCCCGGAGTAGTTTATCTAGCTCCTCCTGGATAATAGCATTCCTCTCAGGTGCAAACTTCATCCTCTTCTGATGTATGGGTTTGAATGACCTGTCAATGCCAAGTTTATGAGTAATTATATCTTTAGAGATACCTGTCATGTCTTCATGCTTACAGGAAAAGGTAGTTTTTCTCCTCTTAAGGAAGGATACCAAATCCTGTTCAATGTTGCTGAGAATCCCTGATCCTATGAAGATTTTGGATTCAGGATCATGAGGATCCATAAGGATATTTTTCACATCCTGTTCTCTTGCCTCCAAGACGTCTCTTGGAGGATACTTTATTTGCTATTGCTCCCTTGGTCTTGAGGTTGGCTTCATTGATGAGGTATAGCAATTCTTTGCTTCTTGTTGGTCACTCTCAATCTTTATCACCCCCCATGGACTAGGAAGCTTCACACATTGATGATACGTGGACGCAACAGCCTTCATGTCATGTATCCATGGCCTGCCAAGGATAACGTTGCAACAGGATAAGCAATCTATAACACAAAATTTTTGGTAAGAATGAAGTCCTTCAATGTAGATGGGAAGTTTAATGTCCCCTAATGTATTCTTGGTTTCTCCGCTGAATCCCACAAGAACTGAGGATCTTGGGACAATATCCGATTCAGGGATGTTCATTTTCTTGAGGACATCAAGCTGGATGATGTTTACTGAGCTTCCTCCATCTATCAAGATCCTGCGAACAAAATGGTTAGATATAAATAAGGTAATAACAAGACCATCGTGATGAGGATCCTGGACATCAACATGATCGTCCTCATAGAAAGTTATAACTTTTTCCTGTGTTACAGTAGAGGTTCGGATAGGTCTATCCCCATTATCCATCTTGGTTTCCTTGGTGTGTCTCTTGGCTGCTGAAAAGGAAGTACCACAAATGTCTGATCCACCGGATATGAAGTTTATAACTTGTGCATCTGCCGGAGGAGCAGGAGCTCTTTCTGGAACCTTTTTAGGATCCTGGATCCTTGACTTTTTTCTTCCCAAAAGCTCCTTCAAGTGCCCCTTGCTTAACAAGTAACCAATTTCTTTTCTCAGTGCAATACATTCTTCAGTGAGATGCCCGAAATCCTCATGATATGCACACCATTTGGATTTGTCTTTTGTTTCAGCTGGTTTATCACTTTTTCTAGGCCATCTTGTTTTCTCACCTAGATTCTGCTTTGCAAGAATTAGTTCATTGTTATCAACAGAAAAACAATATTCAGAAATGGGAGGATAATCCTCATCATCCTCTTCCTGTTCTACTGCATGCACGTTCTAGTTGTCAGACTTGTTGTAAGATTTGGACTTGTTGTTCCTGAAGTAGGATCCTTGCTTTTCCTGCTTCGAGGATCCTGCCAGTCTTCCTTGGATCCTTTTATCATCCTCTAATCGGATGAATCTAAGGTCCTGGTTCTTACTTCATCAAGATTCCTGCAAGGGGTCATGACAAGATCATCATAGAACAATGAATCCCTAAGCAAACCCATTTTAAAGGCTTCCACAGCCGTAGCTATATCCAGATTAGGAATATCTAAGGATTCTTTACTGAACTTAGTGATATAATCTCTAAGTGATTCATTTTGACCTTGTGTTACCCTATATAGATCACTAGTTAATCGTTCAAATTTTCTTCTACATGAGAACTGACTATTAAACAGGTTAACTAGATTTCCAAATGAAGTAATAGAGTAAGGGGGAAGACTTAGCAGCCATTTAAGAGCTCATCCTGTTAATGTGGATCTGAAACCCTTGCATAGACATGCTTCTTTTAACCTCTCCGGGATGGGATTGATCTCCATCCTTTCTCTATATTGAGCTACATGTTCTTCTGGATCTGTTGAGCCATCATATAGCTTCAAGGTTGGTATTTGAAACCTCTTTGGGATTTCTGCATCACAAATGGGTGGTGCAAAGCGAGATATCCTGTGGCTTCCATCTACAATTTCAGGAATGGGCTTAACCACTCCTGGAATGCTGGATATCATATCCTTCAGTTTTTGTAATTCCCTAGCCATAGCTTGATTGATACATGTATCCTGCACAAAGCCATGGTTAGTGTTATAAGAATTATTCAAAGTGTTACCTCCCGGAGGATTCAAGTTTGGAATTCCAGATGTGAATCCATATTGACGAGATTCTGGTATGACTGAACGACCAGAAGAAGCAATTGTTTGCATTGGAATGAAGTCTCATTGATGGACGTCTGAACTTGAGGGCTGTACACTTCTTAAGAATCCCTGATCCTGAAAGATGTTGGATCCTTGATGTACTGTGAATGGGGGTCTTGGAGGATAATCTATGGATCCGTAAACCTGAGATGAGGATCCTTGAACCTGAAAGGAGGATCCTTGAACCTGAGAGGATCCTTGAACCTGAGAGGATCCTTGAACCTGAGAGGATCCTTGAACCTAAGAGGATCCTTGAACCTGAGTGGATCCTTGAACCTGAGAGGATCCTTGAACCTGAGAGGATCCCTGATGCTGGAAGAAGGATCCTAAAGCTTAAGTCATTGCCGATGATCCAGAGCGCATTCCTGTTGATCCACCCCGGTATTAGATATCTGGAGCTGCAGATTGCTGGGCAGTTATGACCGGAGTGTCGAAATTTAACGACCTCGGCATCAGAGGAGAGTGATCCTCCACCGATTTCTTCTGTTTCTTAATGTCACCAATCTCTTGGAGGATCCTTTCGTTGGTTTTATCCTGCTCTTGTATGTGATCCCTCATCTGCAAAATCAAAGTAAAAAGATCACTGTTAGTAGGGCTAGAAGAAACAGCAGAAGTTGGTGGTTTTGAGAAAACGGGGGTCGGTTTCTTCGCAGGTTTCTCAGCATTCTTCTGAGATCCAAAAGGTGGTGGAGGCAAAGGTGGAACGCCCTGTGAAGAAGGGTTGCCGGCATGGAACTTGAAGTGTTCTTTGCAGAAGAAGCCATCTGGTTGAACCAAAATGATCACAACGACTAAAATTTCTCAGAAATGAAGCACCAATTGCCCCACGGTGGGCGCCAAACTATTTTGGTCAAAAATCAGGCTAGGATAATACAACCAAATCTTTTTTTGTGAGGTATGATGCTTGAATCAATGAACAAATGTATGAACAACTTGCAAATGAAATGAACAAGTGACGCAAGGATTTATACGAGGAAAAAGCCCTTGATCAAGAGTTGATCTCCGGCACAAAAAACCACGGGTGGTGGAAACTACCGATCACCAACTATAATTAAACAAAAGATTGTTACAACTCGGGATGATAACAAGCTTGTTACAAGGATCACTAGTGTGCAAAAGTGTATGAAATCGCCAATGTATTGTAGAGAGCTTGCGAGTGTGTGTGTATTAGCTAACTTGTTCTAATTCAAGCTGTTATCCCCTTTTAAAATTAGAAATAAACTACATTAACTAACTATCCGCTAAACATGCAAGCCACCCACGACTTCCAAAACGGTCACCAAGCTATGCACGTGCGGAATATTGAGAGCATATTCCCCAAGAATATCGGCAAGACCAAGTCCAATGCGTATACTCCTGCAAAACAAGCTCACATATCATGAAGACAACCGTAATTGTTAGGATAACAATGAGGATCCTGGATCCTGATCCTACAACGACTTCTGAGGATCCTTAATTCAAACAGAATTGAGGATCCGTGATCCTGGCAGTATTTGAGGATCCGTGATCCTTAGGTTTAGAAAATCTATCCCTAACAGTTAGTTATTTATTATTAACGATCCAAAAGGTTGTACTCTTGGCTTCATCTCAAAACGAGACCCATGCACCAAAAGTACAACTAGTCTTAAGGCATATTTACATAAATAGTTGAAGGCTTCGTCCTGAAAACACAGGATCCCTCCACCTTCAACTGTTGATTGTTCAAAAGCATATTAACGATGATGACTAAGGTCTACGTCCTGAAACTCAGGATCCGTCCACCTTTGGCCATCATATTGTATCTAAGTGCATGAAAAGTAAATGCAGGAAAAAGTAAATTGTTTTGGGGTTACAGACCATTTAAATTTAAAAAAAAAGTGGGCTCCGGCCTATGAAACAATATCCATCATTGCCCACTTCGATGCTCTCACACAACAGCATGTTCAACATCCTTCTTCTCCTTCTCACCACCAGCATCCTGAGCAGCATCCTGACCAGCATCACCACCAGCATCCTTCTTCTCTCCAGCCTCGACTGCCACCTCAGCTGCCTTCGAAGGCTCCCCTGCTCCAGATTTATTAAGATATGGCACAGCATTGCCTCCAAGATCCTTGAGCTTCGCTACCCAGAAGTCAACCGGCCAGGCTGGGCACTCCAAGCCTGTCTCCCTGGCCTCGTAGGCCATTTTGATTCTGGCTTGCAGAAGGGAGATGACGGCAGAATTCTTGATTCCCTCTCGAAAGGAAAACATAGATTGTTCTTGATCAACCTGGGCAGCAGCCAGTTTTACCTCGACATCCTGGGTGACCTTCTTTAGCTTATCCTCGTAGTGCATGGTCTTGGCCTCAGCGAATCTGCCCTGATCTGCTACGGTGGTCCCTAGATTCTTGACCCTAGCCTCGAGGATCGTCACAGCCTCACAAGATTTGGTGTAGAGGTGTAGCAGATGTTGAAGGCCCTACAAAGCAAAATACAGGTATGGCTTAGTATTTACTAACCAGGATACTCAGTCAATATGTGTATATAGGATATAGGGCCAGGATATTCCCTTGTTGAGGAAAGAAGTCATAGGCTCCAGGGAATCGGCGAAAGTGGGGTCCTCGTAGGAGAACCCTTCAGAGGCAGGAGCAGCGGTGTCAGAACCCTTTCTTTTCTTTGACGTGGATGCATGGGTTCTTGTGTTGGGCTTTGGAGCTGCAGTTGGTTTTGAGCTTGTGGTGGCCGGAGTCTCCTTTTTTACTTAGACAGGAGTAGGGTAGTTGTCTAGTTCGTCGAGATCCAGGAGGATTGGCATCTTGCTGATGTCTACAAACAGGGAGTAATTTTAAAACCTTGTCATACAAAATTTCAAGTAATAAAATATATGCAGGATATTAAACAGGATCCTTACAGACATGTTTGAACTTGAGTGTTGGCTTCGGGATGCTGAGAATGGAACGAAACTCCTTTCGAGGTCTGGAAGCTGGTAAATGGCTTTAATCCTCTTCTCTAAATCAGCAAGAGGAGGTGCTAGTTTCCCGAAGTCGGCTGCATGAAACATAAAGAAAATGTTAGTTCGGGATAGAGGATAGGATATTTCAGGCGATCATCCTAAAACCCTAAATCCTACCCCTTGTTAACCATTTCACCGGATAATCTGCTCCACCAGGGATTGAACTTCTTTTTACAAAGAAGAATTTGGACTTCCATTCCTTTTCATTCCTGGTGGCTCGGAGAATCAGAGGATCGTTGGAGGTGGAGTAGAACAGTAACCTGCTAGATCCATGGGATCTTAGCCGGTATGCTAGTGGAAGATCATTAACAGAGAGCTCCGGAATGTGAGTGTTCTTGATTCGATCAAGAACGACCAACAAACGCCAGAGCATAAGCATGGTCTGACTAAAACTGAGACCGGTGATGCGGAAAAAGTCGGTGATGAAATCGGAAAAGGGGAATCGAAGACCTAATGTGAAGGGATAGGCATTAAAACACAGCCATTCGATGGACGACATGTCTGATCGGAGTTCCCGATCCTAATGCCTGAATATCGTCCCCTCCGGGAAGATACCGGAGGATTGAAGGGCCGATAGATAAGCACTGTCCAAGGTACACCATTCCTTCTCCGGATACTGAAGAAGATTCTGCGGTGTAAACGTGGGGGCTGAATCACCGGAGCAAGATCTTGTTTGTCTCGCCATTTTTTAGCCGGAAAGTGAAGAAAGAATGGAGAAAAGAGATGAAGATGAGAGAGGAGAGAGGAGATTTTTACCTTTTTTCTTTCTTGATGAAGGTTAAATGGAAATTAGGGTGAGAAGATATAGGGGGTAATGAGTGATTTCAGTCTGATCAGTTACAAGTTGTCAAATTAGAAGTCTTATCTCTTAATTGCATTGGAAAACGTAAAAAATGTAACGTTAGGACTCAGGATCCTCAACGGTAACATTTTTGGGGACAATTGTTATGGGTGGAATTCTGAGCCCATATCCTGAATTATATCTTGAATATATAATAGCTGTTTACGATCAGGATACTGAACCAGGATAATGGTAATATCCTGATACAGTATCCTGGTAGTTGCTAATAATTCGTTTGCAGGTTATGGCTGCAGGATCATAAGGGCTACTAGGACCTTTTCTTCTGAAGACACGCTCCATTTAGTTAAGAGGTGAACGTTGAAGCCGGAAGAATAGGTCTCTAACGTTCGGAAAGGAATATTCCGAAGGACCCCAAGTTTCTAGGAGAGTTTGTTTAATTCTTGTAACTATATAAATGGATAGCCGGATCATTAGGTCATGACACAACACTACAGCTCTCGAATTCGCACAACTCTTTCTTACATTTTTACACTTACACTCAACACTAGCAATCTTTGTAACACTTAGTGGCGATCTGGGCTATATCCTGCACTGTATACTGAACATTCAAGTAATAAGAAGAATAAGGCAGCCGACGATTGTCAGCTCCCGATGTTTTATGTCGGAGATCTAGATTGATCAAGGGCTTTCCTCGTATATCATGTGTCCATTTTTTACTTTTGCATCTCATTATTTGATTATTGGTATAGCTTCATATCCTAAGGCTATATCCTGAAACTGTTTTTGCAAACGAACAAACCAACATATTTTTCACAAGCATTGCTAGCACACTACCTCACAAATTAAATTGAACACTTAATTGCCTCGGTAATTTTTGACCAAAACATTATTGACCTCCAAAACCCATCACCCGTTTGGTTGTTCCCTAAATTTAAAAAAAAAGTTACCTTAGTAAAATAAAAATTAAATCTTTTTAAAATTTAAATTAAAATTAAAAAAAAAAGTTTGGTTCATATCGACAACTGGGTTAGTTGACGATTTAACCCATACCATTGCTAGCGCCTCCTCCTCTATTTTTGTCTAAGGTCTCGCCTTTGGTTTCGAATAGGGGACGACTTCTTCTTGTTTTTTTTTTGCATACCGCCTTGAGTCGCCTTCCCCTTGTTTTTTTTTTTTTTTTGCGTCTTATAGTTTGCGGTGGCGAATTGGGGACGACTTCTTCTTTGTCATCGTCAAGTCGAACCGGTGATGTTGACGGTTGGGATTCGAATTGTGCGCTTCAGATTCAAACGAGTTGCGTAGCATCATTTGTTGGAGTGCTTGGAATTGTTGTATTTGTTGTACTTGAGACATTTGTTTAAACGCGTTGGGTGATTGTTGGAAACCCAAAAAGGTAAATTGCAGAGATGCCCATGAAGGATCGATAGTCGGAGTGTAACCAGGCGTCGAAAAAATGTTAGGGTGGTTCGGGTTCGGGTTCGGATTGTTAGGGTTGAGATTGTTTTGGTTGAAGGGATTCATGATTCTTTTTAAAGATGGAGTTTTTTAAAAAATGGATGAGAGAAGTGGGTAGATTTTGGTTGGATGAGGGGTATTATTCCATATATAAATTAGCAACTTTTTGGTGCATTAAGAGTTGTACCCTAAGCAGGGAGTTTTTTTTAAAAAAAAAACTTTGATATTTCACTTTCAATCTAAAAGTTTTATCTTTTACATTTTAACCCATTTGAAATTTTTACTTTTAGCTCAAAGTTTTTCATCTTTTGTAATTTAACACAACACTTTATTATTTACAACCTTGGTCCCTCATACTTTTTCTCTTTCGCAAGTTTTTCGTTCTAAATTTTGCGAGTTAACATGTCATAGCGTGCATGAGAGGTTCAACGTTTTTTGCTCTATTTTTTCATATTTGACAGACCTGTCGCAACGCGTCCATTTTTTCCCTTTTGAAAAGTTCGCCGCAACGGGCGGGTCCTAGATCGACTAAGTTATTATTTTCTACGTTTTACGTTTCTGGTTAATTTCTTCGCATTAACACACTGTAACGGGTGTGCGTGGTTCAACGATTTTACACTGCTTTTCGTTTAGTGTAATTTTTACCATTTTATCTATTTTATTTTTACGATGTTGAGAGTCGATGTGGTTGTGGCAATGGTGCTAGTTGGCACGGTTTTACGAACGTTTTTAACCAATTAATTTTTTTACTAATATTTTGTTTCGGTTTACCCCTATACTTCCTTTATTTAAAAACTATTTTTTACGTGCATATTCTATGTACGGGTATGTATAAATATGATTTGTTCTACATCCCATCGTAAACTTTTTTTTATAAACGAGTTAGGTCAAATATAATACGTTTTCGTTTAAAGAAACCATTTTTACGTGCATATTTTTATGTACGTCTTTGTATAAATTCAAGTTGTTCTTCGTTTCGACGTAAACTTTTTTGGGAAATGATTCATGTCAAATATAATATGTTTTCGTGTTTATTTTATGTATGTTTCGTAAAGTTTGTTTCGAACCGAGTGAAGTCAAATTATGGTTTCTTTTTCTCTCTTTTTTTCGAAAGCTCTAATTAATCCCTTTCGATTACATGTGCATATTTTCCTTCATATCTGTTACGTTTTCTGTGTTTGAGTTGGGTCACATATAATACGTTATGATTGTTCGATATGAATTTGATTTGCTTTACGTTTGATCCAATCACAATGCTTATACAGGTTACATTGAGTTCAACTGGATACGTCAAAATGTGTGTTTTCATATGGTTAATGCATCATAACGTTTGGACTAATCCATTCAATGTTTACGATGTACCCGCGCCGCAATGTGGGCGGGTCTTAACCCTAGTTATTTAAAAAAAGGAAGAGGGAGGTGAGTATTTAAAGTAAAAAAAAAACTTTTTTTAATAATATAGCGGTTGTAAACGGCTAGATTTTAAAAAGGGGGACCGTCGAGAGAGGCAATAGGGAGATGACAAGGACGTCGACGGGCCAAGGGGGCGTTGTTCCGCTTCGACGCCGGGCCTGGATGTGGCCAAGCCGTCCTCCATACCGTCTGGTCTAAAGAGGACATCTTTATTGAACTACAAAGGATTAAAAAAAAAACAAAAGACATGGCTCCCTCTTTATATCAAATTACAACTACACTCGTTTAGTTTCACCAACTAACCACACCTACTTATTAGACTATGGGATGTGGGAGTGTGGAACCAGGCATGGTCCTACGTGATCTTTAGCCACAACGTGGAACGCCATGCAGCCTATGGCGTGGCCATAACATGATTAGTTTGGCGTGGAGAAGTCCACTGCGCGAACAATATGAGTAAAAGTGTTAAAAATAGAACATCACATCCTATATTTAAAAACCATATAAGAATGATGCAACGACAACTTCCGCACCCTATTTATATATTTATATACTATTAATTTGAAACATTTATTTGCATGTTTAGTTGCAAGTTGTGCTTAAATGTTTGTACATTAATCAAATATTAGTTGTAAGTTGTGAATAAGTGGTTGTACCTTATTAATGTATGCATCTTTAGTTGTAAGTTGTGCTTAAATGTTTGTACCTTAATCAAATATTGGTTGTAAGTTGTGTTTAAGTGATTGTACCTTAATCAAATAATGGTTTCATTACCTTACCAAATTCAATCTGTTTTTTATGCATGTACGGTTGTAAATTGTGCTTAAATTGTTGTACCCTAATCAAATAATGGTTTCATTATCTTACCATATTCAATCGGTTTGATCCATTCAAAGTTGTGTTGTTTTATTTATAAATTATTATTATTATTTATAATAATCTAATTAATTTAGTCTAAATCTTGTATAAATATAATTTGCAACATATTGATGCAATGGTTGTAATGTTTGCATTATGGTTTGTATAGTGGTAATGATATATATTATATATAGATTACGATGAACCTGTCAAACGGGAAAAATAGACGCGGGTTCATCGTAACGCGCAAGTCCTAGATCAACTTAGTTATTTTATTCTATGTTTTACGTTTCGGTTTAGTTTCTTCGCATTAACACCGGAACTTCAGTGTCGGTGATCGCTGGCAGTAATATGACATTAGTGCTTGCCCCCTCCGCAACGCGGGGGTTACTTAATACTAGTTAAAATTGAAATCATATCCCATAGTGTTGTCTTGTAATTAATCCATTGGTATATATTAAAGCTAGTGGCATCATTCCTCTTTTATTATTAATAAAACTAGGTTTAAAGAAGTTCGCCGCGTTGCGGCGAATTTCTTTTGTTACTTAGTATGTGTTTACATGTGTTTTGAAATCACTACGAGCGTGTTGCGAACGGAACTGCAGACAATAATAAAAAGAAAATGTAGAAAAAAACACTAAAAGATAACCGAAAGAAAATCAACCAAAAAGTTGTATGGTAACGATGTTGTTCATATGAAACGCGTGGTCAGGGATGAGCAAATTGTTTTGGGTACCGGTACCAAATTTGCCGAACCGAAAGATCTTAAGTACCAATTTGGTACCGACTTTTGGCATTCCTGGTACCGGTTCACTACCGTTTTTTACCTTCATATACCGGTACCGTAACCGGTATTTTCGGTATCAATACCGATTCTGTATCGATTGGCCCCAAGCTCATCCCTACCACTGAAACTAAAAAAAGAAAAAAATTAAAAGTTGAAGAAAATCAACAAAAAAAAAAGTTGTGCGATACCGTTGTTCGTACGGTAACCGTGATCAGGGATGAGCAAATGGTACCGGGTAGCAGCACTGAATTTCCCGAACCAAAAGATTTCCAATATCAATTCGGCACCAACTTTTGATGTTTTCTGTATTAGTGCCGGATTTTATCTTCATGTACTGATACCGAACAGGACCGTCCCGGTATTTTCGATACCAATACTGGTTCGATACCGGTTGACACCAAGCTTATCCCAACCCCTGATATGAATGAAAATAACTATTATTATAATATTAAAATAATAAAAATATTAAAAAACTATATATTATTATAGTATTAAAATTACTATTCATTTTATTTCCTTTATTAAAATATAGTAATAATAATACTAGTAATTATTCCCCGCGCTTCGTGGCGGTTGGTATCTGTTCGGTTTGTTAGGGTACCGATACTTACTATAGTAAACGAAAAAGAAAACCTTACATCGATCAAAAACAATAAAAACAATTATCGATACCGGCACCGATATTGTTTAGTTGATATTAGTTCGGTTGGTTAGCATTCTACGTATTTTTTTTCAAAATTGTCATATAAACTTTATTGAAAACGACTATTGCGTTGCTATTGTACAAATCTGAACAGAACCCGACTGAACAACATTTGTATCAGTATCGATATTTATTTTTATTATTTTAACTTTCGATAAATTAAGATCGTATCGCTACCATACCGTACCGGATTGAACAACTTCGGTACCGGTATGTATTAATTTTTATGGTTTTTTGTTTGATAACAAATATCATGTCGCTACCATAGTGAACAGAACCAAAACCGAACAAACAACGTAAGTTCGGTATTGGTATTTATTTTTATTGTTTTTTTTTCTTTCAATAAACTAACATCGAATTGCTAGTGTATTGTACCAAACAACATTGGTACCATTGTTATCCATATTCATATTTATGGTTTCCGGCTTCAAAAAAAATTATTATACAACTTTGTTTGTGACGATAATTGAATATCGGTACCAGTACCGTCATAATTTGAACCGATCGATACCGTTTGAACATCGGTGTCGGTACCAGCTACCGTTTTTATCGTTTTGGTCGATGTAAAACACATGCTGATTTCTATACTGAGTGCATGAACATACTGGTACTGTAACTAACCAAATCAATACCCATCCAATATCTGTGCTAACGTACCATCACAATGCGTGAGCAAATAACTTGGAATGTAAAAATTAAATAAACATAAATACAGATTTAATTTTTTTTTAAAGTTAACGATTGTACGTTATAATAATAAAAAACAAATTAAATGCTAAATATAATATTACTAATGAAAAATAATGAAACAATTACATGAGAATTATTAATTACTATTTATTAATTAAAAAATAAATAATAGATAAAACACAATTAAAAATAAAAACATATGTATAAAAATTAAATACCAAATATAATAAACAATTACCTAAGAATTTTCAAATACTATTTATTATTAAAAAATAAAATAAATAATAAAAAAATATTACTAAAAATAAAAATAAATACTTAAAAATTTTCAGTTACTATTTAACACTACTTTCTATTAATATATATAATATTTTAAACCTTTATTATATTATTATATTAACTAGAACTAGAATCTCTTTTATTGTTTTTTAATAACATCGTGTGCGGATTATTATATGATCTTTCTTTAATTGGAAAGCTTGATTCATAAAGCATGCACATTAGGTGCTACTAATGATAAAGTCAACAAGTAGAGCTCACTTGTTTCAAAGTCTTTTTATGCATTCTTAATTAATTTTTTCCCCACTAGAAAGATCTATTTATTTAGTTGATACATATATGTTATTCGATTTTAAACCTAAGCAGGTCATGGCTCGGCTCAAGCAGTCAAGCTGGCTCATCTACAGCCTTGGTATAACGTTTCTCTCATTCAGCTGAGCTTACACGATTATGGTAATGACTACGATCATAGAGAAACATTTAATAATTAAGAAATCTTTCGTAACAAAGTTCATCTTGATTTTGTGTTACTTGTATTGAAATTCTAACACTCTAAAACTCGTACATGTTACTTATTGGATTCACAGATTACTGACAATACAATTATTACAAGTTATCACTTTACACACAAAAAAAAAGCCACCTCTACTTGTTCTAGGATGCCATTATGTCGTTTTATTGGATAGCCCGGAAATGCCTTGCTACTTCGCACATAAACTCACTTGAAATACGTATTAAAATATGTCGGTTTTCGCTGATAAGTCTATAAGCATAACCTTCCACTTTACTTTACTAAAACAATAAATATTTGAATCCACCAAAAATAGGATTTATTATTTCTACATTCCTCCTACTAGTCAATACATGACCCCACACAATTCCACTTGTAAACTATCCTAACCAACTTGTCAAATTACTTCTTTCAAAACAACTCAACTTCACAAACACTAATTTCATACACAATGATGTGTAACTTTCTCAAACCGCATAATGTTAATGTGATTGGGATGGTTTTGCTTGATTGTTCCACTAAGTGAGGCCTATTAGTAATTTGTCACTAGTTTGTCACACACAATGGGATTTCATTTATCCCACACACATTGAATTTGAACCAATCAACCATCTTACATGGATACGCACCTCCTCCTTGCATCACATGGACTACTACCACGCCTACATGTTTTCGTCACAAGCAAGAGTTTTTTACTGAAGTGCTGCTAATTTCAAAAATTTAATCAAAACTAATGCTGCTTGCCAAAATATTTCACAATTGATGCCATTGCCATTCAAAATGGCGATTTTTATGGACTTGTAGGCTGTGCAGAACTTTTCAGGGAATTGCAGGCTTTTGCAGGGAATTGCAAGACCAATCATTGGCCCAGGAAGTATCAGCCATTACAAATGGCGAATTTCCTACACATATGCCATTAATAATGGCGATTTTTTTAATCCTGCACATAGGTGAATTATACAGGATGAGTTAGATTTATACAGCACCAAAGAATCAAAGTCTCGAGGTGAGGGAGCCGGTCGAGTTTGCAAATACTGACAAGTTTCATACAATTAGTAAGATTTAGAATCTTCAACGAGCTAATAACCTATTCATGAAAGAAACAAGTTAAGTTTATGATGGTACGTTCAAATGGAGATTGTCTTGAACAATAAGAATAATTCCTACCTTGGCGGCTCAAACATTTCCAAGTTTCCTCCAGTCAAATCTATTGCTACCAAGAAGTTGCTCATAAATAAGCCTAAGGGTATTGTTTTCAAAGGACATTCATGCCAGCACAACCATCTCAGTTCTGGAAACTTCTTGTAGGACCCATTGAGTTTCACATATTTGAGCTGGAGCAATTTAAGTTTGTGCATCTTTGCAAGCCAGCTTGTTATCGGCGATTCCTACAGGTTTGGCAGCAAGCTTTATCACTTTTTGCCATTGTTATTAACGATTCCTGCAGGTTGGCAGCTTTTCGCCATTAATAATGGCAATTTTTGCTGAGAATTAAATGTTTCGCCATTAAAAATGGCTTTGTGTCCAGGATTCAAAAAAAATTGCCATTATTAATGGCATATGTGCAGGAAATTCGCCATTTGTAATGGCTGATACTTCCTGGGCCAATGATTGGTCCTGCAATTCCTTGCAAAAGCCTGCAATTCCCTGAAAAGTTTTGCGCAGCCTACAAGTCCATAAAAAATCGCCATTTTGAATGGCAATGGCATCAATTGTGAAATATTTTAGCAAGCAGCACTAGTTTTGACTAAATTTTTGAAATTAGCAGCACTTCCGTAAAAAGCTCCAAAAGTAACAACACAACCATAGTCCAGGGGTGGACCTACCTTGTAATAAGAGGTAACCTCCGTTACCCTTTAACGCTCTGATGATAGTGTAAATTTTGAAAAAATGACGTTTTTCGATTCCGTTACCTTTTTTTAAACATTGGCCCTATAAGGATTTCCTAGATCTACCACTACCATAGTCCAACACCTCACCCAAACTACTCACTTGTTATTTGCTAGTATGTGATTAATGAAATTAGGACTAGTTCATTTATATAAGCTCATTTATATAATCACAAACTCATTCATGTGAACTCATCATACATAGAATTATCATGTGCTTTAGTATCATTCAACAACTTCATATTTTTTCAACACTTTGGTTGTCAGATGCAAAACATTATCTTTGATTTAATAACATTAAATTCAAAGATAATCATTAACTGAGATCAATGGCCTCATGTTTTTGCTTAACTCATTTGCTAATCTTATTTTATTATTACAACATGCATGTTGTCAGCATCGAGAATATCATGTAAGAATTTTCTAATATGTTCATCTTATCTCAAGCTATAACGTCATATCCCAAAATGGATCTAGTTATAATGTTTTTCTATGGAATGATACAAATTCTCACTCCAAGGTGAGCACATATCCACCTTGTCTTTGACATCTTATCTATAGACTTTAATCTTATAATTCTCACATGTGAAACTTACGATGAAAGCAAAGTCAAGTGCAATATAACTAACAAGGTGCACTAAACTTCTTATAACTCTTGTACACTCAGTTAGGCCGGAGGGTATGGAGGGAGTCATCATGCCACATCACCGTCCATAGCGCCTCCCACGGCGCCACCACCCACACCCTGCAAGTTAAATCGGGGCGCTATTGATGGGGCTTTACCATGGTAACGAGGAAGAAGGGAGGGGGCAGGTGGGGCCTGTCACACCCTGACTTTTGCGGAAGCGTGATTTGGTGTGACTTGCTTAATATCATTGCATTCAACCATAACAAACAACTATATGATAAAACAAGATGTTCATCCATAGATAGTTTCCAAAATAATATAACCGTCATTGTTTAACATCAAACTAAGACTTCAAGTTTACATAACAACCCATTGTTTTAAGTTCTCTACTGGACCTCACCATAGCTACTTAACAAAACAAGGCTTTGAACAATGTATCCTATCAAAGATATAATACATGATCCAAACCCTTCAACGTTGGATGACATCATTTATTGAAGACACGGCTTGTAAACTTCTACGCCCGCCAGATCCATTCTTAGTTCCCTGAAATACATGTAGTTTGAAAACATCAACAAAAGTTCAGCTTGTTCATGTGTTTTGTATGTGTGCGCGAACAACCTTGAAAACATTTGTAAGTATGTATGTATGTATTTGTGAATTGGTATGAAGCAACAAGGAAACAGATCAATTAATGTGTAGCTAATACATTAATATAAGTGACATGGTATAGGAAACACTCAACCCTTTATGCGTATTTTGTACCGGGCCCTCCGGCGGAACGACATAGTCACCACATGCGGCCAACTCGCAGGCCATGGGTGGGGCTCGCAACACCCAACAGATCTATCACTCATGCCCCTCAGTCCTTATACAAGGATTAATGGTCTTAAGTTAATCGCCTATCCATTCACATGATCTAGCAGTTCATTCCTTAGCTAACCATACCATTTGTAATCATCGAAGCATTTGTAACATGTATTTCACCCCCGAAGTTGTAAAACTGAAAACAGTTAAAAGAAAAGGGGGACATGAACTCACAGTTTTGTGTTCTTCGTATCCAATGTAACTCAAAGCTTCCTCTAGAACGCACGACTACCTACATGCGTACAACGGTTCATTAGAAGGGTGGGTCGTGCCTTGACCTTGGTCTTAATTTGTATTTTTGAGTTACGTTTCTTTGTGTCGTCAATGTTATTCCAAGATATATAATTATTGGTTAAAATAATAAATATTTTAACTTAAATTATATTTGTCAAATTTTGGAATAATAGTTAAGAGTAATATATTTTAACTTCACACCATTATGTATTTATACGTGAATATCCTTCCCAAGGATGGGTGTATTTGTATTCATAATCTCATACGTTTATATTTTTTCCATGTATTGGTGCCGTATTCCGGAGTGTATTTATATGTACGAAAATACGTACTTTTATTGTGTCTATTAAGTATCCTTATACTTAATTTTTGTATTAACTTTCCCGGAATAATATTTCTAGTAAGAATACATCAATATATATTTTCAAAATATGTATTTTCAGAAATATTACTTAGAAAAATTATCTATAATTTTTCCTTTGGCAAAAATACTTATAAGTTTCACTCAAGTCTCAAAAATAATATATTTCCAAGTCTAACTTAGAAAATATGTATAAATCCATTTTCCTTCCAAAAATAATATATTTCAAGTTTATTTAAGAAAATATATTTTCTTTCAAATAAATAATGTATTTTCTGTTTGTTTGAGAAAATATATATTTTCTTCCAAAAAAATAATATACCTTCTAATAATTTAAAGAAACATGTATATATTTTTACTTACCCAAAATAATATATTTATTTCTTGTAAAAAAATATGATATAATCTTGTAATAATTGTAAAAATCATATTTTTGTTTCCTTGGTGTCCAAAATATCATTTACCAAAAATATGCTTATAAATGAAAGTTCCGGAATATTTTGTAAGTTATATTCCTTTGTTTGATTCCACCAATATTGTGGGTATAATTTTGTATATTTATTCCTTGGAATTTTGGTAATATTTTGAATTGTAATTTCTTGGTATTTTGATGAGTTATATTATTTCAAGTCCTAGAATAATATAACTAATACACATAATATACAAATAATCACACACACATGGTGACTTCTAAATATATATTTCCTAAATACATATTTAGTCACTTTTATTTATAAAAACTAACCTCCAATATTTATAATTTTTGTAACAAAAATTATGGCAAACTTTATGTAAAAATTCATGGTTTCAAATACACTTGTAAATATTTGTTTAAAAATATTTTTCTAAGTGTTTAATTTTTAGAAAAATTTTGCCATAGTTTCCCCTAAAAATGGAGATTTCCATACCTTGAAGGCATATCATTTTCTTTTGTAAATCAACACAATCACCCAATAATCAACAGTAAACAATCTACACTTACCAATTTTGCCAAAAACAAGCATAATTTACCACTTCATGAACTTGAAAATTTATAAAAATGTGTAGTAATGTAACACCCCAAAAACGATTAACAAAAAATAAGTAAAATAAATAATGAACTTAACATAGTTAATGAAATATGGCAAGATCATAGTTAAGTTATGGAAAATGAATTAAATTAAACACATAACAAACTATGAGGGGTAGATGTGAAAAATTCTAATTAGAAGGGGTTAATAAAATTAAAAACCAAAATCACACGCTCTGGTGTGTGTTTGGTTCGACCATAGCAGGAGAAGCAAGGGCAAACCCTTGTTCTTGCAAGATTCACCAAATTAACAAAGAAATTCAAAGTTAATCAGTTGCATGCCTTTAAATTTTCGACTATCTTATCATACCCGGTAGAGTGGTAAGTTTAATTTCGTGTTTTGATGAATAATAGGAAGTGGGTTTCAACCCAACCATGTGTTTATGCTAAAATATGTGTGATTAGATGTAAGGATTTCACTATAGGGTAAGGTTTATGTGTGACTTTGATCATTTGAAAGACTAGTTGCATAAACCCATTTAACATGAAATATTAGAGATGTTGGATGATGAAAATTAGAAGTGATCATGCGTAAGTTTGGTTTATGATGATGTTGTAGAACTTGAATCTTGGATAAATTAATGTAGGATAAAAGAATATTATGAACTTGATTGATTGTTGACGAATTTTGAGATGAACTAGTAGGAATTATGCTTAGAAAACTTGTACTTAGGGTCCCACAAATGCGAAACTCGCCAAGTGTTTAATGAAATGCTTGAAAGAATAAATATGTGTAATTTGGAAGATGATGGAATGAAATTTAGATGTACTAAATAAATGAATGAATGTGTTGATATAGGCGTGAAGGAAGAAGGTTCAAGTACTAGGAAATCGGAAGGCTCACAAAATCGAGGTATGTTAGTTTACATAACATTTCTAGCTTATTGTTTATGCTTACTAATTCTAATTGTCACTTGTCGTTTATGTCAAAATATGACAATGATAGTTCATGGAAGTTGGGTGATAAGTAACAAATGTCATTTTGTATGGATTATGAGAAGGGAAAATTTATGAGGAAGAATGCATCATTACCAGTTTAACTTAGTCGAACCGGTTGATGGAGAGTTAAGATTGAAAGGAATGAAGTCTTACTCAATCCATCATGTACGGTTTGAGGAGTATGTGTAAGAATGTAAGAAATGCATTTTGTTCGTTTTTAACGAACTTAATGGAAGTTATGTCATGAAAGCTAATATCCGTCTTTAACGGATATGTAGTGAATATAATGTTTTGCCTCCACTTAGAGACAAGTATGTATTGAACCGTTTAACGGGTAGAAGTGCAAATTATTTAATGTGAAGTCTTGTTAAGGATGAAATGGTTTATTTGATAAGTATGTTAATAACAACGGATTAACTTATTTGATTAGATGTAGGTAAATCCTCAAGTTAGGCGGCATGGCGACTTGGAGCGAACACACGCACGATTCATGACCTTCATGCGCTTCCGCTATTTTGATTCGAAATTTTGGGTTGAAAATACCTTGTTGTGAATAACCTTGTTAGTAGCTAGTCTTTTAAAACGTAATGTTAAGTCTTTTTCGTGTCTTTGAATGGGTCATAGTTTTGGTTGTAAAGATGATGGTTTAAACAGGGATACGACCGTCATATGGACGGTCATGCCCAAATTTTTTAAAAAACAATGTATATTAATATTATAAATAACCTTATGTTCGAATGTAAAAAAGAATGGGCGTTTCAAAAAGTTCAAATCTCTAATGTCTTTTGGTCGCCATTTTTGAAACTAGAAAAGGGGGTTTTACAAGTTGGTATCAGAGCCTAGGTTTGAGGGATTCGAACACGATAGAGTGCTTGAACTCAAACCGAAGGCTCCAATGAAGGTGTGTTCGTTCCGAAGAGGTATGCGGGTAAGTAAATTGTAAACTTTGAATGTACATATATTTAGATATGAAAAAGGGAATTTTTAGGCAAAGCGCTTAGAAACTGAGTTTCAAAGCATATGATGATGTTAAACAGGTCCGTATTTAAATTACCAACGCGTAGGAAAAAGAATTACGAAAAACGGACCTGTAGATTGAAAGTTATGAGAATTTCAAATTGATTTAGAATAAAAACGGGAGCTGGGCAAATGCAGGATTTTGCAACAGACCTACTGGAAATGTGGTTCCCCCGCGCCATGCGACAGAATCCAGGGTCCCTGGCACGACACGCGACAGCGCTCGCGGGGCGCGACAGAATTAAGGCAATCTGTCACGTGCCGCGAGAGACCCTAAAACATTCAAAAAAATTTATTTTTATTATTTTAAATGCGGGATTTGCTCTAATCGGTTTTTAAGGCCCCGTAGTCAATATTAAGGTCATTCGTAAATTATGAATGATGAGGGAACCATAAACGAAGGGAGGAATGGTAAATTGTTATGATGAATGATTATGGTCAAAGCGATACAACATGATCGTCAATGACGATAATGTATGAAGTATAAATTATAAATGGAATGAAGTGTGGTAACACAAGTTAATATGGTGAAGTAAAGGTGTGAAAGGAACTCTAACGAATAAGATGAATGTTTTATGTAGATGACGGACACAGGGAATATAGATGATGTTGAAGTAGCACGACAAGAAGCATTCGATAATAAGGTTATGGAAGTGGCAGAAAAGGTTATACATGCTAACCTTCCCAAGTTAGCTCAAGAAGTCGAAAGCCGTGTCTTAGGGGTAGTAGATGCAATGATGACTAGTAAGATTGAGGAGTTAAAGGAGATGATCGAAGGATCTAGAAGTAAAAGCAAGGAGGGAAGGTGCACATACAAGGATTTCATGTCATGTAACCCTGCAACGTATGATGGCAAAATCGATCCGATAGCATGCCAAATATGGATTTCAAATATAGAGGCGGTGTTTATACGAAGTCGGTATGATAAGGAAGATCAAGTGATGTTCTCTACTGGTCAACTCACCTTTCAAGCGAAGGATTGGTGGGATGCGTATAGTAAGGAAGTTGGTGAGGACAAGCTTCAAGTCATGACTTGGCAGGAATTCAAGGAACCTTTCATGAGGTATCACTGTCCTCAGTCAGCTATTGATAAGATTCAGGAGGATTTCTTACGCCTTCGACAGAAAAACGAGACGATTAACGAAATAATAAACATCTTCTTGGATAAAATGAAGTTCTACGGAGATTTTGTGAAGATCAAAAGAATGAAAATCAATCGCTATTATGGTATACTCAAGGCAGAATTTAGGGAGTTTATCACTCCCTCAAAATGTGAAACCCTTGATGAGCTTATTAATTGGGCTCGGGATAGAGAACTAGAGATTAAAAGACAAGAGGAACGCGGTGAAAAGAGGTCAACGGAAAAAGGGGCCAATTTAAGTCCGTCTAAGAAGGCGAAGTTTCAAGACCATGGAAAGAATGATAAGTCGAAGGGTGGTATTACTCCTTGCAAGATATGTGGGAAACTTCATATCGGGGAATGCCTTTTAGGAAAGAAGGGGTGCTACAAATGTGGTGATGAAGGACATACTTTCTACAAATGCCCCAACAACCCAAAGACTTGTTACAACTGTTTTTAAAAGGGGCATGTTAAGTCGGAGTGTCCTAAACTTCAGCAAGGGTCGAAGAAGGAAGGAAAGAATGAGGAAATCTCTAGGGCGAAAGGGAGGATGTTTCAAATCACAACCGTAGAAGCTAAGGCCCATCCGAATGTGGTTTCAGGTATCTTTCTATTAAATTCCATACCAGTTTATGTTTTGTTCGATACTGGAGCCACTCTGTCGTTTATTTCGAATGAAATCATACAACATCCTTCGTTTAAGATTGAACGAATGCCGATACCTTTAGAGGTAGAGATAGCCGATAGTAAGAACTATGTGTTACATGAGGTTTGTAGAAATTGTAAGTTCACTATAGAAGATGAAGAATTCGATATCGACCTCATACCTATGGTTTTTGGGGAATTTAAAATGATAGTGGGTATGGATTGGATGGCACGACACCACATGGAGATTAATTGTGAAAATAAAGTAATACTTGTCCAATCTCCAAGTGGAAGGCAACTGAGTATTCAGGGAGAGAGAAATGTAGAAACGAAACTGTGTACCCTCATTCAAGCCGTTAAATACGTACTTAACGGGAGTAGAGCATACCTAGCTTATGTAGTAGACGCTCGACAAAGTATCCCGAAGCTTGATGATGTTGAGATCGTGAACGAATTTTCGGATGTATTTCCGGAGGAATTGCCGGGACTCCCTCCCGAGCGAGAAATAGAGTTTCGCATCGAATTAAATCCGGGTGCAAAACCGGTAGCAAAGCTCCTTATAGATTGGCCCCCACTGAGATGCGGGAGTTAATGACACAGTTACAAGATCTACTTGATAAGGGCTTTATACGCCCGAGTGTGTCACCTTGGGGAGCACCTATTTTATTTGTAAAAAAGAAGGATGGGACGATGCGCATGTGTGTCGACTATAAGGAACTGAACAAAATAACCATAAAGAACTGTTACCCCTTACCCAGAATTGACGATCTTTTCAATCAGTTACAAGGGGCGAATTGGTTCTCGAAGATAGACTTGCGTCCGGGATATCATCAAGTCAGGGTACGAGAGGAAGACATTGCAAAGACCGCATTTAGAACTCGATATGGACATTACGAGTTTCTAGTTATGTCCTTTGGGTTGACGAACACACCAGCAGCATTTATGGATCTTATGAACCGGGTATGTCGACCCATGCTAGATAAATTTGTGATCGTGTTCATAAATGATATTTTAGTCTATTCGCGAAGCAAAGCGGAACATGCGAGACACTTGCGCGAAGTACATGAAATTCTCCGTAAGGAAAAACTTTATGTGAAATTTTCAAAGTGTGCCTTTTGGCTCAGAGAGGTGCAGTTTCTGGGTCACGTGATAAATTCGGAAGGTGTTTTAGAAGATCCGTCAAAAATTGAGGTCGTGATCAAGTGGGTTTCCCAGAAAAATCCAACTGAAATAAGAAGTTTTCTAGGCCTCGTGGGGCATTATAGAAGGTTCATATAGGATTTCTCGAAGATAGCGTTACCCTTAACAAAACTGACGAGGAAGAAAGAGAAGTTTGTGTGGGGTAAGGAACAGGAAGAAGCTTTTCGAATGTTAAAGGAGAAACTGTCGAGTCCCCCAGTTTTAACATTACCGGATGGGACAGAAGACCTGGTTGTTTATTCAGATGCCTCACAGCAGGGTTTAGGGTGTGTTTTGATGCAAAGAGGAAAGGTAATCGCATATCCATCACGACAATTAAAACCACATGAAGTAAACTACCCAACACACTATTTAGAATTAGAAGCGGTAGTGTTCGCCTTAAAGATATGGAGGCACTATCTATATGGTACGAGATGTACCATCTATTCGAATCACAAAAGCCTCAAATATTTCTTCGAACAGAAAGATTTAAATATGAGGTAGCGGAGATGGTTAGAACTTATCAAAGATTACGATTGCGATATCCTTTATCTCCCGGGAAAGGCGAACGTGGTGGCAGATGAGTTAAGCCGAAAAGAGAATCCACCTCCGATTCAAGTAAAATCCATGAAGATGATAGTTACACCGGGCTTACTTGAAATGGTACGAGACTCCCAAATAAAGTCACTTGGAGCGGAATACCCAAAGAAAGAAAGAATGAAAGTTATAGCCGAAAAATTAGAAGAAAATTCGATCGGACTCAAAACAAGATTCGGTCGAATTTGGATACCACGGTTTTACGAAGTCAAGACCGCGCTACTCGAGGAAGCTCATAAGTCACGGTATTCAATCCATCACGGGGAAACAAAAATGTACCGGGACTTGAAGACCAATTACTGGTGGCCGGGTATGAAACGCGATATTGTTAAGTATGTCGTGAAATGCTTAACGTGCTCCCAAGTGAAAGCAAGACATCAAAAAACATACGGGGAATTACAACCTTTGGAAATTCCGGTATGGAAATGGGAGGAAATAACGATGGATTTAGTGACCAAGCTTCCTAGAACGAAAAAGGGGCATGATACAATATGGGTAATCGTAGACCGACTTACAAAAAGTGCCCATTTTCTACCTATTCGAGAGGCTTACTCTTCTGAGAGGATGGCGGAAATTTATATGAATGAGATCATATCTCGACGCGGGGTGCCCGTGTCAATCGTCTCAGACCGGGATACTAGATTTACCTCTCGTTACTGGAAGAAGTTTCATGAGGGTGTGGGCACGAAGTTACACATAAGCACCGCCTATCACCCTCAGACTGACGGTCAGTCAGAAAGAACTGTAGGTCCCTAATCCGTATGGATCTTAACAAAACTGACAATCTACCAAGGGTGCGGAATCCCCCTGATAAACCAAGCAAACAGAAACAAGAACATGATACGGTTTACCAACTGATCTTCTATGATTATCCAACGAAAACGTTTACAATCACTAAAGATCTCCACGAACTCACAGCCAATGTTCTGTGTATTCGCACTCTCTCTCAATTGCCTAAAAGTCTAACCCTAAAACTCTAGGTAAAGGTTGTTTATATAGCACAACCTACACAATTCGAATTGGGCTCAGCCCATACGAATTCTGTTTACAAATCGGGCTAAACTAGATGGACTTTAACATGAACTTGAACTTGGACGATTTGGGCTTTAACAAACTCGAATTCCATTCTGTCTTCATAAGTCTTCGCGGCCCAAACTCGTTTAATATCCAAAGACCAATCCAACGTTGTTGTCACATAAAATGCACCAACAAACTCCCCCTTGACAATAGCTTGCAAAGGAAACTTTAGTCTTCAGAATATCACAGTCTTTGGTCTTTGGATAGCGTCAGCTTCAACATGAATTCTGTCAGCAGCAGACTCCCCCTAAGCTGATGTATCCAATCACCAAAACTTCCAAGTTTTGATTCAGCATTCCAAGTAAGTCTTCACAGCATCCATTCTGCATTGTATAAGGAGGATTCTACCAAGCAGCAACAAACTCCTCATCTCTTCAAAATAACTTCTCATCAACACACTGCTTCAATCTGTATACTATAAAACAAACATCTCGAAAACCATAAGAATTTTTCAACATAAGTTAAACAAATTATTATTATTATTCAAGAGATTATTTAAACTATATAACAGATTAAGCACTTTCCAATCCAACACCAACACGCACAAATTTTAAACAAACACCTTATAACCGGCATGAATTAAAATTTTGAAACCACTTTCTAACATCGTCTCCCCCTATCGCTAACAACTCCCCCAAGAATAACAGTTTTCCGTACGTTAAGAATTTTAAACTATTTTTGTATTTTTTGTATTTTTCTAAAAGCAAATAAATACGAAAAAAAATAAACACTCTATTTTTGTGAGAATCACCGGTAAGAAGATCATATCAGCATAATCAAACTGTTTCACACCATTAGTTAATTCTTTATGTAATGTTTCGTGAAAAGCAGTCCAAGACGATTACCAGTATGTTTGTCCACCTAAACAAAATGCATGAACATTTCAAGTACCATTACCGTATGATACGTTAAGGTAATATTATTACTGATATACTAGTGTGTCCCACTTCAGGATATACCCCCGCGATCAAGGTATGCACAAAGATTCATCGTAGTAGGTGAGTATACTGAATTCATCCATTTTGTTTTTCAACGTTTAGATAATTGGTGAACAGGTCAGTACTTCCGTACAACAGAGAGACCAAAATATCTAACGAGGCTAAGACAAATACCATTTTTGGTACGATTTATGCATTTTGCATTTTTGAATGACTCTCTATGAGAGCTTCTTCATTTTCAGGGTTTTGGCATTTTTAGCTCTTTTAAAATATCCTGGTTGTGCCTAGGTCAGCATGTATCTGGATGCAGCAGAAGGACAACCCTGATATCCCCAGATGAAATAAAAGTATAAAGACCCAAAACTTCAGATTTTGGCAATCTATCAACGCAAGATTTAAGGTCATTAAACCATACACCACTGATGTGTTACCCACTCATATTCAGTTCATTTAGGTTTATATCACATTGGTAAGTTGATTATTTCATGCTTTTTGCCTACTGGTACATCATATGATGAAGCTGCTATCACACTTAAGAAATTTAATTCAGTTTGAGTGTGGCAGTCTAACTTGCTGATGTACTATCATTTCTTCTTTTTCACACAGTGAAAACTCATTTTTGATTTTCAATTTTTTTATGTTTTTGATTTTTCAATGTTTTTGTATTTTTGATTTTTAAGAAAGCATAAAACTATTTACAAAATTCTTATGAAAAACCAGTTATTCAGGATTCCTCATCCCGTTGAGTTCGACTAAGTGTTCAAAGCGAGCTCGATCAAAAGATTTTGTGTAAAGATCAGCAAGGTTATCTAGTGTGTCGACTCGGTGTAATTCAATGAGTCGCTTTTCAGCACAATCCCGTATAAAGTGATGACGTATGTCAATATGTTTAGTTCTACTGTGCTTTACGGGATTGTTTGTGATTGAAATAGTGGCATTATTATCTATCATAATAGGAGTACGAGTGAAATCCAAACCGTAATCGCGCATCTGCTGTTGAATCCAGAGAACCTGAGAGCAACAGCTACCCGCATCAATATATTCAGCTTCACACGTAGATGTAGACACACAGGATTGCTTCTTGCATTGCCAAGACACGATCCTGCCTCCTAAGAACTGACAACCACATGTTGTTGACTTTCTGTTTGATTTGCATCCTCCAAAGTCTGAATCAGTGTAAGCAACGAACCTCAAATCACTATCAGCTGGATACCACAACCCAAGTTTAGGTTTCCCCTTCAAGTAACGAAGAATACGCTTCACTGCTTTCATGTGTGACTCTTTCGGATTCGCCTGATATCTGGCACACAAGCATACGGCAAACATGATGTCAGGTCTTGAAGCAGTCAAGTACATTAGAGAACCAATCATCGCCCTGTATTGAGTAGGATCAACATCTTCAGTACTTTCATGATCTGGGCCAAGATTGTGATTTTCGCAAATGGGTGTGTTGAAAGTAGAGCAATCATTCATTTTGAACCGATCCAAAATGTCATACACATACTTCGTTTGATGAATAAACATCCCATCCTCCTTCTGATCAACCTGTTATCCCAGAAAGTAAGACAGCTCACCCATAGCGCTCATTTCAAACTTGCTCGTCATCACCTGTTCAAACTCCTTACACATGTTCTCATCAGATGACCCAAAGATGATGTCATCCACGTATACCTGTACCAGCAGAAAATCTTCCTTCTTCCTCTTTATGATCAGTGTACTGTCAATCTGACCTCTTTCAAAACCATTCTTGAGCAGATGTGTAGACAGTGTCTCATACCATGCTCTGGGAGCTTGATGTAACCCATACAAAGCCTTATCAAGTTTGTACACTCGATCTGGATAGTCTGGATCAACGAACCCATCTGGTTGTGAGACATACACCACTTCTTGGACTTTCCCGTAAAGAAATGCACTCTTCACGTCTAGTTGGAAAACTTTGAAGCCCTTGAATGAAGCAAAAGCCAGAAACAAACGAATTGCCTCCAACCTTGCCACTGGTGCAAACACTTTGTTGTAATCTATACCTTCTTGCTGATTGAAACCTTTTACCACTAACCGAGCCTTGTTGCGCGTGACAATACCTCTTTCATCCTTCTTGCACCTAAATACCCATTTAGTGCCAATCTCTCTTTCACCTTTAGGAAGGTCCACTAACTCCCATACCTTCAACTTTGCAAACTGGGCCAATTCTTCTTGCATAGCTTCAACCCATGAATTGTCTTTAAGAGCCATATGGATGTTCTTCGGCTCCTCTTGGGAAATAAAGCAACTATACAAGCATTCATTCACTATCCCAGTCTTCTCAATCGAAACAAATAATCCAGAATTTGCAGCTATGCTTCTTCTCGTCTTAACACCTGCAGTAGGATCTCCGAGTATCATGTCAACTGGATGATCTCTATTTGCTCGTGTAGTAGCAACAGCATCGACTTCTAGATTATCACCCAGGTTTGATCCAACCTCCCCCTGAATATTCTGATTTGCAAACGGATTAATGAAATCCCCCCCCCCTGATTGGGTTCAGGTTCACTATCGCTTGAATCAGGATCAACAGCACCTTGGGAAGTTTCCGGAGCATCTGACATATCGACATTCGATCTAGGCATAAACTCACCTTCATCATCTTCACCAATCATTGTTTGAATCAGCTGAGAATCATCTGCATCAGAAACCTCAGGAATATTAAATGATTTAAACACACTTTCATAATCATATAATATCGCAGGACCACTCGTTGATTGTTGAGGTTTGTAGGAAGTAATTTCCACATTAAAAACAACCTCAATTTTACCAGTTTTGAGATTAAAAACCCTTTTATTCGGTGTACCAGGCACGTAACCTAGAAAGTAGCCTTCGTCAGCCACCTCACCGAATTTTTGTTTATCTTTGTTTCGCACAATGGTGCGGGGTAATCCAAATGGTTCAAAGCCTGTTAAGTTTGGTTTTTCGTTAAACATAAGTTCATGACATGTTTTGTTAAAACGTTTAACGGTCAAAACTTTGTTTAGGACATAGAAAGCTGTATTCACAGCTTCTCCCCAGAAAAGAACTGGTAGCTTTGAATCTGAAAGCATAGTCCTAGTGGCTTCAATCAACGTCCTGTTCTTCCTTTCAGCGACTCCATTCTGTTGAGGAGTATAAGGAGCAGAATATTGATGTTCTATTCCCTTTCGAAGACAGTAGAGATCCAGAATCCGATTCTTGAACTCTGTGCCATTATCACTCCTTATTCTCTTAATCCTTGCATCATGGACGTTTTCCAATTTCGTAAAAAGATCTATCAGCATCTCTACCGTCTCATCTTTTGTACCTAAAAAGAAAACCCATGAATAACGTGAGTAATCATCAGTGACAACCAGACAGTAGTACTTTCCACCTATGCTCCTCACGTTCACTTGACCGAATAAATCCATGTGAAGTAATTCATAAGGGGCATTAATGGAATTTACTGTTTTAGACTTATGAGGTTTCTTGTGTTGTTTTCCCTTTTGACATGGAAGACATTTATCTTCCACTTGAAACCTCTGCAATTGAACCCCTTTCACTAGCTCATTTTTTATGATATAATTCATTTTGCGGTAGTGAATATGGGCCATGCGTCTGTGCCACAACATAGATTCAGCTTCAGATGCTTTTGACACTAAACACGCCACCACAACAGTTGGATCCTTGGCACCCATGTCCATGACATAAGTATCATTTTTCCTTGGTGCACACATTACTATCCATTCGTCCGGAATGACCAAACCCGGTTTCAACACCAATGCCTCCGACTGTGTAAAATGGACCGAGTGACCCTTGTCGCAGACTTGTGACACGCTCATCAGATTGTGTTTAAGCTGCTCAACATAGTTCACTTTGTCCAAAGTGATCTTCCCATTCGTCACTTTTCCTCGTCCAGTAATCCTACCACCTTTAGCACCAGCAAAATTTACATGTCCACCATCATATTCTTCAAATTCAGAAAACAACCTCGCATCCCCCGTCATGTGCCTGGAGCAGCCACTATTAACATACCATAAGTTGATAATCCTCCTTAGCAGCTCCTGCACACACCAACCAAAAGATTAGTTAGATTGGGGGACCCAAGCCTTAAAGGTCTTGGGTCTTCCAGATTCATCAACTACAGGAACATCCATCCAATATCCATCACTCCTAACTGGAGTCTTGGATCTTGGACCAGTTGATGGAAATGGGGCTTGATTTCCATAAGGTCTCTGGTCCTGAGGGTACCTATTTGTGTTTGGACTATGTGACCTTTGAAAATTTTGATTTTGATTCCAAGAACCTTGATTGTTGTAATTTCTAAAGCCATTGTTATAAAAAGTTCGACCACCGTTATTTTGGTATCGATTTTTATATTGACCTTGACTTCTGAAATTATTTGAATTTTGGTTGTTCATTCTTGGTGAGCTACTTCTAGGTCTCTCATATCTGCCTGATGTAGATTCAGGCTGAAATCTTGGTTGATTTCTTTGAAAACGAGGAACTTGTAGAGTTCCTTTTTCAGCCTTATCTACACCACCAGCAACACCCTGTTGTTGCTTTGGAGCAGATTTCTTTGGAGAATTTGAGACTTTCTCCTCATTATCACCTTTCTTCTCTGGTGATTTCCCTCTTTGTTTCTCACTAACTTGCGCTTCAACCTTTTTGTTAGGACAGCAGCTAGCTACATGTCCCTTTGTGTGACATTTAAAGCACGATCTCTTTTTCGAAGACTTCTCAACTGAAGCCTTTGAACTAGATTCTGATTTTGATGATGATGCCTTAGAAGGATTTGGTTCAGTTTGCTTAGTTTCAAGATTTTCTATGTTTTTGTTTTTAGCAAACTCTACATTTGATTCATTTTCAATAACAGTTGTTTCATTTTTCATGTCACTTCCTTGAACAAAATTAACCTTTTTAACAAAAGTTTGATTTTTTATTTTTATTAGGTGTGTTTATCTTTTTCAAAATAGGTTTGCTGTTATTTACCTTCTTAGCATCATTATCTTCAACCACATCACCTTGACTGGATGTGAAACTACTTGGTGATGTTGACAGAAAGTCTGTGAACTCATCTTCATCAAGTAAGAAAGAATAGTCATGACTAAGAGGAGGTGGGGCTTCATTAAAGCCCTTGAATCCCACACTGGTCTTGTCATTACTCTTCTTTAACCCACCCATCATATGTTTCATAACAAAGGTAGAATCCCTGAATTGACCTAATTTCTTTTCAAGTTCAACAATTTTGAGTTATACATCTGACAACTCTTTGCATTTTTCAGAAATCTCTTTTGTTTTCTCAGCCATCATGTCATGAGCTAAGTCTATGACTTGAAGTTTTTCGTTTAATTTGCAGGTTAAAACTTCAATTTTAGCTTCATAGCCTTTTATCTTTTTCAAATATGATGACTCGTTTCTTTTAGCAAAAAAAATTGATTCTTTTACGTTAGACATCTCGCTCACCAGACTTTTGTTTTGAGTTGACAACCTGTCAACTTCACCCTGTAATTCACGACACTTTAAACAAACAGAAGTAGTAGAGTTACTTACCTCTCCTGTCAATTTGTCTGAGTTTGCCATAAGAGCAGTAAGTTGAGCTTCCATTCTTTTGATGATTTCATCTTTCTCTTCATCTTCCCTTTCATGCTCAGATTCTTGCTTTACTTTTTCAGCATCTGTTGTCTACTCGGCCTTATCTACCTCAGCGTCACTTTTCTTCTCAACATTAGTATCATTCACGTTAGCTTCAACATCATCAACTGGCACAATTTCTGCCATGAAAGCTTGAGTGACATTTTCATCATTTTCCAAGTGAATACTCCAGTCATATGAGCCTTCTCTTGCAGTAGAGATCAACGCCAAGTGTTTAGATGTAAGGATTTCACTATAGGATAAGGTTTATGTGCGACTTTGATCATTTGAAAGACTAGTTGCATAAACCCATTTAACATGAAATATTAGAGATGTTGGATGATGAAAATTAGAAGTGATCATGCGTAAGTTTGGTTTATGATGATGTTGTAGAACTTGAATCTTGGATAAATTAATGTAGAATAAATGAATATTATGAACTTGATTGATTGTTGATGAATTTTGAGATGAACTAGTAGGAATTATGCTTAGAAAACATGTACTTAGTGTCCCACAAATGCGAAACCCGCCAAGTGTTTGATGAAATGCTTGAAAGAATAAATATGTGTAATTTGGAAGATGATGGAATGAAATTTAGATGTACTAAATAAATGAATGGATGTGTTGATATAGGCAAGAAGGAAGAAGGTTCAAGTACTAGGAAATCGGAAGGCTCACAAGATCGAGGTATGTTAGTTTACATGTACATTTCTAGCTTATTGTTTATGCTTACTAATTCTAATTGTCACTTGTCGTTTATGTCAAAATATGACAATGATAGTTCATGGAAGTTGGGTTATAAGTAACAAATTTCATTTTGTATGGATTATGAAAAGGGAAAATTTATGAGGAAGAATGCATCATTACCGGTTCAACTATTACCGATTCAACTTAGTCGAACCGGTTGATGGAAAGTTAAGAATGAAAGGAATGAAGTGTTGGAAATTTTAGTGAAAATGAGTTTTTCACTAAATATTTTGGACATCAATAATATTTATATATGTGTTGTATAAATAATTATTTATGGTTTGTGTTCAAACTATGTCCAAATAGAGCTGAGATGAATGAGATATCGAAGCTTGAAGTTGTTTGTTTGGAAAAACAAAGATGAGAAAAATGGATTGAGATTTGTCATCTTGTCCCACATAGGTGGAATGACAAACTTAAAGTGGTATATAAGGAGGAACACTCCTTGAAGACAAACACCAGTGGGGACCCTAAAGGGTGCAGAGCACCCTTACTCGTGCACATATATGCGCGTGCCGTGGGCTATTGGCCCTATGTAGTGAGCTTTGAACTTCGCACACCGCCTTTGTATTTTTGTCCATGAGCGCCTGTCAGATACATGGCGGGTCCGCTTATGGTGCACCCTTGGGTGGCGTAGGCGGATGCCATGGCGAAGACTGCAAATGGCACATGAGTTTGGATGGCGCATGACCAGGTGGCGTCCTGGTATGCGTAGTAGCATCCGTGTGGCGCGCAAGTATAGATGACGCATGACCAGGTGGCGTCCTGGTATGCGCAATGGCATATGTGTGGCGCATGGGTCCATATGGCGTGGCGTAAGTTCCATGTAGAGTGTTGCATGGATTTGCGGATCAGTTATGGCGCGGAGCACTGGTCTACACACCATGCACATGCGCGGGTTCCATACAATGTGGCACACGGACTGAAGAGCCATTTCAGGCGCGCGTACATGTCTGCAACGGTAACAGAGCAATTGGCAGGACCTGGTCAAGCTAGCTGTTACAACCCGTTAATTGCGTGTCATGATGAATATGACCGTTTTTTGTCTAACCACTTAAGTCCATTAAAGTCATATTCATTATCTTGTTTATTACAAGATTAATGTTATAATTATGACAAGATTAATGTCTATTTTATTACTAGTTTTAATGAGCTTAAAACTGTAAGTGTATATATATGAACTTGGTGGTTCATATTAGAAAGACTAACAAAATTAGACATTCTCTGGACTCTCGTTTTTCCTTTGAGAGGAGTACTCTCATATTTACATACTTCATCTTTTTCCTAAATTTATAAACACCAATTTATACCCGTTGTAATCTCGGGCGCGAGAGCCATCTCCGGCAGTACAACTACTGCTTCGGTTGTTGTATCCTGGAAACAGACCGTCTAAGAGGATGCGCGGAATCTGTTTTAAGGGCCCCGTGTTTAACACGATCCTCAACAAAAACCGTCAACGACAGTTTGTTCATTCTTGCAGCGGAGGTTCATACAAAATGGTGCGGTTGAAGTTCTTCCAAAGATGCTGGCTTGAATCAAGATTGGTACAAATTAAATTGTATTTTATATTGGTTTATTTATTTTTGTAACCGGTATTGTACTAGAAGAATTTCCCACAAATAACGAGAGTCTCGTTATTATTTATTTTATTAATATTTTTAATAAAAAGTGAACCTAGTTCCTACAATCTTAAAACGGACTTTCGTGAAGATTGTTGCTACAATCTTAAATCCCTTATCTACGAGGATTTAAGTTCACGAAAGTTAAAATATTTAATGGATTTTTGTTAAAATCTTGTAAATATTTTTTTGGGGAATTATATGTGTAGTACAAACGAGTCGGATTTATTTTATGATTGGAGTACAATCTTTAATCCGAATACCGTGTTACAAAACGATTTTTTTTATTCACGTTTGGTGTTCATGGGTTTTGTTCGTGTTTAGATAAACCGAACCATAATATGTATTTCAATATGTTTTGAAATACTAAATTTTCTAATGAGCGTATTAGAAAATTTTATTTTGTAACCCCTTTCAAATCAAATGTTTGTAACGTTTAATTTATTTATTATAAGATTTTAGTAACCATAATTGATATTAATGTTGGTTTTAAAAGTTTTGAAATATATTTATTTTTTAATAAGCATATTAGAAAGTAATTATTTTTTAAACAAGTTTTAATATTTTCTAACGAGCGTGTTAGAAACATTGTTGGTAGAAGTACAACAAGATCAAACTTTTTATATCTCTAACGAGCGTGTTAGAATTTTATAGAATAATAAGTTTAATATCATCTTTTATATCTAATGAGCGTGTTAGATACGATGATTGTATAGAACTAACTGGTTATAAAACGATTAGATTTTCTAACGAGTTTGCTAGAAAATATACGTTTAGATTTTCTAACAAGCGTGTTAGAAAATATTATTATTTCAAATAATTACCGAGGAGCGTGTTGGAGACAATTATTTTGGATAATAAACCTTGTAACGGTTTCGTCTAAACTATTTTATTTCTAAGGAGCGAGTTAGAGACGGATCTTTTCCACATATGTTTAAACGATTTTTATTTGTTTATTTCTAATGAGCGTATTAGAAATAGTTTATAATTTTTTTTATAAACTTCAAAACAAAATTTGTAATCGATTATTTCTAGCGAGCGTGTTAGAAACGATTTAAAGAGTTTGATAGTTGTTTATTTTCTAACGAGCGTGTTAGAAACGATTTAACGACTTTGTCAATTGTTTATTTCTAACAAGCGGGTTAGAAAACGTTTATTTTATATAAACCAAAAACGGCTTATGGCAATAAATAATCGTTTAATTTTCTAATGGGCATATTAGAATTAGTTTATCTTATAACCAACTATTTTAACGATTTCCAATCGTTAATTTCTAACGAGCGGGTTAGAACCGGGTTAACTATGATAAACTATTTAAGATGATTTGTAATCGGTTTATATATTTTCTAACGAGCGTGTTAGAAAAGATTTGTGTTCATTTCTAACGAGCGTGTTAGAAAACGTTCATTCAAACCAAAAGTGAATAATTGTATTCGTTTTATTTCTAACGAGCGCGTTAGAACCGGTTTACTTTATAAAAACCGAATATTTTGAATGTTTGTGCAACATTTAAATTCTAATTAGCATATTAGAATTGGTTATCATACAAACCACTCTTTTTAACGATTGATAATCGTTATTATCTAACAGCGGTTACAAATGCTTGGAATATGATAAACCATTTATTAAAACGATGTGAATTCGTTTTATTTTCAAACGAGCGAGTTTGAAATTGTTTTATTTATTAAACTATTATAAGTGTAGGATCGTTTTGCTGACCCGAATGAGTCGATCAGTAGAGTTTTTGCTCAATACGAGAGGCGGAAACAATCGTATCAAGTTCAATTCAGCTAGATATTCACTTTAAACTGTCTTTTGATTGATTTGATAAAGAATTACAGCGAGTAGACACTTCGGCAGCAGTTCGGTACTGAAACCGGAAAGTTAATTTCGTGCCAAATGACACAGACACATCAGGTATTTATAGGCAAGCTAATTTCGCACGGACCAGCTCAAACGAAATCACATTCACACGAAATCTAATTTCGTGTGAAATTACCTCTCTAACCTATTTTGACATATTTCTCGTACTACGTGCCCTGATCTATCTACAAACGTACAAGACTCGATACAAGATGAAGTCGACAGACGGATGCATCAACAGACTCCCCCTCGGATGTTGACGAAGTCTTCGGTGTCGAGTCTTCAATCTTCAGTCTTTATCAGTCTTCTCGAACTCTTCCGAAATATCTAACAATGTAAAGTATCCTCAATCTTTCTCTTTCTCTTTCTTCCAGAATCACAACCTTACTCTATACTCCTCTTGATCAGGTCTCTTGATTCCTTAAGTTCATCAGCATCATCAGCTTGCATGAACATCAGGTCCAGGATCAGAACTTGGCTCTATACAACTTCAGACTCCCCTTTGCTAGCAGACTCCCCCTTGAATTGTGATGGGATCGTAGTCTTGATTTCATAGGTTCAAGATCATGACCTGGCTCATATCCTGTTCAGGATCAAAACCTGACTAACCTGCACAATCTCTACCTCAAAATAAATTTCACAAATTTAAAATTTTGACAAACTTATATATCACTTGCAGGTATTAATCAATCAATAAAATGATTTTACAATTTTAATCTCTGATGAACCACTTGTATGAATAGAATGATTTATCAATTAAAAACTTCTAATACCTGTTTATCATGTTCAGCACTCGGAATTTTGAAAATCAGCTCTCCAACATCAGTTGTCGAAAATCTTTTTGGATTATTTTTTTAAATTTATGCTAAAACACACTGAAAATCTTTTTGGATTTTTGATTAGAATGAAATGCAGTAAATATTTACAGACAATATTTTTGTGAGTTTGTGTAAGAGGATCATATCAGTTTATGAGACAAATCACCAACACCATTAAGCTTTAAACATTTTAAGTTCTAAACGATTCACATAGATTGTCAGTATACTGATCCATTTAAATTCTCACACAAAGTTCAACTGTTTCGAGATACGAGATTAATGTTTTAGAGACTTAAACTTATACATGTGTTCCACCTCAGAATATACTCCCGTATCCAGATCCCAATATTCAGTCTTACAGGTGAATATACCTAGATGATATCTGTAAAGGGTTAAATGCGAGGGCCGTGAGAGCTCAGGCTATTGCTTCCGCAAAATCAGAGAGATGACGGCTTCGACTTTTGGTGTGTTCCCTTTAGAGAATCTTTTCTTCAACAGCACATGATTAGCATTTTGCAATGTTTCATCATTTTTTATGCTGAGGGCGGTGCTATATTTCAAGCAAGAAGAAAGTATTATACGGCGACTAGGCCATTGCTTCCGCAAAATCAGAAGTCCCGGGATAATACCCCAGATATCACTGAGTATAAAGACCTAGTATCTCAGAAAGAGGGACCTTTCAAACAAGATTTCGGGGGTTACCCATATATCCGAGAGATGTTCCCCACGATATAAGTAAGTTTGAATTTAGATTTATATCTCGTCACAGTCTATTAAATGTGCAAAAACCTACTAACACATCATCAGTGAGACCGTTTATCACAATTTGATTTTCCAATTCTTTAGCGTGCTGTGATAGACCACTGATGTACTATTATTTCCTCTTTTTACAACAAAAACTCATTTTTTATTTTATCATGTTTTTTACTTTTTCAAATTTTTAATGTTTTTGGATTTTCAGAAAATTCTTACTCCCCCTAAAATTCAAAAACATTTAAAGGAAATTTGAACACAAACTGTACATATAAAATGACAACTGTTGTGAATTGCTTCAATTCGCCATCCACTTGGCATAAACAATCAGAACTCCCCCTTACAACAAACTATTTTCCCATTATGATTTCAAAACACTTAAGTTTGTTTTAATCAAATGGTTTTTCCGGAAAATTAGTTTTGTTGATTTTACCACTTGTAAGATTGGGGATCAATTCATCACCTTGTTCTTTCATCTTCAACCTTTTGAAAAATATAACAGTTTTAAGTTCAAACATCAAATACCACTTGTAGGAAATCAAGTACAATTTAATGTCCCTGATTTACCACTTGTAAGTGAAAACCTTCTTCAACCATTTGTAAATCGAAATATTACCGAAGTAAATTTCTCAAGAAATATGCCGATACCTGCTCCACACTTACCAACCTGGGAGCTCCGGCAAGTCCTGGTTTTTCAATCATCATAATAGGTTCCATCCCAGTCACAAACCTGGGATGACCCATCTTTACCTGGTTTCTTTGTTTACTTCTCATAAAATTCCTTTACTCCTTTGACTTTCCTATCAACCATTTTTCCAAAAATATTTTGAACTGTGGGGTTAAAGGCTTTTTCAATATCAAATTCTTTCTTTTCAGAGAAAAATTGATTTGAAATCTCAATTTTACCAACTTTTTGTTTAAAATTCTCAGCCCTCAATGGTGAAAATTGACATCATCCATTGGCGGTACTGATGTTTCCAACTTTAACTCAACACGTGGCTCTTCTGACTTTGTGGAATCAGATTCATCGCCTGAAAATAGCTCCTCTGATTTTGACGAATCAGAATCATTGCTAGGACTATCATCAGATTTCTTAACAACCCACTTGTGATTGTCAAGATTTGCTTTTCTCTTGTAAAACCTTTTTGAACATTCACCAACTTCAAACTTCGAATTTTTGAAAACTTTGAATTGTTTAGTTGGTGGTTCATTCTCAACAATCTTTCCTTTCAGTTTTTCAGAGACTCCCTGTTTTGATTGTATTGCCTTTGGACAATTCCTGGCAATATGACCAACTGTTTTGCATTGAAAACAAGTTCTAGTCTCTTTTTTCTGTTGAGCAACATTTTTCTCCATTTCCTCTTGCTTCTTCGCAAGGAATTCTTTGTTTGATTGATTCCTGAACAACTGCTCCTTTTCTTCTTCAGTTGATATTCCTGAAACAAAAACAGTTTTTGTTTTATAAGTTTTTTTTCATTTTTATGATTTTTCGGTGGAATAAAACCAAGACCTTTCCTTTTGAAATTACCGTTATGGTTTGGTTTCTTTTGAAAACCAGAACCAGAACTGTAACCCTTTTTCTTGTTTAAACGTTGTTGAACTCTTGAGGTGTAAGGTTTAGGTTTTCCAGAAAGATTTACATCTTTTATTTCAGAAATATTAATTTCTGTTAGTTTGAAAACCTTTTTGATCATTTCAGTTTTAACACCTCTTATTGGAAAATCTTCATCAGAATATAATTTGTCAGAATCATTCAAAGTATAAGCTACTTTGAACATTTCGCCATTCAAATTAGACTTTGATAACAGAAATTCTTTATTGTAAACCCGTTTCTTCTTTTTGACTGTTGACTTTGACTTGTCAGAATTTGACTTTGAGTTTGACTCCAACTTTGACTCCTCGGTTTCATCGTTATCCAACACCTGATCGACCACTTTTTTTATTAATTCGGACTCATGATCAGTGTCAGACGATGTGAAAGTAACATCAATGTTGTCTGGCAAATTTTCTGTAGACTCAGACTCCCACTGTAAATTTGTTGCCTTTTTTACTCTTTCTGAATTTGGATTTCGTGGAGAATATCCATTTTCAAGCGGGGGTGGACACTTGTTGTAGCTGGCACTTTGTTTCTTACCAGATGTCTTCACTTCAGTATCCTTTCTCATTTCAGAATTCTTGTCTTCAGATACTTCCTCTTCATCAAATGCCTTCATGCCTTCAACGGTTGGATAAATCCTGTCAATAACATAAGAAGTACATGAGTAACTTTTTAACAATCTATTTACTCTCTCTGTTTCAATCCTCTGGGTTTCCAATTTTTGTTCAAGCACAGCACACTTCTCAATGTAATTGTTGACGACTTTCTGCTTAGTCATGAAAGCTCCTTGAAGTGTCTTCATTGCTGTTGCTTGTTCACTGCTTGATTGATTGTACTAATTCATTGCTTTGTTGAGAACATCATAAGATTCTTTCAATCTGTTCAAGTTATTAATCAAAGTACTGTTTTGCTTCTTCACTGCTTCACAATTTTCACATATCACCGGAATCTTTTGTGCATCAGCTTCAGCTTCAACTGTAAAAACTGGAATGTCTTTGACCTTTTTCCTTATCACAGGAACTTCTTCATCATCATTGCTGATGGGTTTTTTAACTTTCTTCTTTTTCTTTTTAACTTTTCCATAATCACTGTCACTCTCCTCCATCAATTTTAAATGCTTTTCCATTTTCCTTGCATAATAATCATTATCATTATCACTATCTTCAGCAACTCGAGCAACAAAAGCATTGTGATTTGAAGTTTTATTAGGATCATAATCATCCCAACTGAAATTTGCCCAGCTAAACCCTTCTGGTAATTTTTCATCATCTTGGTTTATCAGACATGCTTTACTACCAGCTGAAACATATTTGTCCCAACTGAAACCTTTTGATGACTTTTTATCATCTTGATTCACCATACAAACTCTCTTTGATGACTCATCGATTGCCTTCCTGGCATGTGCAGTTTGTGGCTCTTGTTGATGTTGAGCAACTTGATGATAAATTGCTTTCCGATAATAGTCATTGTTGTTGAACGGATTTTGAGCTCCACTTGCTTCGCGATTTGTGCACTCTCTCTTAAAGTGTCCTTTTTCCCTGCAACGAAAACAAGTAACTTTAGATTTATCAAATCCTAAAGTAGAAACATTTGCATCACGGAAATCATCTCTTCCCATAATTTGTTTAAACTTTTCGGCTCTTCTCAAAACACTTGCAAACACCACTTTATATCCATCAATTCCATCTCCTCAACATCAATCTGATCGTAATCCTCTTTTGTCAGCATTGGATTTTCGATCTTTCCTGCTACTAGACTTCCATATGATTCCAGCACAGTTCCCAACAAAGACATGTGACTTTTTGCAACCTCTTCCAAAAAATTTTGATCATTTTCAAGATTTAATACAATGTTGCATTGAAACGTCTTGCCATTCTTTGTTGTAGACAAGTTTGGATCAAAAGATGGATATGAAGAAAAACTTGTTTTGCTGTTTGATCCTTTAGTTGACCCTCCAGATGAACTTTTAGCATTAAAGGCAGTCTCAACTTTTGGTGACATGTTGGTCTTATCATTAATACCTCCTTTGTAATAAAGACCGATATCTTGTTCTCCATCAAAATCTTTCATTCTTGAGATTTTCCTTTGTTCCATCTCTTGAGCTTCAAGTTTTTCAATGAATTTATTCAGTGTCAAATTACTAAAATCTTTCTTATTTCTCAACATCATGAGATATGTGCCCCAAGTTTCATGTGGCAATGCATCAGCTAACTTTTCTATCAACTCTTCATTATCTTTGTGATGCTAACTCTCTTCATTTGGACTAACAAATTGCAATATCTTTCGATGATCTGCTTTGTGCTTTCAGTTCTCAAACCACAAAATAAATCGAATTATTTATTCAAAAGTGATTTTTTGTTCTTAATCATCTCTTTACTACCGACAAACTTTGATTTTAAAGCTTTCCAGATTGAGTATGCACTTCCATTGTGTTGCAGTAAAACCAAGATATCTTCTTTAACCGCTTGATGCAATAGACTAATCATCATCGTTTCATTTTTATATTTCTTTCTATCATCAACACTTAGATCTTTAATAGCAACCTCTTCTTCATCATCATTCAATGGTCTAACATATTTCATTTCAACACATTCCCAAGCATCCAAGCAATTTGCTTGAACCCAGTTCTCAAATCGTTCCTCCCATCCTTTATACTCCTCGATATTCATGAGCTTAGGCGGTTTTTGCATAGTGCTCGTTTCATTTTCCATATTCAAGTTCTGAGTAACAGATGCCGGAGTAGTCGGGGTGGTAGCAAATGCGTTATAAAATTCCTCTTCCATGTTTTAGCAACAATTTTCACAAAACAGTCTTTTCAAACGAAATTACTCTTTCAAACGAAATATCCTTTGGAGCGAAATACCCTTTCAAGCGAAATAACTAACTTCACACGAAATACCAACTCAAACGAAATACCAGCTTCACACGAAATCACCAATCTTATGCGAAAATACTGATTTCATGCGAAATAACACTTTTTCAAACGAAATAGGTAATTTCGTGTGGACCTCTCAAACGAAATTACACTTTGAAGCGAAATAACTAATTTCGTGTGAACCTTTCAAACGAAATTACAAACTAGTGCGAAATAAGTAATTTCGTGTGGACCTCTCAAACGAAATAAGCCTTATTTCATGCGAAATACTGCTGATGTCATCATCTCGAGTTGTTTTTGTCAAAATTGATTAGGTTTTAAGCCGTTTTTAAGTCTGAAACTTTCAATGGTTTGTTAAAACACTATTGCGCGTATAAAATGTGAAATTCAAGACATTTTGTCCGTGAAAACTTGTTAATTTTGAAAAAGAAGGTGTAGAAATCAGATTTTGCAGCTGAATTGGTATGAACTCTTCCTCCTGAGCTCTGATACCACTTGTAGGATCGTTTTCTGACCCGAATGAGTCGATCAGAAGAGTTTTTGCTCAATACGAGAGGCGGAAACAATCGTATCAAGTTCAATTCAGCTAGATATTCACTTTAAACTGTCTTTTGATTGATTTGATAAAGAATTACAGCGAGTAGACACTTCGGCAGCAGTTCGGTACTGAAACCGGAAAGTTAATTTCGTGCCAAATGACACAGACACATCAGGTATTTATAGGCAAGCTAATTTCGCACGGACCAGCTCAAACGAAATCATTTTCGTGCGAAATTACCTCTCCAACCTATTTTTGACATATTTCTCGTACTACGTGCCCTGGTCTATCTACAAACGTACAAGACTCGATACAAGACGAAGTCGACAGACGGATGCATCAACAATAAGGTTTATTGTCTTGATTTGTAATCAAAACATAAATATATAGTTTAATATTAAAACACTTGCAAAAACGAGAAATGTTTTGGACGAATAAAACATGTCTTTGCGAAGTATAAGTGATTCGATACTTTCACGAGAAGTATAACGTCTTGAACCATATAATATAACGTCTTGAACCATATAATAGTCTTGGAGAGACTATTTTATAAAAAACAACTCGATGTTGTTATAGGCATAATAAGTTGCTTAACTACTTGCGAGTAGTTAATTGTAAACAACTTTATACTTTGGACAACTTGTGATTATTCAAGTTTTAGAGTTCCAAGATGAGGGAGTACCTCAAAACATGACACCGAATGAAATAATTGCGTTTATTTCGGTAAAAAAAAAGTGTTGAAGATAATAACACTTTGGCTTTTGATGTTTAGATATCATTGGTGTATCCGTTATTTTGGACTACTAATAAGTTGTCAAAAGGATACACATTTTGATACAAAGTGTAAAAATTAATTTACACAAACACAACGAGCGGGTTGTGATCATGACTTATGTAATAAGTCACAAATCAAACATCAAATGCATAACGGCGTCGTGAGAAACGTGGTGTATGGTTTGAGATAGAATACACGAAAACGAGATATGTCATCTAATGTTGAGAGCATCAACATGGAAATGAACATGTAAGTTTTCAAAGAATATAACATATGAAAGAAATATATGTTATTATTGTAAATGTTTTAATAAATTTAGGAAATTTATTAATGGAAATTTATAATAGTGATGGACTTGTAGATGCTTCTACCACCATCAATGTTGTTTAAACTATGTGGAGGCATGGTCCTCAATTTGGGAGAGTATCTCAATACATGGTATTAATGAAACAACAACGTAAATGTATATATCACTATAGGCATACGTGAATGCTTTGTTGTTGAGAGTCAATCTAATTGGCTATATCTCAAGACTCAAGTGATTTTATACAAAGATATTTCAACAAAGTGACTTGGATTAAGACTTATGTTTAAGTCTTTAGGAAGTTAATGGTGAAGCCTTGGAGATAAAAAGGCAAACGAGTTATGATCCTGATGGATGAAGTTAACTATGGTTTTGAGGTCTTCCTAAAACCGATGGTTTTGGAATGGTGAAATAAAATTTTATTATTGTGTCTAAACTAAGAAACGAATGTTCGGAAGAGATAGTGTGTTATCTCTTAAGGCTGTGAAGAATCAGAATGATGCATCTTCTGTTCACATGCTAGAGTATTGTGGTTTAAAGCATGCTAGACTAATACTTGTTAATTTATATGCTCAACGGAGATTAAATTAACTTTAAACATTCAAAATATGTGATGACACAAGAATGAATTTTGTGCTAAACAAAACTATAAATATAACTTCATTAAAATGCAAGCAATGTGGGGGGAGGAGGCCATTTAAGAAACAAACCCTTTAGGGTATGTGGAAATGGTAGTTGAGAAGTTTTCTCAAACTTGAAATGAAAGGGAGAACCTTTCATCACCCCATTTGGATGTTATCCAATTACACTTAAATGTGGGGGTGACTTGCATTTGAATGTGGAAATGGTAGTTGAGAAGTTTTCTCAAACTCAAAATGAAAGGGAGAACCTTTCATCGCCCCATTTGGATGTTATCCAATTACACTTAAATGTGGGGGGTGACTTGCATACATTGCAAACACATGACCAAGTGGAGTACACAATGGTTATATGGAGTCAATCGAATAGATTGGACTCGAATGCCAATTGGTTAGATTCAAAATCTAGTAAGATGTCAGTCATGACACACCAAAGGCATGGTGAAAACGTGTTTGGCCATGAATTGAGTTTCATGTCATTCTAAGACAAGGTACGTAACTGGATCCAGTTGAGATCACGAGTTATAAGCCTTATGAATCGACTAAAAGGCAAAGGTGACTAGCGAGTCAAGAACACTTTAGAACAACTGATCTCAATTTAAATTGTCGTTGGTGACTTAGCGAAGTCAAAGATAATTTTGGATCCAACAACCAGTGGGTTGATAAGAGATCAGGTTGTGGAATGGGACTAAAGCCATCGAAAAAGGGACATGAGGGAAACCTAACCTAGTTGACTGGAGATCCCAAGATCTAGGTTCAATAGGCCAACTTAATCATGAACTGAAGGGTAGTCACTGTGAGGGCGTAGCTAATATATATGTTTATATATAAGCTAGTTTATATGTTTCATATATCCCCCTAAAACTATAAAAGGGTGTTTAAATACGTCCTAGTCCATTCCTATAATATTCAGTGACATTGTTGTGAGGTTAAGCATGATATGTGGTTTTATGATTTGTGTAAATCATAGTAAACCATAATGCTTTTAATGATTTAAAGGGAAATCACCTATGTTGGAGAGAAGTGTGGTCGTTTCGAATGGAATTAGGGCATAATTTCTAGAGCTCCCGCAGAACTAGGAAAGTGCTCCATGACCATTATTGGAGACATACATGAGGAGATGGCCCGGCTAGGGAAAGTATTGTGTGAATGTATATTGCCGTTTACACAAATGGGGGGTTGTTCAAGGACATCACGTCTACAAAACCCTAGTAGGCTAAGTATGCTTCACAAAGGAAGGTTCAAAGGCTACACCTACCTATCCTGCAATACTCGACTGACGAGTTTTCATCAGGGAATTTTGTGTGTTTTTAATCGATCTCCATTCATGTGGGGGATTGTTGGAAATTTTAGTGAAAATGAGTTTTTCACTAAATATTTTGGACATCAATAATATTTATATATGTGTTGTATAAATAATTATTTATGGTTTGTGTTCAAACTATGTCCAAATAGAGCTTAGATGAATGAGATATCGAAGCTTGAAGTTGTATGTTTGGAAAGAAAAAAAAAGATGAGAAAAATGGATTGAGATTTGTCATCTTGTCCCACATAGGTGGAATGACAAACTTAAAGTGGTATATAAGGAGGAACACTCCTTGAAGACAAACACCAGTGGGGACCCTAAAGGGTGCAGAGCACCCTTACTCGTGCACATATATGCGTGTGCCATGGGCTATAGACCCTATGTAGTGCGCTTTGAACTTCGCACACCGCCTTTGTATTTTTGTCCATGAGCGCGTGGTCAGATACATGGCGGGTCCGCTTATGGTGCACCCTTGGGTGGCGTAGGCGGATGCCATGGTAAAGACTGCAAATGGCACATGAGTTTGGATGGCGCATGACCAGGTGGCGTCCTGGTATGCGTAGTAGCATCCGTGTGGCACGCAAGTATAGATGACGCATGACCAGGTGGCGTCCTGGTATGCGCAATGGCATATGTGTGGCGCGTGGGTCCATATGGCGTGGCGTAAGGTCCATGTAGAGTGTTGCATTGATTTGCGGATCAGTTATGGCGCGGAGCACTGGTCTGCACACCAAGCACATGCGTGGGTTCCATACAATGTGGCGCACGGACTGAAGAGCCACTTCAGGCGCTCGTACATGTCTGCAACGGTAACAGAGCAATTGGCAGGACCTGGTCAAGCTAGCTGTTACAACCCGTTAATTGCGTGTCATGATGAATATGACCGGTTTTTGTCTAACCACTTAAGTCCATTAAAGTCATATTCATTATCTTGTTTATTACAAGATTAATGTTATAATTATGACAAGATTAATGTCTATTTTATTACTAGTTTTAATGAGCTTAAAACTATAAGTCTATATATATGAACTTGGTGGTTCATATTAGAAAGACTAACAAAATTAGACATTCTCTGGACTCTCGTTTTTCCTTTGAGAGGAGTACTCTCATATTTACATACTTCATCTTTTTCCTAAATTTATAAACACCAATTTATACCCGATGTAATCTCAGGCGCGAGAGCCATCTCCGGCAGTACAACTACTGCTTCGGTTGTTGTATCCTGGAAACAGACCGTCTGAGATGAGGCGCGGAATCTGTTTTAAGGGCCCCGTGTCTAACACGATCCTCAACCAAAACCGTCAACGACAGTTTGTTCATTCTTGCAGCGGAGGTTCATACAAAATGGTGCGGTTGAAGTTCTTCCAAAGATGTTGGCTTAAATCAAGATTGGTACAAATTAAATTGTATTTTATATTGGTTTATTTATTTTCGTAACCAGTATTGTACTAGAAGAATTTCCCATAAATAATGAGAGTCCCGTTATTATTTATTTTATTAATATTTTTAATAAAAAGTGAACCTAGTTCCTACATGAAGTCTTACTCAATCCGTCATATACGGTTTGAGGAGTATGTGTAAGAATGTAAGAAATGCATTTTGTTCGTTTTTTACGAACTTAATGGAAATTATGTCATGAAAGCTAATATCCGTCTTTAACAGATATGTAGTGAATAGAATGTTTTGCCTCTACTTAGAGACAAGTATGTATTGAACCATTTAACGGGTAGAAGTGCAAATTATATAATGTGAAGTCTTGTTAAGGATGAAATGGTTTATTTGATAAGTATGTTAATAACGACGGATTAACTTATTTGATTTTGTTAAATGTAGGTAAATCCTCAACTTAGGAGACATGGCGACTTGGAGCGAACACACGCACGATTCATAACCTTCATGCGCTTCCGCTATTTTGATTCGAAATTTTGGGTTGAAAATACCTTGTTGTGAATAACCTTGTTAGTAGCAAGTCTTTTAAAACGTAATGTTAAGTCTTTGTCGTGTCTTTGAATGGGTCGTAGTTTTGGTTGTAAAGATGATGGTTTAAATAGGGATACGACCGTCATATGGACGGGTCATGCCCAAATTTTGTAAAAAAAATGTATATTAATATTATAAATATCCTTATGTTCGAATGTAAAAAAGAATGGGTGTTTCAAAAAGTTCAAATCTCTAATGTCTTTTGGTCGCCATTTTTGAAACTAGAAAAGCGGGTTTTACAAGTAACTTACTAGTGTATTTTGTAAGCCTTGTTACCCTCTAAAGTGTGGTTGATTCCTTAAAAACATCATTTTTAAAGAAGTTGGTTCATTAAAACTTATAATGACATTTTCTAAAAATGTTTATTCTTGGATTTTTCTTGTTACAGATGTGTTTCTACACTTGTTTAACCACCAAAAATGTGGTTTATTTATTTAAGAACCAAGATTAAGTAAGACTTGCATTTTTAACTTGGTTTATTGAAAAATCATCTTTGAAATTTTAGATCTACAAGACTTACATCTCATTTTAATCATCATTTTACAAGAAAACAATATATTCTTTCAAGTTCATGTCTTTCATGAGGATGATCTATTAATCTCTAACATTTTCATCCTCTCATCTTGCTAGATTATGTTTTTAATCATGATCTAGCAAGATCATATGATGATCTACGTCATTTTCATAAGTAAACAACAATCAACAAGTATAACAACACATAAACAACATGATTTCTTCATGATTTAAGCTTATGTTCATGCTTCATTTTCTTGATTTTTAATGTTCTTCAAACTTAACATCATGTATCGTCTTTTAACCACTTAAATAAGATGTAATATGAAGAGATTAGTATTCTTACTACTAGCACAAGGCTAGGGATGATCAAGAGAATAAATGAAGTGGATAAAAGCAAATGGTGAAGGTCCTTTAGCTTCTGAAAGCTCCAAGCTTCCTAATACACCTTCTTACACCTTTGTACATATGTGGAATGGATGGAAGATGAATGAAAAATGGTGGATGTATGTGTGTGTTCTTGGCCGTGAGTAGAAGGGAGGAGGAAGAAGAAGATGACTTCAAATGTTGGTGTGTGTTAAGAATGAAGGTCTTGATCTCTAGGTTACTTATTACATCCACACATAAGTTTAGTCCTATGGTTTTCATGTTTAGTAAAGTGAGACACAATCAATTAAAATAACAAATAAAATCAACAAGTGGGGCCCTTGTTGGCTGTGAGCTAGGTGGGGGGGTCTAGGTATAGGTTTCAACTATATGGTTAGTTATTAGTTAGATCTCAAGTGTATTGTTAGGGATTTAGTTATTGGATATTTATATAGTGTGTTATGATGTTCGGGGACCATAACTAGCTTGGTAAAGTTAAAACAGTGCTTCTAGTAAAAATTTGGTGTTTCGGGTAGTGTCCGGTTGTTCGGTTGGTTACCGGTTCGTTAAGGTGCTAAACTACGCAGTTTAGTGTGCTTTATGTTACCTTTTGTGACAGTTTCGATTCCCGACACTTAGGAAAGCATTCAGGACCATTTGACCATATTTCTGCATGATATTAGTTTGTTTAAATGCTGAATTTGCTGATTTTCTGCAGAATACTGCAGTTTATGTAGGTTTTAGGCACTTTCCGACACTTAAACTATCTCTAGGAAGACAGTTTTGTGATCCTTACTTTCCTACACATTATACTAGTGTAACTCTTGGTTTCTGGCCCATTCTGTACCTCAATACCATATCTGTCTATGTTCTGAACTCTGTCAGCATTTTTCTGATTAGTCTGATAAATGTGCTAACTGTGTTTCGTGCATCATTTGAATCCACAAAGTTTGCATGCAGTATTGATATGTCATTTGCAATATATGATGCACATGTACGTATGATAACAATAATCAGAAAACAATTCAAGTCATTAATTGTAATTCAGCACAGTCATTAAGCACTAATCATTGTTTAATAATTGTACGGATGCATGCAAATTTGACAGTTGTCACAGGGCCCACATCATTTCATCCAATAAATTTTTTTTAATTTTGTTTAATAGGGGGCCTTATCTCACACCCTGCAAGTTAAGAGGAGGCGTGATAAAGCCTCCTGGCTGATGTGGATCCTAGGTGGCGCTGACGTGTCCTGAAGGGCTTTATCCCACACCCCATAGCCTTAGGCCATGTCTATGCATCGTTCTTGGATAAATTATTGGCATATAACACTTAGGCTGGAGGTTGTGGTTTAAAGCCCCTAGGGGCCTTATAGCGTCACGTCAGAGTCACGTATGCACCACGTAAGCGAGTGTTTTATTGTTAACTTGCACGGTGTGGTTTAAAGCCCCTTTAAAGCCCTCTATTAAACAAAATACAAAAAAAAAGTGCAAAAAAATTGATTGGTTGAAAACAATGGACCCCACTTGTTGATGCCATTAGCGCTCTTTACTGTGCTGGCGGAGACTCAATGTGCCCCCCCCCCCCCCCCCCCTGCGCCCAGGAGGTGGCTTTGGGGCGCTATAGGGCGCTAATTTTGTTGATTTGGCCAGGGGCGTTATACCACAACCCCTTGCCTTACGATAAGTTGTTTTGAACTTGTCAACATTCCAAGATTCTTTTAGGTTACGACTATTTCATCTCTTCATTGGTAAGCAACACTCACTAAAATTCCAGTTTTATTGTATAAAGTGTCGATTTTTAACGATCCTTACAAGGTCGAGAAAGGTTCTCCTTTTATATAATCCATGCAGGGTTAAAAATGTTACCCATTTCCATAATCTCTAAGGGCTTAAGATAGAATCTTCATTTCCCTAATCTGTTTCCATAAACCATAAAAAGTTTTTCTTTCTTTTAAAAAGCTTTCCCAATATCACACGTCTTGTAGTTTAATGAATTTCAAAGTTGTACAAACTTAACTCATGAAATAGCTCAAACGTTCATAGAAAGATAACAAAGCGATCGATGATCTTTTATGCTTATAAGTTTTCCTTGCCTATTTTGTTTTCTACCATTTTCATTTTTCGTCCTTCTGGTTTACATAAATTTACATCTTCAGTCCACCCTTAACACCTTACGTCCTTGACGTTTCATTTGTTAACACTATGCGTCCCTGGACCTAACCGTCGTTAGTTTTTCTGTTAGTTTTTGGATGAAATTACTAATAAACCCTCTTTCCATCTTCACTAACCAGCTTGACCATTCAAACCCCATGTGCCATCACCCACCACCACCCGACCACGAAAACAGATGATGACGATGATGTTTTTTTCGGTTTATCGATTTTGGTGGTGCACGATAGTTGTAACAGAGATGAACGGTGATGGTTATAGGGAGGCGAGGCACGGCGACGTTGGGTTTCCAAGGTTAAGCCAACGATGGTGGTGATGATGGTAAACGTAAAAGGAGATTGATGGCGATGTTGCTCGAGACGATGGTGGTGATTGATGATGAAGTAGTTGTTAATCGTGGTGATGATGGTAAAGGGCAGAGAAGATTGACAGCGGTGTTACTGGAAACTAAAAACAGAAACGGTGGTGATGATGGTGGTGGTGTCTCCGATGATCGTTAGGGATGGCAAAGGGTCGGGATGAAACGAGTATGGCTAATCCCATACCCATACCCGGTTGTAAAATCATGTCTCATACCTGACACAAAACCCATTGTGAATTTATCGGGTAATTACTCCTCAAGTGTCGGGTATACTCGCGCGTATCGTGTATCCCTTAGTGTTTAAAAAAATGCGCGTTGGGATTTTCAAGTATGTATTTTTCTTTTTTTAATAATTTTATCTCTTAAAATCTAAAATATATATATAATAATTTACACACATGTCGTTATCACCATATAATATCTGACACGTCTCAAATATGTAAATATCATGATAATATAGTTGCGTAACATCATCAAAACATGTATATAATCTCAAAAGAAAAGTTTATTTTTTTAAGTAATGAAGTTATTTGAATGAAGAATTCTTAAACAAGGGTTAACAAAAATAAAAACGCATTTTTTATGGAAATATGTCTCGAGTATATGGCTTTAGTAAGCACGGGTATGGTTTCGGGTATCCCCTAATCCCATATCCATCCCAAGCCCACGGAATATTTTTTTTTTCATTCTCGTACATGGTCCAATGCCCACCGAGTATTAGGTTAACCTGTCCCGCATGTTTCAGGTTTTGAGGTATGCCCGTCGGGTTTGGGTATTTTTTCCATCCCTAGCGATGGTAAAGAGAAGCTGAGTTTGAAAACGATGGTGATGGGGGTTGCAGTTATGGTTGTTGTTAGACCGTACGTAGTGGGGCGTGATGGGGGAAATTTTGTGGGCTATAGCGCCCCATAGCGCCCGCCACACCATTACAGGCGGCGCTATGGGGCTTAAATTTGATGGGAGCGTGATCTTGATAGCGGCGTTTTGAAGGATAATTTTCAAATTATTACCGTTGCAAACGGTCACAAAGTAACAAAAGAGTTAATTACTGTTTTCGTCCCTGTGGTTTGTCAAAAATCAATATTTCAGTCAATTAGTTTAAAAATTGCGATTTCAGTCCCTGTGGCTTCACTTTCGTAACCATTTCAGTCCCTGTGGTTTCACTTTCGTAACCACCTAGTTTCAAACAATGGCGGAGCTTAGTGTAAAGTGGGGGTCCCCCCACCCGAATGTTTCGGTTAGAAGTGTAAAATTTTCTATTTTTCGTCCGAATATTTTAAAATTATAGAGGATTGTCCCCCAATTATTTTGCCTAAATATTTATATAATGTATAAATTGGGTCCATGACTTTCCGCCCCCTCATAAGTTTTGGTCAAGCTCCGCCATCGAAGTGATGAATGGTCCAACTGGTCCCCTAAATTTACAATATCCGATCTTTAATTCTTTGACAAAAGAGAAATTTAGCATTTTTAATCGACACCATTTTGGATATTTTGTTACTTTTTTTATAGATTTCTATCTGAGTATAGAGAAACGTTATTTCTTTTAGTAGGTCTATGATACTAATCCACTTTTTTATTTTATTCTTAAGGATAAACACACACATCCTAAAATCTATTTCTAAAATTTACTATTTTATCTATAGGAGTGTTATCTGTTCATGATTTGCTTTAAAAAGAATCAGTCGAAACCGATGACTAAACCAAAGAAAATATTGAACTTTTCAATTTGTCAACCACCTCATTTGTTTTTTAAAACGTTTCGGTTTTTTTTTTTTTGAAAGTTAAAAAAAAAAAAAAAAAACGTTTCGGTTTAGTTTTCGATTTAACCATTTTAAAACCAAATACTAGACACATATTCATCTATATACAAATTAACCTTTTTCAAACAACAAGTTCTGGCATGATGTCTTACTCGCTTGAGGGGATGCTCTTCTTTCTTTATCTCATCTATTATAGGATTCAAGGGGAGGTTTCGACTTAATTAAATTTTTAATTCATCATAATGGAAGCTTTAAGAATTGAAACTCAGGTTACAGGGTAGATGGGAACGGGCGAATATCAAAGATCGCATTCATTTGCTATTGAAGACAGAAGGAGTCGATGCACGCAATAGGGTTTTAAGGGGCGGGGGCATATTTGGGAACAGGGGACAAAAGTGGAGGGAAATTAGCTTAGAAACCATATGGCGTCTTAAAATTGTGTGGGAAAATTCCATTTATGTTCCACTGAAATGCTTTATATAGATGTATAGATTTATTGAAACACATAAAATATTAAATAATGTCGTTTACAAAACTCATATACCTATTAAAACAGAACACAACAGTTGCACCCACACAAGGGCAACAGGAACAACAGAGAAATTACAAGAAAATAAACGAGCACCAATCCAACCAAGGGATCGAGCTACGTCTAGATCTACAATTATACCAAAAGAAGCTTAAGGCCTTTATGTCCGCAAAAATCTTTTCCACATTCGCTTCTTTATTGTTGAATCTCATATCGTTTCTAGCCTTCCAAATGCGCCAACATCCAATGATAATGATGCCTTGTAAAATCTCCTTTACCCTTTTCTCCAAATTACAACAGTTGTGCACCTCCAAGAGGTCCCGAACCAAGAAACCGAAGATCTGAGGAACCTTGCACCAGGAGCTTACCATATTCTAAATTGTGGACGCGAACCAACAACCAGTAAACAAATGGTCACTGGATTCATCATTCAACAACAGTCCTACAAAGAACGCAGGAGGTTGAGTCGAATTGTATACTTAAAAACAATTGTGTATGTTTAATCATGTTGATAACATGTATTTTCTCTCCATATAGTCTTCTATATTCTATATATCATATAAAAAATAATATAAACTAATATTTTCTTGAGTTAATTACTGTTTTTGTCTCTGTGGTTTGTCAAAAATCACTACTTCAGAATATTAGTTTAAAAATTGCGATTTCAGTCCTTGTGGTTTCACTTTTGTAACCATTTCCATCCATTATTCTGTTAAGTAAAGGGACTAAAATGGTTACGAGGTGGACTGAAATGGCTACGAAAGTGAAACCATAGAGACTGAAATCACAATTTTTAAACTAATGGACTGAAATAGTGACTTTTGACAAACAATATGGACAAAAATAGTAATTAACTCTATTTCTTTAGTTAAAGTTAAAATAGAACAAACCTAGCTTAGTTTGTACTTTAATTATTGATTTTGATGAGTTAATCAACGCATCTTATTTGTCTTTTAGTGTCGATAACAAAAGATGGTGTCGATGTCACATCAAGAAGAGCATGCGTGCGTACCTTAGACAGTAGCAGCATGGGTTAAAGCAATAGTGGAATCATTCACACTTTTGATCATCAAGAATCTGTTTAAATGGGTGTTGGTGCCATTTCCAATCATTCTTCCCATTTAATCCCCAACCATTTCAGAATTTTGCACAAATAATTATTTACCTTTTGACCTTTATACTTCTTGAATTTTTTTAAGGGGAAATACCATAAAAAACCAACATACTTTCTGTTTTTGCGCATAAAAGTCCCTCCACTTTTTTTTGCACTCAGAAAACCAACATACTTTTCTTTTTGTTTCATAAAAGTCCCTCCACTTTTTTTTGTACATAAAAAACCAACATACTTTCTGTTTTGCTCATAAAAGTCCCTCCACTTTTTTTTGCACTCAGAAAACCAACATTATTGTCAAATTATGAACGCAGAGGTTGGTGACCCGAGACTCTGTCGCTTCCATCATCGACGATTAGGTTGCAGACAGCTCATCGGCGAGACGGGGCCGATTCGTTCTCGCCGGTGGGTCGGGATTATCTACCAACGGGTCAGGTCCACCCTGTCCACGACCACGTCCACGCCCACGTCCCCTACCACCAGCCCCTGCCGGCGCTCGCCCGATACCGCCAGCTCTACCACGTCCTCCACCAACACGACCGCCACCTCCACCTACACGTCCGCCACCGCCCCCACGACCTACACGTCCGCCGCCGCCCCCTCCACCTACGCGTCCGCCGCCGCCCCCTTCACCTACACGTCCTCCACCTCCACAGCCTCGGCCCCGCCCTCGCCCGACAACATCAGCCATATCAAACTAAACAAAAAATGTGGAGGGACTTTTATGAGCAAAAACAGAAAGTATGTTGGTTTTTTATGTACAAAAAAAAGTGGAGGGACTTTTATGAAACAAAAAGAAAAGTATGTTGGTTTTCTGAGTGCAAAAAAAAGTGGAGGGACTTTTATGCGCAAAAACAGAAAGTATGTTGGTTTTTTATGGTATTTCCCCTTTTTTTAACAAATCTTACTCCTTAAATAGTTTTTTTCCGGGTTTGAACCTAATACCTCTCTTTTAAGAGGCAAATACCCTTATCAAATGGAATACCCCACATGTTAGATATTTTAGTGTAATAGGTGATTGACTTGGTGATCAAAACGAATAATACACATCAAGCAAGTTAGGAGGTGTGGGAGTGCACGCTTGTTTGAGTTATTATAATTCGAAGTGTACGGACTCTATGGGGGTTCCAAGGGGGCAACGACTTAACCTTCATATTAGCCCGCGACTGCGAAACATCCTCATTGTCAAACAAGCTCATCTTACAACATTCATCATTGTTAGTAACATCACACATACTTACTTGTATTAAATTTTACCTTTCGGTCTTGATCGAGTCTCGGGTTGTACGGGTCACTAATCACAAGAGCACACGGGTTTGAGTTCAAGCGCTCACTTATCTGTACTTGATTTCACTCAAACCTAGGCTCTGATACCAACTCGTTACGCCCTAAACATGTTTAACCCGAAAAGTCGCAGCGGAAATACATACCATAAAATTTCTTTTATTAAAAAACGTTCCAACATGATTGAAAGTCCTTTCTATAGTGAATCCTTAACGATAATTACATTTTTTTTCGTTTCAATTAATACATAACACATATCATATATTTACTATCCACAAGACCATACATTCTCGTACAATCCGTGTTATGACTGACCTTCAATCGCTTACGTCTCGTGAGGGCCATAATCCGTAAGTCTGTACAATCTGCATTCACCACATACATTCACATTATTAGTACTTGAAGCATTATATGATCTAAGTGTATAATTAAAGGATCACGTCGCGTTTTGTCCTCATGTAAATTCCATCTAGTTATCCTTCTGAATTAGAGCATTTCATTCCTGAGTCTATCATTTGATGAGCATACCATACTATTGCACTTCATTTCATTCTCAAAACAATTCAGTTAACATCATAAATCCTTATATATTAACACCATATTTATCTTCGTACGAGTCTCATTCATTGGAAATGTATGATGTAATAACACATGTACAAAGCATCTAAATCAACTCTTTCGTGTATGAAAAACCTACTGCAAACATGCATACCTCCCTACCCAAATCTCTTATATACGTCTTACATTCTCCTATAACCGTTAAACAAATCACAAACACACCATCTACGCATAAATTCTCGTACATACTAGTCTATATTTATAATCGTATCTAATCACATTTAGCTACGGTTTCCACATTACACTATATCATGTACATACATCAAAATCTTACTTATAAGTTTTAGCCATATCATAACAAAACCACATTTCCATATCTTAGTGTACAAACCACGTCTTCATACATGTTCCCATAGGTATCCGTTCTCTCCCGAACCCCACAAAACATGATAAAAGGCTTAAGGTACCTTTGGGAAGTTTATCGGTGCCTTAGTAGCAAGGAAAAGTGAGCAAAACGAGTTTCCGGCATCGAACCCGCATAGGCAGCAACATAGTGCGTCGGCTGCAGCAGGGTAGGGCGTCACTGACGCCTCTTCTGTAGCACCAACGTTGAATTTCCATTTTTTGTTCGTTTCTCCCACTCGTCGCATATCCCGGAAGTTCCAAGACGTGTAATAGCATCGTTCAAGCCCCCATATCCTTTTAATACTGAACCCCAAGATCAAACTAACTACCACGTCTCGCTATATTACTTTCTAGGTTTAGACCCGTTTGATCTTACTAAACATTTTCCATTATGATTGATCTATAACAACTTACTACAACATTTCTTGTCTCATTTACTTATATCTCATAACCATTCTTACCTAACTCCTAACATGCATGCAACAAACTTCATTTATGTACTAAGAAGTGAGATTTTGGAAATTCACTTACCTTATGTGTCCGTGTTTGTATCCGCTTCCTTGCCTCTTCTTGACCCGTTAGCCTTTCGAGCTTGAGTCCATCTCGACATGATCCCTATATTTTCATGTCATCGCAATCACATTCTTGTTAGCATACATAATTGTACTTGTTAATGATCATATAGATTGCATATTTCACATTTGACTTTCACTTATCATTTGTAACAAGCACAAGGCATAAATTCAACAATGCATCATTCCTTCTTAGTTGCATAACTTTCATTAGTTAATTATTCACTAACATGCATAGCTCAATTCACTGAAAATAAGTTGTTTTGGGACGTCCGTTTACTGTACTTACGAGCTTGCAAAAATTACATTTTTTTATGTGACGTGCCCCTCGAAAGGGTTATCCTTGTGTTAAATTTTAGAGTCTAACTCTCTACCAAAAATTTATAAAAAAATATTTACTAAGCAGCAATCAGATTCGTCATTTTCTGACTGCAGCCCACGGAAAAATTTATTTAAAAATCCTCAATTATCTGTTTGACATAATTCTAGTTGGAGATTTTCATGACCTCCTAAAACTACCTACAGTAAAAATTTGAGATCATAACTCAATTCCTAAATTGAGTTATGACATTCGTAATGGGCTGCAAATTTTGCCAGAAAACGCAGCCTGAACCTTCGATACGGAAAAATTCATAAAACGTTCAATTTTCGTCGAAAAAATGTAATTACAGTTGGGTTTGAAAGGTTTTTCCAGGAAGTTCATCACAAACTCAATAAACATCATTTTTTGACAAGATTTGACCCGGTTATAGCTGATTAAAGTCGGCTGTAACTTTCTGGACAAATTCTGCTCCATCACCCGAATTCTTGATTGAGTTCCATCTAATGCACATTCTTTAAGTTAGTTTACTACTAATCTCATCATTATCATATTTCATTCATATATGTCAAGCTATTTCATCTAAATCTCACATCCTAACTTCACTTAAACATTTAATCAAACACTTGGTGTGCATACACCATTTAATCCACAATATAAAACTAATTTATGCATGATCTTCCAAGTTCATACATAATTCATCAAATACTACTAAAATCAACTAAATTCACATAATCTTCATTCTATAGCAATCTCATTTAACATTTACTCTACTACACATAATTCATACTTCAACATTACACCAAATTTCATATTCATGATCATCAAGTTTCATCATAATTCTACATCAAGTGGGTTTTCATCTTTAAACACCAAATTACCAATAATCATACACATGATAAGTTCTATTTCGTGATTCTAATGCACAATCATGCTTAATTTCATACTAATTCACAGATTGAATCATAACCCACTTCATACAACTTCACAAAAAGACAAATTGTAACATACCTTTTGATTAGCAAGTAGAGGTGATCAAGAGTTTATGTTCATGCACAAGATCAACCTCCAATTGTCCCCTTAATTTGTTGAATTCCTTCCTAGGTTTTCGGTGGGTGTTCTTCCCCCTTTTCCCTTCATATACATCAAACACACACATACGTACAACCTTAAAAATGCAGAATTTTTATAAGGTTTGGCTCACTTGCTACATTAGGTCCCTCTACTTGGGTTTTTGATCAATTGTAACCAAAATTCATTTCTTCTTTGTTTTACTAAGAATCTTAAGTATGTTAAATAGCCTAGTTTATTTATTTCATGATATATCATATGAAAACATATGGCGAATGTAAACATTCGAGTTTTGGGGCGTTACAAGTCTACCCCCCCTTAAAGGAGGTTTCTCATTGGGGTGGTGATGGAGAAAATGGTAGAGATGGAGTGGGAGTTGCAGAGAGTTGAGGGAGTTGCAAAGATAGTCTATTTGTTTTATTTATTAATTATTTTAAATAAGTGAGTAAAATTACTAATCTACCCTCGTGTGCAAGGCACATTCGATACTTAACAGAAATGTTTAACTTGGTTAGGGTTAAAGGACGTAGAGTGTAATGAGTTTTATGAATAAAGGATTGTGACTGTAATTATTGAAGTTAAAGAGTATCCATTGTAATCTGATACAAACATAAAGGACGAAAAATGTAATTTACCCTTAAAAATATAAAAAAAAACATAAAGGATACATAAATCTCCATATTCTGAGCAACAGCGATGATACTTTTGTAATCTCCTCCAGCAACTCACCGGAAAACCAATTGTTCGATACAAAAAGCTCAGGAAACTGCAAATCCCATGCGGAATTCTACCTAATAGCAAGTTACTGCTCACTCGTAAAAGTTCCAACAACAAACAAATTATGCAACGCCGAACAGATTGTTGACACTGAAATCATTCCAAATCTGATGGTTGTTCCAACAACGAACAAATTCTGCTCAAACCGGTGTTGCGGTGTCATGGTGGTGACGGGGTTGGTTATTATTTTGTATGGCAGTGGAGATGGAGCATATGGTGGAGAAGGTGGAGGATTTGGTGGAGAATGGTGGTGGGTTGTGGTGGATTTGGTGGAGAATGGTGGTGATTTAGGGGTGAGAGTAAAGATGAACGAATGGGGTTGTTTCATTTATTTTTAATAATAATAATAAGGATCAGGGCAAAAAGATCATTTCATCACATTTCAAATGGTCAACAGACAGAGGGTTGTAAAGTGAAGCGAATTGCAAACGTGAATGGTGTAATTGTCCAGTGTTTTCTTAGCGGCATCTAAATTGATTTCCGTGTCAAATCACAGGGCTTTAGACTAACGTTTAGTCTAAAAATTAGTTACTAAACTAATGGGTTGGCTCGCAGGATGTAGATACATGCACATAATGTACAATTTAACATATTAACATCATAAGGTTTTCCATGAGTTTTACACATTTACTAGTCATGCAAAAATATCGGAAACTAAAGCAATAGACATGAACATTAATAATATTACCGATGTTGTTCAGTCGGTTTATGATTCAGTATGGTATAAGTAGTCGGTAAAAATGTTTATCCTTGGTTTACGATACAAAAAAGTGTTTATCTTGAATACAATTTCGTATCCAACAACATTCTTTTAATTTTTAAATACAAATAACATTTGCAATTTTAACGTAATTACCTAACAAAAAAATTAGTAAACATAAACGTAAAATACATAAAAAAGGTTAAATGTTTAGTTTCATTGTCATTCTATAGTTGAAGTGCGTAATTATATTCTATCGATGTAAAAAAATTATTTTGAATACAACTCCGTTTACAGTAATCATTCATCAAAATTTTTAAATACAAAAGATATTAACATATAAAACAATTACCTACTAAAAATTATTTAGTAAACATAATCGTAAAATACAGTATAATATATACACACATATATATAGCCTTTATCGTAGTCGGCTAGTCAAAGTAACCGGGTACTGGCAATGCAAATATACAGAAAAACACAGATCCCACCTCACATTGAAACCAAAGACCATATAAATGAACACATGTCCTAGTAGTTATCTTGTTCGATCGGTATCAATTCAGTTTGATACAATAATAATACTTGTTTTATATAAAATTTATGTAGATATGTTAGAGAAAATATAAACTAAACATAATCGTGCTTTTAAATTTAAAAAAAATAATAAATAAAAGTTATTAGAGAAAAATATAACGAAATTATAAATTAAATACTAATAAAAAATTAAGAAAATGAAAGAGAAGTATGAGATTTTAACAAATCAATAGAGATGCTATTATTCATGAGTTGTGTTTTGTTATACATGTATATATATTTAAAAAATAAGCGTTTAGATTATATTAAACAAACTAGTTAGAGCAATTGAAGTCAAGCCATATACCTCACAATAAAATCATTATTTTTATATCACTTGCACAGTGGATCATGTTGTTCCGTGAAAAAGGATCTTTCTCTCTCTCTCTCTCTCTCTCTCTCTCTCTCTCTCTCGGCTCAATCAAGGGGTGGAACTCTTGCTCTTCCGCTCTCTCCGTATCCGCTTCTTTATCTCACACATGAAGTTTCCTTCTTTTTTGTCACAACCCCGACCCTACCCTACCCTGGATGGGAGCCGTTAGCAGATCAAGTGGTATTTGTGTTTATTAAAATTATCGCAACAGAAATTTCATCAAGACCGAGTGTTAGGAAAAATATCAGATTTTTCGAATACCGTAGTTTCATTTCATAAACTGTGGGATAAAACCCTTATTAACATAAAGGATTTTCACGGGGTAAACCCTTAATTACAAAACACGTTTTATTCAGATTACATGACCACTTATTTAAGCTTTAGTGCCTCGTAGCACTTTTTTCTTTCTTTTCAAAGTAAATCACCTTAAATGCTGAAATCTGTAGACTTAGGGAGAAGATTGGTGCTGTAACACCCCGTGTTTTCAAAAGTCAAAATTCAAGTCAAGGTCAAAGTCAACGACCGATTTCGCGCACTTGACTTGTAGTAGATTTCTTTTATGTGTTTATTTAGTTGTATTATGTGGAGTAAGTGTTAATAATTACAACAATTGACGCGTGTTATTCGTTATCTAACCGGCTTACGACTGTGAACTATAGGAAGTAACAATGTGATGCGTGTGAAGTGTCGTTAGTTTTTAATGTATATGTTAAGCCCTTTTTAACACTTTTTAGCCAAATTTTAAATTTATAAAACACGATATTTACTAACACTAAACACACATATGGGCAAGTGCACCCATCGTGAGCGTAGTATAGTGTTGGTAAGATACCGAGGCCGTCCAAGGACACAAGAGCTTTTAGTACCGGTTTATCCTCAACGTCTAATCAAATCAAAAGTTTAGAAAAATGTTTTAAACTAAGAAAATAAAAACTAACTAAAATGCTGAAAAATAAAAATAAAAGAAAAACAGATAGACAAGATGAATCACTTGGCTCCGACTCGTGTTTAGTGTAACCTTTGATTATTTCCGCACTTTTGCACTATTTAAGAGATTATCTTAGTTATTGTAGTAGGACCCTCTTTTGGAGGTGACGTTACCCTCAACCCAGTAGTTTGAGTCAGCAAGAATACAATCCTAAAGGGTCGGATTATTGAAAGATAATTAATTAAGTTATTAATGCATATTGTGGTAGGCCCCTCTTTTGAAGGCGACGTTACCCTCGGCTAAGTAGTCTGAGTCAGCAGGGATACAGTCCTAAGTAGCCGGGTTAAAGTTTTAATAGTAGTTTAACTTATGAGGGGATCAAAGAGTTTGGACCCCCGCCATCCAATACCGTTAAGTATTGAAGGAGGTCCTACTAAATTTGACCCAGGTCCTTTGCAGGATCTATACACTGAACAATGGCAAGACTCTTACCAAACCATTCCCTTAACCCCCGACCAGGTAGCCAACATACCTCCATATAGACCGTGGAGATATGAATGGTGAAAATCTTTTATTTTATATAGACAGTAAAATAATGCCAAGACACCACGGACAAACGATAAGGAAGAATCACCTTCAACATAAGAAACTAGTTATTAAAGTCATTAATACATAACCAATTAAAAAGTGCGAAAAGATTAAAAATAAAAAGTATTACACTAGGCACTTTGTCTTCACCAAGTGATGTAAGAGACTTAGGCAAACATGGCCTTGATTGTCAAGAACTCTTACGATCAATCTTGGATCCCGAGACGACTCACACACTCTATGATGGACAATGGATGATGGTGGTGGATGATGGTGTTATGGTGGTGGTGGGTGGTGGGTAAAGTGTGAGAGAGTGGTGTGCCAATGGATGGTTTGAGCTTGAGCCAAGCACTCCTATTTATAGGCTGAATAGAAGCTCGGGCACGGCCCCATGTCCACATCCTTCTCTGTCTTCATTAATTGCTCTTGTCTGTATTAGTTGACCACGGCCCCGTGTCCACTGGGCACGACCCCGTGTGCAGAAGCATATCTGTACTATTAAGATTTACCTGGATTCTGGGAATCTTATAGTTGACCACGGCCCTGTGTCCGCTGAGCACGGCCCCGTGGTGGGCGATGGAAGCTTCTACAACTTTGTATTTTATGCTGACACTTGGGCACGCCCCCGTGCTCATTGAGCACGGGGCGTGTTCAGCCTTCTGTTCTCTTGTTTTGCTTGGGAAGATGCTTTCGGGGAGGTCGGGCATGCCACGTTTGTTTCTTTTCTTGTATTTATGTTAGATTTAGCTGTTTTTTTGCTTCTTTTGTTAATTTGAGCTCATTTAATCCTGAAAATACAAAAGGAAGACAAAAACACACTTTTTCCAACATTAGTACTAAAAAAGGGTTAGTTTTATGCCACAATTGATGTAATTTATATGTTGCATTTTGCACACATCAAATACCCCCACACTTGAATCTTTGCTTGTCCTCAAGCAAAACTCTTTATAATGTGGCTTTACACTCCCAAATGGAATGGGTAGAAGAGAAGGTTTTTAGGCTTGTCATAGAGTGTCGGGATTTCCAAGATTCTTTATTACATTTTATTTTTATTTATTTACAATCCTATTCGTCATGATTTATTTAAAACTTTTCATAAGATAAATTACTTATTAGGGCATAACATGCCTCTTTAAAATTCCATTTATATTCAAGTTCACATACCTCACGGGGGATCACTCAACACTCGGCCGAAGATGTATTTTAGTGAATCACTCGAGAGCGGCATGGAACTTACTCCTACCATAGGCTTGCCAAGCAATCAATCCTTCTCCTTTTTAACTATATACCTTTGTAAATATCAAGAGGACTTTTTGGGTGAAGGGTTAGGCTTGGGTTAAAGGTAGGTGGTTGAGTTAGTGGTTAGTGAAAGGGCGAAAAGCGCAACAAGCGTCGGTTTTCGTAAGACTTTCTCTATTTTTCAACTTTTTATTTTGATGAAGCCATAATTCAAACAAAGTTATTTTTGATGAACTTGCTTGTTTATTTCTTTTGCTTCATCATCAACATTTTTTTTTGAAAGTCATACGAAAAACCGAGCTTGTTACTAAAACAAAGGGTTAAAAATAAAAAGGTTTTGGTGGGTGAAAGAGTGTTTGGTTTGGGTTAAGAAATGAAAAGGTTTAGGCTCAAAGGGGTTAACTAGGGGGATTTTGGGTAGGTGGTAAAAAAAATGGTGTAGAAATAAAATGGGTTAGTCCTAATGCCTCCATCATTTACTTACTCGGGTTTAAGTTGGTAAGGACTGGGAATGTATCGTCGTGGCAAGTTCTAGAGTTGTAAGAACCAAGCGGCTATTCACACAAGAAACGAAAAATGAGCATTTAATTTAAAGATATGTATTTGTATGCTCAATAAAGGCTCAAAACTCACTTTTGTGGGAATGGGTTTTTATGTGATCAAGTATATATAATTAAATTTTAACTAAGCTTGTCATGCCTTTTCATAATTTTCTTATATTGGTTCTTTTTATCACGACGCTATCGGTTGTAAATTTGTAAAAATATAACCTTTTTAGAATTTTGAAATTCCCAAATTAAACCTAGACAAGTAAAAAAAAATGAAAATTTTTGAAAAAATTGGGGTGATTAGCGGTTCCAATAGAGTTTTGTGTAAGGCTTGTTATTAGGACTTGCAAGATTCAAGGTTTTAGCATCCCCCCCACACTTAAATTACACATTGTCCTCAATGTGTCCTAAAAATAAGTTTTTAGGTTGATTGAATGTGTAAAAGGTGTGAAAAAGCAAAAATTTGTGTTACTGGGCGCCTGGACACGGCCCCGTGTTGTCCGGGCACGGCCCCGTGTTGGCCGGGCACGGCCCCGTGTTTTCCGGGCACGGCCCCGTGTTCAGGTGCCAGTAACAAAAGTTAAACAAAAGAAACAGAAGCCTAGACACTAGGGCGTGTTGGATGAACACGGCCCGTGTCCAGTTTACCTGAACTGGGTCACTTCTGCAGACTGTGCAGCACGGGGCCGTGTTGGGCGGACACGGCCCGTGCTGAACTTACTGTAATGAAGAAATTTTGTCGGATGACCCTGTTTTCCTGCATAGGGTGCTGGTTCAAGTTTCCCTTGTATCCTTTGTCATCCTGAGTGTGTTTTATTTGTTTCAACACCATCCAAACACCAGTTTAACTAAAACCATCATTCATTAAGTCATAGAGAATTACATAATAATCCTAAAAAATGAAAAACAAAGTAGAAAATAAAAGTACTAAATTAGATAGGTCAAGTGATACGTAAAATCATCCTAATGTGTTCTACTTCTACAATAAGAACCAAAATTCCGGAAATAGTTTTTCGGTATCTAAAAAATTTTGTAGAACTCCAAGCCGAGCGGTGTCCCTTAGATGTTGCTAGAGCCATTCTTCTATCTCTCGGGAGAAGGGAGGCGGCTTCATGTTCCTCAACATCTTGTGGAGGGGGAGTAACACCAATCGGAACCCCTTGTAGTATGTCTCGAGGGGGTTCCGGATGTAAGGTGTACCATTCGGCAAGAATGATGACTTCCGGTACCACGTTCCATGCCCTTTGGGTGATAATTGGCACCAAAGGAGGAGAGGCGAGAATGTTCAACCTTTGGTGCAAAAGGTTGACTTCCCGGACACACCCTTCTAGTCCCACCGTTAGATGATTAATACGGTCGACCAATGCTTCTTCCACTCCCGTTATCTCATCAATGGCCTCTCTCAGAGCGTAAACGTAGTTTACGAGAGAGTCTTCAACCGTTGATGATCTTCTCCCCTGTCAGTTGTTTCTGGAGTGCGATGAAGAGGTTCCGCTCATTCTGCTTGCCATTCTGAGAAAAAAACCGAAAAGAGTTCAACTTTTATGTGACCAGTACCTCGGACACGGCCCCGTGTTCGATGAACACGGCCCCGTGTTCAGGTATCTGCAGGATTTTGGACCAAGGAATCTTGAGGTTTTAATTTGTTTTCATGATTTTTAAAACGTTTTTGAACAGAAACAACTTAAAACATTGTTGTACAACTTATTTTTAACAAGATTCCATGAACAAAAATCTAATAAACACCTCATTAGAGCTTGAAATTATGGAGGCCTCAAGCTTTAATGGAAGTATAGGAAAAAAAAATTGAAGAAGATGATAGTGGATAAAAGAGGAAAGGACAAGAAGGTAGTTGAGAAACTTCTTTTAGAAAATACCTAGGATGGTATGTCAGAAGATTCCCCAAATCTCTGTCCCTAGAATGGTTCAAATGTGCAGGATTCTTGGCTGTATTTATAGAAAACGACAGTATGTTACGCACGGCCCCGTGTCGGCTGGACTCGGCCCCGTGTGCAGACAGAATCCTGACACAATTTTGTCCGTATTCTGATGAAATCAGAAAGGAATCTTTCGGTGGACACGGGGGCGTGTTGACCTGGACACGGCTATGCTAATCAAATCGACATCGAATGGAATCGAAACCCGAATTACGCATTTGGAATGTTGTTATACGTGTGTGCGTGCCTTATGTGTTACTTCTGCATGTTTATTTATGTTATGAGAATCAATCGAAACTCGAAAAGCAATCGAACTCAATCGAAATCGAACTCGAAACACAATCGAAATGGTATGATAATTAGTGGAGAAGAGATAGCGCGAGATATGAGTGATTGGGATTAAAAGTAATTTGACTAGGAAACTCTATCGTATCGAACCGATCACAATCGTAATCGAAATATCAAAAATCGTCGCACCGAACACTCGAATTAGGAAACTGATCGATCAAGCTACCAGCCGATCGACCAGCCGGCCGATCAGACTGCTGTCCGATCGGAGAGGCTGTCTGATCGAGCTGCCTGGCCGATCGGCCAGCCCTTTCCTCATTTGGAAGCCTATAAATACCCCTGTCATTGTCATCATTTCCACTTTTGGAAACCCTCTGACCGACCAGCTCGTGTTCCTCACCTTTTCTTCGATTTCTCGCGATCCCGGTAAGTTTTCGTCCTAAATCTTGTACTTTCTTCATCTACATGCACTCCTACACCTTTCTATCTTTTAAATCTTAACTTTTAACCGTGAAATCATCAAGATTCAAGGTATTCTAGGATGACGTCATCATGTGTTCTTGAAGAACTTCATGTTTTGGCCTCAATACACCAAGAATAACTTGGTTCTAACCGATTTCCACAAAAACAAACAAGGATCTTTCATAGATCTAAACATATTCGCAGTGAAAAGGATTGAAAGATGGTTTTCCAACTTTCTTTCAACTCTTTTACACTCAATACCTTCAAAACCTATAGAAACGGGGCTTGTGCCGACCTACTACTCATTCTGGTGGTTGTGTGGCTCAAGATCCGGATTCCATCCACGAGGTTCACCGATTTCGGGTTAAACCTTAAACACCGTCCCGAACCGTTCACCAACCGAATTTGGGTGATTCCTGTCCGATCAGGAGAACCAAGTAAGGAAGAGGTCTCTATTGTTTGACTCGTTGTCAAAATACTTCGATAAAATGACAAGCAAACAAAACCACCAAGTGTTAGACGAACAGGCCGACCAGGACAAGGTACTGTCCGATCGGACTGCTGTCCGAACGGACAGACAGCCGAATAACTGGCCAGCCGATCGGCTAGCACATGGGTCCCACACTTAGTCAACTTATTTGAAGTTTAAGTATTGAACGAACTACTGTCCGATCGGACTACCGTCTGATTGGGTTACTCTTCTGATCATGAGATACTTGGATTTAAATACTTAATCGATTTTCAACATGTTCAATGCACTAGGAATGCCACCCAATCGAACTACTTTGTTGAGAACTTGTTCTTCGCTGAGGTACTAACCGATCGGGTTACCGGCCGATCAAACGACCGTCTGACCGACCGCAGGGGTTGTTAAGGACAATTACTATAGTACTATAGTTTGGACTAAGCACCTGTTCGCAGGGGTTGTTAAGGACAATTACTTGCATGGATTACGGTGGTAATCATGTATTGCGAACTGCCCCGGGCAGTCAACTCGTAGTCATTGGTATCGATGGATCTATGTCGATAACTAACGTGCCTCATTTCGCTATGTGTATGTGCTGGTTATGCGTAAACGAATTCGAACTATATATGTTATTATCAAACTTGTATGCTCACCTTTACATTATATGTATTGACCTTTATTTTAACGTATGTGACAGGTGCTTAGGATGCACATCTGGTAGGAAGTCGAGGCTAGAATAAGGCTCTAGAGGCCAACAAATAGTTGTCTGTACTAAATGAATCAAGGGTCTCTAGAAGCAGATAAACAATTGCTCTATTTAATCTGAGTTGTCGAAATAGAACTATTTGCCTAGATTTTGTCTGTAATAATTTGTTTACCTTTTGAGACATGGTATGGGACATGTTATTTTAAATTGATTGGTAATGATAATTGTTATGGAAACTTCTGGACAATCTGTTTCGCTCAGTGCCATACCCCGATGTTTCCGCCATCGGCTGGGGTGTGACAGATTGGTATCAGAGCCATAACTATAGGGAATTAGGCAAGACTCGACCTAGTCCGGGTCGAAGTCTTAGAAACCTAGTCTATAGTTAGGAACCAACAGACTAACTTGTGCATATCCAGTAGGGATTATGTACGAGCGTATTTCTCACTATTCTCGCTTATGCTACACTATCACTGCACTCAAATTCTCAAATACGAATGAGCGATAAAGTCGAGATTAGGTGTGAAAACCGCAACTCTCGACTAAAGTTGCTTGATCAACCCGCATCATTACTTACAAACGGGGAGAATTATATCAAATCCGGAGTGAAATCCATATTTTGATGAATAATCTCCTTTATTTTATCAAAAACAGGAACGAAGTTGTTAAGCCAGGGGTGAAACCCTAACCTTGATGACTTTTTCCGACTATTTCTTGGTTTTACAAAGCTCTCACCAAAGTTTGGATGGATTCCAAGAACTCGAGTGCCTAAACAACTAAAAGGACGAGTGCCATTCACCGCATGACGGTGATAGAACACAGTCTATAAGGTTAATAAGGACTTGTTGTGCATCCTTGTGAATAGTCGACCCACTTTGGTTAGTCAATGTCTAATAGCCGCAGACGATCTATTTCTCGATTTTTATGTGTTTCGATTCTGAGCCCGCAACTGCTGACTCTGATGATTCGTCGATTTTATGTGTTATCCGTGCAATTACCTGTTTATATGTTTAATTTTAGGAGATTTATTCGATTCTTGCTTTCACTTCGATCGACACACACGATTCGCGCTGCATTTCTATCTCAAATCGCTAACAAATCGCTAATACTGTGGACGACCTTATGCTATACTATACGCTTATACTATACACCTCGATATGCTATACACAACCACAATATTCAAACAGTCACAGACTTAGAATGATAGGTTTCTGTATTCTGACTGCATCTGGTGATTAAATGCGTATGTGCTTCTGTGCTTCTGTGATCTGCGTGCGTATGTGTTTATGTGTCTCTGTGCTCTACGTGTTTATGTGTTATGTGCTTTTGTGATTATGTGAACTGTGTTCCTGAGCTTTAGTAAGTAGTAGACGTGTGGGGTGAGATTCGAATACGTTGTGTTGAGTCCTGTGGCGATGTCTATTGCAGACAATGTCATCTGGATCACGTCACGCCTCACTTTCTCGTCAAGAAAAGAGAGGCAAATGTCTTGCTGCTATCATCGCTAAACAAGTAGCAAAAGCCGTGAGTGATGTCTACGAGAACGTCAGCAAATCGTCTGAGGAGTCGAGAACTAAAGCCCCTAAATTTGCCACCAAAGCTCCCTTCAATTTCAAGCAATTCAAGTCTTGTGGGCCGAAAGAATTCACTGGCGAGGAAGGTCCTACTGCATTATTCCAATGGTTTGATTCCATTGAGGTCACTCTACGACAGAGTGGTTGCCCAGACGAGCTCCGCACTCTGAATGCTACCAGCGTCTTCCAGTCCCGCGCATTAGACTGGTGGACGGCCGAGAGAAACAAGCGGGGAAACGATGCAGCCTACGGTTTGTCGTGGGATGAACTCAAGGAGATCATGCTGGAAGAATTATGCCCTCCTCACAAGCGCCAAAAGTTAGAAGATGAATTCTGGCACATAAAGCAGAAGGAAGGTGAAAATGTTGCTCTCATTGCTCGCTTCAAACAGCTCAGCATCATTTGTCCCGATCAAGTCAAGACCTCAGACATGGCGATCAAGAAGTACATCCGAGCCCTGCCTGACTGTGTTGCCGATTTCATGCAAGCGGCTAAGACTAAGACAATCGAAGAAACTTTACCTACTGGGCTGAAATCAATGACAAACGGGTCAAGGCTGGTGTCTGGGATAAAACTCCAAAGCACCTGCATCAAGCTACCACCGACGCACCAGCTGCTGAAACCACCACCTCATCGAGCAACAAGAGAAAGAATAGCTCCAGCAACAAGAACTATGCGATCACTACTGCACCAATTCAAGCTGTACCAGCCCAACAACGTCAAGTAGCGGCGCCTGTGGCAAATGCACCGCTTGCTAAGCGTGCATACTCTGGGCCACACCCGCTTTGCCCTACTTGTACCTACCACCACCCGGCTGACATTGCTTGCCGTTTCTGTGCTCATTGCAATATGTACGACCATTTCACTACCAACTGCCGTATCTGACAAGCTCCTGCTCATCAAGCTCTACTCACCGCCCCTCAGGGTCAACAAGCTCCTCCGGCACCCGCGGTCAACTCCAGAGCCTACTTCGCATGTGGCGATCCTAACCATTTCGCCAACATGTGCCCAAACAGGGTTGTGAACCAAGAGACCCAGCAGCAGCAACAACACCAGCAGCAACAGCAACAAGCAGCACGCGCACGAACTTTCAACATCAACGTGCGTCAAGCCCAAGCAGACAACAACGTGGTCAATGGTACGTTCCTTGTGAATGGTATTTATGCTTCATGTTTATTTGATACTAGAGCCGATAATTGCTTTGTGTCGTTCGAATTCTAAAAGCTCCTTAGTCGTAAATGTTCCCGACTCTCCTCGACGTTCGATGTTGAAGTCGCTACCGGAAGAACCGTCGCCGTAAATTCTGTACTTCGTGATTGTACCCTTGAGCTCAACAATCACATCTTCCCAATCGATCTTATTCCGATGCAACTCGAAAGTTTTGATGTCATAGTAGGCATGGACTTTCTTCGCGAAAACCATGCTGAAGTGGTGTGCTTCGACAAGATGATTCGATTCTCGCTCGCGAATGGTGATTTATTGTGTATCTACGGTGAAACTACTTCGAAAGGTCTCAAGCTCATGTCGTGTGTCCAAGCTAGCAAGTATCTCCACAAGGAATACATAGCTTTCTTGGCCAACATTGTAGTAGCAGAGAAGGAAAAGAAAGGAAGGACAGAAGTGAAAGACGTTCCTGTGGTTCGTGAATTTCCTAATGTATTCCCTGACGACCTTCCCGGCTTACCACCAAGTCGTGATATCGACTTTCGTATCGACCTCATTCCTGGAGCCAATCCTGCTGCCAAAGCTCCTTACCGACTCGCACCATCCAAAATGCGCGAACTCTCAAACCAACTCTAAGAATTACTTGAGAAAGGCTTCATTCGCCCGAGCACCTCTCCTTGGGGCGCGCCAGTCCTTTTCGTCAAAAAGAAGGATGGGTCGTTCAGGATGTGCATCGACTATCGGGAATTGAATAAGTTAACTATCAAAAACCGCTATCCCCTACCCCGAATTGACGACTTGTTTGATCAGCTACAAGGCGCTACGTGTTTTTCGGAGATCGATCTATGCTCAGGCTATCACCAACTACGCATTCAAGAGGAAGATATACCCAGAACCACTTTTCGCACTCGATACGGCCATTATGAGTTCGTTGTTATGCCTTTTGGTCTAACCAACGCACCCGCGGGTTTCATGGATCTGATGAATCGCGTGTGTAAGCCATATCTCGACCGTTTCGTCATCGTATTCATCGACGATGACTTGATCTATTCCAAATCAAAAGCCGAACACGCGCAACATCTACGTTTGGTTCTCGAGCTACTCCAGGGGAATCAACTCTATGCCAAGTTCTCCAAGTGCGAATTCTGGTTGGAGGAGGTTCAGTTTCTGGGTCACATCGTAAATAGACAGGGTATTCATGTCGATCCTGCGAAGATAGAAGCAGTTAAGAGTTGGATTACGCCTAAGAACCCGGCTGAAGTCCGTTCTTTTCTCGGACTAGCGGGCTATTATCGACAATTCATCGAAGGATTCTCAAAGATCGCTGTGCCACTTACCGCTCTCACCCATAAAGACAAGCCTTTTGTTTGGGGAACCCAACAAGAGTCTGCTTTTCAAACCCTCAAGCATATGCTTTGCAATACTCCTGTTCTCACACTACCTGACAGAAACAATGATTTCATTGTCTATTGTGATGCTTCCAACCTTGGTCTTGGTTGTGTTCTCATGCAGCGAAACAAGGTTATAGCTTACGCATCTCGTCAGCTCAAAATCCACGACAAGAACTATACAACCCATGATCTCGAGCTAGGCGCAGTTGTTTTTGCGTTAAAGATTGGCGACACTACCTGTATGGTACAAAGTGTACGATCTTCACCGATCATAGAAGCCTACAACACATCTTTGATCAGAAAGAACTTAATATGCGTCAACGCCGATGGGTAGAACTTCTCAACGATTACGACTGTGAGATTCGTTACCACCCAGGCAAAGCAAATGTCGTTGCCGACGCACTCAGCAGACGGAGTTATTTGCTCAGCACCCGTAACGTCCAAGCCCAATACGAACTCGAAACCCTCATCCGCGAAGCTCAGCATGCATGTTTTAATGAACGCACTCTGAAGAAGGAACGAATCTACCACGATATGAGCCCAGCTTGTGAGTAAATCAAATGGGATATTCCACTTTCTGGGCCGAATTTGGATCCCTAAATGGACCGATTTGCGACAGATCTTGATGGACGAAGCCCACAAATCCCGGTATTCTATTCATCCCGGTGTCGACAAAATGTACCAGGATCTTCGTTACAAGTACTGGTGGCCTGGCATGAAAAGGGATATTGCCCTCTATGTTAGAAAATGCCTGACTTGTGCCAGAGTCAAAGCTGAACATTAAAGGCCCTCTGGCTTACTCGAACAACCCCCGATCACTAAGTGGAAGTGGGAGAGTATAGCCATGGACTTCATAACAAAAATTCCGCACACGTCATCAGGTCACGACAGCATTTGGGTTGTGATTGAGCGTTTGACTAAATCAGCTCACTTTTTGCCAATACGGGAAGACTACAAGGTAGAACGATTAGCCCGAATCTACACCGACGAGATCATTTGTAATCATGGGATGCCTTGTGATATCATCTCTGACCGTGATGCTCGGTTTACCTCGCGACAGTGGGAAACGTTTCAAAAGGCTCTTGGTACATCGCTTAATCTAAGTACCGCTTTCCACCCTCAAACCGACGGTCAGACTAAAAGAACGATTCGTACTCTTGAAGACATGCTCCGTTCGTGTGTCATAGACTTCGGTGGTAATTGGGATAAATACCTGTCGTTAGTCGAATTCTCGTATAACAACAGTTATCATTCCAGCATCCAAATGGCACCATTCGAGGCTTTATACGGAAGAAAATGTCGATCGTCTATTATATGGCACGAGATCAGTCACTCGCAACTAACTGGTCCTGAGCTATTACAAGAAACGACAGACAAAATTTTCCAAATTCGAGACAACCTGGTGAAAGCTCGGAATAGACAGAAAAGTTATGCCGATAGACGACGCAAGCCCCTTGAATTTGACGTTAGCGACTACGTACTCCTAAAGGTATCACCTTGGAAGGGTGTGGTCAGATTTGGCAAGAAAGGGAAACTCGCGCCTCGATATGTTGGATCTTTTATGATTCTGGAAAGGATCGGAAAAGTCGCCTACAGACTCGAACTGCCGGAGGAACTTAGTAACGTCCACCCGACTTTCCATGTATCAAACCTCCGAAAGTGCCTAGCTGAGCATGATTTAATTGTACCTCTCGATGACCTCCAAATAAACGAAACACTACACTTCGTGGAGAAGCTTGTCGAAATCATGGATCGCCAAACCAAGCAACTCAGACGCTCGCGCATTCCTATTGTGAAAGTCCGATGGGAAGGCAAACGACGCGCGGAGTTTACTTGGGAACTCGAAAGCGACATGAAGGCGAAGTACCCGCAGTTGTTTAGATGAGAAAGTCTAGAGAGAGAAAAGTGATTCACGGTGTTGCACAACTTTTAGCCTAATTTCGGGACGAAAATCCCTCAACTAGGGGAGGCTGTAACACCCCGTGTTTTCAAAAGTCAAAATTCAAGTCAAGGTCAAAGTCAACGACCGATTTCGCGCACTTGACTTGTAGTAGATTTCTTTTATGTGTTTATTTAGCTGTATTATGTGGAGTAAGTGTCAATAATAACAACAATCGATGCGTGTTATTCGTTATCTAACCGGCTTAAGACTGTGAACTATAGGAAGTAACAATGCGATAAAGTTAACTAACCGATAATCAAACTATGCTAATCAAATCGACATCGAATCGAATCGAAACCCGAATTACGCATTTAGAATGTTGTTATACGTGTGTGTGTGCCTTATGTGTTACTTGTGCATGTTTATTTATGTTATGAGAATCAATCGAAACTCGAAAAGCAATCGAACTCAATCGAAATCGAACTCGAAACACAATCGAAATGGTATGATAATTAGTGGAGAAGAGATAGCGCGAGATATGAGTGATTGGGATTAAAAGTAATTTGACTAGGAAACTCTATCGTATCGAACCGATCACAATCGTAATCGAAATATCGAAAAACATCGCACCGAACACTCGAATCAGGCAACTGGTCGATCAAGCTACCAGCCGGCCGATCGGACAAGCTGTCCGATCGAGCTGCATGGCCGATCGGCCAGCCCTTTCCTCATTTGGAAGCCTATAAATACCCATCTCATTGTCATCATTTCCACTTTTGGAAACCCTCTGACCGACCAGCTCGTGTTCCTCACCTTTTCTTCGATTTCTCGCGATCCCGGTAAGTTTTCGTCCTAAATCTTGTACTTTCTTGATCTACATGCACTCCTACACCTTTCTATCTTTTAAATCTTAACTTTTAACCGTGAAATCGTCAAGATTCAAGGTATTCTAGGATGACGTCATCATGTGTTCTTGAAGAACTTCATGTTTTGGCCTCAATCCACCAAGTATAACTTGGATCTAACCGATTTCCATAAAAAACAAACAAGGATCTTTCATAGATCTAAACATATTCGCGGTGAAAAGGATTGAAAGATGGTTTTCCAACTTTCTTTCAACTCTTTTACACTCAATACCTTCAAAACTGATAGAAACGGGGCTTGTGCCGACCTACTACTCATTCTGGTGGTTGTGTGGCTCAAGATCCGGATTCCATCCACGAGGTTCACCGATTTCGGGTTAAACGTTAAACACCGTCCTGAACCGTTCACCAACCGAATTTGGGTGATTCCTGTCCGATCAGGAGAACCAAGTAAGGACGAGGTCTCTATTATTTGACTCGTTGTCAAAATACTTCGATAAAATGACAAGCAAACAAAACCACCAAGTGTTAGACGAACAGGCCGACCAGGACAAGGTACTGTCCGATCGGACTGCTGTCCGAACGGACAGCCAGCCGAACGGACAGACAACCGAATGACTGGCCAGCCGATCGGCTAGCACATGGGCCCCACACTTAGTCAACTTATTTGAAGTTTAAGTATTGAACGAACTACTTTCCGATCGGACTACCGTCCGATTGGGTTACTCTTCTGATCATGAGATACTTGGATTTAAATACTTGATCGATTTTCAACATGTTCAATGCACTAGGAATGCCACCCGATCGAACTACCGTCCGATCGAGTGCCATTTTGCTGAGAACTTGTTCTTCGCTGAGGTACTAACCGATCGGGTTACTGGCCGATCGAACGACCGTCCGACCAACCGACCCGAAAAGTAACGATACTTCAATGTTTTCAAAATGCTACAGCGAAAACTTCATAAGTCAAGCCATCATACACAAACACATCCTACTCAAAGGAAGAAACAATCCACTCGAACAGCCATCCGATCGGACTACCGTCCGACAGGAACAACTGTCCGAACGGACTGTCAACCGCACGACCAGCCATCAATCTAATCAGGCTAACCCTTCTCGCTAAGCGCTCCCTTCAATCCATCAACCGTTGTGAGTATACTCGAACCCTTTTTGTTTTATGCACTTTTGGGTGTTACATACGTTGCAACTATTCAAATCACATCGAACACACTACTCAATACTATTTGAACGCTAACCGTTAATGCATGTTATACATGGCTTATGAATGCTTGTTTGTTATGTTTACACATGGAATGCTGTCTACCTGCCTTAGCAACGATAGTACTATAGTTTGGACTCAGCACCTGTTCGCAGGGGTTGTTAAGGACAATTACTTGCATGGATTACGGTGGTAATCATGTATTGCGAACTGCCCCGGGCAGTCAACTCGTAGTCATTGGTATCGATGGATCTATGTCGATAACTAACGTGCCTCATTTCGCTATGTGTACGTGCTGGTTATGCGTAAACAAATTCGAACTATATATGCTTTTATCAAACTTGTATGCTCACCTTTACATTATATGTATTGACTTTTATTTTAACGTATGTGACAGGTGCTTAGGATGCACATCTGGTAGGAAGTCGAGGCTAGAATAAGGCTCTAGAGGCCAACAAATAGTTGTCTGTACTAAAAGAATCAAGGGTCTCTAGAAGCAGATAAACAATTTCTCTATTTAATCTGAGTTGTCGAAATAGAACTATTTGCCTAGATTTTGTCTGTACTAATTTGTTTACCTTTTGAGACATGGTATGGGACATGTTATTTTAAATTGATTGGTAATGATAATTGTTATGGAAACTTCTGGACAATCTGTTTCGCTCAGTGCCATACCCCGATGTTTCCGCCATCGGTTGGGGTGTGACAGGTGCGCTCTTATCATAATTGAGAGGAGAATTTTAAAGATGATCTCTACCTTTTTAGGAAGAATATTAGCTCTTGATGGATGCCAAAGTGTGATGTAAAGTGAGCTCGTTAACACTCAGGGCCGGCCCTGGAGGTGGGCGGGGAGGACCACCGGCTAGGGCTCGTAATTTCGTAGGGCACGCAATTTCTAAAAAAAATCCGATATTATATATGTAAAAAATTAATAGGGTATAGTCAAACAAATACTAACATAACATAGGCCCGCTTACAAAAAGAATCATATGGTTTAGATTAGTTAGCGCATTGGGATTAGGTTAGCGAGTCCAATACCCAAATGATTTTAAAACTAATAAAAAACAATTAGTCCAAGTTGGGCGACACCTAATGCCCTGTGGATATTGAAACGTCGTATAGCAGGAGGCTAGGAGACAAACCTGGTTCGACTAAGAACTCACAGAGTCTGCACGCGCAGAAGCCACAGAGTCTGCACTCTTTTGTTCTTCGATTGTTCTTCGATTTCAGTCGTGCACACAAGCACAGGCCACCACGTATAGAGTCTGTTCGACGAACTTAGTCTCAAACGTATTCAGGTAACATCAAATCATCAATCGTCAATCGGCCTTTATTCAGTACTTCAGTTGTTATGTTTTGTTTTTGGTCGAATTCACTCATCCAGGCCTTATTAGTTATTAATTATTATGTTTGTTTTGTCGAATTCAGACCCTTGTTTAGGCGATTCGTATTGTCGAATTCATGCCCTTTTCTGTTGTGTTGAATACTAAATTGTTGGTAATTTATACAAAAACGATTGTCAAATTCAGGCCCGTATTCTTTTTTTTTTTTTTTTTGTCGAATTCAGGTATGATTTAAGCTGTGAAGAGTTGATTCACCAATTTGCTATCAAGAATGCAAGGAAGTCTTCACGAATCATTGGTTAGCTATTAGCTTATTAGTTTTTACGGTATGTTACTCTTTCGAATACTATATTTTTTATTTTGTTAATTCCATTGTTTATCGAATGCTATATTTTTGTCAACGGTTGTATGAAAAACTAGTTTAAGTTATTTATTTCGTTAAGGCCCGAGGGCACGTTTTTTCAAGCTCGAACATGGTACAAGAATTCTAAGGGTCGACCATGTTAACACTCATCCGGATCATTGTAACACCCTACCATGCTTTTTCTTTTATTTCAAGCTTGTTCATAACGGTTTCAACCGACAATTTTTGTCAAACAATATTTCTTAATAAACGAAATAGTCTAAAGGTATAAGTTACGATGTGAGTTGTATATATATGAAAACTAGGTTATTACACGGGTGTAACAAATAAAACTTGTATAAACTTTAAAGCTATAAGTAACTGAGTTTGCACATAAATTTAAATAACCGAGATACATAAAATTTATTAGAATTAAGGCACGGACTCAATGAGAATATAAATATATTAAGCAAATATATACAAAGATTTCATAAATTTGTAAATATTGTTTTACTGGTAAATGGTGTTGCCCGTATTCTATTTTGTAGATCATACGTACGGATTTCGAAAAATTTGATGATTATATCTTTTAGAATTTTTTTTAGGTATCATATATTGGATCTATGATAATCCAACAACAACTTTCTAAGCGTTGGTATAAGCATTGTCGGGGGTATAAACTGCAAGAAATAACTTCCTTTTTTTGAAAAATTGAACTTATAAAACACATTAATAATGTATACATGTATAAGGTAGTATATATCATACCATTTGAAATGTTAGATAAAAAAGTTATTTCCCCATCACTTACAAAAGAGTTAAATGTTGTATTTTTGTTATTTTACATGTGTTACGTTATATTTTAAAATAAAACTCGTGGATAATAAAAGCATTTGATCTTTCTTATATTTCCTTGTATAATGAGAATGCAAAATAATAAATTATATTATAATTCATAAAACCACCTAGTAGTTCAGTACGTTTCAAAGATTATTTTACTGATAAGATTATTTATGTAATAATATAGAACATCGGTAAATGTTTTTATAATGAAGATTAATAGAGGTCAAATAACAAAAACAATTATGCAACTCTTCGTATTCGTTAATTTCATCAAACACACAACTTTATGATATTTCTTTAGTATTTTATTTGTTTAATAAATAATCAACAAATATTGTATTTATTAATACCTCAAGTTAAAAAGAATAATAATGTGTATTAAATTACTAATAACATATAAACAACTTACAATATATATTGTTTCAAATATAGAGTTATTCGGTTGGAATGTTGTAAAAAAAAAGATAATACCTCAAGTTAAATAATCAACAAAAATAGTAGTTATTAATACCTCAAGTTAATAAGAATAATACTATGTAAAAAGTTACTAATAACAAATAAATAATTTATAATATATATTATTTCACATATAGAGTTATTCGGTTGGAATGTTGTAAAAAAAGATAATGGGTATTTTAGAAAAAAAGTTAAGAATAAACATAACTTTAATATAAAAAAATAAATTATTTACATGGACTTTTTTTATATGGTTTAAGATTAATGAGTTAATGAAGTTGATTAGAATATTAATATGGTCAAACTACATCATTTACCCCTTACTATTTTGACAAAGAACAAAACTACCACTTCATCGTATCATCGTATTGTGATATTATTATACTATTTAATTAATATACTTAAGTCTTTATCTTCAATGTTTGGATAAGAACTTTTTGTATAATCTCTTGTTGATAAAGTTTTGTAAATAAAAATTGAATATGTTAAATGGATATCTCTTCGTATATCTCATAAATAATTATTTAATTTTAATGGACTAAAAAATAGATGGCTCCAATGAGTGACATGTGTCTTATAAATGGTTTCTTTTATTATATAGTATAGATAGATGATTTTGATATTGGCCTTTGTATATGTTGTAATTGGTTGGTTGGTGCGGTCCTGTGTTTTTTGTCAGGCCGGCCGTGTTAATGAAGTTTACCTTTCAAAAAAAAAGATGATTTTGATATATTTAACTTATTTTAAAAGAGAATTATTAAAAAAATATATCAGCGGACCAGCGGACCTGCTCGTCTTTGGCTGGGCGGGAGGGAAACATGCTTGTGTAGATCTCACAGGAGTCTCTCCCTTAGCTGGGTTAAGGGAAAATAGGTTTGTAGCAGGACAAGCGGTAAAGAAAGCAGAATCTAAAAAGGTGGACAAACACGCTAAAGCATGTGCTGATAACCAACATGCATTTGTCCCCTTCGCCTTCGACACCTTTGGATCCCTGGCTCCAGAAGCTATCTGTTTGCTGACTAGGGTCCAACAGGTTGTCCACAGCAGTGGCTCATCAACAGGGGGCAGATGTTTGTTTTTAATAGGCTAGGGTTTGCTATCCAGAAAGGGATAGCGGCGCAGCTTGTTGCTCGCTTACCTGCGAAATCATACATCATATTTAAAAGAAGAGAATATGACAATTTGTTTGCACACACTTGTGCCAAACAATTAGGGCATACGAACGGAAGGAAAAGATAAAAAAAAAAGCACGGTGTCATTTTTGTAATTACGTGTAACTATCAAAATTACTCTTATAGAGTAAGTTTGTTATTTTGTTACTCGGATAGTCCCCTGAGTTACTGAGTAGATGTCAGTTAGTTTGGAAATAGAAGGTATGCTCCATATGGTTTGTCATTTTGTTATTCAGATAGTCACCTGAGTAGATGTCACGTTTCCAACAACATTCTTTTAATTTTTTAAATACAAATAATATTTGCAATTTTAACGTAATTACCTAACAAAAAAAATTAGTAAACATCGTAAAATATAAAAAAGGTTAAATGTTTAGTTTCATTGTCTTTCTTTAGTTGAAGTACGTAATTATATTCTATCCATGTAAAAAAAATATTTTGAATACAACTCCGTTTACAGTAATCATTTATCAAAATTTTTAAATACAAATGATATTAACATATATAAAATAATTACCTACCAAAAAAATATTTAGTGAACATAATCGTAAAATACAATATATATATATACACACACATATATATAGCCTTTATCGTAGTAAGTCGGCTAGTCAAAGTATCCGGGTACCGGCAATGCAAATATACAGAAAAACACATATCCCGCCTCACATTGAAACCAAAAACCATATAAATGAACACATGTCCCGGTAGCTATCTTGTTCGATCGGTATCAGTTCTGTTTGATACAATACTAATACTTCTTTTCAATAAAATTTATATAGATATGTTGAGAAAATATAAACTAAACATAATCGTGCTTTTAGATTTAAAAAAATAATGAACAAAAGTTATTAGAGAAAAATATAATAAAATTATAAATTATAAATTAAATACTAATAAAAAATTTAAAAATGAAAGAGAAGCATGAGATTTCAACACATCAATGAAGATGCTATTATTCATGAGTTGTGTTTTGTTATACATGTATATATATAGAAACATAAGCGTTTAGATTATATTAAACAAACTAGTTAGAGCTATTGAATTCAAGCTCTATACCTCACAATAACATCATTAATTTTATATCAATTAATTCTCACTTGCATAGTGGATCATGTTATTCCATACAAAGGATCTCTTTCTCTCTCTATCCTCAATCAAGGGGTGGAACTCTTGCTCTCCCGCTCTCTCCTTATCCGCTTCTCCATCTCGCACATGTAGTTTCCTTTTTTTGTCACAACCCCGACCCTACCCTGGACGGGAGCCGTTAGCAGATCAAGTGGTACCTGTGTTTAGTAAAATTATCGCAAGGAAATTTTATGAGTACCGGGTGTCAAGAAAAATATCAGAGTTTTCGAATACCATAGTTTTCATTTCATAAACTGTGGGATAAAACTCATATATAAAGGATTTTCACGGGGTAAACCCTTAATTACAAAACATGTTTGATTTAGGTTATATAGCCCACTTATTTAAGCTTTAGTGCCTCGTAGCAGTTTTTCTTTCTCTTCAAAGTAAATCACCTTAAACGCGTTTTAAAAACATTTGATCAACAAAAAATACTTGTGAGTTCATTCAATTGTATAAAAAGACACGGTCTTATAATTACAACATTAAGGGTTTTTACATTTGTTTATGTCTTACAACTACCCAAATGTATTTGTCACTCGACAGTTTTTGTTACTGTGTTCATATCACTATTTGGCTATCTCATTGTCCAAATAGCAAAGTATAGCAAGTAATGTATACAAAACCCAACATACTGACAGTAGTTATCGAGTAAGAATACAAAGACTTAATCATTGTAATATAAGTAATAATTGAAAAACATTTAGGGTTTTAAAAGCATTTGATAAAAGAAAATGACTCACATTGCAGAATTTAGGGTTTTTAAGCCTCCTAGGTTTAAGTCCTGGTTCCTAGATATACACACAATGTAACACGTATTAGTGTAAGAAATCAAATCAAACTTTAACGGTAATCACAAGATTAAAACCACAACGTATAAAGTATCATCTTATTCAGGCAGAACTTCAGCTTTTCGTGGCTAGGGTTTCAGATCAATCAGGCATGGCATCATTTCAGCAATTAAGGTTTCGTACACGAAAATCGAGACGAGATTCGAGAGAATGGTTTTTCGAAAGCGATATGAGCAACTGAGACTGCTCATGACCCTTCCTATTTATACCTGAAATTTGACGCCGTCGTGCCACGCGACGAGACATGCAGCGGTGTGAAAATAAGATTTTAGGGGTGTGGGAATAGTGAGACCCTTATTTTTTAGTGTCTAGGGTAAAATGACTAAAATACTGTCATGTGGGGCCTACTTGGCCAGATTTAACCATGAAATCTAACTGAGTTATGGCTAAAGGACATAACGTGTAAGGATTTGCAAACATCGAGTACGTTTTTTGTACTTTTTGAAAATAAAAGATAGGGTTTGCAATTCAGTGTCAACATAAAGGACGATTTTTGTAAGTTACTCTAAAATCAATGTGTTATATAATAACGAAGAAATAGAACCGAGAAAACAGGAATTAGTATTAGGTGGTCCATCTTATATGCCACCTGACTTTGTAATCAAAAGTTTGTAATTACTTTGTAAGAATATATTATTTCTCTTAAATGATTCATGCTTCTTTGTCACTTTTTTTTCACATATTCGTATGATTTTTAACACATACATCACACACAATTCATATATATTAGTTTAAATTTAAGAACAAAGGAAAACATGTGTGCATGTAGAGAACGACGGTTTGAAGGCTAGAAACTATATCGCTTGCGGTTGGGACGAAGGAGGTGCTAGGGTAGGGCGACAACCATATAAAAGGTCAATTAGGAGAAGGGCTTGAAGAAAGGCCGCTTTCAAGATGTGTTTCATATTTAGAGGGTGTTTGGGATTACGTTTTGAAGTGACTATTTGATTATTGCGTTTGTAAAACATAAATAATCTAGAAAAGTGTTTGGATGAGAAATTGATTATCTGCCTCCAAAACACAGTTTTGGAGAAGCATGTACCTACATGCTTTTTCAAAACGCAATTTTGAAAACGCATAATCTATTTTGAAAACGCAACACCAAACACCCCCTTAGATGTAGTTTGTAGAGAATATTACAAGCTCGACACTTTTATAAAAGAAAGAAAATGTTTACAAGAACACTAATGCCTTGTTCACAACAAATTATATGTCTAAGAAATGTATTATGTAGAAACATAAAAGGCTAAAAAATTTAGAAAGAAAAGCGCACACTAAGCAATCCATTCAACAAGCTCTATATGTTACATGACCATACCATTTGGTCCTCTCTATAAGGGTGAATACGAGTCCGTCAAGTTTGATTATTATATATTAATACAGGGTAGGTATCATGTGTATTAATCCAGAAGTGTGAGAAGTGTATTATAACACTATATATAACACTATATAACACCATATAAACACCGTATAACACTATGTAACACCATATAACACTATGTAACACTATATAACACTATATGATAATATATAACACTATACATCTATCATAGACATGCTATCAGACAAAATATAGTGTTATATTTGTTATATAGTGTTATATAGTGTTATATGGTGTTACATAGTGTTATACGGTGTTTATATGGTGTTATATATAGTGTTATAATACACTTCTCACACTTCTGGATTAATGTACATGATCCTCTATATATTAATACAAATTTATAACTATTGTGTCAATTATAAATAGTTTGGTTTGCCCAGCTATAATGAAAACTGATTCAGTTAATTATCCATCATAGGTCTAGGCCAATTCTAACTCATTTCAATGAATGAAGTCTAAGATTTTGCAACAAACATAAAACAAGTATGGTGTGGTTAAACAAGATAAAAAATTTAAAGAAACCGGGAATAGAAAAAATATTGTTGGTACTGTTCAACCATGGATTGAGCTAAATGAATTTGCAAGAACCAACTCAACCAAGTAACACAAGAATCACAATTGATAGGACTGTTCAAAGACGAACATAAACTGTAGAAAGTGCAAGTGTTGTTAGGAGGGTCCGTGCTCGAGCCATGGATTGATCATGGACGTGTCGTAGTGTTCCCAATTTTTTTTTTTTAGAAATTGCATGTTAACTCTATTTAATCAACCATTCTTTTGACATTTAAAACAACCATCTTACGCGTACATTAAAAGTCTAAAATCATATTCTTTTAAGTAATGTCTAAGCGATCTTTAGCTAAAAACACATCTCATCTAAAAATAAAGATTAGAAAAAAGTAAGAGAACAAGTGTTAAATGTTCTTCATGAGTTATTATTTTCAACACTTTACTATTTATGTGGTCATCCTAGCCTACATCGTGACATTTAGATTGGTGATCTTTACCACACTAGAGAGAAGCATATGGTGGTGATCTCTATAGAGAAGCTTATAAATGTGATAACTACATTTATTAGTAAGAAGTATTTGGTAATCCCTGCCAAAGAGAAATTAGGGAGAAGATTGGTGCACTCTTATCATAATTGAGAGAAGAATTTTAAAGATGATCACTACCCTTTTAGGAAGAATATTAGCTCTTGATGGATGCCAAAGTGTGATGTAAAGTGAGTTAGTTAACACTCAGGGCTGGCCCTGGAGGTGGGCGGGGAGGACCACCGGCCAGGACTCGTGATTTCGTGGAGCATGTAATTTTTTTAAAAAAAAATCTGATATTATATATGTAAAAAAAATTAATAGGGTATAGCCAAACAAATACAAACATAACATAGGTCCACTTACAAAAAAAAAATCATAGAGTTTAGATTAGTTAGCCCATTGGGATTAGGTTAGTGAGCCCAATACCCAAATGATTTTAAAAAAATAATAAAAAAACAATTAGTCCATGTTGGGCGGCACCTAGTGTCCTGTGGATATTGAAACGTCGTATAGCAGGAGAGTAGGAGGCAGACCTGGTTCGACGAAGAACTCACAGAGTCTGCACAAACAGAAGCCACAGAGTCTGCACTCTTTTGTTCTTCGATTGTTCTTCGATTTCAGTCTTGCACGCAAGCACAGGTCACCACGCATAGAGTCTGTTTGACGAACTCAGTCACGATCACGTATTCAGGTAAACGTCAAATCATCAATCGCCAATCGCCCTCGTTCAGTACTGCAATTGTTATGTTTTGTTTTTGGTCGAATTCACTCATTCAGGCCCTTATTAGTTATTAATTATTATGTTTTTTTTGTCGAATTCAGGCCCTTGTTTAGGCGATTCATTATTGTCGAATTCATGCCCTTTTTTTATTGTGTTGAAGACTAAATTGTTGGTAATTTATACAAAAAAGATTGTCAAATTCAGGCCCGTATTCTTTCTTTCTTTTTTTTGTCGAATTCAGGTATGATTTAAACTGTGAAGAGTTGATTCATCAATTTGCTATCAAGAATGCAAGGAAGGCTTACGAATCATTGGTTAGCTATTAGCTTATTAGTTTTTACGGTATGTCACTCATTCGAATACTATATTTTGTATTTTGTTAATTCCATTGTTTATCGAATGCTATATTTTTGTCAACGGTTCACGGTTGTATGAAAAAACTAGTTTAAATTATTTATTTTGTTAAGGCCCGAGGGCACATTTTTTCTAGCTCGAACAGGGTACAAGAATTCTCAGGTTCGACCCTGTTAACACTCATCCGAATCATTGTAACACCCTACCATGCTTTTTCTTTTATTTCATGCTTGTTCATAACTGTTTCAACCGACAGTTTTTGTCAAACAATATTTCTTAATAAACGAAATAGTCTAAAAGGTTGATGAAACACTGGTTGAATCCAACGATTAACTAGCTGGGTCGTCTCTTTTATGGGTTCAATCTTCTTTCTTACTCGCCAAAAGACTGAGTCCTGCAAAACAGTAACACCGTTAGCTCGTTAAGAGGGGAATATGGGGGTTTCCCTCTTAACCGGGCTCCGGCGTGAGAATAAGTTCTGTTCTGAGGAAATGAAACAGTGTGTGTTAAGAGTGAGAGTGAGAGGAATCGAATGGGATTAACCTAAATGATGAAGGGTCCTATTTATAGCCGGAGGGTGAAAGAGGGAGGAGCAACCTTGCCAGCTGCTATAGGGCGCCAGCTGTCCGACCAAGGGGAATATCCTCTTGGTCCCCTCTGCTGTGGTCAGGGTAGTGGTACACGTGGCGCGCCTATATTTGCCCATGCTGGAAACATCGTACCGCTGTTGTCGGTCTGCTCCTTGATTTGCTGCAGGCCTACATGGCGCTCGATGAATGGTGACACGTGTTGTCCTTTCTGTCGGAGGGAGCATCTTTGGTGCCACCTTGCTGTCTTCCAGAAGCTTCTGGATTCGCTTGCTGATGTGGGCGCCATGTAGGATGAAAAAGTGATGTGGTCCTTGCCATGTGGGCAAGGAATTGGGACCATACCTCTTCAAGTCCCCCCAGTCCAGTGTGCCTTCTTGTTGAGTTTATCATCTAGGAGGGATTCTGGACTTATAAGGGTAGTGATTGTTGGCCTTGTTCAAATACATATTTGTAACTTTGCGTTGTTGGGCCAATTAGTCGCATGGCGCATGTCATACGGTAATGATTCTGCAAAAATGAGCTAAGTGGGCGCGTAGCGCATGGCGTGTTATTAACTCTGCAAAGTTGAGTCAACTGGACGCTTGGTGCATGCTGTGTTGGTAGGTTTGCAAAACTGAGCCAACTGGACGCGTGGCGCATGGCGTGTTGGTAGGTTTGCGAAACTGAGCCAACTGGACGCGTGGTGCATGGCGTGTTGGTAGGTTTGCAAAACTGAGCCAGCTGGACGCGTGGCGCATGGCGTGTTGGTAGGTTTGCAAAACTGATCCAACTGGAAGCGTGGCGCATGACGTGTTGGTTGGTTTGCCAAACTGAGCCAACTGGAAGCGTGGCGCATGGCGTGTTGGTAGGTTTGCAAAACTGAGCCAACTTGAAGCGTGGCGCATGGCGTGTTGATAGGTTTGCAAAACTGAGCCAACTGGACGCGTGGCGCATGGCATGTAGGTGCTTCATTCTGAAAGAAGTTTCCTCTCTTTGGATGAAGACAACTGATGTGACTCTCTGATGTCCCTGTCTTGTCGGAGGTGAACAGGCGCCTTTTCAGTGGTGTCAGTTACTTTCCGTCGTGGTGTCAGGCGTGTGCCGCCCACGCTCCCGAAAAAGGAGGTGACGGTTTCTCTTTCTGCTGACGTGTCTTTCTCTTGTTGGCTGACGTTCTGAATCTCTGACGGCCCACTACCCATCGCATTAAATGCGATGGGTATAAATATATGGTGGTTCCTTCATCTTCTTCACTTTTCAAAATTTGGAACTCCTCTTTTTCTCTCAAAATTTTTTCTACATCTCTTTTTCTTCCAAGTTTATTCATATCTCTCTTCTTCATTTTCATGCACCATGTCTTCTGGGGCTAATCTTTTGACGAAGAAGAGAAAGTATAAGGGTAGGAACCCTCCTGGTCCAGATCGAGCGGTGATAAATTGGAAAGAAGAAGAATTCCACAATTTGGTTCGGGACATGGGTTTTCTCTCTGAGTGGGGTGCTCAGTTTCCGACCCCAGGCTCTACCGCCATGGATGCCCCTCCGGGCTATATTACGTTATATGCGGCCTTCTTTTGGGAGGGTAATTTCTGGCTACCCATGACGAAGTTTACTGCTGACGTCTTGACGAATTATGGGCTTCATATTTCTGAAATCAACGCGTTGGGACTCCCTCATGTTACTCATTTTGAGTTTATCTGCAGGGCCAACCGTGTGGAACCGACCTTTGAGATCTTCAATGTTTTTTACAGCGTGACCTACACCGGTGGCTTTTATTCTTTTAACTCCCGGACCGGTGGTGTTATTTCTTGTTGTTCCACCCCCTTAAAAAGCTTACATGATTGGAAACAGAAGTTCTTTTACATTCGTCGTGGTGTTATTCCGGTAGACATGCACTACCGATCAGAGGGTGAAGGGATCCCGAAGGTAGACGTGACACTGGGTTTTGCCAAGCAGGAGTGGTACAAGAAGGTGACGCACAAAGCCACTGTTATTTCTCAGCTGGAGGAGAGGGCGTTGGTTGGTGCCGGTATGAGCATGCGATGGTTTCCGAAGAACCCTCTGGGTGTTCCTGTTTATGGTTATCAAGGCAAACATATGTAACATTTCTTAGTTGTTTGCTTTTTTTCTCTGGTTGTTGTTGTGTTCTTCCTCATCTCTTTATATTTCGCAGTTGGGTACAGCTTGTTGAATGTTCTTGACCCGAAGGCCGGTGGTGCCATGGTTGAGGCGGTTCAGGAGGATGGGAAACCGACATGGTTGGATCAGATCCGCAACCGTTTCTTGCATCCTACTAATGAGATTTTTGCCACCTATGCCAACACTATTTTAGGTGAAGATATTGAAGATGATGTTGATGATGCTATTGACCCCACTCGGGAGGAAGTTATTGTCCTTTCGAGTGAGGGTTCTGACCGGCCTCTTGAAGGCCTAACTTCTCATTCCCCGCGTGCAGGTCCGGTGTAAGGGGTTGCGAACCCGTTAATGAACCAGTTGGTGTTGATGTTGAAGTTCCGGTTGAGACTGCTGATCAGTTGGAAACTCGAAGAAAAACAAAGGCGGGCAAGCCAGAGGGGAAGGAGAAGAGGGCTGAGGAAAAAGCCACTGAAACTCCTCGTAAGCGACCCTCTACCCTTCCTATCCTAGATTATGTTTTCGTTTCTGATACACTGTCTTGTTTAAGGGCCAGAGAAAAACGCAGTGGGTCTGATGCTGACGACGGGGCCACCTTGACGGAGATGATGAAAAAAAAAGCTCTTGAAGATAAAAAACGGAAACTTGATGAGCAAGCTGCTGCTATGCTTGCATCTATAAAAGCCAAACTTCAAAAGGAGACTCCTCCTGCACCCTCAAAATCTGAGATTGACATGGGTGTTTTTAGTGCCAAGAAGGGTAATCTTTTGGAGGCAATATATGTTGCGTCCGCCCCCCAAGGTAGAGACTTTGCTCTTGTAGATCTGTTTATTTGACTTTTGGATTGTTTTTTACTATCATGGTTGTCTCATGGCAGGTGTCAAGTCTGTTAAGGCGCCGCGCAAGGTTGATATTTTGAAGATTACTCCCCTCACCTCTCCGTCGTCTAGGGCGTTTGACTTGTCCCCTCCCCGTGATGACTTGGGTGAGAGGAGTAAACAAGATGATGTGAATGTTGAACATGTTGGTGAAGGTGATGGTCATGGTCATGGTGCAGGTGGTGCTGGTGGAGATGGTCGAGATAAAGGTATTGAAACTGAGGCAGAGTCAAGTGAGGCTACACCTCATCGAACCATCTATACCAAGCGTCCACCAGCCTCCGGTGGTGGTGTTACTTCAGGGGTGGCTCGGAGTCATGAGTTCGAAAATGTACAAGCTGGGTCTTGGGATACCCATAATCCTGCGTGCGATGATCTGCCTCATGCTCCTCGTTGGCATTTAACTCAGGGATCCCTGATGAATAGTCGTGAAAACTGCCACGAGTTCTTCTCTTTGTCCCTCCCCCCTGCTGAGAGGTTATTTCAGAAAAGGCGTAACCGGTTTGATCTTCTAGATGATCATGTTCACGCTGGGGTTAACTTTTTTGCTACCTCCCAGGAGATTGTCCGAGAGTGGAAACTGATGGGGGAGGAGACTCTTGAATTTGAAAATGAGAAAAAAACATTCGCTGAGGAGAGAGAGAAGTTCAATGCCGAGAGGAAAGGCTTGATGTGGAGGGTGTCTGATGCAGAACAAAAACTTGCTCAGGAGAAACAGATCAACTCCAACAAACAAAAGGATTGGGAGGTCGCTTGTGAGCGGACTAATAAGGAGTTGCAAGCACAGCGTGAAGCGATTGTGAGGATGTCTGCTGAGAAACGCAAGATTAGTGAAGAAGCTGAGGAGGGGCGTGTTGCAGCTCAGAAGAGGGAAGAAGAATATCTCCAACGCATAGTCAAGTTGGAAAAACTTGCTGAGACTAAGGTTGCTGAGTGCGAGGCTTCTGAACTTCTTGCTGAGGAAATGTCTGCTGATTGCAAGTGGTTGCTTGCTCGTGCAGTGCCTCTGGTAATATTTGCTGTTTGTTTGCTTTTGGTATTCTTTGCCGTTTTCCTCAATTGTGTGTTACATTTGCAGATTGCCGAGCGTATCGCCGGTTCTGAGGAATTGGCCAAGTATGTATACGAGCTTGGTGAAGCTGCACGTGATCTTGGTCGTAAGGAGGGATATGCTGAGGGAAGGGCTGCAGCTGAGTCAAAAGAACCGTTGAAGAATTTTGAGTTATACAAGACCGACTGTGTCGCCCGGTATGCTGAAAAGCGACAAGAGTTTGAATCCCTCGAGTTTGGAGTTGTCAAAGCTGCTAAAAAATTATCGCGGAAACCCAATGGTGTTGCCTTATTGAAGAAGGCCCTTGGTGAAGAAGAACCTGATATTGGGGGCGCTGGCACCAGTCACCATGGATGAAAGACTCCGGCTTGCACGTCGCATACGGGCTTCGTTAGCCTTGTAACTGACAATCGCTTGAACAATTTAACTTTGTGCTTTGTGAGCAATTTGCCTATAGCTGTTATATCTGCTTTCGTTTTGTTACTTTTGACATATTTTATGTTAATATTTAGGCTTTTGTTTCCTTGCTCGTTGTGAATTTTGATATCGTTGCAATATGTGCATGTGTAATTACTTTGATTAGGTATTACGAATGAATGATGGCGCTGACAGGTTGTGTTGTGTTAGTTACAACGTTTATTCTGTCGTTTAAGCACGCGAGCTGATTCGTATATATGAAGTGATCGAGTTACAGGTTATTGTGTGGACCCGGCTGTGTTCAGCTTTGGGGGTCTTACAATCTTTGTTTACCGTGTTTTCGATGTTTTCGTGTTAATGTGGGCACGAAGTATTTATTTGGCGTTTTCTAGGCTTTGGTTGTGTTTCTGACCCGGCTGTGCACTTGGTTGTGACGAGCCTTGGAGGTCTACAACGTTTCCTAAGGTCGAGCCATTGATGTTTTCGTGTATGCCCAAGTAATATATGCAGTTGTAACAAAACGTTCTCATGAGAAAAGATAGCCAAACACTTCTTGTATTAGTGCTAAATGTGTTGGCGCGCAGCCATTACAAGTACATAGAAAAAACTTCGACTGTTTACATGTAGCATCTTCTTAACTGCTGGGCATTCCATGTCCTTGGGACCTCTTTGTTGTCCAGTGTACGTAATTTATATGCCCCTTTCCCAAGAACTTCGTCTACAACATAAGGCCCTTCCCACTTGGGCGCTAATTTTCAGGGTTTTTTGGCGTTGGACGCCTCATTGTCCCTTACGACGTAATCTCCGGGATTGAACGTGCAAATTCGAACCTTGGAGTTATAATACTTCTCCAGTTTGGTTTTGTATTTCGCTTCACTAATTGCCGCCATCTCTCTTCTTTCTTCTAGGAGGTTGAGGTCCAACCTCATTTCTTCTTCAATGTTGATCATGTTCATTGAGAGCATTCTTGGCGACGGTAGCCCAATCTCTGCTGGTATCACGGCCTCGGACCCATAGACTAAACTGAACGGTGTTTCTCCGTTACTTGTTTTTGGCATCGTCCTATGGGCCCATAATATGCTGGGTAGTTCGTCAACCCAGCCTCTTCGTTGTGTTCCCAGACGTGCTTTGATGCCATCTACAATGCTCTTGTTGACAGCCTCCACTTGACCATTCCCCTGCGGGTTCGCCATCGAGGAGAAGGTATGCTCTATGTGGAGCTCTTTGAACCAGCGTTGGAGATCTTCTGCAGCAAAATTTGTTCCGTTATCGGTGATAATTCTTAGAGGCAGCCCGAATCTGCAGATGATCTGTTCCCAGATGAAACGCCGCACTACGATAGATGTGGTTGATGCTAGCGCCTTTGCTTCCACCCATTTCGTGAAATAGTCAACCGCGACTATGATAAATTTCACTGCACCCGGGGCTTCAGGAAAAGGGCCAACCATAACTATTCCCCATTGTTGAAACGGCCAGACCGTTGTTACGGGGACTAGTTCATTTTTGGGGCGCATCATTTTTGGGGCATGTCTCTGGCACCCGCTGCATTTCCTCAAAACCTTCACTGCGTCTAGATGCATTCCAGGCTAGTAGTATCCGGCATTCATCACTTTTGCTACCACCATCCTTTGGCCGGCATGGATGCCACAGATTCCCTCATGGATTTCTCGGATCGGGTAGTTTGCATCTTCTGGGTCGACGCATCTCAACAACGGCCCTAGGTATGATCTTCGGTACAAGATTCCATCCACCATCTGGTAGTGCTCCGATTTGTACTGAACTTTCCTTGCTTCAGCTTTGTTTTCTGGTAAGATCCCAGACTGGAGGTACATGATTATGGGAGTCATCCAAGATGTCGTTCCTAACTGAATAACGCTTACTTGCCTCAGCGGCACCGATGGATTGCTCAGAACTTCGATGCGCACATCCTTTGCCAAGTGTTGGAAACTGGTGGATGCTAGCTTACTTAGTGCATCTGCTAGTTTATTCTCGCTTCGATTTATATGGTGGACCTTGTAAGATTGGAAGTTTTTCCGCAATGCTTTCGCTTGGTCTAAGTATAACGCCATTACGTCTCCTTTGGCATCGTACTGGCCGTTAATCTGCCCGGCTACTAACATGGAGTCCACATGCGCCTCAATGTGTTTGACTCCCATCTTGATCGCTAACCTCAGACCGGCAAGAAAAGCTTCATATTCGGCTTCATTATTCGTGCTCTTGAAGTCTAGCCGGATGGCATACGTGAATTCGTGCTTCTCTGGACTTACCAACCTAAGTCCTGCTCCTGCGCCGTCTTCATTAGATGCGCCATCTGTATATAGTAGCCACAGTTCTTCTGAACATTGCCTTTCAACTCTTTCCATTGCCTTACACTCCCTGTATTTGCCGTCGGGCATTTCTGTTATGAAATCAGCCAATACTTGGCCCTTGATCGCTGGCCTGGGTCTGAAGACCACGTTGTGGCCTCCCAGTTCTATCGCCCACTTTGCTAACCTTCCAGATATCTCGGGCCTTGCAAGGATGTTGCCGATGTTGTAGTTTGTTAACACGTGAATGACGTGGTTGGCGAAGTACCTGCGCAACCGTCTTGATGCATGAATCAGTGCCAGCACTAGTTTTTCCAGTATAGCATACCGCGTTTCCGGATCGTTCAGAGTGCGAGACACATAATAAACTGGTGTTTGCACGACTTGTCGGTCTACGAGCAAAACTGCTCCCACTGCCTTGTCTGACGCTGACAAATACATCACTAGGGGTTCTCCTTTCACCGGCGCCATCAGTGTTGGCAATCTTATGAGGCAATCTTTCATTTCTCTGAACGCTTGTTTGGCTTCCGGGGTCCATTGGAACTGGCTTTTCTTCATGCAATTGCGGAGCGTCTTGATAAACGGGAAAGATTTAGCAGCATGGTTGGCTAGGAAACGGTTGAGTGCTGCTAACCGTCCGGCCAACTTCTGCATTTCCTTGATTGTCGATGGTGAAGGCATGCGCTCGATTGCTTGTACCTTTTCAGGGTTGACTTTAAATCCGTCCTTTGTGACGATGAAACCCATGAACTTTCCTTCTTCCATGCCAAAGGAACATTTCGCTGGGTTTAGTTTGATACTTACACCGCGCAGTGCGTCAAATGTTTTTTGGATGTTCATCAGCATCATACTTTCCTCTTTGCTCATGATGACCAAGTCATCCATGTACACCTCGATGTATTTGCCGATAGTATCACTGAACGTTTCATTCATTAGTCTCTGATAAGTCGCGCCTGCATTCTTTAGACCGAAAGGCATTTTGGTGTAGCAGTATAGCCCTGTCGGTGTGCGGAATGCGGTTTTGTCCTCGTCTTGGATGGCCATCTGTACCTGGTGGTACCCCTTATAGCAGTCAAGGAAACATTTCCATCTGAATGTTGCTAGCGAATCGATCTTCTCATCGATATCTGGTAAGGCATAACAGTCGCGTGGGCATGCCTTGTTTAGGTCGTTGTAATCTACGCACATTCTCCAACTGTCGTTTCCTTTCTGTACCATTATTGGACTCGCCACCCAAGTTTGGTATCGGACTTCTCTGATGATGTCGGCGTTTAAAAGCTGCGTGACTTGTTCTTGCATGGCGTCATGCTTTATATCTCCTAGATGGCGTTTTGCATGTACCACAGGTTTGGCACTCTCTGAAACGTTTAATCGGTGCTCTGCTATATGCCGTGGAACACCCACCATGTCAGCTGGTGTCCAGGCGAACACATCCATGTTTTCGAATAACAACTTTTTTAGTGCCGCGCGTGTGAGGTCAGACATTGCAGGGCCCAATGTGACCGTTTGTTCTGGGTATTTGCTGTTTAGCACCCATTTTTCAGCTTCCGCGCGTGGTGCAGATTTGCTTGCCATTGCTGGTCTGATTTCGTCTGTTGCCAAGACTTCTTTCCTTGCATAGATTAGTGCTACCCCTGTTTCTGTTGGGAAACCAACAGCTGAATGCGGCCCAGAGCAAATCATACTAAAATCTCCTTGGGATTCTCTTCCTAACAGGATGTCATGTCTTGAATGTGTTGGTAGTACCATGAACGTGACCTCCTCCGTTCTTGAGTTTCTTCCGTCTGAGAGTAGCACCGGGAATGATATCTGGCCAAGAGGAAAAACGGCTTCGTTGCAGAAACCAGTTAGTGGGTAGTCTACTGGTTCTAAGCGCGCTTTGTCCTATTGGTCAAATTAGTTGAAGCATTTTTCGTAGATGATATCTGCAGTGCTCCCTGGATCGATGAACATGTAGTCGGTTTGGTAATGACCAATTACACCTGATATGACTATGGGCCTTCTTTCTCTTGGACCTCTTCTCACTATGGGGACAACAACTTGTCTCTCGCGCCAACAGTCGTCATGTGTGCGCTTGTTATAGTTTTTTCTTAGCTTTCGTGGTCCTCCTTGAACCATGTGAGTTTCTAATTTTCGGAGCTTCTTGTTGTCTGGCCCTTCTTCCCTTCGCTGAATTTGACGGTGATCGCGTTTTCCACCTTTTACCAGATGAGTGAGTCTTCCATCTCTCAGGACTCTTTCTATTTCTTGTTTTAAGCTAAAACAGTCGTCGGTCAGGTGGCATGTGTCTTTGTGAAACTCACAGAAAATATTCGGGTCCTGACCCCTCTTGTTGCGCATTTGTAGAGGAGGTTTGAATTGGTTATTTTCTGTTGACAAGACTTCAGAGGGAGTCTTTGTTAAGGGTGTCCACTGTTTTTCTCTGTTCTCCCTTTTGACCTCCTTGCGAAGAGCAATTTGGTTGATTGTATTGCGCGCATCTTCTCTTACTGGGCTTCTTTCTCTATAACTGGATGTTTTCCATGATTGGCCTTTGCCTTTTTTGTTGCGCCGATCATTGTGGTTGTAACTATACTGATGGTTGTCATCACTGGTCAATTGTTTATCAGTGCGCGCAATTGTTTTTGCTGCCTCAATGAAGGTTTCCCAGTCTTTGGGGCGTCCGTCTCTACCCTTCAATCGTTTGATCAGGTCGTCGCACTTTACTCCCCTCATAAAATGTGCACGCATCATTTTTTCACCTACATCACCGATTTCGAGGCATTCTTTGTTATACCTTGTGATGAAATCTTCTACGCTTTCGTGATCTTTCCTCCATATATTCAGACAATCGGCCGGATCTCTAGTGTGCCTGCGCTGTTGAGAGAAGTGCGCGAGGAACTTGTCTCGAAAATCAACCCACGACTTGATTCTCCCTGCTGGCAGGCTGTCAAACCAGACGCGCGCTGCGCCGACAAAGGTTTGTGCGAAAAGATGACACCAAGTTGGTAGGTTCCAGCTACCTGTGACCCCTGCGCCATTGAAGACTTGGAGGTGGTCATCGGGATCTGTTAAGTCGTTGTATTTGCCTACATTGTGTGGCAGTTTCGTCTTGTCGATATCAGTTGTCGCAATCTCCTTGATGAATTTCGAGTTTTCGGCCATGTCGTCTGGGCGATAGCTCAATGAGTAATCATGTTCTGCTTTTGGATTGTACCCTGCGCGCTTGCGGGGTTTGTACGCCTCGTGTTCAGGTGGTAACCTACTGAATACTATGCTTTCTTTGTACGTCTCATCGTCTTCTTCCTTATAACTGTCCCACTCGTCGTTTATATTGCGCGGACCTAAACGACTTTGCACTGGTTTTCATTGTGGATGAGAATACTGCACATAATTGCTTTCTGTTTCGCCATAGGTATCGCACGTGTCTTGCATGCTCGGCCTTCTGATGTTTGGTACAGGTGCTTTTTCGGGGCGTAAGTTCCATGCATTGGCCTGCTGAGGCATGTGAGTGCTCAGAGACCTTTGCGGTGGGGTAACAAATGCAGACTGATTGGCTTGTGCTTGGAGCAAAGCCTGTTGTGCGCTGAGTTGTGTATAAACAAGGTTTATAGACGCCATTTGTTCGACATACCAGGAAGCCAGAGTTTTTCCTTCGGGTAGCCCTAAAAGTGCAGAGAAGTTCAGTTGTGTTTGTTCCGATGGAGCTGAAGGGCCTGCTCCATGGTTTGGTTCTTGAACTGCTGGGGGTATTTGGAGGACTACCCCGGGTGGGGGTTGGAAAGTAGCTCCATTCGTGGTTTGGTTGATTATCCTGGGTGGGGTTTGGAAGGTAGCTCCATTAGTGGTTTGGCTAACCACTCTGGATGTGCTTCCGAAGATCTCAGGAAAATCATTGTGCACTCGCCCTTCTTGGATGGTCTCGTTCCCCTGGACCCTTTGGACGCGTGCGGTGTCCGTGATGAGTTCAAAGGAATAGACTTCTCCGTCCATTTTAGGAGAAGGGGTTGGTTCAGTCATTTTACAGAGTTTTTGAACAAAAAAGAAGATGAGAGTGGTTTGCAAAAGATGCGGATGGCGCCAATGATGAAACACTGGTTGAATCCAACGATTAACTAGCTGGGTCGTCTCTTCTGTGGGTTCAATCTTCTTTCTTACTCGCCAAAAGACTGAGTCCTGCAAAACAGTAACACCGTTAGCTCGTTAAGAGGGGAATATGGGGGTTTCCCTCTTAACCGGGCTCCGGCGTGAGAATAAGTTATGTTCTGAGGAAATGAAACAGTGTGTGTTAAGAGTGAGAGTGAGAGGAATCGAATGGGATTAACCTGAATGATGAAGGGTCCTATTTATAGCCGGAGGGTGAAAGAGGGAGGAGCAACCTTGCTAGCTGCTATAGGGCGCCAGCTGTCCGACCAAGGGGAATATCCTCTTGGTCCCCTCTGCTGTGGTCAGGGTAGTGGTACACGTGGTGCGCCTATATTTGCCCATGCTGGAAACATCGTACCGCTGTTGTCGGTCTGCTCCTTGATTTGCTGTAGGCCTACATGGCGCTCGATGAATGGTGACACGTGTTGTCCTTTCTGTCGGAGGGAGCATCTTTGGTGCCACCTTGCCGTCTTCCAGAAGCTTCTGGATTCGCTTGCTGATGTGGGCGCCTTGTAGGATGAAAAAGTGGTGTGGTCCTTGCCATGTGGGCTAGGAATTGGGACCATACCTCTTCAAAGGTATAAGTTACGACGTGAGTTGTATATATATGAAAATGATTTTGATATATATAACTTATTTTAAAAGAAAATTATTAAAAAAAATATATATCATACATCATATTTAAAAGAAGAGAATATGAGAATTTGTTTGCACACACTTGTGCCAAACAATTAGGGAATGGCATGCGATATCTCCTCTCTCTCATTTTTATAAAAGTAACTCGTATGTTAGGGTGGAGGGTATAGGGCTCGGGGACATGTGCGGGGAAGGGATATCACCGAGCGGTGACTATACCGGGTGTTTGAACATGTGCGGTGACCAAGAGAGAGGCAACAAAAATTGGTGAACTTTCACCGAATTGGATTGAGTGTGATTGAGAGGAGAGGAGAGAGGAGAGACCAATCAAGTTTTTTTTTTTTTAATTGAGGGGTGTTTGACTATACCTAGTGATTGAGTGTAAAATGGGGAGTAGAATAGGGAGTTGACATGGCATAATATTATTGGGTAGGATTTCACTCAAACACCCTAAGGTGATTGACTATACCCTCCACCCTTTACTATGGCAAATTAAAACATAAATATGATAAAGTTAATCATGGAGTTAAAACATAAATATGATAAATTATCTAATCTTAATCAGAATTGAATGATGAGATAAATATTATGAAAACCAATGGGGTTGGTGACTCATTGACAAAGCCTTCAGGAACACCTAAGTTTAATCAATTGGGTGGTGGTCTATTGGTAAAGACAAAGTCTTTGAACACTTGAGAGGGAGCGGAGAAGATCTTGGGTTCAAGTCCCACAGACAGCAAGAGAAAAAAGAAACCAGGATTAAAAGAAATCCGTTATATATATTATGAAAAGACTTTATTTTTGAAAGAAACAAACCAACAAAAAAATAACGTAATTCTATTTAAAAAAAATTATTATATGGAACTAAGGCCCTGTTTGGTAGCCTCTTAATCCATTCAGATGCTGCCTCTTAATGAAATCATTTGTGGCCCTTATGTCTAAATGAATAAGAGGTAACCTTATGTCTGACTGGATAAGAGGTAACATCTGAATGGTAAACCATCACATGTCACATTCTTCTACATTATCTTTGTTAAACTCTTAAATGATTTCATTAAGAGGTAGCCTCTTAATGTCATTCAGATGCTACCAAACATCCCCTAAGTGAAAATTCACAACAATGCTCAATTTGTGATGAAATCAAAGTAAATTTGTGTTGAAATCAAAGTAGATAGAAACACCGTTCAAAAGTATTTCAAAGTCACAACCAAAGCTTGTTAAAATTTCAAAGGAGTACTAAAATCTAATTGACATGATGTCCAAAATAACTAGCGACAAATTTGGTTTGGTTTTTTCGAACAATATAAATAAACGAACAGTAATAATCATCAAACCCAGCATGTTTGTGAAAACAAAAACAAAAACAAAAAAAAGAAACATCAGCTCAAGAAAAGGGGAACGGGTCCATACACGAATAATTACATATTTAACAAAACATTATGATTCCTATTTCTTTATTATTCGAAGTAAAATAAATAGAATTAAATAGTGGATCTGCTATAAAATAACCGATTATTAGGATACAAATGTAAAATTGATCTAGTTTTACTTCTTCATTATTTATTTATTATATTTTTTTTTTATCAAATTATACAATCTTGAGCTCTAACTAGTTCAAGTCTAATCTTTTAGCGAACCCGTGGAAAAGAACAACGAGATTTGAAACCACATACACCAAACCCTAGTTTGCTTATCCATGTAAAACGAATTTCGTGAATGAACCCATCTTGCATTTTATGGACATGAACTCGAGGAACTTGAGCCTACATCATGATCCATGAAGGCTTGTTAAGCTATCGAGTTGGATTCGAGACTATGTTAAGCTTGACTTAATTTAACTAGAGGCCTGATTGTTAATTTGTAACCAGTATTTACCACCCAAAAGTAGAGGTATACGTTTAATCCGGTTCAGGATCTTGAACTAATAGAGAAACCAGTTTGGGTGAAACCGGTATTTACCACCCAAAAGTAGAGGTATACGTTTTAATAAACTAGTAGAGGTATACGTTTATTAGACTCGATCCAAATCGATTTTAAAACCAATCTAGTTTGGCCAAAAAACAGTTTTATGTACCTCTACCCAAAAGTCTCACCGACCAAAGAGACAGGTCGACAGAGTGAACACTGGATCACACTTTGCAAGCCCCTTATGGAAACCGACATTGGGCCAATTTCTAAATGTCAAGTGTGCTTTTTGGGCCTATGAGCACTTGAATCATCTTTAGAGTTATCTTTAGAGGTTAGCCTCTCGAAATCAGGGCCCTGTGCGGTGGTCCTACCAGCACACCATAAAGGCCGCCCATGCAAAACTCCTGAACCAATGCCAAACAGGGTTTGTTTGGAATCAGGCCAGGTTGAAAACCAGCTCGTTGGGCCCAAACCGGTTTTATTACAACTCTAGTACATAATGTCAGTCTATATAAGGACGACATTTTAGACCTTATGCAAATTTCAACACTTGTAACTGTATAATAAGACATTTATCACTCCATGGATCCAACGGTTAAGAATAGACATGTGTCTGTTATTGCCACCTCTAGCATAAACAGTTATTTGTTCTTGGCAAACAAACACTTTCTAAAAAAATAATAAAACTGAAAATTTTAGGGCCATTGAAATCTGTGTGTGACAAATCCATTTACAATACCAAATTGCATTGCAGACCTATAATCCATTTGATGAACACACCTGCCAATTATCTTCATAAGTTGGCTGTAAATATTTCACCTGAATCAATCTCCATTTCATTACCCCCAAATACAAGCCCTGCAAAAATAGGCACCCGTTTATATACAACTGTATGAAGTCTTTGTATAAATCTAACTTAACTACAACCTGATCTTATTAAAGTTAATCATATCATCATCATAACCAAATTGAAATATAGCATACTTTAATACCGGACAAAACAGATAATTTTTTAACAGATCGAGTGCATGCATTAACATATACTTCCAGATAAACTCGACCCATAAACTTTTTTATTAACTTGAATTATTTTACCCATCCATTTGCCTCCTTAGAGAAAAATGTATCACAGGTCGCCCCATTCATAAGTAAATGGTTCGAAATTTTATTTCTGTTACTTGATGAGGAATTGCATCAATATGCATAGAATAAGCAAACTTAAAGTTATGCATTCATAATAATTAATAACTATCTAATAATAACAAAGAAAATTCTCATAACTTGACAATATGTTCTGAATAAACACTGTCCTTACTATTTCCACTGTACAAATAAATATAAACGTATATCTAAACAGGGTAGGGATAGTGTACATTAATTCAGAAGTGTATTATAACACTATATAACACCATAGAAACACCGTATAACACAATGTAACACTATGTAACACTATATAACAATATATAACACTATACATCTATCATAGACATGCTATCAGACAAAATATAGTGTTATATTTGTTATATAGTGTTACATAGTGTTATATGGTGTTACATAGTGTTATACGGTGTTTATATGGTATTATATAGTGTTATAACTTATAATACACTTCTCACACTTCTGGATTAATGTACAGGATCCTCTACCTATCTAAACAATGTTATAATAAGTTTTCAAATAATAAAGTTTTAGAATTAAAATCAGGTCATGGATCATCGAATTAACATGAAAAGATATTTGGGCTTTTCAAGTATTTTTGGTTTCAAGTTGATGAAAACCAACAGGTGATTTGTTTTGTTAGTCATGATAGCAACAACTAACAAGTCGTAGTCAACGCATTTCATACATAGTGAGTTCTCTGGCAACAGACTCCAGAGGAAACACCCTACATGTTTTCTAATCAATATGTCATGCGCCTAAAATCTAGGGTAACTACCAGCCAATTAGTAGATGTTCTAAACTAGCTTCAAGAGAAAATGGCATACATTAAGTTTAAAAATCCTCCAACATTGACATTTGATACTATTCCCTCATCTTTACGCATCTATCTGTAAATCAATTATGTCAACAACAAGCGGATGAAGATTCAATATCAATGAGAAACGTGAAGATAACTTAAAGGTTTGATGGCCATTTGTGTATTAGCTCTAATAGAGATTCAACTTCAGGTTAAAGCAACCAAGCACAAAGGAACAGTTGTCTATACAAGCTATAATAGGTATGTTTGTCATTTATACTCTGCACTAGGGGATTTTACCTACTAGGAAAAACCAAAAAATGAGGAACACTAACAAAGCCCTGATCTAACTATGTACGGAAGAGTGAAGACTAAAACTAACATATATATAACTGAGCAAGACATACATGGTGTTGATAGATTTGAACAAGGATCAAGTAAAGCTGTATAAATCAAAATACGAAAATAAATATTACCCAAATCTAAACTATGGTTTACCTATATCAACTACCAAGGAAACATTGTACATACTAATTCAATGAGTATAAACCTTAAAACGGTATTCATCAATTTGCAGCATAACTGCACAGGTGTTTTTTGAAAGAAAACTGGTACAGACTTCCCAAAATGAAATATCCCTTATGTAACTTAGACCCCATCTCGGTGCGTGCCGTTTTTCATTCAAGAACCCCACAAAGAAAGGGAAACAAGAAACATATTCGAATTACATCTCCCAAGCCTAGCTAGAATCTGCTAAAATGAATACCTATAAACTATTCTACCAGATGCAAGCTATACGGGCGCTCCATTACCCGAACCACCCTTCCCCTCCACAAACCGCCACATATACCACGCCCCAACCGACCTATACGGGCGCCACTTCCCACACAGCTCCTCCATCTGAGACGGCCTCGGCAACTCATCCAACATATTCAAAAGCTGCACTCCTTTCCTCACCCCCAAATCACTAACCGGCAAAACGTCCGGTCTATGCAACGAAAATATCATAAACATATGCACCGACCACGACCCGAACCCCTTAATCATCGACAGCGTCATAAAAAGTAACCTATCATCCATTTTCACCAGCGACTCATCCGACAAAATCCCACTATTATACTTATTAGCAATGTCATATAAATAACTCGCCTTACGCCCCGAAACCCCAATCTGTTTAAGCTGTTGAGTAGTTAAACTAAGTACAGTTTCCGGAACGACACCGTTTTCACCACCACATAAGTTTACAAAACGAGTGTATATAGATGTACCAGCTGTATACGCAAGTTGATAATACAAAATACTTTTCGTTAGGGCAAGAAACAGTGGTTGATTTGAGTCGAATGACGGTGGGGGGTGGTTGTCGATGACGTCAGCGAGAAGAGGGTCGGCGGATCGGAGGTGGTTTATAGCGGCGGAGATCTCGCCGGGGGTGGATAAGGGTTTGTTTACTTTTGGGATGTTTAGGGGTGATCGGGAAGGGTTTCGACGGCGGTTTTTGGTTGCGGTGGTGGGTGTGGGGGTGGTGGTGGATTGGGGTTTGAGTTGTTCGGTTGTGGTGGTGATTGTGGGTGGTGATGAGAATTTGCCGATTTTTCGGGGGCGGATTGGGATTTTGGAAGTGTTTGAAGGGGTAAGTTGGGAAATGGAAGATGTTAAAGATGGTTGTTCCTCCGGTGGTAGTGGTCGTGGTGGTGGTGGTGGTTGGGGTTGTTCCATTTAGGGGGGTTGTTTTTGGCTATTGGAATTGGGGTTAAAGGGTTGTTGGGTGGTGGTGGTGGCCGGAGACGGCGGTGACTATGTTAGGGTTAAGAATATAAGGACGATATAAGTGGAATTTCGTTTACAATAAAATGTGCCCAAACATGAAACAAGATAACTTATTGTCAAATTAAATTGTCTATCTATCATTTTCAGTGTCCTTTTCAACGAATTTTGACAGGTTTTATCTTTTTATAGAGAATTTTGTTGCAAATTACCTCCGTTAAGACTAACCTATTTAAATTTTTATGTTAAATGTTATTACACATAGGTAATTTTGTCTTTTTACTTATTTAAAGGACAAAACTTGTAATTTTTTTTTTTTAAATATTTCAAAAAAAATATATATTCTCTTCTTCTCCATAATCTCCACCAAATCCACAAATGCAATTTACACCCTAAATTCAAAACAATGATGAGACTATTCACACACAGAAACTCAACACTCATCACCAGTAGATTCATCTCACCATTTGACTTAAGAAAATCGTCAACAAACACCTCACGAATCAACGACGAAACAGTCAATGAAATCACAACAATTCTCAGAAACCGCAATTGGCCCCACCTCCTCAATTCATCCCCAAATCTCCTCCCTAAGGCCACCCGTAGTGGGGCGTTTTTTTTTTTTAAATTGAAAAAAACGCCTAAAAACGCCCCTCCCCCCATTACATGGGGCGTTTTTTTTTAATTCAAAAAATGGTTTCCGGTGTTTTAATTATAACGCTATGTACATATTTGCTTAACCAATCAATGTTGAGCATGGTCTGACAACTTTTGAGAACCCCCACTTTTGCATGTGTCCAAGTTTGACTAGCCAATCACCATCTCTTTGCTTTTTTTTTAATGATTGGAATTGGCTACTCAGTCAAGCCAAACAATAAAGGTAAGTGAGTACAAAACGATAGTGATGGTCCATGAGATCATAATAACAAAAAGTATTGATCGCCTATACTGAGCGATCACAAGACAACACAAGCAAATGTTGGGAAGTTAGTTCGAGTAAAAGCACGATAAAAGGATAAGCCGAAAGGTATGTGGTAATATGCCTTGTAGAATTTCGTTAATAGCACATCTAGATAGTGCTAAATACATAAGATAAAATTAGGAAATTCATTTTTGCGGCGAGTTTTGTATGAATCAACCAAATAAATAAGTACGTAAAGGAAAGGAAAGGGTCTGTTTGTAAAAGTGAAAGATCTCACTAGAAACATCCAAATGGGTGAAACTAATGGATTCACAAAGAATCCGAAAGTATAAGGCGATGAATTTCGCTAAGTTAACCAAACAAGTCGAAATAACAAGAAGGTGTTATCCTGAATTGCGTTAATTCGCATAAAAGACACATATGTTGTGTAATTAAAAGATGTTACCATATTTGTCTGATGACACTAACAAATGGTCAATGTGTGAGTAATGCTTAGAAGGTTACTCAGTTTATGTACATTGGGTTGAAACTCAATAAATTATGTAAGAAAAAGGTTTCGAGGACGAAACCTCTTTAAGGGGGGTAGACTTGTAACACCCCGAAAACGGGTTTGGTAATCAAACACCGTTAGTACTAAAAGACGGGTAAAGTACCGTTAGTGGTAAAAGTAACCCAGTAGATATTAGGATTTAAATAAATAATCCTAATATTAATCAAAATGCAAATAAGAACTTTCAATAGAAAATAAAGTTATGAAAGGCCCGAGTTAACGGGACTTAAAATATAACGGGTTATAACTTCCCGAACCTAATAAGTTAACTAGGGATAATTAACCTAGTTACTAGTATGTGGCTAAGTGATAAATGGTAAGTTGTAGCTTCAATTGATCAAAATAAAACATGAGGGGCTAATACTTGCCAAATGGGAAACTTGTTTTAATTAAAACAAGTCATAACACACAATACACACACTAAGGGTGTGTGTGGAGATCGACCAGGGGAAGCTCCCCATGGAGCCAAACCCTAACCTTCAACAAATCCATCAAATTGAAGGATCAAATGAAGCCCAAATTCACAACCGAGCATGGAATAATGATCACCCAAGCTAGGGGATCATAAGGTATGTAAAATCTTGATGTTTGGTGAAGTTGTAAAAATTGGATAATCATCCTAATCGCGAATTAGGCATGGCTTAGAGAAGCTATGGCTAGATTAGTGATGTATACTTACTTAGAAACGAAACCCTAAGTGAAAATCATACATAACATGCTATGAATTTAAGGACTTGATGAGTTAACACACTTAGATAAGTGGGTTTTAATGTTATGATAAAATTTATGATATAGCTATGCTTAGAATCAACATGCATGATATCAAATAGAAAGTGTTTGATTTAAACCATGAAATTGGGTACAAGATCATACTTCTCATGAAATGGGTTTAGTATGATATAAAAGAATTGATGTTAAGATCATGATATGGATGCTTGAAATCATGTTACCTAGTTAGTGTGTAAAATTGAAGTTCGTTAAAGGTTCGGACGAAAAGCCTAAGTGAAATTTAATAAAACAAATGTGCATTTAATAAGTCGATAAGTCGATTGACTTTAAAAAGTCAAACCGACCAAGTGTATGATCGAATGATAAATTCGACATAAAAGCGTAGGATGGTTTAGTTGTAAATGATTATGACTAACCTAACCATCTTACAATTACAATGATAGTTTGACGCTTGGCAAGCTAGGTGAAAGCTTGGGGAAGGAAGCGGGTCAAACGAATCAAGAATGAAGGAAAAAGCGTAATTCGGATGCGACGTAAGTATATCTTACACTAGTCATATATTTTATAAAATTCTTTCATCGTATTAGTTACGAAAAAGGCAAATACCTAATTGAGATATGGTGTTCCGGTGTGTAGTCGTACGGAACAAGATAATCAAATATGATAAGAAAACATAGTGATGGCTAAAAAAATGAGTTAAATCGGTAATTCGATCATATTATGATGAATGAAACATGTACTTTTAATGGTTATCATATAAGTTAAATCATAATAACCATTAAGGGCAAAATGGTAATTTGACAATGGTGATTGGTCATTTAGACCAAACGGGTCAAAAGGTGAAATTATCACCCTTTGACAATATCGACTAATGAGTTGTGAAGTTGTATGATTTTAAGAAATAAATAACACATGGATGCTTACATCGTTATCACTTAGCAACCACTAAGGAAAGATATTGAAACGGGTCAATATATTGATCTGAGCCAGGTATGTATAATGATACAACTCATCATGTAGAATTTGGAGTTCTATAAGAGTTAGACAAGGTTAAAATATAGATATTTGGTTATCTTTTAGGTGAACCGAATAAATTTAGTTATGATTATGACGTTTTAGAAACATAATGGTTTCTAAACAAGACTATAGTTAGAAAGTCAGATTTTTGGGTCAAACAAGTACTAAAAGACCTTCGTCGTAAAAGAAGGACTAAAATTGACTAAAACGCCCTTGTAAGTGAAATGGAGCAACGCACCATAAAGGTTGTTTGGAAATAAGTGATAGGATGAAATAAATACTTTTAATAAGTATGAAAAGCGAAAGATGTAAAATATTGGTTCAATGACTCTATAAAGAGTCTTTGCCGTAAAATAATGATTTGAAGGGTAAATTTTGGAATATATAAATCACCACATTGAATCCACCACAAATATAGTTGTGGTGGGAGATCATTTGATAAGAAATGTGGACATATGTATTTAGAAACGAATGAAAGTGATTTGTGCTTAAAATATGCTTAAATACCCTTAACGGGTCAAAATAAGCATATGAGTGAAAATGGGTTTAAGAAGGTATATGAACCTGTAATTGAACCCTAATATCTTAAACCTCATTGAATTGAATAGGTTTAAGAGAAATAAGGGTCAAACAAACTTGTTTGCTTGATAAGTCACGAACGGGTTAAAATTTGGTAAAAAGGGTAATAAGCCAAAGACTTAAAAGTCTGAAATATGGTTAAACTGAATGTTGGATTTAAACTCCATAAGATGGAGGATCAAATTACAATCATGTAGGAAGAAACGGTAGGTCAAACGGATAAGCGGATTGAAAGATACGAAAGTTTTCGTGTCAATAAACGGCAAAATGGAAAGGCTGAATGCAGGGACCACCGTAACTTACGGTGCCACCGTAAGTTACGGTGGAGCTGAAAACGTTACGGTGGTTTTCTACTGATTTACGGTGGAAACTTTTACTTTCAGGGGCTACCGTAAATTATGGTACCCATCGTAATTTACGGTGGGCCCCGTACAAAAATGTAATTTTTAATCAGGTTTCGTTTCCCGGACTCGTTTAGACACATTTTAATCTCCGTATGACTAAAGCATTTCATGTTTATGAAATGTAGGTACATTTTGGATGCCGAAAGACGATCAAGCTCAACGAAGAACCGAACACGATAAAGATACATGCTTCCGCACATTGCATCGTCGTAAATTTTAAACGACGGATTCGATCATGTTATGTTGATTAACTTATGATTTGTAAAAGTTTTAATAAACCCGTATTTCCGATGTATATGTAATCTTAATTACATGATTGTTTTCATAAAATATACGTTAAATCTTGAATTATAAGAACGGGTGTTACACATTATTTTTCTCTACCACTACGCATGGTCTAACCAAAATCCAGATGCCTTACTGTAACACCCGTCTAATTTTACTTGATTTTAGTAATAGGATATACCATTTCAAATAAAATATTGTTTAAGTAACATGACTTTCATAAACAAAGTTCATAAGTAACATCAACCTTAGTCAACTAATGACTAAGTTAAAACATTTTAAAAGTTGTTTAACAAGTGTTTACAACCCATACACAAAAAGTACTAAAGATTTAAGACGTTGCGGAAGCTTCAAAATGTAGTGTTCGGTTCTTCATCATATGCTTGATCACCATCCGTAAGTTCCCCAACATGACCTAATGTCAAAACCACATCAAAGGTTAGTTTTGACAATATTAAAACATGTACATTGAAATCTAGGGTCAAAATTATTGAAAACAAATGAAAAATTCGGATCCTGGTCGCTCGCGCCCCGCGAGAGGTTTTACGCGGGCCGCGAGAACCTCCCGCGTGTCGCGACAGATTTCTTGTCGTCTTCCGCGTGGCGCGGGGGATCGGTTTTTCCAGCAGCTCCAGTTTTGTGAGCTGCATTTGCTGCCAGCTCCGGAATTTCCTGTTTTTAACTTCGTTTGGCCATATCTTTTGACTCGTAAGTCCGTTTTAAGTGATTTTTCTTCCTATATGTCTGTAAATTCATTATCGACATAACTATTATAAATTTGATACCCAAAATTTATTTTACGGACCGAAAGACCATATGTCACTATGTAATTATTCGACCCATTCTAACCTTACACATTTTACTACCATCTAACTAATAAACCTATGGCGCCTTATGCCCAACATCCGAGGCTTGTTATCACTCACATTTCTTACCAATTTCATGGTTTAATGCCTTTGTGATTATTGTCGCCATTATCGACTACTAGAACGCTTAAAACTACAATTTTCACAACTAATAGATCCATTGGCTCATCTTGTGGAACCATCCACTTATGATGACTACCAATTTGGTTCGTTGACTATACTAAGTCTATCAATTCACATTCCAACCATAATCAATATAAATTCTATCAATAACGCATAGTTTATTCATAATTCAACGAATGTAACGGATCAAGTTACATACCTTAGTGTACGCCCTTCAACCGCAAATCACCACCGGCTTGTCCACTCGACGTTCCGGTATCCTTTCCTATAAAGTTCAATTCAAGACATGTTTAGAACTCTCTTTAAACCTTACATCGCATAATACACCGAAACATCATAATTATGCGTTTAATCTTTAAATTTCTATTTTAAGCCTTCTTTGAGGCATTTTCACAAACACCTTAAGGGCAGATTTTTCACATGATTATATGACAAGTTTCTAGCTTATCATTTAGCCCTAATATCACCTCAATCAACATTTTACATGATTTTTAGCTTCTAGATTTCTGAAATCACTTCCAATTTGTCAAATTACACAAGATTAACACCCAATATCCTAGTGTTCATCAATTTACACATAACCCATTAATCACCAACAATGGTGATCATAGTTTCCACTAAAATTTTACATGATTTCAGCTTGTGTTTGTCTAGGGTTTGTCCCTAGACACTATAGTTGTTCTTAAATCATCACAACATATACATGCAACCATAATTTCAGATTTTCCCAATTTCATGAGAATTTCAAGTTAAGAGTTTTCACTAAATTTTACATACCTTGTAATCCTCTTGTGATGAGGATCAGAAATCTATGCTTTAATTTCGATTTGGACTTGGATTGAACCTTCAATTTGCAAGTTTAGTGAGTTTTAGGGGTTTGAGAGTGGGGAGTCGCCCCTGCTCTTCTTCTGTACGACCAACACCCTCTAAAATGGTGTTTGGTTTTGATTTTTATTAAAATTAATATTATAGTTTCAATTCTTACAACTTAGGCCCCTCCATTTTGATCAACATTTAATTTAGTTGCGTTTAACCCTACTATAGGTTATTTCTAAACTTGTAACTAACTAGGTTAAAATTCCTAGTTAGTAAATTCTCATTTATTTATACTTTATAATTCTAATATAAAGTTTTATATTTTCGGGGTGTTACAAGTCCACTCCCCTTAAAAGGGGTTTCGTCCCCGAAACCGAAGTACGTACCAAATAATGTAGGGTGGAGACGTCTCATCTCCTCTTCGGACTCCCACGTAGTGTCCGAACCTTTCCTATGCTCCCATTTGATTTTGACTTGGTCAATTTGTTTATTTCGTAAATGTTTGACCTTTCGATCTAAAATCTCCACCGGTCTCACCGCATAATTCAGACTATTATCCACTTCGATATCATCGTAATGGATATAGGCCGTTTCGTCTGCTAGGCACTTTCGTAATTGTGACACGTGAAACGTGCCATGAATCCCACTTAATTCCTCCGGTAGCTCAAGGCGGTAAGCTACCTTGCCAACCCTTCCGATAATTTTAAATGGCCCAATAAACCTCGGGCTTAGCTTCCCCCTTTTTCTGAATCTAATAACGCCCTTCCATGGGGAAACTTTTAGCATGACCATGTCGCCAACCTGGAATTCGATTGGCCTATTCCTTTTATCAGCATACGCCTTTTGCCTGTCTTGAGCCGCTTTCAAGTGTGCCCGAACTATATCGATCTTTTCATTCGTGGCTCGTACTATATCTTGGTGGGCGAGTTCACGTGGACCCACTTCACCCCAACATACCGGGGTTCGACACTTTCTACCATAAAGCATTTCGTACGGTGCCATCTTAATACTAGATTGGTAGCTGTTGTTATACGAAAACTCAACTAACGGTAGGTGAACATCCCAACTTCCTCCAAAGTCGATTATACACGGCCGTAGCATATCCCCCAATGTTTGTATTGTTCTTTCACTCTGTCCATCCGTTTGAGGATGGTACGCAGTGCTAATGAACAATTTGGTTCCCATTTGCTCTTGGAAATCTCGCCAGAAATTCGAAGTAAACCGGGTATCCCTATCAGACACGATGGATACCGGCACCCCATGACGTGCTATTATTTCATTGGTGTAAACTTCTGACATCTTTTCTGACGTATAAGTCTCACGAATCGGAATGAAGTGAGCATTTTTCGTCAATCTATCTACCACTACCCATATGGCATCGAAACCACGATTCGTCTTAGGCAACTTGGTTAATAGGTCCATTGTAATATGTTCCCATTTCCAAAACAGAATTTCTAACGGTTGGAGTTTGCCGTATGGTTTCTGGTGCTCCGCCTTGACTTGTAAACATGTCAAGCATTTTTCCACATACTTCGCCACATCCCTCTTCATTCCAGGCCACCAATAATTTTGTTTCAAATCATTGTACATCTTGGTCGCACCCGGATGAATTGAATAACAGGATTTATGAGCTTCATTAAGTAGAAGCGCCTTCACTCCACAAGTATGTGGGACCCATATCCTTCCGGATCGAGTCTTCAACCCGTTATTTCCATCCGACAAATCTTTCAATTGACCGATTATTCTTTCTTTCTTCCAATTCTCTTCTTTCATTGCTTCAAATTGCGCCTCTCGAATATGTTCAAGTATACCTGAGGTCACCACGAGTTGCATCGATCTTACTCGTATTGGGACATAGTCCGCTTTTCTGCTCAGAGCATCCGCCACCACATTAGCCTTTCCGGGGTGATAATGTATTTCACAATCGAAGTCTTTCACCGTTTCTAGCCATCGCCTTTGTCGCATATTTAACTTCTTCTGATCGAAGAAGTATTTTAAGCTCTTGTGATCGGTGAATATGGTGCACTTTACCCCATATAAGTAATGCCTCCATATTTTTAAGGCAAATACCACCGCAGCCAACTCAAGATCATTCGTGGGATATTTCTTCTCGTGTATCTTCAATTGCCTCGAGGCATAAGCTATCACCTTGCCCCGTTGCATCAAAACGCACCCGAGCCCCAATAGTGAAGCATCCGAATAAACCACCATATCTTCGACTCCGTCGGGTAATGTCAGTATGGGAGCTTGAGTTAACTTTTCTTTTAGCGTTTGAAACGCTTTTTCTTGATCGACACCCCAAATGAACTTTTCTTTCTTTTGGGTTAGCTTTGTTAGCGGTGACGTCTCGGAGAAATCTTGAATGAATCTCCTATAGTATCCCGCAAGCCCCAAAAAGCTTCTAATTTCCGAAGGGTTCTTCGGGGGATTCCATTTTGACACAGCCTCGATCTTGGACGGATCCACCAATACTCCGTCGGCACTTATGACGTGGCCAAGAAATTGTACCTCTCGTAACCAAAAGACACACTTAGAGAATTTCGCATACAGCCTTTCTCGTCTAAGTGTCTCTAACACTTCTTGTAAGTGGTGTGCGTGTTCAGCTTCACTTTTCGAATACACCAAGATATCATCGATAAACACGATGACAGGCTTATCCAACATTGGCTTGCAAACCCGGTTCATGAGGTCCATGAAAGCCGCGGGTGCGTTTGTTAGCCCAAATGACATCACGAGGAATTCGTAATGTCCGTATCTCGTGCGGAAAGCCGTCTTCGGCACATCTTCTTCTTTGACCTTTAGTTGGTGATACCCAGATCTAAGGTCAATTTTTGAAAACCATTTCGCACCTTGTAATTGGTCGAATAAATCATCTATCCTCGGGAGCGGGTATCGGTTCTTTACCGTGAGTTTGTTTAACTCCCGGTAATCGATACACATGCGCATGCTCCCGTCTTTCTTTCTCACGAACAATACCGGTGCGCCCCAAGGAGACACACTCGGCCTTATGAATCCCTTGTCAAGCAGGTCTTGAATTTGGGACATCAACTCTTGTAATTCCGACGGTGCGAGTCGGTACGGGGCCTTTGCTACGGGTTTTGCGCCCGGAATCAATTCGATCCCGAACTCTACTTCCCGTTTAGGCGGTATCCCCGGTAAATCCTCCGGAAACACATCTCCATAATCTCATACTACCGGTACATCTTCAATCTTCCGTGATTCTTTCTCGGGCTCATTTGCGTATATCATGAATGCCTTGCATCCTCGCTTCATAAGCTTGTGAGCTTTCAACATTGAGCACACTATGGGGTTACCTCCCTTTTCGCCATAAATAGTGACGTGTTTTCCGCTCGGACATGTTAGTTTTATCTCTTTACGAAAACACACGACTTTTGCATGGTGCTGGGCTAGCCAATCCATCCCAACGACTACTTGAAATTATCCCATTGACATCGGGATTAGGTCTATCAAGTATTCCTCATCGTCGATGCTTAATTTGCAGCCTCGACAAACATCACAAACTATAAAACTTTTGTTGTCCCCTATTTCAACTTCTAACGGCACAGGTAATTTTGTCAATACAAATGAAGGATGTCGAATAAATCCATGCGAAATGAAGGATTTATTCGCACCCGTATCAAACAATACACGTGCTGGAATTGAGTTAATTGTGAATATACCTGAAACCACATCGGGTTCTGTCTTCGCTTCAGCCGCGGTAAGTTGGAAGGATCTAGCCTTCGCTTTAGGAGCTTCTGTTGGAGATTCTTTAACATCTCTCTTTCCAACCAAGTCCGGACATTCGGACTTTTTGTGGCCGGGTTGATAACATTTGTAGCAAACAGAGACTTTTCCCGGGCATAGCGATGTCGTGTGCCCCGTCTTATTACATATGGGGCATGGCTTGTCTTTGAACCGACATTCCCCTTTGTGTCCCTTCCCGCACACTTTACAACTTGGCGACCCACCTTTAGTATCCACCTTCTTTCCCGATTCTCCAGTTCGGGCTTTCTTTGTAGGGCTTGGGTTTACATCATGTGCCCTTCGCTCACCTCTTTCGACTTGTTTCTTCAACTCGATTTCCCGTTCCCGAGCAACGTTAATGATTTCGGTAAGGGTCTCGTATTTGGAAGGAGTCATAAACTCCCTATATTCAGCGCTCAACATATTGTAGTAGTAGTGTATTTTCTGTTCTTCGTTCGTCACCAATTCACTACTAAACTTCATTTTATCCATAAACATCGCCGTGATCTTGTCTATGGTTTCACCCTTGTGCCTGCATGAATTCTTCCTTGATTTTGTTGATGACAGCTTTGGGACTATGATGTTTAAGAAATGGTGTCTTAAACTCTTCCCATGTCATGGCCCTTGCCGCTTCGGCCCCTATTTCATTCTTTTTATTATCCCACCAATCCTTGGCTTGTCCTCTTAACTGACCCGTTCCGTAAGCAACGAAATCGCTTTCATCGCAATGGGTCCTTTCAAACACCCCTTCAATATCGCCCAACCATCTTTGGCAAACTATCGGGTCGACTTCCCCGTTATAGATTGGCGGTTTACACGCCATGAATTCCTTATATGAGCACCCTTTACGTTCTCCCATTTTGTCTTTCGTAAGGTTGACAGTATCCTCCAACCTTTTAACTCGTTCTTCTACGAGCGACAACACTGTGCTTTGGATCTTGTCTATAAACCCGGATAGACTGCCCTCAATTGCCTTTCCTACCTCCTCGGCAATCATTTCTTTCAATTGTTCGGTGCTTGTCGGCACCGGATCATTATTGCTCTCTTTCGACATCTTGAAACTGAAATGTTTACATCAAACGTTAAACATTTCATTAATGGCATTGTTTCATTTGTTTCGGTTTAGCCAAGTTCCTAACTTGCTTTAACCGTTCACATTTAGTGCACTTTCCGGGTTTGAGTGTGTTAACACGCTCTTCCCATGCATAACAATTCGTTTCTTATTCCTTACACAAGACATAATCTACTTAACATAATAAGTTAATTCTTACCGGACGATCGATCAAGCTTGAAGCGAACACTTTGTTGACAACCTTAAGCTCTGATTACCAACTTGTAACACCCGTCTAATTTTATTTGATTTTAGTAATAGGATATACCATTTCAAATAAAATATTTTTTAAGTAACATGACTTTCATAAACAAAGTTCATAAGTAACATCAACCTTAGTCAACTAATGACTAAGTTAAAACATTTTAAAAGTTGTTTAACAAGTGTTTACAACCCATACACAAAAAGTACTAAAGATTTAAGACGTTGCGGAAGCTTCAAAATGTAGTGTTCGGTTCTTCATCATATGCTTGATCGCCATCCGTAAGTTCCCCCAACATGACCTAATGTCAAAACCACATCAAAGGTTAGTTTTGACAATATTAAAACATGTACAATTGAAATCTAGGGTCAAAATTATTGAAAACAAATGAAAAATTCGGATCCTGGTCGCTCGCGCCCCGCGAGAGGTTTTACGCGGGCCGCGAGAACCTCCCGCGTGTCGCGGCAGATTTCTTGTCGTCTTCCGCGTGGCGCGGGGGATCGGTTTTTCCAGCAGCTCTAGTTTTGTGAGCTGCATTTGCTGCCAGCTCCGGAATTTCCTGTTTTTAACTTCGTTTGGCCATATCTTTTGACTCGTAAGTTCGTTTTAAGTGATTTTTCTTCCTATATGTCTGTAAATTCATTATCGACATAACTATTATAAATTTGATACCCAAAATTTATTTTACGGACCGAAAGACCATATGTCACTATGTAATTATTCGACCCATTCTAACCTTACACATTTTACTACCATCTAACTAATAAACCTATGGCGCCTTATGCCCAACATCCGAGGCTTGTTATCACTCACATTTCTTACCAATTTCATGGTTTAATGCCTTTGTGATTATTGTCGCCATTATCGACTACTAGAACGCTTAAAACTACAATTTTCACAACTAATAGATCCATTGGCTCATCTTGTGGAACCATCCACTTATGATGACTACCAATTTGGTTCGTTGACTATACTAAGTCTATCAATTCACATTCCAACCATAATCAATATAAATTCTATCAATAACGCATAGTTTATTCATAATTCAACGAATGTAACGGATCAAGTTACATACCTTAGTGTACGCCCTTCAACCGCAAATCACCACCGGCTTGTCCACTCGACGTTCCGGTATCCTTTCCTATAAAGTTCAATTCAAGACATGTTTAGAACTCTCTTTAAACCTTACATCGCATAATACACCGAAACATCATAATTATGCGTTTAATCTTTAAATTTCTATTTTAAGCCTTCTTTGAGGCATTTTCACAAACACCTTAAGGGCAGATTTTTCACATGATTATATGACAAGTTTCTAGCTTATCATTTAGCTCTAATTTCACCTCAATCAACATTTTACATGATTGTTAGCTTCTAGATTTCTGAAATCACTTCCAATTTGTCAAATTACACAAGATTAACACCCAATATCCTAGTGTTCATCAATTTACACATAACCCATTAATCACCAACAATGGTGATCATAGTTTCCACTAAAATTTTACATGATTTCAGCTTGTGTTTATCTAGGGTTTGTCCCTAGACACTATAGTTGTTCTTAAATCATCACAACATATACATGCAACCATAATTTCAGATTTTCCCAATTTCATGAGAATTTCAAGTTAAGAGTTTTCACTAAATTTTACATACCTTGTAATCCTCTTGTAATGAGGATCAGAAATCTATGCTTTAATTTCGATTTGGACTTAGATTGAACCTTCAATTTGCAAGTTTAGTGAGTTTTAGGGGTTTGAGAGTGGGGAGTCGCCCCTGCTCTTCTTCTGTACGACCAACACCCTCTAAAATAGTGTTTGGTTTTGATTTTTATTAAAATTAATATTATAGTTTCAATTCTTACAACTTAGGCCCCTCCATTTTGATCAACATTTAATTTAGTTGCTTTTAACCCTACTATAGGTTATTTCTAAACTTGTAACTAACTAGGTTAAAATTCCTAGTTAGTAAATTCTCATTTATTTATACTTTATAATTCTAATATAAAGTTTTATATTTTCGGGGTGTTACACTTACAATCTGTTCTTCATCACAAGCAACGAGTTCACCCTAATCGTCTCCTCCATTTCTTCAATTGGTCGCTTCATCAAATGGGTATTCATCAAAACCTAAAATCATATTTAATTCTTTGAGTGGTGCACCATAACAAGTGGTGTGCGCCATTAGATCACACCCATCACAAAACAAAATTGGGTCTTTTGCATCCCTATCTGTGCTTTGACATGCTGCACACAAAGTCCCATCTTCTTCTTCTTCATTTTCCACTTCATCCACATACCCATTTTCATGATCATTTTCTTTATCATTTTCTTGATTTTTTTCTCTTGAACCTGATCTGATCTAGGCTCATACTCCAGATTCAGGTCAAATGATGAAAAGGGTTTGTCCAAGAAAAGATTTGGGTGCAGGGCGCACATTCTTTTTTTGGCGGGTAAGATGAAACAGAATAGAAATTGGAGTAATTAGGGTCTGTGAAATGAAGAATTGGGGGTTTTGTAGAGAGAGAAAGGGGAAAGGAGTAGTTGCAGCTGAGTTAGGGTAAATTATGAGGAGTATATATAGAAAGAGGTGGAGATGGGGGTGGATCTGTGACGTGGTGATGGTGGTGTGTGGTGGCGTGTGATGGTGGGGGTGGGTGACGGTGATTGGGGTGGAACTGTGACGTGGTGGTGGTGTGTGATGGCGGGGGTGGGCGACGGTGGTGGGTGGATCTGTGACGTGGTGGTGTGTGGTGGAGGTGGTGGGGTTGTAAACAGAACAGAAATGACATTGAGAAAAATCTGATGGTTTGGGTTTAATACAACAAAAAATAATATTTTGTTTATTAATAAAAAAGAGTAATATATATAGGTAGAGGATCCTGTAAAAAAAGCCTAAAGTGTGGGAAGGGTAAGAAAGAATCTCAGTCATTAGATCTTTTGATCTAATGGTTGAGATCAATAGGGACCAACTTGTAAAATATTTTCATTAATTTGGACTGATTTGAAATATCTAGGGGCAATATAGTCTTTTAAATCCACTAGAAATTAGGTAATGCACATGTAACTTCCCCCCGTCTTTTTTAAACGTTAATAACTTTTTATACGTAACTTTTTTTTTTAAATTACACCATAATAACGAACGTTTTTTTATCTTTAATATGAGTACCATATTTGCTATACTTATATAGAGTAAAAAATATGTTTCGATCAGATGTTTAGTCAATGAATGGTGTTATATACTTGCTGAATGGTTTATATACTTACTGAATGGTGTTATATACTTGCTGAATGGTGTTATATACTTGCTGAATGGTGTTATATATTTGCTGAATGGTGTTATATACTTACTGAATGATGTTATATACTTGTTGAATGCTGAATGGTGTTATATACTTGTTGAATGGTGTTATATACTTGCTGAATGGTTTATATACTTACTGAATGGTGTTATATACTTGCTGAATGGTGTTATATACTTACTGAATGGTGTTATATACTTGTTGAATGCTGAATGGTGTTATATACTTGCTGAATGTTGAATGGTGTTATATACTTGGTGTATGGTGTTATATACTTGCTGAATTGTGTTATATACTTACTGAATGGTGATATATACTTGTTGAATGGTGTTATATACTTCCTATAATTAAGGTGGCGGTTATGGGAAGTTTTTAATTAATTGAATTAATGATAAAATTACTTGTTTACCATTTACAATTAATTTAGATCTAATGGCTGAGATTCTTTCTTACCTTTCTCACACTTTTGGTCTTTTTTACAATAACCTTACCCTATATATATATATATATATATATATATATATATAGGATAATGCTAGATAAAAAACCCTCAAATTCTTAGAAAACTCTGGAAACCCAAAAGGGAACCCATTTTTACCCAACCTCCCGACATTTTTTTTTTTTGAAAAAAATTACACATGTTATATACATGTTTTAGAGTGTTTTGGGCCAAAAAAATCAAAAAAGCGCCGAAGGGATATTTTTAAAAAAAATAAACAAATTTCAGCAATGTTCGGTCGCCTAACATGTGTTAGTCAAAAATGCCAGAATTTGCTGAAATTTTTTTTTTTTTTTTAAAAAGATCCCTTCGGCGCTTTTTTGATTTTTTTGGCCCAAAACTCTTAAAAACATGTATATTACATGTGTTATTTTTTTCAAAAAAAAAAAATGTCGGGAGGTTGGGTTTTCTAAGGTTTTTCATATAGATAGGGTTTTCTATCTAACCATCCCCTATATATATATATATATATATATATATATATATATAGTGGGAGTTGGCTACAAAGTCCATTTTTCCTACAAAGTGTACAAAGTCATAAAACACCATAATGTCAACCATAAAACACACTCAAAACCCACAAATAACATAGTGGAGGTTACCAAAACACCATATTTGTGGGTTTTGTGTTGTGTTTTGAATGATAAGGCTTTGATTATCGAATGACTAACATTAGTGTGTTTTATGTTGATTATCATATTGTGTTTTATATTCATAGTTGTATGATGGTGTGTTTGAATTTTTTAAGGAATGTTAGGGTTTGAATATTGTCTTTTAGTGATCTTTACTATGTTATTTGTGGGTTTTTTAGTGTGTTTTATGGCTGAAATTGTGGTGTTTTAAGACTTTGTACACTTTGTAGGAAAAATGGACTTTGTAGCGGAACCCCACCCTATATATATATATATATATATAAAGTATATCGTACATTACGGCTTAACGTACTTCACGTACGACAACGTGCGTGATTTGTTCTATAACATGCATGATTAATATTTTCAATATGCGTGATTATTGTGTTTCAACATGCGTGATTTTGGATTTTTGAGTTATAACGTGCGTGATTTCAAAATGAACGTGCGTAATTACCTGTCGTACGTGATGTACGTTAAGCCGTAATGTACGTTAACCTTCCTCTCTCTCTCTCTATATATATATATAAAGTAAAAAAGAATAGAAAATTTAAAAAGACTAAAATACCTTTGGGTAACCAAATTTAACAAGAAAATCTAACTGGGTTAGGGCTAAAGGACAATACGTGCAACAATTTTCTCTATAAAGGGCAAAAACTGTCTAGATTCGTTGAAAATGACACCGCCTGAAAAAAGGTATTAAGATAAAGGACAAAACTTGTAATATTTCCTAGAAATTATTGTTTGTAGTTAACCTGAAAATAATCATGATTATAAAAAACTATATCCTTCATGGTATCTGAATTTACGATTATATAACTTCATATGAAAGACTATGGGGTGTTTGGTGTTGCGTTTTCAAAATAGATTATGCGTTTAAAAACTGCGTTTTGAAAAAGCATGTAGGAACATGCTTCTCCAAAATTGTGTTTTGGAGGCAGATAATCACTTTTTCATCCAAACACGTTTTTAGACTATTTATGTTTTACGAACGCAATAATCACTTTAAAATGTAATCCCAAACACTCTCTAAATTCTTATTGTCAGGGTCGTCTCCGATAATGATTAAAAAATGAGCCTTGGGCGAGACAAAAAGTTGGGCCCACTTCTTATAATATAAACTATATCAAGAAACCACAATACGACAATAATTGTAATAAAATAGACATAAAAAGTACTGTAATAAAATAATTGAACTTGTTTAAGCAAATCGTGTGGCTCTCATAACGTTTTTGGATAAGCAGCAAAATTTACTAATTTCATAAATATGCAGCAACATACGAACATAAAACTCTAGTATTAGGGGCAACTTAATTTAAGGTGTAAAAGATAGAATATGAAAAGCTGCTTCACAAACAAAAATTTATGAAACCAATAAATAAAAACAAAACAGTCAAAGGCCAATTGGTCAGCTACAAAAAATAAAAAAACAAAGGTAGAAATAATGGCAAAACCAAGAATCGAACACAAAACCTTTGAAACAAACTCAAATACCAACCAGTGAGAATACTCGTTATTTTCAACACATACAAATACAAGTAATAGTAAAAGTGTGTGGTTGGGCAAAAATGGCGGCTTCTTTTTTTTTTTTTTTGACATAAAATAGTTATTTATAAGTCTTGCCAAATTACGATTTTATCCCCTATTTAAAATTAAGATCTTGCCAGCAGTTCGAAATTAAATTTATGCTTTGCCCCCCAACTTAAATTTACGATTTTGCCTTGGTTAAAAAAATTATAGTTTTGCCACAGCTACAATCCTGCTGAATTACAATTTGGTTCCCAGTTTAAAATTACAATTTTGCCCTCGATTCAAAATAAAATTTTTGTTTTGCACCAAGGTAAAAATTTCGATTTTGTACTCAGTGAAAATATTACGATTATTGCCCCCAATTCAAAATAAAAAAATGGTTTTGCCCTCAGTTAAAAATATTTTAAAATTACGATTTTACCCAAGCTAAAGATTGCAATGTTGCCTTAGTTTTTTTGGCCAAAACTATGGTAGTGTTTTATTTTACTTCGTTTACTCAATTTAGTTTTTATTCGTCCCAAAAAACTGCATAGCACTCGCTAATTGTTCCTGACAAATTATTGTTTTGCCCCTAACTCTAAATTACACGCTTGCCCCCACTTCAAAATAAAATTATGCTTTTGCCCCCCGCTAAAATTTACGATTTTCCCCTCGGTTCAAAATTACGATATCACCCTCAATTCAAAATTACGTTTTTTTACCCCTAGTGTAAAATAAAAATATGGTTTTCCCCTAGCTTACTCTCAGGAAAAAAAATTGATTTTTCCCCCCAGTAAAAATAAAAATGACTTTGTCCCCAACTAAAAATCGTATCAAGTAGCTGCCTAACACTCTTTTTACTTTTTCTTTCTAGCAAAATTATAGTACTTTTTTTAATTGGTTAAGAATTATTCGGTCATCGCCCCACAACGCGGGCGAGGCAACACCTAGTTATATTATATTGCGCAGTCCCCTATTTCAATTTCAACAACAAAAGGCAATGTCGGCGGGCATAATGCCTACCGTCTATTGGAGGAAATGGGCGGCAAGGGGGAATAGTGTCAGGCAGCTGCCTGGCACTCCCCTATTGGCCCAACAAATTTACGGTTTTATCCCGGTTTAAAATTACGATTTTGCCATAGTTCAAAAATATGTCTTTGCCTCCAGTTAAAAATAAATTTGCGCTTTTGCTCCCAGCTAAATATTTCGATTTTGCCCCCGGTTCAAAATTACGATTTTGCCCCGTTTCAATTTACAGTTTTTCCATTAGTTTTCTTCCCTTAAAAATACGATTTTGCCATCAGCTCAAAATTATGCTTTTACCCTCAGCCAAAATTACGTTTTCGCCCCAGTTCAAAATAAAATTTTGTTTTTCCCCCGGTTAAAAATTACAATTTTTCACCAGTTTATTATTTTATATCCACTTTAAAATTATGTTTTTCCCCCAGTTTAAATTTACGTCTTTGACCCCAGTTCAAAATAAAATTATGCTTTTGCCTTCAGCTAAAATTTACGATTTTCCCCTCGGTTCAAAATTACGATATCACCCTCAATTCAAAATTACGTTTTTTTTGCCCCTAGTGCAAAATAAAAATACGGTTTTCCCCTAGCTAAAAATTAGGATTTTACCCTAGGGAAAAAAAATTGATTTTTCCCCAAAGTAAAAATAAAAATATGATTTTGCTCCAGCTAAAAATCGTGTTAAGGAGTTGCCTAACACACTTTTTACTTTTTCTTTCTAGCAAAACTATGGCACTGTTTTTTTAATTGGTTAAGAATTATTCGGCCATCGCCCCGCAACGCGGGCGGGGCAACACCTAGTTTCCTACATATACAAAAACCAAACGGGGGAATAGTGTCAGGCAGTTGCCTGGCACTCCCCCATTTGACCAACACGTTTATTGTTTTATATCCAGTTTAAAATTACGTTTTTGCCCCCAGCTCAAAATAAAATCATGCTTTTTGTCCCCATCTCAAAATTACGATCTTGCCCTCAATTCAAAATTACGACTTTGCCTGGCACTCTCCCATTGGACCAACCAGTTTATTATTTTATATCCATTCTAAAATCACGTTTTTGTCCCTCTTTAAAATTACGGTTTTGCCCCCAGCTCAAAATAAAATTACGCTTTTGTCCTCAGCTCAAAATTACGATTTTTCCCTCCATTCAAAATAAAATTGTGGTTTTGCACTCAACTCAGAATTACCTTTTCGCCCCCAGTTCAAAATAAAATTTTGTTTTTGCCCACAGCTAAAAATTACGATTTTGCCCTCTGTTCAAAAATGTGATTTTTCCCCGTTTAAAAAATTGTGATTTCGCCCTCATTTCAAAATTATGGTTTTTCCCAGTTCAAAATAAAATTATGTTTTTGCCGCCAATTCAAAATTACGATTTTGCCCTCGGTTCAAAATAAAATTGTGCTTTTGCCTCCAGCTTAAAATTACATCTGTGCCCTTAGTTCAAATTTATATTATGTTGTTACCCCAAGTTCAAACTTACGAATTTGCCCCTGTGAAAATTTATAATTTTTCCCCATGGTCAAATTTACAGTACTGCCATTACTTTAGCTTTTGGCAAATTACGATTTTACCCCAGTCAAAAAAATACAACTTTCCCTGAGTTAAAAATTACAATATTGCCATTGTTTTAGTTTTTTTTATCAAAACTATAAAAATGTTTTGTTTTAATTGGTTGACTCGATTTAATTGTTTTTCGTGTCAATGAGCTGACTAACACTCGCTCATTATTCGGCCATCGCCCCGCAAAGCGGGCGGGGCATCAACTAGTTATTCATATAATTTATACAAACAAAATTTTAGATTTTGGGCCCCGTTTAGTTTTGGGCTTCGACTGTCTCCTGGGTCGCCCAGCCAATAACCTGGCCTGCTTATTGTTCGTTTAAACTTTGATAATCCATAATCAAAGTAAAAAGTGGATAAGGTTATTGTCTATCCGTTTTGATTCTAAGGGTATGTTTGGCAAAAGTAGTTGGTAGATGTAGCTGGTATCTGGTGACCACATTATGTAAACGTGTATTTAAACTATATAATTACTAGGTTAGTTACCCGTGTGTTACACAGGTTGAACAATTTAAACTATATAATAAATCCTATGTATTCTAATACATGAATTAAATATATGTAAAATTACTTTTATAATTTATAACCCGATTAGATGGTTATAAATTAATATTGATCATAATTTTATCACAATTAAAAATAGTCATATATTTTTTTTAATGTTTTTCAGTGATGGATTATCGTATAGCACAAATATTTGTTATGATTATCACAATTAACCAAGATTATTTATAATTATCGTATTAAATAAGTCCTAAATCTTTTATAGTTGATTAATACCATGGATATTGATTATGACCAATATTGTTGGTTAGATGTGATATTGATTAACATTATGTGTTTGGTGTTATTTAATTTGAAAACTTAGATAACAATGTATTTAAATAATTAAATAACTCATATCTTTACTATATAATAAAGTAAACTCTTAGAGGACATGTGTCGCATTTTTATACATTCTCAGAATCTTCTAAGACCATGCGTAATGGTTAATACCCCTTAAGGAGCATTTTTCGCCACATCAACATTATAGTGCCTCTTCAAAAATTGTGTAACGGTTAATGCCTATTTCATTCATTATTTTCCATTTTTTTCTTCTCTTTAGACAATGGCATTTTTAGGAAACCTTATAAATGCATTTCTTTAATTGAATAATGATAAGGGTTTGAGCGGGAAAAAATTGTGAGGTAAAAATATGGTAGTGACATATCTCAAAGTTTGTAATAACTTAAAATTTTGATTCGCAGAAAAAAAAAACAAAAAATGTTATATATTAGTAAGATTAGATCTTTTATTTAATAATTATAACAAAGTAACATGTAAAGAAAAATATGATAGAAATACAAAAGTTATTATTATTAATATATCATTTAAATACTACAAAATAATATATTAAATTCGTTAATGATAATAAAACAATGATATTACGGACATGCTATTAATGATAATGATAACAGAATATTTAATTATTTATTTAGGAAATATCAAATAGTATATTTTATAGGTTATATCATATATTGATGGGATTTTAATTTTTGTAATTTATAAAAATTAGAGATAACTAATATTAATTATCAGTAATATCGAATAGTTAAAGAATATTGATATGGTTGAAGAGATTAAACTTAATAATATTTCATAGGAGATTATCTATAATTAATTAGAAGATATTAAACTAAATGATAATTATCCATAGAGTACATGGCCTAATATTGTGACAAGTGTCCTAAACATGGTTTCTTTTATTATATAGTATAGATTACATCTGATATTTAACAACCATTATGATTCCTATTTCTTTATTATTCGAAGTAAAATACATAGAATTAAATAGTGGATCTGCTATAAAATAACCGATTATTAGGATACAAATGTAAAATTGATCTCGTTTTACTTGTCCATTATTTATTTATTATTATTTTTATCAAATTATACAATCTTGAGCTCAAACTAGTTCAAGTTTAATCTTTTAGCGAGCCCGTGAAAAAGAGCAACGAGATTGAAACTACATACACCAAACAATGAGTTTGTTTAGAAAAAAAAGGGTAACGAAATTGAAAAAACGTCAAATTTTACCAAAATTTACACTATCGGGGTAGCGGAGGCTACCCCGATTTACAAACTATATCCGCCCCTGCTTATGCATGTAAAACGAATTTCGTGAACCCATCTTGCATTTTATGGACATGAACTCGAGGAACTTGAGCCTACATCAAGATCCATGAAGGCTTGTTAAGCTATTGAGTTGGATTTGAGACTAGGTTAAGCTTGACTTAATTTAACTAGAGGCCTGATTGTTAATTTGTAACCGGTATTTATCACCCAAAAGTAGAGGTATACGTTCAATCTGGTTTAGGATCTTGAACTGATAGAGAAACCAGTTTGGGTGAAACCGGCCGCAAATCAATCCGTTTTGAATGGGTTAAAACCAGTTTTGTTGAAACATGATTAAAACTGATAAAAGTTGTACTGAACCGGATTGTAGCCGGTTTCTAATCCAAACCGATTTGAGCAGATCCGGTTTTACCTTTATTAGACTCGATCCAAATCGATTTTAAAACCAATCCAATTTGGCCAAAAATTAGTTTTATGTACCTCTACCCAAAAGTCTCACCGACCAAAGAGACAGGCCAAGTGGCCAACAGTGTGAACACTAGATCGCACTTTGGAAGGGCCTTATGGAAACTGACATTGGGCCAATTTCTAAATGTCAAGTGTGCTTTTTGTGCCTATGAACACTTGACTCATCTTTAGAGTTTAGAAACCCCCCCCCCCCCCCCCCCCCCCCCGTCACTCAATTTCCTCAAACAAGCATACTTGTGATTTGATGATGTTTCACCACGTCATTCATTCAGTGTTATACACGCTTTAAACAACCTGATCTGGTCACAAGCTACTTAAAATTGGCTCGCTAAAAAATCAATTGAACCGAGTTTAATCCGGCTCAGGTCTATTGAAGTCCGTTTAAGCCTAATTTTCACTTGTCATTCCTAGATTAAGCTCAATAGTCTAAACAAACATACTACTTACATGTTCATTATTATATATGAAAATATGATAAATTGACTAAATATATACATATTATATTATATATAAGACAAATATATATAAAGTTGTGTATGTATAAGAACATAAGGGTGAGAGGGGCACTCCCCTAAGAGGGGAGTCCCCTCTCTTACGCACCACCAATCATCGTGTGCCACGTCAACTCCCCTCTTAAACTCCCCTAACACCCCATTTTGATGGCGGCACTCCCCTCTTTAGGTGACTTGGTTTTTTTTTTTTTTATTTGTTGAAATTATGCATGTTTATAAAAAAATATTAATAAAAATTAAATAAAATTTAACAAAATAAAACTACAAAATAAAAATTACATTAAAACTAGAAAATACATTCAAACTAGAAAATAAAAATTAAATTCAAACTAGAAAATTAAAATTACATTCAAACTAGAAAATAAAAAATACATTAAAACTAGAAAATAATAATTTTAGAAATCGCACGGCCACCCGTACTTGTTAGCGATGTCGCGTTTTCGGGCGAGGATGAACGGCAACATACTTGGCGGAGCATCGTCGTGCGGCTTGATGAATGTTTCCATATCTCGATCGTAATTGTAGTTTTTCATCGTCTCGCGTTGTTCCGATATGAGCTCGAGAGCCTGCGCCTCTCTTTTCTTCCTCAATTCAACCGCCTCCAATTCAATCGCGTTTTTCTTTTCTTTCATGGCGGTGTACTCTTTGAATTGTGCCGCCAACTCGGCCGAGCTTCCCTCGGACGATGTCGCTTGACGCTTATCTCGCCGTTGTGCTCTTTGTGGCGAGGGGTCTTCGTTCATATCGGGTATGGAAGGGTCCACCTCAACGGGCTTTCTTTTATGTCCCGAACCTTCCCCTTCCTCACCCAACAATGGGACTTGGGCCCATTTGTCGTGTTTTCGAAGGACCTCCCACGCCTCGACATGTTGAAAACCGTTCGGAAATCTATCTTTAAATTCTCTTAAAGCGACTTTCATCACGTCGAGATCCTTGACTCCGCTTCCTCGTGTGCGATCCTACATATTATAAAATAATAAGTGTTAAAAAAAATATGAACTTAGTAAAGAAAATTAAAAAATATACAATGTTAAAAAAATATAATTTTTACCGCTTGTTGGTATAGGCCGTTGAAAAAGTTTATTTTCGTCTGCATCGGGCCCCATTTAGACCGTACTTGATGCACGGTCCGGTTACTTCCGCCGACGGTGGCGTTAAAATGATTTAAAATATTACGCCAAAAACTATCGCGGTTTTGTTGATTGCCCTTCTGTTTGTTGGTAGAGCAATGTACCCACGCCTTCGCCAACGCCTCTTCTTGGACCTTTGTCCATTTTTCGCTCGTCATTTTTCCCTTTTTATCCCGAGCGTCATCTTCTTCGTTGCCCAAATCTGCATCCACATTATATTCATCGTCCTCGTCGCCCAAATTTTGAGTTTCGGGCACTACCTCATCGTCCTCGTCGTCCCAAACAGGTAGAGGACGTTCAACATTTTCTTGGACCGATGGAACTTGTGGGGAACGAAAACCATATGGGTCGAAGGCGGGGGAGTGAGGAGGAGCATCCATTGATAACAAATTTTGAAAACCATAGCCGAAATTGGGTTGAAGGTTGGTTGCTTGGGTGTTGTAAAAGGAGGGGTGTGAAGGTTGTTGGAAAAAAAACGGGGGTTGTGGAGTATATCCGAAAGGGGGTTGTGATTGTGCACTTGCACCGCTCGAACCACCACGAGACGGTTGCTTGCCTCGTCCCTTAGTTTTTTTCTTGGCTTCGCGGGGTTGGTTCTCCATTGCTCGGTTTGAGAAGTGGGTGTGGTTTGAGAATATAAAAAAATTTTGAAGTGGGTGTGGTTTGAGAGTATAAAAAATAAGTAAAGTTGTGGTGTGGTTTGATGAGAGTGTAAATAAGTGGGTGTGGTTATTTATATTTGTATAAAAAATGAATTTTTTTTTTTGTTTATGACTGTTCAAATAGAGCCGTTCCTCAATTATCGTGCCCAATTCAAAGCGGTGGACATGTGCCGAAACCACCCCCCGAATCGGATCCCCGCACCGATGGCGGCGGTGTTCCCGATCGGGGAAGGTGGTCACCGATGAGGTCCCCGCTGTACGCCCCGGACACCCTAATAATTGAATACTTAATAAATTTTGGTGTGTATTTAAAGTTGAAAATATAGATTTATTAATAAATTATTAAATGTTTATGTGTTAATAAACTAGATTATTAGACCCGTGTATTACACGGGTTTAAAAATAGAAATTATATAATTTTACAATCTTTACATAAATTGACATAACTATATATTTTTACTTTGGACGATGTCACATATAGTTGGTCATGTGTAGAAACTGTTTTTATAGAAACAAACCAACCTTACATAGCGAATGTCCTTGACTTTTATTTATTGTAATGACAAAAGATACGGCGAGAGGAATTTGTCTCCTTATCAATATTTACAGAGTCATTTTATCAGAGAGTATTAATTGAAATCTAGATGTAAGCCTTTGAGTGCCAATTTTACTTCCAAATAAAATTTGTGTCTCAATAACCCGATCGCCATTGATTGGACATGTAGTCGGGTTCCATTGCGTTAACCATATCTTTTAATCAATATTTCTTAATGACGTTATTAGAACATCGACCTTTAGTAATTATCTATGGTTTAGCAAGCCTAAAAGTTTAAGTCCATTAAGGACATTCGATGAGTGTAGATTTGCATAAAAATTACCATGAAGATACTTTGACTGTTAAAGACTAACATAACTTAGATATTCTTTTTATTTGTCAGGAAATAATGAAAGAAAGGATCGGATGGGTTAGTAATGAGGAGATTCTTTGGTATATCTATAACACTTTTATTTAGATATTTTTTTGCTTCCCAAACAAAAAAAAAACGTCATATGAAATTTTAATGACGTGATATATTAATTATAAAATTATAATAATTTATAAACAATTAACTTTGCGATATAACAACAATTTTTTTATAATAGTTAATTAATGGTTAAAAAGCTTTTGATTTTGATATATTCATATTAATTAATGAATTAATTTAATATTAACATATTAAAGAAATAAAATGGCCCTTTGCTCAAGAATAAAAATTAAAACAAAATGAATCAACGGATAAGCATCGAATTAACATTTTTCTTTATTATTTTCATTATTTTGATATGAAAATAATAAATAATTTAATAGATATTTTTAATAACTATGTAAGTAAATCTATTTGAGGAATAAGTGGTATATCTATCAACACTTTTATTTAGATATTTTTTTGCTTCTCAAACCCAAAAAAACGTATCATGAAATTTTAATGACGTGATATATTAATTATAAAATTATAATAAGTTATAAGCAATTAACTTCGCGAAATAACAACAATTTTTTTATAATAATTAATTAATGGTTAAAAAGGTTTTGATTTTGATATATTCATATTATTAATGAATTAATTTAATATTAACATGTTAAAGAAATAAAATGGCCGTTTGCTTAAGAACAAAAATTAAAACAAAATGATTCAACAAATAAGCATCGAATTAACATTTTTCTTTATTATTTTCATTATTTTGGTACGAAAACAATAAATAATTTAATAGATATTTTTAATAATTATGTAAGTAAATCTATTTGAGGAATAAGAAGGTATTGCCATGTGGCATTACATTAGAAACTCTATAAAATAATACACTTGGGACCACCAAAATTTATTAATTAAAAGGGTTATTAATTAATCGATTTAACACCGCAAAAACGGGTTTGGTAATCAAACCGCGTTAATAGTAATGACGGGCAAAATACCGTTAGTGGTAAAAAAATTAACCCGGTAAATATCATGAATTTAAATAAATAAACTTAATATTAATTGGAAAGAGGATAAATACTTTGGGAAAACAAAGTATATAAAAATGCCCGAGTTAACGGGACATAAAATATAACGAGTTATAGCTTCCCGAATCCATTAAGTTAACTAGGAATAATTAACCTAAGTAATGAGACGTAAATAAGTAATAAAACATAGAGTTCTAGTCTCTAATAATTAAAATTAAACATGAGGGACTAAAACCGTTAAAAAGGAAACAAGTTTTATTTAATTAAAAGAAAAACACACCACACACACACACAAGGTGTGTGTGGATCGATCATCAGGAGGCGACCAAAAGGGGCTCAAACCCTAAAACTCAACAAAATCTTCAAATTGGAGGATCAAATCAAGTCCAAATCGAAATCCAAGTACGAATTAGTGATCTCCACTGAGAAAGGAGTCACGAGGTATGTAAATTTCTTGAGAAATCTCTAGTTAAATTTCTGAGCAAACTTAGAGAATTCGAATTAGATGGTTGCATGTTCGTTATATGATGAAATAGGAACCTTGTAGTGTCTAGGAGTAAACCCTAGACAAGCATATGATAAAATTAGGTCTAAATCTTGTGAATTCATGATCACCATTGAAGGTGATAAGTGGGTTTTGGCTAAATTCGTGTATGAGATGTTTTTAGGGTTTTGATTGCAAAAAAAAAATTGTGTTATGATGTCAAGAACATGCTTTAATTGAAAGCTGAATTCAAACAGCTCTTGATCAGAATTTACAGCCAACTTGTATTGGCTGTAACCTGGACAAAACCGGACAAAAACATGTGTTTCTTGAGTCTAAAATGTAATTCATGGAAATATCTTTAAAACCCCACTGGAATCGCATTTTTTCGACGAAAATTGAGCGTTTTATAAATTTTTTCGTATCGAAGGTTCAAGCTGCATTTTCTAGCAGAATTTGCAGCCCATTACGAATGTCATAACTCAATTTAGGAATTGAGTTATGATTTCAAATTCTTACTGTAGAAAATTTTAAGTGATTACAAAAATCACCAATTGGAATTTCGTCAATCGGATAAACGATGAATTTTTAATGAATTTTTCTGTAAGCTGCAGTCAGAAGTGACGAATCTGATTGCAGCTTAGTAAATGAATTTTTACGAATTTTTGGTAAAGAGTTAAATCTTGAAATTTTAACACAAGGTCTAACCCTCCGAGAGGTACGCCACATAAAAAAATCATAATTTTTGAAGACTTGTAAACAGGTTAAACAAGTCACCAAAAACAGCCAATTTTCAGCGATATTAACTTGCCTTATTAATGTTAAAGCTTGGCTAAACAACTAGTTATGAAACTTGATTATAATAGGTATTCGGATGAATGCTAAATAGTATGATGAAACGGGTCTCGTTATAAAAGGGAACCCTTGGTTCTTGCAAAAATGAATAAAGAAACTAGTCACGATAATCGTTTGAACTAGTTAAAGAAATTAGAAGTATAATGAATTTGATGAGAAAACTAGTTAAACGGTAGTGTAAGAATAATGCCTATCGGATATTTGACAAATTGCTTGAATGAATTGTTGACCTTGATTGTGTAATTGCTCGTGTTATAGGCCGTTTGACTTTTAAAAAGTCAAACTGACCAATAATGAAATCAATTTGGTGATTTTGATATAAAGTCCGTAAGGTGAGATAGTCTTGATAATAATGACTAATCTAATCACCTTGCGAATGATAAAAGGTAAATTGACGCTCGAAGAGCTAGGTGGAAGCTTGGGTAGAAGCGGGTCAAACGGAACTAATACGCGTGGAAAAACATAATCGGAATTCAAGGTAAGTTAAGCTTACACCCCCTTGGTATTATGATACATTTACTTGTGAGTATTGATTTTTGAATTATGACAAATATTTGAAAATACTATATTCCGGCATGATACAATGTAAGCCAGAATAAGGAAATATGGTAAGAAACCATAAACTATGGTAAAAAGGGGTAAAAACGGTAGACTAGTCGGGTGAAGACTAACCAATATGGAATTTTGAACATCACGTTATAGGGTGAACCGTAATGGGTAAGAAACCATAAAAGGTTTGAAAAGATAACCGTTTGGTGTAAATCTTAACGGGTCAAATGGTAAGTTAATACCATTTGATAATAATAATAATTGATGACCGCTTGTTAAGTGTTGTGATTTCAGGAAAGGACATACGGTTTGTAATGCTTTTATCTAGAAAATTTAAAAGCAAAAGATATTTAAACGGGTCAATATGTTGACCCGAGCCAGGTACGCATATTTTGAATTATAGCTAGAAGTAATAAGATGGTCAAATATTAGTGAAAACCCTTCGTCGTATAATGAGGGACTGAAGTTGACCAAAATACCCATGAACACTGAACCGGGTAAACGATCCTTATGAGCCGTTTAAGAACGTGTTTTACAATCATGTAAGTTATAGGTAAATATCAAGTGGACTATGCATAACAAAAGGGAAAGATTTAAACTTAAAAGGTTTAAATCTTCGAAAAGGGTCAAAAGTTTTAGTAAAATAATTTCAAGCCGAGGGCTTGAAATTCTATATTTTGAGAAGTTAGATATCAGGTTTTAACTCCATAAGATGAAGAATCCAAATACGGCCGCGTAGGAAAAAGAATCACCTAAAACGGACTTGTAGATAAAAAGTTATGGCCATTTGAAGTTTAGTTTTTGTTAAAAACTTGAGCTGGGCAGAAAATGCAGATCCAGAAATGGACCTGCTGGAAATTCGTTTCCCCCGCGCCACGCGACGGGATCCAGTAATTGGGGCGCGACACGCGACGAGTGTCGCGACACGCGACAGAACAAAGGACTCCTCCCACGTGTCGCAGGAGGCACGATTTGGAAAAATTTATTTTATTTTCATTTGTTTGATAAAGCGACTTGATAAAACTAGTTATATTAGTATCAAAACTAACATTGGTGTTGGTTTTGATTACAGGTAAACTTTAGTAAGCTTACGGATGAAGATCAAGCTCGTAGTAGGACCGAACGCAATCAAGATATAAGCTTCCGCACGACGTTCCGTTGTCATTTTAAACGATGAACTTATTTTTTTTATGTTGTAAATTTTTAAGTTGCAAAAGATTAAAATTACTCGTATTTTCTACAGATCCTTAATCGTAATTACATGTTTATTTTCGTTATATAAACGAAAAACTTTAAAATAATAACAAGGGTGTTACAAGTTGGTAATCAGAGCTCAAGGTTAAAAGAGTAAGTGTGTTCGGTTCGAGGCTTGATCGCAAATCCGGTAAGTACAAATATGTTAATGGTTTAGTATGACTAAAGTGTTATGAACAACACATAGGGTTATTGTGTAATACATGTTACCCCAATGAAAACGATAGGTATAGTTAACGAGATCACGTGCGTTGACACGTACAGTAAAAAAAAGGCCTTGTATTACAATACAATCGTTTATTAATGTCGGAATTACTAACTTTTGTAAATGTTTAGTTGAAGGACACTCGCATATGAAGATGACGAGAGTTGAGCGAATTGTGGATATGATGGTGGAACGGTCCGAGGTATGACGAGCAGAGCATACTCATTAAGGACCTAAATCGCGCAACGATCGCGAACAAAGTTAACGGCAAGAGAAGCCCGTAAGGGCAAGCATTACCAGGTGCACGCTTTTAAATTTAATCGCATAAGTAGTAATATGCAACAAACACGTAGGGAAAGACGGTTGCATATATCTAATAAAACCTGAATAGGATATCTATTCAGGATGATGTTTCCAAGAGAAGTTTAATAGAACATGTGCTATTCACGATGAGGAATAACAAAGAAATAATAGGAATAGTTCATATGAAAACTTGGACGGGGGGTAATTGTCCAAGTGGAAAACTCTCAATATAATGCTATTGAGAAAAGTAGCGATCACATTAACAAATGTGATTATATAATAGTTCGATAGAAAAGAAAAACATTTTATATGTTCAAATGTAAAACTAGTAAAACTAATGATTTTTGTTTTGCAATTAAATAAAGTTTTACTAAATGAAATCAGAGATATGAAATAAATAGAGGCATTACTTACATAGGGTGTGATGTGAAAGCTATAAAAAGGTCATGTGTATCATGTGCTGATCGCTTACTCTGGCCAAGTAAGTAGTGGCATATGATACCATGAGCTTCTTGTAGCGGACACATTTACGTCCGATGTAGTAAGGGCGGGGTGAATGGGACTAACTTAAATGGTACCCAAATGAATCAAATAAATAAGATGTTTGATAGTAAACGTAAACGCAAGTCAGACGACGGAAGCGTATTACGTTAAAATGACGAGCCCGAGAGAAGGGACAAAGATCGAAGTAAATGAAAATACAAACCAACTAATGAGAATGCTAAGGCATGGGGATAACGGTTTAACTGACATAAGTGATGAAATTCACGTGGACAAGTCAAACAAATTAAATAATGAATAAAGGACTTAATTGAATAAAAGCGATGGATTTCGCTAAGACGACCAAATAAATTAAAATGACGTCTAAAACCATATAAGAATGGTTAATTGATAATGATTACGGTGAAGATACCCGATGGACGGGTAGGATTGTGGGTGAATGCGTAAACCGAGAGACGGGAACGCGAAATAGAAAGTCAAAAGACTCGGAATATGAGTCATGACTAAAATATGACAAAAATTTTCGCAAACATAAATTTTGGTAATTACGTTCAACCATTTCAAAGTTGGACGGGTCAAATAAAGAATGAAGTTTGACATTCATGAGTGATGAAAATTCACCCAAAATGAGTCAAACGAGTCAATTAAGGAATAACGCTTAATATAATAGGAAAACGCAAACCGGTGAAACCGGAAAGCTAAAAACAATAAGATAGAAGGACCCGGGTAATGGGTTGTAAAGGAGTATAAGTATGAACCGGGTAACGGTAAGCGTAGGACAAACCGACATGTAAATGACGTTAGAAGTCGTAAAGTCGTAAAGTCGGAAAGATAGTCCGAAAGTAAACAAATGAAACCTTAGACTACGGTCAAGGTCAACTAAAGTTCAAAAGCAAAATTAAATGATTCCAAACATAACAAGGGATGCTTTAAAGCTATATATGTATAAATAGACATTTGAATATAGACGTGAATAAAAGATGATCTATGGGATCATCATAACCTAAGGGATAAAACGTAGTGATAAGGTCTACGGGACCAAGGAGACCGTTGGGTCATAAATAGAAAGAAACGAACTGTTGGGTCTCACCTTAAAAAGGTGAAACATATAAAGAAATAGCCTATGAGGCTAAGCGAAGAAACCTACGGGTCAATATTGTAAAGCGAGGAAACTGGTTGCAATTTCCCGCGTAAAATAATAACGAAAAGTAACGTTAGCATAAAAGCGATAGGTTTCGCTAAGTTAATCGAGCGGGTTAAAGCGAAGAGATCACGAAGAGTCTGGTTAACAAAAGTGAGGAATTTCACTAAAACATTTAAACGGACTTAAATGACAAAAGAATTCACAATTATTTGAATTGTGTTACGTCACAAAAAGGGCGAAGTCATTACCGAAATGACAACGGAAGGGGGATAAATCCATTGGACGTAAATTCCTTGAAATTGACATAAGTTAAAGAGAAAACGTTAAACTAAAAGACCATTTTAGTGAGAAATAACATTTTAACAAATATAAATATTATGAGAGGAACTGGAAGACACTAAAAGAAATGAGTATGTTGAAAACGAAACCTGGTTCGTTTTATTAAACCAATTACGTAAATAAGGTTTCGGGGACGAAACCTCTTTAAGGGGGGTAGACTTGTAACACCCCAAAAACGGGTTTGGTAATCAAACCGCGTTAATAGTAATGACGGGCAAAATACCGTTAGTGGTAAAAAAATTAACCCGGTAAATATCAGGAATTTAAATATATAAACTTAATATTAATTGGAAAGAGGATAAATACTTTGGGAAAACAAAGTATATAAAAATGCCCGAGTTAACGGGACTTAAAATATAACGAGTTATAGCTTCCCGAATCCATTAAGTTAACTAGGAATAATTAACCTAGTTAATGAGGCATAAATAAGTAATAAAACATAGAGTTCTAGTCTCTAATAATTAAAATTAAACCTGAGGGACCAAAACCGTTAAAAAGGAAACAAGTTTTATTTAATTAAAAGAAAAACACACCACACACACACAAGGTGTGTGTGGATCGATCATCAGGAGGCGATCAAAAGGGGCTCAAACCCTAAAACTCAACAAAATCTTCAAATTGGAGGATCAAATCAAGTCCAAATCGAAATCCAAGTACGAATTAGTGATCTCCACTGAGAAAGGAGTCACGAGGTATGTAAATTTCTTGAGAAATCTCTAGTTAAATTTATGAGCAAACTTAGAGAATTCGAATTAGATTGTTGCATGTTCGTTATATGATGAAATAGGAACCTTGTAGTGTCTAGGAGTAAACCCTAGACAAGCATATGATGAAATTAGGTCTAAATCTTGTGAATTCATGATCACCATTGAAGGTGATAAGTGGGTTTTGGCTAAATTCGTGTATGAGATGTTTTTAGGTTTTGATTGCAAAAAACAAAAATAGTGTTATGATGTCAAGAACATGCTTTAATTGAAAGCTGAATTCAAACAGCTCTTGATCAGAATTTACAGCCAACTTGTATTGGCTGTAACCTGGACAAAACGGAACAAAAACATGTGTTTCTTGAGTCTAAAATGTAATTCATGGAAATATCTTTAAAACCCCACTGGAATCGCATTTTTTCGACGAAAATTGAGCGTTTTATAAATTTTTTCGTATCGAAGGTTCAAGCTGCTTTTCTGGCAGAATTTGCAGCCCATTACGAATGTCATAACTCAATTTAGGAATTGAGTTATGATCTCAAATTCTTACTGTAGAAAATTTTAAGTGATTACAAAAATCGCCAATTGGAATTTCGTCAATCGGATAAACGATTAATTTTTAATGAATTTTTCCGTAAGCTGCAGTCAGAAGTGACGAATCTGATTGCAGCTTAGTAATGAATTTAACACAAGGTATAACCCTCCGAGAGGTACGCTACATAAAAAAATCATAATTTTTGAAGACTTGTAAACAGGTTAAACAAGTCACCAAAAACAGCCCATTTTCAGCGATATTAACTTGCCTTATTAATGTTAAAGCTTGGCTAAACAACTAGTTATGAAACTTGATTATAATAGGTATTCGGATGAATGCTAAATAGTATGATGAAACGGGTCTCGTTATAAAAGGGAACCCTTGGTTCTTGCAAAAATGAATAAAGAAACTAGTCACGATAATCGTTTGAACTAGTTAAAGAAATTAGAAGTATAATGAATTTGATGAGAAAACTAGTTAAACGATAGTGTAAGAATAATGCCTATCGGATATTTGACAAATTGCTTGAATGAATTGTTGAACTTGATTGTGTAATTGCTCGTGTTATAGGCCGTTTGACATTTAAAAAGTCAAACTGACCAATAATGAAATCAATTTGGTGATTTTGATATAAAGTCCGTAAGGTGAGATAGTCTTGATAATAATGACTAATCTAATCACCTTGCGAATGATAAAAGGTAAATTGACGCTCGAAGAGCTAGGTGGAAGCTTGGGTAGAAGCGGGTCAAACGGAACTAATACGCGTGGAAAAACATAATCGGAATTCAAGGTAAGTTAAGCTTACACCCCCTTGGTATTATGATACATTTACTTGTGAGTATTGATTTTTGAATTATGACAAATATTTGAAAATACTATATTCCGGCATGATACAATGTAAGCCGGAATAATGAAATATGGTAAGAAACCATAAACTATGGTAAAAAGGGGTAAAAACGGTAGACTAGTCGGGTGAAGACTAACCAATTTGGAATTTTGAACATCACGTTATAGGGTGAACCGTAATGGGTAAGAAACCATAAAAGGTTTGAAAAGATAACCATTTGGTGTAAATCTTAACGGGTCAAATGGTAAGTTAATACCATTTGATAATAATAATAATTGATGACCGCTTGTTAAGTGTTGTGATTTCAGGAAAGGACATACGGTTTGTAATGCTTTTATCTAGAAAATTTAAAAGCAAAAGATATTTAAACGGTTCAATATGTTGACCCGAGCCAGGTACGCATATTTTGAATTATAGCTAGAAGTAATAAGATGGTCAAATATTAGTGAAAACCCTTCGTCGTATAATGAGTGACTGAAGTTGACCAAAATACCCATGAACACTGAACCGGGTAAACAATCATTATGAGCCGTTTAAGAACGTGTTTTACAATCATGTAAGTTATAGGTAACTATCAAGTGGACTATGCATAACAAAAGGGAAAGATTTAAACTTAAAAGGTTTAAATCTTCGAAACGGGTCAAAAGTTTTAGTAAAATAATTTCAAGCCGAGGGCTTGAAATTCTATATTTTGAGAAGTTAGATATCAGGTTTTAACTCCATAAGATGGAGAATCCAAATACGGTCGCGTAGGAAAAAGAATCACCTAAAACGGACTTGTAGATAAAAAGTTATGGCCATTTGAAGTTTAGTTTTTGTTAAAAACTTGAGCTAGGCAGAAAATGCAGATCCAGAAACGGACCTGCTGGAAATTAGTTTCCCCCGCGCCACGCGACGGGATCCAGTAATTGGGGCGGGACACGCGACCGAACAAAGGACTCCTCCCACGTGTCGCAGGAGGCACGATTTGGAAAAATTTATTTTATTTTCATTTGTTTGATAAAGGGACTTGATAAAACTAGTTATATTCGTATCAAAACTAACGTTGGTGTTGGTTTTGATTACATGTAAACTTTAGTAAGCTTACGGATGAAGATCAACCTCGTAGTAGGACCGAACACAATCAAGATATAAGCTTCCGCACGGCGTTCCGTTGTCATTTTAAACGACGAACTTATTTTTTTTATGTTGTAAATTTTTAAGTTGCAAAAGATTAAAATTACTCGTATTTTCTACAGATCCTTAATCGTAATTACATGTTTATTTTTGTTATATAAACGAAAAACTTTAAAATAATAACAAGGGTGTTACAATCGATAAATTAATAATTATTAATTTATGTATTAATTAATATTTTATTAATTTATAGTAGAATACTTAGTTTACAAACACCTTTCAAGCTTCCACTTAATTATTGTATACAATGCATGTATATCAAATGAACGGCCCAATTTGAAAGAAACCTTCAATCTCCCACCTTATTATGCTTCTTGTGTTCAATGTATCACTTTATGGACATTAAAAATAATTTCTATATAAATACAAGATCAAAATAGGTTAACACAAACAAATCATACACACAACATGGCTTCCCATCTTAATGGTGTGAAAAAAACAACAATGACAGACGAGATTCGAAGAGCATTATGCAAGCACAACAAGGATAATCCAAGTCTCACTCAAAAGCAATTGCAAGAATGGGTTCATAGTAAATATGGTTTGCAGGTGAGTCAGGCGACAATATCGAATACAGTTAAGCGGTCTTTAGAGTATCTCTCACTTGCTCCCGAAAGAGGCGATGTTAAGCGACACAAACCGGCAAAATTTCCTGACCTAGAAAAATCTCTCTATGATTGGATTCTTCAATATCAAGAACATGTGAATATGACAGGTGAACTAATCATCGAGAAGGCGAAAAAGTTCATGAAAGATATGTATCTAGTGGATACTCCAGACTTTAATTTTTCTATTGGTTGGCTTGGAAAGTTCAAAGCAAGATATGGAATTAAAAATTTTCGGCGTTTTGGAGAGAGTGGATCTGTTGAAATGGAGGGCATGGAGGACAAATTAAAATCCATAAGAGACAAAGTTGATCAGTTTGAAATGAAAGACATCTTTAATATGGATGAAACATGTTTGTTTTTTTATTATTTTATTTTATATTTTGTACTTTAGTGATATAATTATTTACATGTTTTGATCTTAAACATGTTTGTTTTTTAGACTTCAACCGGATCATTCCCTTGCAACAATGCAGCTTGAAGGGAAAAAACAAGACAAGGAAAGACTAACTCTTGCTATCTGTTGTATATAAGGAATTATTAATTTATATTTTATATGGGGTCTAAAGAAATTATCAAAAATGTATTATCTTATAATTTTAGCTAATTATTAATTTAGTACCCTATCCCCGAGTCGGGACCGGCAAAAAATATTATCTTAGAGAGTTTATTAAATAATCGAGTATTAATTTATCGAGTTTCTACTGTATTTGGAGTCTTTTATTAGTATTAGATTTATAGATTTATGATAAATCATCATTTTAAAATATTTATATATTTATTAAACTTTATAATACAAATTTAAAAATTCCAAACGGCTTGAAAGAAATAAAGGCACGAGGTCGGACTTGAAAGATAAAAACTCATGTGTTACACTATGCAATATGATTGTAGATGATGGGAAGGTAAATAAGCTGAGCCACTAGTGATGTATTCGGATATGGATCACTAAAAACTTGAATTGAGTCAATCTAAGCCCGACTTAACTTATCGAGCTCGAATAGGCTTGCGAAAATAAACGAACCTAACATTTGTATAAGTATTATAAAAAAAACTATATAATATATATTAAGTTATATATATTGGGTCGGCATTTAGAAAAAACGGTAGAAAGTGTGAGAAAGGTGAGAACGCTTATGGATCGTCTGATCAAAACAATCTATGGACTAGATTGGCGCGGTGACGTTTTCGTAAATAACATCAATTTTATTACGTGGACGCGCATCATTAAGGGTAAAAAGGTCTTTACACTTCTATACCAAAACGCCATACTAATGAATAAAACGCTATTACGGACCAAAACACAACCCTATATAAACAAAAACATCCCAGAAATAAAAACACACACCTCAGAACCTGAAACGCCATATTTTCTACTATATACCATTCATCTTACAAACGCAAAAAATACCCAAAACATCAAACACACCTACTCAAAAAACGCCATATTTTCTACTATATACCAGTCATCTTAGAAAACGCCAAAACACTCAAACATCAAAGATTCCAAAAAATCGACGGTTCTTTCAGATACACTATTTCCTCAGTAAAACGTCAAAATGGCAAATATCGTTTCTTGTATATTCAAATATTCTTCTACGCCAAAGTTTTGGAGAATGCATTCTTCCCTGAGGTGCTGTGACTCAAATAACATTTTGCTGCATAAGATGGACAAATCATAAACAAAAAGATGCTGGTTTCAGACTTATGTCATTTTTGTGTTTTGTTATTGATGAATATTATAATGGCATGAAAAGACGAATGACACTGATGAGTTGTTTGAAGATACATATTCAAACAAAAAACTTATGTCATTTTGTCTTTCCAAACGGCCACAAAAACACAAGCATGGCTAAGCCAAACCGCCAGCGAACATGATTCAAAGAAGAAAGAGACTAATGACACTAAAGATTTGGAAGATGAATTGTTTCTATTTTTATTTTTTTTTATTTTCTTTTTCTGTTGTTTGTTATGTATTTTTCAACTTAGAAAATAAAAAAATACATTATATTAATAAAACGCCAAACAGTCATAATGCATGTGAAACGCCATAATGCAGTAAAAACGCCAAAACTCCCAAACTGTAATGAAAGTAGTTTGCAGAAGTATTAATAAAAGCAAAAAATGGAAAAAAAAAACCGGCAAAAACTACTTAAAACTCATAAAAAGCTAAACAAAAAAACAGTAAAAATACACAGTAACTGAAAAGACGGCTACTTTATTAATATCATTTATTATAAATAAAATCTCGCCTAAACTACGCGCCAAAAACATCCTATAAGAGAGACGTCACTGCACAATCAACTGATCACAAACCAAAAAACAAACGCCATATTTGCTAGAAACCATTCACTTTAAAACGCCATAAAAATAGTTGTAAAGCTACAGATGCAGAACCTCGATTCTTCTATATTGAGTGTTGACCTGAATAAAGTTTCACTGAATGGATTATTCTCTGAGTTGGGTATCTCTATAATCTTTTGATAAGTGAGATTGACAAATATTCAAGAAAAATAGACTGATGACACTGATATGACATCATGTCACTTTGTTCTTGAAGGATATATTGATGGCATGAAGGGATCAATACATTAGAGCAGACGTTGGTCTTCAACATGTCATCAAACAAGTATATATCCGCTCACAATAAAGGATGCCACAAAAAATAAGCATCTTCTAAAGACGGACGTTATGTAGGAAAATAAGGATCTACATAAGGTATTCAAAACGCCAAAAAGGTTAAAGTAGAAGAGGCTGGTGACAGTGAAGATTTGAATGAGAAATTAGATTATAATTTTTTTTTTCATTTTCTATTGTTTGTTATCTAATTCTCTGTTGTTTATTATCTAATTCTCTACTAATTTAAAAAAAATAGTATAAAACGCCAAAAACTACAAACACCAAAAGGCCTGATAGTGTGAAAAACTGTGAGAACGAATGCTAGCAAAGCACGATGTTGCTATATAAAACGCCAAAAAACGCAAACAAAGCATTACTGGAAAAATCAACACTAATTGACAGATGAAAATTGAAAGAAACACTAATTGCTAAAACAGTAAAATGAAGAGACGGTGTCATTATTGCCAAACATTTATTTATATTAAAAGCCACTACATGGAAAATTGAATTTATTTATATTTTTAAAACGCCATAATTGTCTGTCACATTATAGGTCTGTATCCTACATGGCACAACACTTGATATAATAAAATCAAGAAAATTACTGATGTTTTTTACATTAAAGGCCTGCATCCTGATCTAAAAAACAATAAAAACGCCAAAACAATACTTAAAACGCCAAAATGTTTACCATGATCCTGATCTAAAAACAATAAAAACGTCGCGTATTTATTAAACGCCAAAAAATGGAAAGATAAAGTGACATGCGTTTAAAAAAAGAAATATGAAAGGACAAAAAAAACCCCTTCCGCCCTTCTCTAAGCGGCGTCACACGTGTTGGGCCAGGAAGCATTCTCACCGTTCTCACACTTTTGAGCATTTTCTCCTGATTCCGTTTCTATATATATTAAATTATACTAATATGAAATATATACAAAATAGTAATAAATAAACTAACAATACAAAATAAAATAACAATAGAACAAACAAAATAAAATAACAATAGAGTTTAGACAAGTTAGCTAAACAAATTAAGCTCAAGCTATGGTAGATGTCAGAGGTGAAAGGTTATGACATACTAACATATCTAATAAGTCGGATAATGACAAGGAAAAACCACTAATTTACGAACACTTAAGTCGTGGCAGAATTTGAACATAACCTAGAAATATTAAAAATTTTACGTGACAGCAAAGTTCACCATGCATTTCGACCCGTGTTACTATAGAGCGTATCTGAATTCTTAAGCACTTGTTATATTTATATTTTCTATTAGTTTAATCTATATTAAAACCTTATTAATAACCAACTACTTTATGCATATGGTACTTGTACTATTAGCTTCGGGAGTTTTTCAAAAAAAAAATTGGATTTTTCCTTTTTAACCCTAAAGTTTCAATCTTTGTCAAGTTAAGTTTAAAGTTTTAATATTTGTTTCCTTTTTAACCCTAAAGTTTTAATCTTTGACAATTTGAGTTTAAAGTTTTAATCTTTGGTAATATTTGTTTCCTTTTTAACCCTAAAGTTTTAATCTTTGACAATTTGCGTTTAAAATTTTAATCTTTGGTAATTTAACTCCTTTAATTAATTTGATTTTTCACTTCTAATTCAAAAGTTTCGATCTTATACAATTTAACCCCTTTAATTAATTTGATTTTCACTTCTAATTTGATTTTTTACTTATGTGTTGTAATCTTGGCTTTGGGGGGTTTTTTCAAAGAAAAAATGGTTATGCATATGGTTGTTGTAACCTTCGCTTTGGGGGTTTTACAAAAAAAAAATGTTTTTTTACTTTTCACCCAAAAGTATTACATAAATTACTTTTAACCAAAACTATTTGTTTTTTTTTACTTTTAACTCAAAACTTTTTATCATTTGCAATCTATCCTCACAACTTTTTTTGCTTTCAACTTTGGTCCCTTATAGTTTTCATTTTCTGCAAGTTTTTTTGTTTATGCTTCGTTCTAAATTTTGTGACTTAACACATCACAACGTGCATCTTTGGTTTAACGTTTTTACATTTCGTTCTAAATTTTGCGAGTTAACACGATGCAACGTGCGTGTGTGTGGATGAACGTTTTTACATTGTCTATTTTTTCCCGTTTGACTGGTTCAACATAACGTGCGCGTCCTAAATCGACTTAGTTATAACTAAAGAATTCCCGCCGCATTGCGGCGGGTCGTAATTCTAGTTATTTTGTTATGTTTTAAAAGTTTTAACTTTAATTTTTTTAAATTTCAAAATCAATTTTTTCTCCAGTTTATAATACTTCAATATATTTTATTATAGAGTTAATTACTGTTTTCGTCCTTGTGGTTTGTCAAAAATCACTATTTCAGTCCATTAGTTTAAAAATTGCAATTTCAGTCCCTGTGGTTTCACTTTCGTTACCATTTCAGTCCATCTCGTAACCATTTCAGTCTCTGTACTTAACAGAATAATGGATTGAAATGGTTACGAAAGTGAAACCACAAGGACTGAAATAGTTACAAAAGTGAAACCACAGGGACTGAAATCGCAATTTTTAAACTAATGGACTGAAATAGTGTTTTTTGACAAATCACAGGGACGAAAACAGTAATTAACTCTTTATTATATTTTTACATACATTTATTACTATAACAAATAAGTAGGTTGTTGAAATTTTGATGTAGAAAATGGTCATTTGAAAACGGTTTTAAACGTGTTTTAACTTTACCACTAAAAATAAAATTAAGCGTTTTAAATAAATACTGGTGAGAGAATTCATGTACTCTATTCGAGCTCGAAAAAATGTGTCCATTTACCTTAACGATAAGCAATGTGAATACTATTTTAACCATGAAAAACGAGCTCACTAAACCTAATGCAAATGACTAACTTCTAAACCATAAAAATTGATTTGTAAATGGCGCTATATTGGAAATGGTATGGGTATACTATTTAAAAATAATTAACATATATATTTCGGATTTAAAAAAACACATGCCTCTCAAAATCACGGGCCCTGTGCGGTGGTCCTCCCTGCACACCATAAAGGCCGCCCACGCAAAACTCCTGAACCTTTGCCAAACCTGGTTTTTTGGAACCAGGCCGGGTTGAAAACCAGATCGTCGGGACCAAACCGGTTTTATTACACCTCTAGTACTTATCAGTCTACATAAGGACGACATTTTGGACCTTATGCAAATTGCAACACTTTTAACTGTATAATAAGACATTTATCACTCCATGGATCCAACGGTTAAGAATAGACATGTGTCTGTTATTGCCACCTGTAGCATAAATAGTTATTCGTTCTTGGCAAACAAACACTTTCTAAAAAAATAATAATAACTGAAAAATTAAGGGCCATTGAAATCTGTGTGTGACAAATCCATTTACAAAATACCAAATTGCATTGCAGACCTATAATCCATTTGATGAACACACCTGCCAATTATCTTCATAAGTTGGCTGTAACTCAATACATGATATGATTTCACCTGAATCAGTTGATGCAATCTCCATTTCATTACCCCCAAATACAAGCCCTGCAAAAATAGGCACCCGTTTATATACAACTCTATGAAGTCTTTGTATAAATCTAACTTAACTACAACCTGATCTTATTAAAGTTAATCATATCATCATCATAACCAAATTGAAATATAGCATACATTTAATACCGAACAAAACAGATAATTTTGTGCGGGTCGGGCTTTGTCCAAGTGTGCTAACCAAATCTAGGTGTTCTAGAAATAACTACAAAAACTACATTTCTACAATGCTATATCTAAGTTTTTTAACAGATCGAGTGCATGCATTAACATATACTTCCAGATAAACTCGACCCATAACCTTTTTTATTAACTTGAATTATTTTACCCATCCATTCGACTCCTTAGAGAAAAATGTAACACAGGTCGCCCCATTCATAAGTATATGGTTCGAAATTTTATTTCTGTTACTTGATGAGGAATTGCATCGATATGCATGGAATAAGCAAACTTAAAGTTATGCATTCATAATAACTAATAACTATCTAATAATAACAAAGAAAATTTTCATAACTTGACAATATGTTCTGAATAAACACTGTCCTTACTATTTCCACTGTACAAATAAATATAAACGTATATCTAAACAATGTTATAATAAGTTTTCAAATAATAAAGTTTTAGAATTAATTTCAGGTCATGGACATGGATCAATTGAATTAACATAAGTAGATATTTGGGCTTTTCAAGTTGATGAAAACCAACAGGTGGTTTGTTTTGTTGGTCAGGATAGCAACAACTAACAAGGCGTAGTCAACACATTTCATATATAGTGAGTTCTCTGGCAACAGACTCCAGAGGAAACACCCTACATGTTTTCTAATCAATATGTCATGCGCCTAAAATCTAGGGTAACTACCAGCCAATTAGTAGATGTTCTAAACTTGCTTAATGGCATACATTAAGTTTAAAAATCCTCCAACATTGATACTATTCCCTCATCTTTACGCATCTATCTGTAAATCAATTATCTCAACAACAAGCGGATGAAGATTCAATATCAATGAGAAACGTGCAGATAACTTCAAGGTTTAATAACCAACCAAGCACAAAGGGAACAGTTGTCTATTTAACTCTTATCACTTGTGATATTCAACATATAGGTGAAATTATAATCAATCGAAGTAATAACTTAACACTTCAAATTAGCAGGAATACAAGCTATAATAGATATGTATGTCATTTATTCTCTGCACTAGGGGATTTTACCTACTAGGAAAAACCAAAAAATGAGGAACACTAACAAAGCCCTGATCTAACTATGTACAGAAGAGTGAAGACCAAAACTAACATATATATAACTGAGCAAGACATACATGGTGTTGATAGATTTGAACAAGGATCAAGTAAAGCTATATAAATCAAAATACGAAAATAAATATTACCCAAATCTAAACTATGGTTTACCTATATCAACTACCAAAGAAAAATTGTACATACTAATTCAATGAGTATAAGCCTTAAAACGGTATTCATCAATTTGCAGCATAACTGCACAGGTGTTTTTTGAAAGAAAACTGGTACAGACTTCCCAAAATAAAATATCCCTTATGTAACTTAGACCCCATCTCGAGTTTGAAAACAAGCTTGCCGTTTTTCATTCAAGAACCCCATAAAGAAAGGGCAAACAAGAAACATATTCGAATTACGTCTCCCGAGCCTAGCTAGAATCTGCTAAAACGAATACCTATAAACTATACTACCATATGCAAGCTATCTTTCTACCCTCCAACAAAGACACAAAACGAAGCATATCTATTTAGTTCCGAATAAACTAATAGAAAACTTACCCTAGGTTTATATATTTGTTGATTGTCATGTCTAATTAACTAGTATCACCTCCAGCATTATAATGCATCATTTACATAAACATCCGAGCATAAATACAGACACCGCGTACATATATAACCAATTAATAAATTAAAGTATCAGAATAACAACCCGAGATTCCCAATGCTGTTAATCGGTTCCAAAAGCTGCAACTGTAGCTGCTGCTGCTGTTGTTGTTGCGTTTGCGCCTGTTCTGACTGCCCGACCCGCTGCTGCCCAACAATCCCATTACTCCCCAAACCCGCCGCACCCGCTCCATTACCCGAACCACCCTTCCCCTCCACAAACCGCCACATATACCACGCCCCAACCGACCTATACGGGCGCCACTTCCCACACAGCTCCTCCATCTGAGACGGCCTCGGCAACTCATCCAACATATTCAAAAGCTGCACTCCTTTCCTCACCCCCAAATCACTAACCGGCAAAACATCTGGTCTATGCAACGAAAATATCATAAACATATGCACCGACCACGATCCGATCCCCTTGACCATCGAAAGCATAGTAAAAAGCGACCTATCATCCATTTTCACCACCAACTCATCCGACAAAATCCCGCTATTATACTTATTAGCAAGGTCATATAAATAACTCGCCTTACGCCCCGAAACCCCAATCTGTTTAAGCTGTGGAGTAGTTAAACTAAGTACAGTTTCAGGAACGACACCGTTTTCACCACCACATAAGTTTACAAAACGAGTGTATATAGATGTACCAGCTTTATACGCAAGTTGTTGATACAAAATACTTTTCGTTAGGGCAAGAAACGGTGGTTGATTTGAGTCGAATGACGGTGGGGGGTGGTTGTCGATGACATCAGCGAGAAGAGGGTCGGCGGATCGGAGGTGGTTTATAGCGGCGGAGATCTCGCCGGGGGTGGATAAGGGTTTGATGACTTTTGGGATGTTTCGGGAAGGGTTTCGACGGCGGTTTTTGGTTGCGGTGGTGGGTGTGGGGGTGGTGGTGGAGATGACGATGGCGGAGGCGTCGGCTTCTGCGATGGTGGTGGATTGGGGTTTGAGTGGTACGGTTGTGGGCGGTGATGAGAGTTTGCGGATTTTTTGGGGGCGGATTGGGATTTTGGAAGGGTTTGAAGGGGTAAGTTGGGAAATGGAAGATGTTAAAGATGGTTGTTCCTCCGGTGGTGGCGGTGGTGGTGGTTGAGAATGGGGTGGTGAGGGTTGTTGATTGTGTGGGAGTTGGGGATGGGGTTGTTCCATTTAGCGGGGTTATTGGATTTAAAGGGTTGTTGGGTGGTGGTGGTGGCCGGAGACGGCGGTGGGGAGGAATGCGCCGGTGAGTTACTGTTGCCGGTAGGAATGGATCAGGGGCGGTGAGTGTGTTAGGGTTAAGAATATAAGAACGATATAAGTGGAAGTTTCGTTTACAATAACACTATGTTACCGAGTCATTTAACATTTACGCTATGTTCCCGAGTTTCATTAAACGAGAGAAAAGAAAAGATTTGGAAGGAAATAATTTTTAGTTGTGTTCCAGAGTTTCATTAAAGGAGAGAAAAGAAGAGAAAATGAGAGATTTTTGTCTAAAATTAATCTTTCCAATTTGGAAAGAACCGGAGAGAAAAGAAAAGAAAATGAAAGAATGCTTTCTTTTCTCTCTTTAACTTAACTCGGGAACACAGTGTTAACAGGGGGAGGGGAGGGAAAGAAAAATTTTCTCTCCATATCTCTCTAATTTGGGAGAATGAATATATGGTCATATTTTCTTCCTTTTTCCCTTCCCTCACCCTTTTAAATGAAACTCGGGAACATGGTTTTTCATATTTTCATCTATTTTCCCTCCCCTCCCCCTATTAAATGAGTATCGGGAACAGAGTGTAAATGTGCCCAAACATGAAACAAGATAACTTAATTGTAAATTTTTTGTATACTTTTAGGCTAGAGGGTATGGTGATGTCCTTCAAGGGAGGATGATCCGTCACGTCGTTGTCACATCATAGTCCTCCCAAAGATGGTACATCCCACAAAAGTAGATGGTATGGAGGATGGTCCTAGATGATCTTACCCCATCACTTTTATGTTTTTTTTGTTTTTTTAATCTTCCACTTTTTTTAATATTTAACAAATTAAATATTAAAAAACAATACATAAAATAAAGATAGAGATTGTGTGGAGTTCAAATCAACCCTTTTTTACTTTTTCTTCTTCTTTTTGTTAACACGTCACTCAACCTCTGCAAAGAGATAATACTTCTTTTTCTTTTTTTTCAAAAGGGGTAGCGGCGCAGCTTGTTGTTCGCTTACCTGCGATATTGATGTAAAGTGCATTTTGTCGAAATATATGGAAAAAAAAAATTCAAAGGTTCTTTCACCTTCTTCTACACAACAAACCCTAATGACCTGCAACTCCTATTTTTCTTTTCTCTCAAACTACATAACCCCACATCTCATCTTTTCTCTGATTCTCCTTTGTATAAGAAATCCATCAAAACTTTTTTCTTTCTTTTTTTTTATTTTAATGGTAACTTTGAAGGAAGGGGGCCCACTTTTGAGGAACGTCACCAACGTCTTAGGCTCGACGCTAAGGACGGGACGGGGGTGGGGCGGCACGGTGTGCCAGCGTATCCGGACCTCGACGGGGTGGGGGACGCTCCCCATACCCTATAGCCTTATAATTTTGAAACTTTGATCATCAAAAATCAAATTAGAAAGTGGATAAGGCTATTTTTATTGTTTGTAGTTAACCTGAAAATAATCATGATTATAAAAAAAACTAGAGTAAACTGTAATTTTACCCTCTGGGGTTTGGGGTGATTGGCATGTCTACCCCTCTAAGGAAATAATTGCAATTTTACCCCCCAACGTTTGCTCTTATGTCGCATGTTTACCCCCCGGGCCATGTTTCCGTCAGAGATCAGCGTTTTCTGTTAATTTTAAAGGGCAAATAGGTAAATTCACCATCATGTTGACCTGCAACCTCATATAATCCCTCTTTCATCACTTTGAAACCTTGAACTTAACCTATCTCTAAATTGGAAGCTCCTCATTGGCGATCAGGCATTCTTTAACAATTACAGCTGATTAGAACTCTGTTACGAGCATGGATCTTCGATTGTGGAAGGTACGAGCTGAAGATCAGTACTTCAAACCGACTGAAATGTACCGTAACTGACATGCAAGCTCACAGGGTCTGAATTAGGTAAAATTTGAACCTTTTTCTGTGTTAATTTGTTGTTGATGTTTGTTTACAGGTCAAACCCAATCTCAATTTACCATAAAATTTCACCATGGAGGTAATTTTGTAGAAAACCCAAATAGGAAATACTTTGGTGGGAAGATGAACTACATTGTTCATGTAGATTTTAGAGTGTTGAATACTGATGTTTTAGAGGAGATGGTTAAGAAATTAGGATACAATGATGGTTTGTTTTTCTGCATTCATTACAAGGAACCGTACTGTTCGTTGGATTTTGGTCTTAGGACATTAAAATGTGATGTTGACTTAGAGCCTATCTTTGATCATGTTCGTCAAGGAGTCCACATGATAGACATGTATGTTGAACACCGGAGGTCAACAATCTTGGAAAATACAACTGAAGGTCCTGTAGGGGCATGTAAAGCAATTGTTCCAGCATCATTTACAGTAAATAATCAGAATCATAGTATGAATGGAGATGAGGAACAGAGTGAAGGAAGTGATCCTGATTATGATTATGTTGAGGAAGATAATTTGGTTTATGAAATAGAGGTGGATATGCAGAGGTTCAGGGCTAATATTAAATTTACTAGGGAAGAACTGGATGGTTCAAGTGATGGGGATCATGATGATAAGAGAAGCGAAGAAGGTCATCTGTCTGTAGACCTGGACGACTTTGAAAGTGGGTCTGATGACAATTCAAGCCTTAGAGATAAGGTTGCCAGGAAGATAAGGAGGAGAAACAAGGGTGCTTTAAAAGGTCCAAATGATCTGCCATTCTTTGTTGGTCAGCTTATTGATGACAAGAAAAAGATGAATCAGATGGTGAAAGATTATGCTCTTAAGGCAAGGAGGGATGTGTTTATTCTAAAAAATGAATTGTTAAGGTATAGGGTAGTATGTTTTGGAAGCAATCCACCACTACTTGGTCCTGTAAAAAAAAGGAGATGAGGGGCAAAATAGTAAATGCACCAAAGTAGGGAAAAAATACAAGCACCTTAAAAGGCATACCAAGCCCACCTGTCCTTGGGCAGTTCACATCTCAAGGAACACAGACAAGGATAAGTGGTGTGTGAAGACCATTCATAATCAACACAATTGTTTGACAACAAGGGCCGTTTCTTTATACACAATGAGTTTGATTGCTAGAGATATCCAACCTATGATTGAAAGCAATCCAGACATGCCAATTCATGCAATCCAAAGTCAACTGCTTCGGAAGCATCAACTAGAAATATCACTACATAAGGTCTTCAGAGCCAAGAGGATGGCAACTACGAGAATTTATGGTGATTACCAATAACAGTATGGTCTGCTAAGGTCATACTGTGATGAACTTCTAAAAGCTAACCCATGTAGTACAATTAAAATTGATGTGGAGCCATGTGGGAACTCAGCTCGTCCTACAAGGCAGTTTCGAAGGATTTATTTTTGTTTTGCCTCTATGATGATAGGATTTAAGATGATTGGAAGACCATTGCTGGGTGTGGATGGTTGTTTCATGAAAGGTCCATTTCCTGGACAGATCTTGAGTGCTGTTGGTATTGATGGGAACAATAGCATATATCCAGTTTGTTATGCCCTTGTTGAGGCAGAAAGAACACAAACCTGGAAATGGTTTTTGCAACTGTTGAGAGATGACCTAGGGTGTACGGCTGAGTCTTGTTTCACTTCATCAGTGACAGACAAAAGGTAATAACTTCTTAAGTGTTAATTAATACATTGCAAAAAACTTTGGTTGCAAATTATTGTGATTAATTGCATTTTGTATCACAGGGTCTGATTCCTGCTATGCTAGCTGTTTTTCCTAATGGTGAGCACATATTTTGTTTGAGGCACATCCATGAGAACATGAAATCCAAGTGGCGTGGAGATCTTTACAAGAACTTGCTTTGGTCAGCCGGAAGGAAGACATCTATTCCATACTTTAACAAAGCTATGGAAGAAATTAAGACAACAGAACGAGCTATGTATGATTGGCTGAATGAGATCCCATACACCGCTTGGTCAAGAGCATATTTTTCTAGAAGAGCTAAATGTGATATGTTGCTGAACAACATATGTGAGGTTTTTAACAGACAAATTGTTAGAGCAAGGGACAAGCCGATTATCACATGCCTAGAATTCATTCGGGAGTACATGACCAAGAGGATAGTGAATGTCAAGAAATTGCAAGCAAAGTGTATGGGGCCACTGACACCTCATGCCACTGAGGTCTTCGATGAGATCAAGAAACAGGCTGCTGAAATGTCTGTTTTAATGGTTGATTCAGAAAAGTATCAAGTAACAGGTCCGAGATCACAATGTGTTGTGAATGTTAAACATAAAACTTGTGCATGCAGGAAGTGGGATTTGACAGGGATGCCTTGCAAACATGCAGTTGCAGCCATATGGGATATGTCAAGGAATAACATTGATGCTGGCATACCAGAAGAGTGGGTTCTGAAGTGTATTGGTTGTCAACATGGAAGAAAGTCTATGACAAAGTGATAGAGCCAATCAACGGGCCGGATATGTGGACTCCTTCAGAGTGTCCAACAACACTCATCCCACCAAAGCATCATACATAAGTTGGAAGGCCAAAGAAGAAACGAAAGAAGGCATTTGGTGAAAAAGAGCTTGAGCAGGAGTTCGACAAGGGAGGTAAAATGACCAGAAAAGGGAACTAGCATCAAGTGTGGTAAATGTGGGAACATGGGTCACAATGTCAGGAGCTGCAAAGGACAAGGGGGTTGTAACACCTCGAAAAAAAATTATGTCCAATGATGTGTCGACACGTGTAACGAACCCTAATAAAGTCAAACGTTGACTGTGAGGGACTAATTTCGTAAAAAATGAAAACTACGAATATAGAAGGACTAAAAGTGTCAACATGCTTAAACTAAGCCTCTTAGTGACCTTTTAACAAACTGAGAGCTTCATAATGTTTGAATATATTCTCGAAAATGCCTAATATTGGCCATTTAAGGCTTTTATGCCAATAAGTGAAGTTGCACGCGAGTTTGTAAGTTAGAGGGGTTAAAAGCGTCAACATGTTTAATTATACCTCTGAATGACCTTTTAACGAACCCGAAGTGTTATGATGTACTACCATACTCTCGAGAATGCTTATCATGAGCTACATAGGGCTTTGATGCTATTAACTGACGATATGCGCAAGTTTGCGCGTTAAAGGGACCAAAAGCGTCAACGTCGGATAATACACATTTGAGTGATCTTTTATGCGAACGGGAGCGTCGTAATAAATGAGCATATGCTCAGGAATTCCTAGAATGGGCCTAGGAAGATTTTGATATCATAAATGTTATTATACGTCACTTTACGCGTTAAAAAGGACTAAACGCGTCAACGAACTACGCGTTAGAAGGTCTTTTAAAGGAACCGGAACTCCGCAATGATTAATCGTACTTTTGGGCATGCCTAAGATTTGTCAATTATGATAATTATACCTTATATTATCATAATACATAATATACATGAAGTTTTGGGCCATTTACGTCACATTTGGAAGCTTAAAAATGATTCAGAAAGAGACAGGGACTGATGTTGTAAACATCTGAAACATGCTTAGGCTGGTTGGGCCTAACCACGGGCCATGAGCCCAATGGGCTGCATTTTTCATGGGCCAACTTAAGCAAACAACAACATACATTGATATTTGAGGAAACATTGAAAGAACAAGGACCAAATCTGCATTTTGCCAAAGTTGTCGCTGGGCTGGCAGCGCTCGCGGGCCGCGTAGTATTGGGCCGGGGCGTATGCGGGCCGCCAGAGCCCAGATCTGCAGCCATCCTTTTTTTTCTAGCTTGTTCTTCACTCAAATCCAATTCTTGGGCATTAAGCTCGATTTTCTTGGAATCCAAGCTGATTATACAGCTGTCATAACAGGTGTAATGATCTGGTTAACCCTTCAAACACTTGTCTTAATCCAAATCATATCCAAAACCTATAAATAGGATGAGAATTCATCCATTTCATTGCACCTTTTTCATTCTATCATCCTATAACTCAAATCTGGAGCTTCCAAAGCTGAAGTGGAACTTAATTTTTGTAGAAAAGATAGCTAGGACCCTTTGTAAGCGTCTTAGCCCTCTCATTAGTTCAGTTTTATGTTTTAAAAACCGAAAAGTCAAGTTATCGTAAATTAACTTTGACTTTCGGTTTAAACTCTAATGGTCCAGATACTGATCAAAATGAATGTGGGTATAAGACCATAGTTAGGTAGGTGATTAACCCTTAAAAGGGCACCTCCTAATTCCTTCGTTTGCTTAGTTAATCGTCGGGTCAAACCATTTAGGTAAAAAGTCAAACTTGGCAGATTTGTGAATAATAATTAAAACCAATGATACAGAGGTTATAAATTATATTTTAACACTCTAATAACTTGGTAATCATTATTAAAACATCTCTAAGCTTGTTTAACCCGACAATTCTGAGTTTAGGGTTGGTTCGCAACCGAAAGTCGCAAAAGCTTGACTTTTGCTTTGACTTTCAATTCTGACCCAATCTAGCTTAAATCCTTGATGTTTTAAGCTTCCATTAGGACCATATTATGTTGTAGTATAACCCCCTAAGATTGTATAACCTGGTCCTTAGTAGTTTGAATTATACGCTAATCTCCGTTATTATGCTTATAAATGCCCATTTCGCCCTTTTAACATATAAATGAGAATTTTGAAGAAGTGAGAGGACAAAAACCTTTATTATTGATATATAAGATTGTCCCGAAAATTTGACGTCAGTTCTTGGTCCCAAATAGGAGTTATGCTCGATATCGTAATTAGAAGCTCTTTATTAATTAAATTGCGATATCTTGCATAAGGCATGTTTAAACTTGGATTTTGGCCCAAAACTCATTACCTACTGTTAAGATATTATTCTTAGGGATTTTTGGAATTTTTTATCAGATTATAAACTGATCGTATCATAGAGTTCTTGTGTAATTCGGTAAATGACGATAATACCCTTTTCATGCATAAAATGAGATTTACAAATGATTTGAATGCCAAACCTTTTTCCTACTGATTTATTACATTAAATAAATTATTTTGAACATTCGAAACTGATCAAAATCTCAGATTTCCATAAAACCCTTTAATTATCGTCAATTGGCGATTTTACGCTAATTAGGTGCATAGTATGGTTCTTAAACCATATAAGTCGGGAACTCAGACTTCCAAAAATGTCCGTAAAAGCATATGTGAAATGACCAAAATACCCTTTCGGGGCATAGTTTGGCCATATATGGTAAACCTCACATATGTATGATATCTTACTGATGTAATGTGATAAAATAAATATTTTTACTGATTTCCAAAGACCAGAACCTCAGTTTGCTTTAAAACCTCTTTTATAAAGGGTAAAATGACCAAAATGTCCCTACGGGACTTAATTTGATTTTAAATACTTTTTGGGCATATATGTTAACATCTTACTGTTGTATTAACATATTTTAAGCAGAATGACATGGGGGACTTGTATATAATTCATTTTGGTTGCCCGTTACGCATTTACGCGTTCGGATCGGTTTATGTAACTAGTTTACGTAAGTTTGCCGAAACGGGTTTAACCTTATCGTTTTTATCTCAAAATCCTGAATGTGTTTAGTTTACCCATATTATACAAGTCTTCGTACTTGTTGGGTCTAAATAACATCCTATTCCGATCATCGCTTAATCTAGCGTATCGTACCGTTTTAGATACTTCAAGCTAGCCGGTCTAAGTCTACGACTTAAATAAGACCGTTAGCATTCTGAATTGGTTATATATTACCATCACTCCAGACTAGAGCCACCCTGTAAAAGCTACCTGCATTTAGATAGATTGGATACGACTGAGTTATTATGCTGTGCATCAAGTATTAGCTCAGGTAAATACTTTTAACTTATTTTCCCTATACGGGCTTGGGATATGGTATTATAATAATACCACTTGGTCGGGTATGAAATCATTTAATCGGATTGTGATTAATAAATTTACATAACCCGTTTTAATCTGTCTTGTTTGATAATAAAAGCATTGGGGGTTAATTCGACCGTGTCCTGGATATCCACGACTCATTTCATTTGAAAATGGCCACGACCTATGCACGGGGTGTAGTCATACACCTGACAGATGCAAATGCTAAAATATAAACCCACATGTTGGGGATAACTCCTTTGTGGGTTCTATAAGTGGTGAGTCGGTTAATCACGACCGGCTTCCAACCGGCCCCAATTGTATGACAAACATGTAAATCTGTATACAAGATTATCTTTAAATAATTGTCCCAAGTTATAAATGATTTGTGCCTTGTGCACTTAAATTAATTTTCATAAACTCTTTTCAAATGAGTAGGTTAATTGTATTTACCAGTGAAAACTGACGTATTTTACAAAGGCTAAGTGGCAGGTACTACTCGTAATAGGCTGGGGGATTGCTCGGTGTCGAAATAGAGGATCTTGCAAATCCTTAAAGATGCCTTAAAGTCTGCTAAACTTCATTTTGTACATTCTGTAAAGATCCACCTGTGGAATTGATATTACAAGCTCATTTATTATAAATACTTTGATATTTTCAGACATATGAGTTTGTAATAATATTTTTATATTCCAAGACTTCCGCTGTGGTATTCTGTGTATGTTTGACTGTGATGATATCAACTACGTCACGATACTCCCCTCCGGGCCCACCGGTAATATGTGGAAATATCGGGGTGTGACAGGGGTGAACAATCCACTGCTTCACAGGAATCACACACTGCCACTCAAGGTGCACCAATTTACAATCTTGATGAGTGATGGATGGTTTGTAACTTTAGACTATGTTCAAGACAATGTTTGGTTTGTAACTTTAGACTATGTTTGTTTGTTTGTTCAATACAATGTTAGGTTTGTCAAGTTTGTTCAAGATAATTTTTGGTTTGTAGCTTTATGTTTGGTTTGTCAAGTTTGTATTTTGGTTTACAACTGTTTGGTTTACATATGGCTGCTTTATTTTGGCTTACAATCTTTATGTTTGATTTGTATATGGCTGCTTTAGTACAAATAATGTGTTCAAACAGAATTTTGGCGGAAAGTGATTCGATTACATTGCAACATTTAGTACAAAATACATACAAACATACAACCAAACAAATCTAGCCTATTTCCAGTGACAATCATCCAAACAAGACCAATCCGAATCAGAACCATGCTCCCCTTCATATGGGTCAAGGTACCAATCATCCTCTTCATCCCAATATGTGTAATCCCATGCATGTTCCAGCACTTCAGGGTCATAATCCTTTGTCGGATCTCCGAATAACTTTTCATAATCAGTTTCTTGCTCCATGTAAGGTCTGAGTATCTCAGACTCTTGATCCTCAAAGTATACATAACTGTCTGGTTCTTCGACTGCAACGACGTCTTCATCCATAGCAATATCTTTCTCATTCTCTTTGTCAGCCATACCTACAGAATTACAAGCAGGCTACCAAAACAAACATATAAGAACTTGAAAAGGACCATTGCATAAACTTGAAAACTCATAAATCAAATTCAGTTACAGTAAAATACACAACCAAATCCAATTTCTCCATATTAAACTACTTAAGCAAAAAAGTAGAACAATCAAGACCCAAGTAATCACAAAGTACATCTTTAGTTTGAACACATCGCCATTCTTGTACCGAGCCAACTGTTCTTTGAACTTAGCCAACTCATCCTTATCTTTAATGCTTTGAATTAAAGCAGGCATTACCTCTCGACAAACCGGACATCCCTGTTCTTCACCAACATCAGCCCATCTGAGGAATCCACATCCTCCAACCTATTATCGGACATCATAAGCAACAGAAGAAAGAAACTTGAGTTTCAATAACCATTAAACAGAAGAAACTTACACATCGAATATACCATCGACTAGGATTAGCTTTGGATTCTGATTGTTTGAACACTGTTTTCCCACCACACGGACATATTGTAAGGATTCTCAAAATTTTCCTAAAAATACCCGTAAGTAAAAACCCAGACCCCTAAAACCCTAAACCATATTAAAAATCAAGAAAAATAAAATTCTGGGTTCCAGGCGGGCCGCGTAAAAGACAAGCTATGTCTTACGCGGGCCGCGTCAAACATGTGCTGACCGGATAAGTGTTCCAGATCCACGTGGTGTCCAGCTGGCTAACCTACCGATGACCAATCAAGCCTACTCGTAGACTAGGCGGCCTCGCGGGCCGCGTAAAGTTCGTGTTATGGTTTACGCGGGCCGCGTGAGGTCCTAATTTTAGCTATAAATAGCTTGTTGCATGCACAGTCTGTTGGTGTCGATCAAAACTCTCAAAAACGAATTGATATTACTCTGAAGTCGAAATTACTTTCAATAATATTAACGAGGCGCTGCTCCGATACCGGGTATTAACTCGATCGCTGCTACGATTCAATGTCCGGTCGATTAAACTATCCAATGGATGTTTAAGTGCTGCCCACATTAGGGTTTATGCTTTGTCATTCGTCATTAATATGATGGATGTTTAAGTATCGCACTTTGTCATTCGTTGTGAAGGTTTTAATCTCGTGAGTTATCGTAAATGCTGTATTAGTTACTAACCGAGTTCGTGTGCATGTTATTAAATTTAGGATAAAAGGCTAATAAGTAGGCTAAGCTCTGCTCATATTAAATCTGCAATGTGAGTCATTCTCTTTTTATCAAATTTGATTTCAAAAACATGTTTACTTTCAAAGTTATAATTACAGGGATTAAGTCTTTGTAGTCACCAAATTACAGCCGGTATGTGGGGTTTTGTATACATTACTTGATAAACTTCACCATTGGACAACGAGTTAGCCAAGGGGTGATATGACCATAGTCACAGACACCATTGGACTAAGAGGTTACCGATGGATGTTCGAGTGACAAATACTGTGGGTAGTTGGTTGATATATGGAAACATTGTAATCGCTCTTAATACTGTAAATTATAACAAACGCATCGTTTTCGTAAAAAGAATGATTCACCAGTGTTTCCCGCTGACAAAACATTTTTCAAACATGTTTCAGGTGACCTGTTGTGATCCAAGAAAAGTGCCGCGAAGCACTACAAGCTTAAGGAAGTGGCTCAGTATAAAATAAAGAAACATGTTTTGTAAAATAAAGATTTCTCAGTGAAATCACACGATTGTAAATTACCGGGGTTTTATCCCGAGTTGTGAAATAAAATAATCGGGAAATTTCAGTTTTAAAAAGATCCTGAAGAAAACTTCCGCTGTTAAATAAATACCATAGGATTTTCTGTCCCGCGGCTCCTGAAACGGGTCAAACCGGGTCGGGGGCCGTGACAGAAAAAGGTGGTATCAGAGCCACTGATTTAAGCCTATTAAGTATTTAGAAATACTTAAATTTTCTTGATTCTCATTTTGTGATTATGTATTTGAATATTTGTGTACAGTATGGGTAAGCAAAAGCTTTCAAATATCTATCTTAAATTAGATAGGTCATCAAACGAGAAGGGAAGTTCATCCCAAACAAAATCCTCAAAATACTCAACAGATACTGATGAAGGAATATTTGTTCGAAAGGCACAATATGAGGAACCACTTTCTCCTAATAAAAGAAGTTTAATTATTAAGAAAAGTCAGGAGAAAATAAGGAAGTCACATCCAAAAGAAAAGAGAGTGAATCAGAAAACCCAAGAACTAAGCAGTAACCCACCATGGGAAGACGAGTTAGATGAAAAATGGACAAATCTTTATATGCTAGCCACTGTAGCAGTAAATGCAAATCTTTAAATACTCTGACTCAAGTTTTAGCACCCTTATCATCTACAATCCAGAAACCTTATTCAGTAAATAAATAAGTTTATAATAAATCCTAGTGTGTTTTAATTTCAGTTGTTTTTTTATTAGTCACACGGTATGAAATAATATTTAAAGGTTATCTATGAAATTTTGTTATAAAATTTTAACTTAGTATTTTGTATATTTTGCATATATGCTAAACAGCATGAACGACTTGTCTGAAGCTCTTCAAAATCTAAATCTCTATCTGGTGAAAATAGAGGTTTCTAGAGATTTTATTGGTTACATACCAGATATAGAAGAACCAATGGAATTCAACGTTCCACCTCCGGAAAAACCAAAGCCTAAGAAAAGGAGAAGATTTGTGGGATGGAGGCGTGTGCGTAGGAGGAAACATGCAACTAGGAAGATTCCTAAAATAGAAAATCCCTTAGATAAAGGAAAGAGGATTGAAGTCAGGGAAGGTTCTAGGAAGATGGAAATGGAGTTCGGGGAAATTTCTAGGCAAATGGAAATGGAATTTGGGGAAGGTTCTAGGCAAACCCAGATGGAAATTGGGGAAAGCTCTAGACAGATTGAGGAGTTACCATTTCAGGAGGAATTGGATCGGGTATTGGAGAGCTGTGATATCGTCAGGCCTGTCAATAATAATCTTTACCCTTATCCTGCTGAAACTCAACTTCCAATGAATTTGGAACCAGCAATCCCAGAACCTATAATCCATACCCAACCTCTAGGAATGGATGAGTGGTGGACCAATGATTGGCAGTTCCAAAACCTGCTCAACAGTCCTTATTCCTTTCTCCCTCAGTTCGACCCAGAACTTATACCAAACCCACCAATGAGCAATGAAAATTTAGCTGAACTCCGCCACTTTGGCGAGGAACTGGTGGATGCAGGAAATAGGATCAGGGAAGTAGGAGAACAGATCTCCTGGAAATACGACGAGAGGGAACGTCGTTACTAAAATACCAACTGACGAGGGATTTGTGATTGTATAATAATAAAAGTAAATTATAATCTTGTAAAATAACCTAAAATAAAACTTTGTAAGATAAATGGTGTGTATTGACGCATATTATAATATATATAAAAAAGGAATCAAGAAATCGATAGTTTTGGCTATATGTGTGTTGTGAAATTTGTATGATTGTTTTGTGTATAATTATTATTTATTCCATACTAATAAATTATATATATTAATTATCAGATGAAAAATGCTAATAATGAACCAGTTAACGAGGTTAATCAATCTGAGCAACATCCGGAGGATCAATTTATGACTAGACAAGATATAGAAAATATCGTTGCTCAGGGAATAGCCAATGCTATTCCAGCAATACTTGCTGCTGCCCAGAAACCTGTTGAACCTCAACAAATCATTCCTAGCAAACGTATTTCTGAAGATAACTTTAGTAATAGCGTAAACGGAGGCGGTAATCATACTAATCACGATAATGATCCACTGCAAGCTCCGCTCCCTAAGAAAATGAAAGCTGCAACACCTGGTTGCACTTACAAAGAATTTCTTGCTTGTAAACTCGTTGAATTTGCAGGCAATGAAGGAGCAACTGCAGCACTGCGTTGGTTAGAGAAAACCGAGGCAGTGATTACAATAAGTAAATGTGCCAAGGACGACAAGGTCATATACGCGTCAAATCTTTTCAAAGAAGCGGCGCTAGAATGGTGGAATACAATACTTCAAGCCAAAGGAAGGAGTATGGCCTATGCCATGAACTGGGAATAATTTAAGAGTCTTGTAGAAAGAAAATTTTGTCCCGAATATGAAAAAGATCAAATGGCGAATAAGTTCCTAAATCATAGGATGATGGGTGTAGGTTGTCGCGGGTATACTTCGACATTCTTTGAATATGCTAGAGTGGTGCCAACACTGGCTTCGCCAGAACCGGTTCTCATTTCTCGCTATATTTGGGGGTTGATTGGCGAAATCCATAATATCGTTAAAGCTGCGAGACCTCATACTATTGACGATGCGGTAGAATTAGCTAACACCCTAACTGACGAACTGGTACGCACAAGAGATGAAAACAGGAAAAAGGAACTGGCTCAAAAAATTACCCAAGGATTTCGTACGGGTAATAACAACAGTTTCAAGAGAAAAGGAACAGGGCAATCTTCAACTTTGCCGTTTTGCAGAAATTGCAAAAAGAAACATTATGGAAGATGTAATGTAATTTGCAACTTTTGCAAAGCCATAGGACATCGCGAAGAAGACTGCAGAAAGAAAACAAGAATCTGCTATAATTGTGGAGAAACATGACATTTTAAGACAGAATGCCCTAAGTTGGTTAAACCAGCAGACAATAAAGCTAAACCAGCCGACAGAACTACCAAGAAGAATGCTCGTGCATTCCAATTAACTACTCAGGAGGCATAACTCATTCCAGATGTGATAGCTGGTACGTTCTTAGTTCACAACATTTACGCAAAAGTATTATTTGACTCTGGTGCGAACCAAAGTTTTATAAATACTTCATTTTGCCAAGCTCTTAACTTACCCTTAACCAACCTTAGGCAGATTTTTATAGTTGAAACGGCAGACGGAAATTCTATCAAAATAGATAAGGTTTTGAAAAAGGAAAATATAGAACTTTCAGGTCATAAATTTCATGCAAACCTATTGCCAATGAATTTAACTGGATTCGATGTCGTATTAGGAATGGATTGGTTAGTAGCCAACCATGCTCGAATCCTTTGTGATAAAAATTCTATAGAGATTCAGGCACCTACTGGGGAAGTAATCATGATTACAGGAGATAAATAACGTAAACCCATGAAGTTCATATCAGTAATGAAAGTTGCAAATTATGAACGAAAGCAAGGAATAGTATATATGATTTCAGTAATCATTAGTACTAAGGGTAAATAACTTAAGGAAATTCCTGTAGTCTCAGAATACCTAGATGTATTCCCAGAAGAGTTACCAGGATTACCACCAGATAGGGAAGTAGAATTTAGAATTCATCTAATTCCAGGAACTATACCGATAGCCAAGGCACCTTATCGGTTAGCACCCACAGAAATGTTAGAACTGAAAAAGCAATTAGATGAATTACTAAGTAAAGGTTTCATACAACCTAGTTCATCCCCTTGGGGAGCACCAGTGTTGTTTGTGAAAAAGAAGGATGGTTCGATGAGAATGTGTATTGATTATAGAGAACTGAATAAGGTTACAATTAAGAATCGATACCCATTACCTAGGATTGACGATCTTTTCGATCAACTTCAAGGAGCTAGATATTTTTCTAAGATCGACTTACGCTCCGGATACCATCAATTGAAGGTACAAGAAGAAGACATACCTAAAACTGCTTTCAGAACTAGGTATGGTCATTACGAGTTTACAGTCATGCCCTTCGGATTAACGAATGCACCTGCCGCATTCATGGACATGATGAATCGAATCTGTAAACCGTACTTGGATAAATTTGTAATTATTTTCATCGACGATATACTTATTTATTCCAAAAGTCCGGACGAGCATTGTCAGCACTTGCATGCACTATTAACGTTGTTAAGAAAAAGAAAAGTTTACGCCAAATTCTCGAAGTGTGAATTTTGGTTGCAAGAAGTGTAATTCCTAGGACACATGGTAAATCACGAAGGTATTCATGTAGATCCTGCTAAGATAGAGGCAATTACCAAATGGAAGGTTCCGCAATCCGCAATGGAAATTAGAAGTTTTATAGGTTTAGCCAGATATTATAGACGGTTTATTAAGGATTTTTCCAAGATAGCTGTACCATTAACTAAGCTAACCTGTAAAGCAGTTAAGTTTGAATGGGGACCTAAGCAAGAAGAAGCTTTTAGGATTCTAAAGCAAAAGTTAACAAATGCCCCAATTCTAGTTTTGCCAGAAGGAACCGAAGATTTTGAAGTTTACTGTGATGCTTCAAAACTAGGATTAGGATGTGTGCTAATGCAACGCAAGAAGGTAATTGCGTATGCTTCAAGACAATTGAAAAAGCACGAAGAAAACTATACGACTCATGATTTAGAATTAGGAGCCGTAATTTTTGCTCTTAAAATTTGGAGACATTATCTGTACGGAAGTAAATTTACTGTCTATACAGATCACAAAAGTTTAAGATATATATTTGGGCAAAAAGAATTAAACATGAGGCAAAGGAGATGGATGGAAATCCTAAGTGACTACGACTGTGATATTTAGTATCACGAAGGAAAAGGCAAATGTAGTTGCAGATGCCTTAAGTCGTAAGTACCATGAGAAACAAAGACGAGTTCGTACTCTTAGGTTAAATCTACAGTTAGATTTAAGGGAACAACTAAAGCATTTTCAAGAAACAGCAATCTAGGATGATGCTGAAGGAATGAAAGGAAGAACAAAAGAATTAGAACAAGGAGCTGATGGAATTTGGAGATTCCACAAAAGAAGAATTTGGGTACCTAAGCAGGGAGAATTAAGAAATAAGATTTTAGAGGAAGCCCATAAATCTAGGTATACCATGCACCCTGGAAACAATAAGATGTACCAAGATTTAAGAAACAACTTTTGGTGGATAGGAATGAAAAAGGACATAGCTCGATATGTTTCTAAGTGCCTTACTTGCTCACAAGTTAAAGCAGAACACCAGAAACCTTCAGGTCTACTACAACAATTAGAAATGCCTGTATGGAAATGGGAACTCATAACAATAGATTTTGTTACTAAGTTACCCAAAACCAGAAAAGGTAATGATGCGATTTGGGTAATTGTGGATCGATTAACCAAATCAGCTCACTTTCTACCAATGAAAGAAATCTTTAGCATGGAAAGATTGGCAAAGTTGTATGTAGATGAAGTAGTATCTTTACATGAAGTTCCACTCTCTATTGTATCAGATAGGGATAGTCGTTTCACTTCCCATTTTTGGACAAGTTTCCAAAAAGCAATGGGAACCCGACTGAATTTAAGTACAGCATATCATCCTCAGACCGACGGACAAAGTGAAAGGACAATCCAAACTCTGGAAGACATGCTCAGAGCATGTGTGATAGATTTTGATGGAAATTGGGACGACCATTTACCTTTAATTGAATTCTCCTATAACAATAGTTATCATGCAAGCATCGAAACTGCCCCATTCGAAGCATTGTATGGAAGAAAATGCAGAACTCCAGTTTGTTGGGCAGAAATAGGAGAAAGTCAATTATCAGGTCCTGAGATAGTGCAAGAGACGACCAACAAGATTACTCAAATCAAGGAAAGGTTGAAGACGGCTCGAGATCGCCAGAAGAGTTATGCAGACAATAGACGGAAGCCATTGAAATTCCAAGTAGGAGACAAAGTACTATTGAAAGTTTCTCCTTGGAAATGAGTAGTCCGATTCGGTAAGAAAGGAAAGCTAAGTCCAAGATACGTAGGACCATTTTCAGTAATCCAACGTATAGGACCGGTTGCTTATCGGTTACAACTACCAGAAGAATTAGTTGGAGTACATGATGTATTTCATATATCCAATCTCAAGAAATGCCTATCAGACGAATCTTTGGTAGTACCTCTCCAAGATTTAGAGGTAAACAAAAAGTTAAAATTTGTTGAGAAACCTCTTCAGATAGAAGACAGAAAGATAAAGTTTCTCAAACACAAACGGTTAGTACTTGTCAAGGTCAAGTGGGATTCAAAGAGAGGACCCGAATATACTTGGGAGCTGGAATCGGAGATGAAGCGAAAGTATCCTCACTTATTCCAATGAATCTCGAGGACGAGATTTTAAATAAGATGGGGAGGATGTAAGGACTCTCAAAATTTTCCTAAAAATACCCGTAAGTAAAAACCCGGACCCCTAAAATCCTAAACCATATTAAAAATCAAGAAAAATAAAATTCTGGGTTCCAGGCGGGCCGCGTAAAAGACAAGCTATGTCTTACGCAGGCCGCGTCAAACATGTGTTGACCGGATAAGTGTTCCGGATCCACGTGGTGTCCAGCTGGCTAACCTACCGATGACCAATCAAGCCTACTCGTAGACTAGGCGGCCTCGCGGGCCGCGTAAAGTTCGTGTTATGGTTTACGCGGGCCGCATGAGGTCCTAATTTTAGCTATAAATAGCTTGTTGCATTCACAGTCTGTTGGTGTTGATCAAAACTCTCAAAAACGAATTGATATTACTCTGAAGTCGAAATCACTTTCAATTATATTAACGAGGCGCTGCTTCGATACCGGGTATTAACTCGATCGCTGCTATGATTCAATGTCCGATCGATTAAACTATCCAATGGATGTTTAAGTGCTGCCCACATTAGGGTTTATGCTTTGTCATTCGTCATTAATATGATGGATGTTTAAGTATCGCACTTTGTCATTCGTTGTGAAGGTTTTAATCTCGTGAGTTATCGTAAATGCTGTATTAGTTACTAACCGAGTTCGTGTGCATGTTATTAAATTTAGGATAAAAGGCTAATAAGTAGGCTAAGCTCTGCTCATATTAAATCTGCAATGTGAGTCATTCTCTTTTTATCAAATTTGATTTCAAAAACATGTTTACTTTCAAAGTTATAATTACAGGGATTAAGTCTTTGTAGTCACCAAATTACAGCCGGTATGTGGGGTTTTGTATACATTACTTGATAAACTTCACCATTGGACAACGAGTTAGCCAAGGGGTGATATGACCATAGTCACAAACACCATTGGACTAAGAGGTTACCGATGGATGTTCGAGTGACAAATATTGTGGGTAGTTGGTTGATATATGGAAACATTGTAATCGCTCTTAATACTGTAAATCATAACAAACGCGTCGTTTTCGTAAAAAGAATGATTCACCAGTATTTCCCGTTGACAAAACCTTTTTCAAACATGTTTCAGGTGATCTGTTGTGATCCAAGAAAAGTGCCGCGAAGCACTACAAGCTTAAGGAAGTGGCTCAGTATAAAATAAAGAAACATGTTTTGTAAAATAAAGATTTCTCAGTGAAATCACATGATTGTAAATTACCGGGGTTTTATCCCGAGTTGTGAAATAAAATAATCGGGAAATTTCAGTTTTAAAAAGATCCTGAAGAAAACTTCCGCTATGAAATAAATACCACGGGATTTTTTGTTCCGCGGCTCCTGAAACGGGTCAAACCGGGTCGGGGGCCGTGACACATATGATGTCTGAAGCTTGAGTTTTGCTCATGGTCTCCTTGGATCGCAGCACAAAGGAAGAAGATGAAGACATGTTCAGCGAATTTGGGGGTCGATTGAAGAACACAATGAAAACAACGAATTTAGGGCAGACAATTTAGGGCTTGAAGCTCTTAAATGAGGAAGAGGAAGACGTTGGGGGGAAATTTGGACATTTCATCACTCACTAACGGAAACATTAACGTTGACATGGTCCGGGGGGTAAACATGCGACATAACCCCAAACGTTGGGGGGTAAAATTGCAATTATTTTCTTAGGGGGGTAGACATGCCAATCACCCTAAACCCCATGGGGTAAAATTGCAGTTTACTCAAAAAACTATATCCTGTCTGAATCTACGATTATATAACTTCATATAAAAAAATATATCCTTATCGTTCGTTTAAACTTTGATAATCCATAATCAAAGTAAAAAGTGGATAAGGTTATCGTTTATCTATTTTGATTCTAATACGTGCTATAGGTGTCATGGTATTTGAGTTTACGACATACAAAACTATTTCATTATTGTTCGTTTAACTTTCAAAGTAGTAAACCAACACATCAAAACTCAATCCTTCACTATTATCATTATCAACATATGTTATCTTACCATTTAGGTACTCCCTTCCTAGGTAATCCAAAAATTGACCTCCATGATAAACGTTAAATGTACATAACTTTGATTGATCGACTGTAAACATTAATAAACAACTGATCCAGTGAATTTGAATGACAAATTGCTTGGAGAAATCAATTTTATACAACAAAAAACTTATGGTTTAAATCATCAAGATCAATGTGATCATCTTACCCATGAATTCACCAATACATATCTGCCATTACTTGTATCGATCGACTGATGCATGAAGAACGAAGGAAATTAGGGGTTTCTCTGGGGTATGGAATTACAGACGAGAAACGATATGGGGGTCGCAACAAGAAATTTTATATATTGGGGATTTTTAGTGCAAAGTTACTAATTTACCCTTCATACAAACGGTCAAAGTCGGCCAATCTAACAAAAGTTAGGCTGGAGGACGTAATGTGTAGTTATGGGTGTGAATTTCTGACACGACCAAAAAACAAGACATGAACCTAACATGAAATTCGTGGGTTTATGTTTAGTCTAAACTGGTTCGGGTCAGTTTCAGGTTGAACCCGTGAACTCGTTTAGCTAAATGGGTCATGTTCGGGTCAACCCGTTTAACCCATTTATAGTATATCTTATTTGTATACAATATGTTTTATGTCATAAATTATTCTGGGTGTATATTTTATACATAATTGTAACTTAAAAAGAAAGATTGACATAAAATTTTATAATTAAAATAAAATTGTATTATATACATTTGTGTTTTTTTAGTAAAATTATAATTTTAATATATTAATTTGTGTTTTTTTAGTAAAATTTTATTTGTAATATATTAATTTGCAAATTTTTTTTTTGAAAATTCGGGTTGAACAGGTCGTGTTCTGGTCAACCCGCTAATATTCTGGTCGTGTTCGGATTCATATGTACCCGACCTGTTTAGCATCCCTATGTGTAGCGCTTCCACAAGATAAGGGACTCAACAAACAAAATTTTTAGAATAAGGTCGCAGCTTGATACCGAGTTCTTTCTTCATAAGTGCAAATTGCAGTTTACTTTTTGAACAACCTAAACTTGTAACAACTCACTAACATGGCAAAGTAGTTGACAAAGGAAGAACTTTTAACCAAAAAAAAAAACTAGAATAAATAGGCTTGGGTTAGCTACACCTTAAAAACCCAATAACTCAACAAATGAAGTAAACACAAATAAAAGGGCCCAATATATAAAATCTGAGTTAAAATTAGGTATCTTCTTCTTCTGTGTAATACTGTTACTGTTCTTTCATCTTTGCCACAGCCGCCGGCTAGGACGACGGGAAATAAACCACTCATCTTCTTTCATACAAATTGCACCAAATCCTACGCACTCCAACGTTCCTTGGCTCCACCACCATGGCTGCCGTCGAGGAGTACACAGACACCCTCAACTTAAAGGTAGCTGAGCTACTGAAAGAAGTCCAACTCGATTACTCATCATTAACCACTAAAACCGTTGATGATGCTGTTTTATCTATCAAAGAATGCATCAATAAAATCCCCGAAGATACACAGGTCCTTAAACCCTAAACCCTAGACCTCAAGTTTGCATTTTTTAATGAATTATAATTATTTAAATACAGGAAACTAATTTGTTGTTTTTGTGAATTTGGTAGGTTACGGCTGATTTGGCGCCGAAATTTGTTAGAGATATTGGTGCAGACAAAGTTGAGTTTAGGTTTAAGCGGCCAAAATCGATTCAAATTGGTGGAAGTTATTCGTTTCATTGTGTGGTGAAGCCTGATGTGAATGTTGATCTTTACATTCAATTGCCCAAGGTAATTTTTATATATTGGTGCTGATACTAATTACGAAGTAGTGGTTGTGAGTTCATGTGATGTACTGCTGGAGAAAGTAATATGCATAAGTATGTTAAGTTGATAGGACTATAGGAGAGATACATTTTGTCATTGAATGTTTATAATATTTGGGTTTAGTATGTCGATATGTTGTAGAGATGCCGATCAAATGTAACCATAATTAGCTCTATCTATGGCAAAGTTTGTGTTAATTCAATATGTCGAGTTCTAGGTGCAACACTAGATGGGCTCATAGTAGTTAAAGCACATACAAGCCGCTAAGGACTGCACGGCGCAAAACCAGGGCACAACAGCACAATAAAAAGTATATAATAGGCATAAAAATTATGGTTTGATACTATTGTACAAATCTAATAATAAAAACACTGTTTTCTTTCAAACTGAAGTCGAAAAAAGAATTTGGTTTTAAAGTACACATCGCTTTATGTGAAGAAATTTGGGAAGCAAGATGGCTATAAAGGGGAGACAAGTCAAAATAAGGAACCATACGATTGGTTCAGGTCCGTTCAAGCTGGTGAAGCCTGGTTTAGGCTTGTGATAGTCCTGTACAAGCTGATTCAATCCAGTTTAGGACGGTTTGGTGCATGGATTGACTGAAATCTGAAGCGTTCACTTGGGGGTTCGCCTTGCATCTGTTTGAAGTGACTAGGTCTCGCCTTTTAATTGACAGCTATGAGTTAAGCTTTAGGATTGCAGAGAAATGAGAACTGTAGTGGACACAAGGAGATCATAACATAATGTAGATAATCAGCTTAGCTCACCTCTAATGTTTCTTATGACAGAATAATCAACCTCCATAAATTGTTTCTTTGATTTCCAGGAAACATATGATAGCAATCATACAATATTCAATATTCAATATCCTGAGATTGATCAAGAAAAAATGATTAATCAGTGGCAGAAAACTACAGTAAGGTGGTAACTGAAATAGGATAAAGATGCTAATATTTTGTATATAAGTAGTATATTTGTAAGATTGTAATTTTTATTTTTTAATTAGTTCTGTTTCACATTCTATGGTGTTTGGGTTTCAGGAGTGCTTCCATGAGAAAGACTTCTTGAATCATCGGTACCATGGAAAAAGATGCCTGTATCTCTGCATTATTAAGAAGTATCTGGAATCTTCTTCTATAGCTCAAAAAGTAGAATGGTCCTTCTTTCAAAACGAGGCCAGAAAACCTATTCTTGTTGTCTATCCTGGTCAGTAACTTGATTTACACAATTCTTTTAATGGCAACTCTGTGTGTAATACTAACTTATCTGAAAGAAATATATATATTTTTTTGTATACTGTAGCTGTGAAGTCTGCTGGACTTCCAGGACTTTCTGTAAGGTTAATTCCAACAGCAGAATCTCGTTTTAATGTCCAAAAGTTGAACATAGAGCGCAACAATCTTCATACCTTGAGCGAAGGTAGCACTTATTATTATTTGAATACATCTTAAATCCTTTATACCTTTTATCCATTTGAATTTTGTGAATACTCTCAAGTAATTAATTTATGGCTCTTAAGGTGTTTCTGAGGCTACACCTATGTACAACAACAGTGTATTGGAGGACATGTTTATGGAACAAGGGGCAGAATTTATTAAAACGACATTTACAGGATGGAAGGCTTTACAGGAGGCTTTAGTTTTGCTTAAGGTATGATGACATTCCATGTGAATTTTAAACTGTTAATACACCGTACCCATGATATTGTGAACAAAATTTAGGTTTATTTTATTGATTTAGGTATGGGTTCGACAAAGAAGTTCTTTGAACACTCATGATTCAGTAAATGGGTACCTTATCTCGATCATAATGGCATACCTTGCTTCAGAATCTGGTAAAGCTCGTCTTAACAAGGCAATGACAGTAATGCAGATCTTTCGTATCACATTGGACTTTATTGGTATGTGTGTTTCTTAAAAATGTTTTGTAATAGATTATAACCTTTAGGGTGTTATTTGCAATGACCGTAAAACTGTAAAAGTTATATTGTTAATATACTGTTTATTGGGTTTGGCAGCCTCTTCTAAGTTGTGGGGCAACGGGATTTTCATCAAGCCTCAGGGAGGAAGTGATATGTCTAAGGAGGTATGCTATTGCCATTGGCATTCTCATTTTTTTGATTTTTTGTTATTTTATATATGTATCAAAGTTGCTGAATACTTGACTTTTTTTATTTTGCAGGAAAGAAAGAAATATGTAAAGTATTTTCCTGTGGTTTTATGTGATTTATCAGCTCATTTCAATTTAGCGTACCGAATGACAATGGGTGGTTTGAATGAGGTATCTATGGTTATCAGGATAACCTTCGTTATATGTTCTACAAAGACAAAAGGCATTTCTCTTTTCTCCACTGTTTTTATTTTACTTTTATACTTTTTTGTATTTCAGCTTCAAGCAGAGGCTGCTTTGGCACTTAGGTGTATCGATAAATGTAAAGAGGGGGGTTTTGTTGAGCTATTTATGACCAAGGTTGACTTTCCTGCTAAATTTGACTATTGTATGAGGTAATGCGATCATCACTGACATAGTCTACTTATTTGGAAAATTTTGTTAACATATTATATATGTGTTTATATAGATTAAACTTGAAGGGGAAGACTGAAGTCTCTGCACAAGGGTTCTGTTTGGATAATGAATGCTGGAGACTATATGCGGACAAGGTACATTCTTTGCTTAAAGAAGGCTTAGGAGACAGAGTAAAGTCTGTACGTGTGACATGGCAGAATGCAACATCAACACGGTGTATCAAGGATGTATGTGATTTCATGTTTGTGAATATATGGCATGTTTTCATATGCATTCAAACTACTGACGAAATTTGAAATTTTAGGGTTTAGCAGAGCTTGACAAAGAGCCGTTAACGGTTGGAATTTCTCTCAGCTTGCCAGATGCATATGATCAGTACACTAGGGGTCCGTTTTTTGGGAATAAAGAAGAGGCAAGTGTTCTTGCATGTTAATCTTATACTTATACATGTGTCTGTTGATACATACTACTAGTATTAACTTTTATCTACAGGCGTTGAAGTTTCGGAAGTTTTGGGGAGATGTGGCCGAGTTGTACCAATTTAAAAGTGGTACAAGGGAATGCGTTTGTAAGTAATGTGCTTCCAATTGTTACCACTTTTTAGGCTTTTTTATATTTTTTTATATTTTTACTGTTTTTTTATATATATATTTTATTTTCATAGTCTGGGAGTGTAAGCCTGCAAAGAGATATCTTATCATAAAAAACGTCACCGAGTATGTGCTTAAGCGACATCTATCCTTGGCAGAAGATAAGATTATGCATGCTGTTGATCAACTTGATTTCTCATTGGCTTGTGAAGGTGGAGGTATTTTAAAGAGTTATTTCATACACCATTTGTAGATCTGTTGGTACTTTTTAGAGACAAATATTACATATTTACATGTAATTTTCTTGGATTTAAGTGATTGAAGTTCATCATGCAATACAGATCTGGCTTCTGATGGAAGTTTGCTTGAAAGTTTCGGTACCCTATCTAAGCGTCTACGTCTTCTGAGTGATGTTCCTTTGGCAATCTCCAGTGTGCAGCCCCTGGACTCAGGTTTAATACTATCTGTTGAGTAGTTATATTAGTTTGTAATCTAATAAAGACACTAAACATTGAGACCACTTGCATACAATTAATTAGAGACTGAATATTGAGACACTTGCATATGGTTGATTAGAGACTAAATACTGAGACCACTTGCATTCAGTAATTGTTATTCGAATATATTAGTATGGCCATGTTTATCTTGATCCAGTATTGTTAGATAAAGCTATCTAATAGGTTGTAACTTGTAAGCATTAATACACACTTCACATCAGTTTCAAACCTGTTTGTCCCATTTGGCATGTTTCCTTTTTAAGCAAATATTTTGAAATTTACGCATTTGACGTAAAAAATAACATGAAAACTTGCCACCTGTATGCACTATGCACATGTGTTATTCAATCATCAATAAGTTAAATTTTATATCTTACGCACTATTTTTACGTATATATACAGCTTTCCGCCACACATCAGTTTTTCCTCCTCGACCTCATCCATTGGCTAATGGAACCAAAGCTGGAAATAGAATTAGCTCAACCTGTTTACCATCAATGGAAGTTATGATTCAGGTATGTTAGGTGTTGAATTCGAAGTTGTCAGTTAATAATTGCAGCAATTTATGGACTTAGTTCTTCTTTATACTGTAGTTGGAAGGTTCAGGGAACTGGCCGATGGATGATGCGGCAATTGAGAAAACTAAAGCTGCGTTCCTGCTTAGAATTGGAGAGTGGTAAGTTGATACATTATGTGTTCGTTAATTTTCTAGTAAAAGTATTGTTTCTGATTGTGTTGCAATAATAATTAATAGCCTTGAGAAGGATTATGGAATGAAATGGTGCCCTTCAGAGGAAGGTGTGGATGTTTTCTTGTCTGGATATGTGTTCCGCCTCAAAATTTTGCATGAAAGGGGTCTCGACTTGTTAAATGGACAAGGTAAGAACAAAGTTTCTTTATCATAAAAAAAGAAAAAAATCAATGAACACTGATTAGGTTGAAATAGGGGTGCAAACGAGCCGAGCCGAGCTCGATTAACATATGAAGCTCGAGCTCGAGCTCGTTGGTAGTTTCTCAAGATCGAGCTTGGCTCGTTTATTATCTATTAATTAATTAATATATTATATAAAAATAACATAAATAATAGACTCATTTAGGCTCGTGAGCTCGATGAGTGAAGCTCGGGCTCGTTTACTAAACAAGCTTATTTTTAGGTTCGGGCTCGGTTCGTAAACAAGTTTAAATAAGCTTGGCTTGGCTCGTTTACTAGACCACTTTAAATAAGGGGTAAATGTTATATTTTAATAAAACTAATATTACACTAAGGCTCGATGAGCCTGACGAGCTTCACATGCTAGGCTCGAGCTCGGGTGAGCTTTATTTTAGGCTCAAGCTCGGCCCGGGATCGATAAGGCTCGGCTCATTTCGAGCTTTTTTTCAAGCCGATCTCAAGCAGCTCGCTAGTCGCTCGGCTCGTTTGCACCCCTAGGTTGAAATGGGTCGTTAGGGTATGGGTGGGGTGGGGTTGACCCAGAGTCGAGCCTTTTTCGTTTTTATTTTTATAAATAGTAGAAAACACTTTTAATGCAATATTATTGTGGATCTTTGAATTAAAAAACCAAGAAGGTTGTATGCATTAAAATTAGAATTCAAGTGACTTGCAACCTACTTTATATGTTCCCTTTAGCTTAAGTTTCTTTTTATTTCACTTCATATAAAAGACAAATATGTAAATGTGTTGAAAATGTGACCCTTAATAATTATGTTCCAATATTAAATGATACGTGTTCTTTCTAATGCAGCTGAGAGTTACCAAGTAAAAAGGGTTTCCCCAACAGACAAATATCTATTTCTGAGAAGTCAGCATTCGAGCATGATTAATGGTCTTGCCGGCCGCTATCCGTTATATGGACCAGTTGTTCAGTAAGCATTTTTTAACATTAAACTCCAATCCCAGTTTTGTCTCAGATCTGAAAACAAAGGACTAAATTGATAAGTCTTGTTTTTTTTTTTACTTTTAACTTTGTTTATTACCATGAAGGTTGGCAAAACGATGGGTCGCTGCGCATCTCTTCTCAGCTTCTATCATGGAGGAAGTAATTGAGCTTGTGGTTGCATATATTTTTCAGAAGGCGTTGCCATTTTCTGCTCCTTGCTCACGAATTTCCGGATTTTTAAGGTTTCATCTCTTCTTTTAGTTATCGTTTGGCTTCACTTGTAAAGTGTATATTGAGATACATTTGGTAAACAGATTTCTGAGACTATTATCTGAACATGACTGGATGTTTACTCCTATGATTGTTGATATAAATGAGGATATGACGCCCGATGATGAAAAAGAGATCAATGTAAGTCATTTACTGAGTGCCAAACTTCATTATTTATCTGGCTAATCGTGGGAGAATAAATTAGTAGGCACGATCTTTAACATTTTACAGGATAAATTCTCGTTAAGTAGAAAAGCTTATGAAGAAGGGACGGGAAGTATAATATCTGCCATGTATGTAGCCACAGCTTATGATAAGGGATCTGAAGCATGGACCAGCTCATCTCCAAGCATAACAGTGAGTGTTTCTTCTCAATAATTGTGGTTGCATACCACTTAGTTTTATAAATCTATCATTGTAGAAGCAAGCTTATTTCTTGTGAGATGCGATTTCATAAATATTTTCAACTTTTTATGTGATAGGAGCTCAAAAGATTGGCTGCCTATGCTAAAAGCAGTTCAAACTTGCTGACTAAACTCATTATGCAAGGTCAGCAAGATTCGTACGGATGGGAGGTGAGCTCGACTGATTTAATCAACCAGTTCTTTATTCTGGGCAAAAATTGAATTTATTGTTAACATCACTGAACATACTGTGCGATCCACAGTGCATCTTTCGGACTCCATTGAACAATTATGATGCAGTCATTCTTCTTCATAGAGACAAACTGCCTCACCCTGAGCGTCTTCTCTTTCCATCTGAACTTAATCAAGGTATAGTTTATCTTCTGAAATATTAGAGGAAGCAATTTTAACCGATTTTCTTGTAGATGGGTCGATTTGGATAATGTCACAACTCCAACGGGATCTAATGGGCCAAGTTTAAAAACTAAACTATAAACATAATTGGTCGAGCATGTCAATTGGTTTAAAAGTCACCAAACAAGTCGTCATTCTTTTTAATCGTTTTATTTAAACAACTTATTACTTCGCTTATGTTGTAATACAATTTACATTAATAATATATAACAGCAAAAAAGAATTCAGATAGAAAAGTACCTTTTTGACCCCAAACCCATTTTGACTCCCACACATTTATCACCTCTATACAACACAAGTATTTCTCATCAGAAACATGTACTATGCAGGAAAACTTGTGGCACAAGGAAATGCAAGCAAGAGTTTTCAGCCTTACTTGTTGACCAAGGGTAGCACAAAGGATCTTCAAGCTCAGTTATATATCAACTTTGATCCATTGATGTGTTATGTAAAAGATTTGGAGGCAAGTAAACACTTTTCTGCATGATGGTTACTTCGTGCTTATAACTAATCAATACGCCATCCATTGTTATTGCAGAGTGCTTTTCCCAACACATTCAAGTTGTGGTATGATTCTTTCGGTGGAGATGCCATTGGTCTTACATGGGAAAAAGAGAACTTGAAGGTATTCAATCTTTTAACCCATCTTCATTGTATTAGCTATCGATTTGAAGTAGTAACATTTATTTATACTTATGTTAAACATTTGTGAACTGTGAATTGATTATTGTCATATTTTTACAGAAGAGGAAACGAGATGGCGAAGTCACAAAAAACGTGTTGGATACGCTGAAAGATGTTGGTAAAACTGGAAAAGGTTTTGTGAAGAGTGTACATTTGCTGAAAGTGCCAAAGTAGAGCAGATACCACTTACCACACCAACAACATAATGTTGTACCAGTTTTGAGATGTTACCGACGTGTAGTGTCAGGTGACATGACACATCATTGAGTGAAAGGTGTCTAACTAGCAGCCTCAATTTTGATTTTGAGGTGTTACTCATGTGCCAGATGATATGAATTATTTATAACTTATGGATATTGTATATTCTTTTCTTCTTGCCGGTTACGAGGACTCTATTGTTATAGAAATTTTGCTTTTGTTCCTACCGTATAAATTTAAGGTATTAATTGACCATCTAAATAGTCTTTTTGTGAAAAGGTATATTTTAAAATGAAAGAACATGCAATGTTACAATAGGCGGTTTTAGATGTTCGTTTTGTAGGCGAAACTGCAAATGCGTACTTTGTGAAAGTCCATTGATGAAGATACCGATGTGTGCCTTATTCGGTTAACCCATGAAGTACCCACGAAGTCCATGCATCTGCATTGCAATTAGTTTGTTTCCTTTATGTTGCATGTTTTTAGTTATGATAGTGGTGTTAGTGGTAGTATTGGTTATTTATTTTTAGGGTTATATAAAGCCATTTATGTTTCTAAGTTGTTAGGATGCATGAATATGAATCAAGTCTTTTCCAAAAATCTTCAAGTTCTCTTGAGTTTCTTATCTAATTTCTTTGGATTAATTGGTTAATGATTCGGTTCGTAACAATATTGATATGAACCAATCGGATTTGTGATAAATAATCCGTTGAGTGGATTAACCTCAAAAGAAAATAGCAGGAAGCAAGATTTGAGATAACTCTCTTTTAATATTTTTCATTCATAATAAAACATTAAACACAAATACCTTTTTATAGGCTTACAAAAAGAATTAAACTACTATCACCACTAATCCCACTACTCATTCTAACTTATCTACGTACGTGAAATAAGGACATGAAATTACAAACTAAACAAAGGAAAATTGCATAACTAAAGGTGCATGAAAGTGGGTTTTGTGAGAACGTGCTAGGAGATCGTGGGGTCACATTGGCACGTATCAGATACGTCTTTGTTTTAATGATAAACATTATTGGTCACACACACACACCCACAAACACGAAAGAATCTTTACTTTTTATGTTAAAAACCTGACATTGACATTGACAATATCCTATGTAGTGTTTTTAAATCAATACATACACAATGTTCTTGCAGTTTTCATACTTATCTACTTCCGATTTGGTTCTATGTTAAGCAACACTTCTCTAATATTTACCTTCATCTAAAAACTATAACTTAAACTCAGTCCTACATTTTATCATGTGTTACATAATTTAGATCAAAGACATAAGATAATACACCTAAAGATATTTGAACCTAAAAATGAAATCAAATATTCGCTATAAGAACAACTCAAATTAAAAATTATATGATGATTTTATACTTAGTGGTGATTTAGTGGCTTCCGATAAAAATGGTGTAAATTCAAATTGTTTCAATTATAAGGTTAGACTGTATTCAGGTGTAATTTATTGTTCAAAACTTTTTTTTTTGAAACATAAACTTCACTAGAAACACACAACCCACAAAACGAGGCAACCAACCACAAAACCAGCTTACATAATTACAAAATTACACCACTCGGTCCAAGAAACGAAGCTACCTTTAAACCTACTACTAATCTAAAGAAAACCTATCACTTTCACTTCTCTAATAATATCTTCAACCCGCACTTGCTTGTTTTCAAACCTGAGACCATTCCTAGCACGCCAAATACTCCAACACGTAATAATCACAATCCCATGGAAAACCTCCCTAGCCAGTAGCCACCCCTATCAAGCCTACGTGGTTGTAAAGCTCCAAAAGATCTCTAAACGAGCATACATGGAATGGAGCCACTTTACACCGCTTACTCACATGGTGCCACACCACGGAAGCGATAATGCAAGACGTGAACAAATGTTCATCCGATTCATCATTGGACTTGCAAAGAGGACAAGTAACATCTTCCACTTCAATATTTCTCTTTCTAAGCGCCAAACTCTTAAGAATCCTCCCCATTTCGGCCCTTCACGCGAACACATTACAATTCACTGGGAACCACTTACACCACTTCATCACATATTGTTCAAAACTTTAATTAATAAATAATTTTTAAGTATATGTTTTGTATGTATTTTGAAAATAAAATAATCATGGGTGAGATCCCTTTTCTGAATATAGAGGGTGTTTGGGGTTGAGTTTTGAAGAAGATTTTTAGATTATTGAGTTTTGAAATCGTAAATAATCAGTTTTGAGTGTTTGGGTAAAAAAAAAATAAAAAAAATGATTATTTGCGTTTATAAAGTTACAAAACACAGTTTTCCAAAAGCAGATCTCCCCCTACTACAACAAAACGCAGTTTTCCAAAAATTGATTATTTGCGTTTAGAAAAGGATTTTCACTTGTTTATTTTTTTTAAATATATATTTACCAAACACTCAAATAGTTGATTATCTGATTATTGTGATATCAAACAACATAATCAAATCCAAACACTATCTTTCAACATCACATTTTGTTACAGTTAATTATCTGATTCTAATTATTCAAAGCGTGTTTTTAAAATTGGGATAATTGCATATATCCCCTTAAAAACCCTCCTTAATTGCATATTTATCCAACCTAAAATTTTAATTGCATATATCCCCTTTCTTTTTTAAATTCCATTTAATGACAATATTACCCTTTCAAAAAAAAAAAAAAAACCCCTGTAATGTTTTCGCAATAGACCAAAGGCAGTATTCCAGATTCAAAGACACGCTACACACACGATTCCGGCGATCCAGGTTCATCGCCGCCGATTCCAGGTGCGATTGAGCGATTTCGATGAGCATCTGCACGCTATTCAGGTGCATACATAAGTACATATCTCCTCTTTTTTTCATGTTAGGGCTTTGTTATAACATTGATATCTTATTTGTTGTTTGGATTGGACAAGAAATATCGGTTGTAATCGAAGAAAGAGGAAGATTATATGAATTAGTTTTGAAAACAATGGTTGTGAAAGGTGTTATCCATTCAAGCTTTCGAAAAGAATGATTATTGATGTTGAAGATGGGTATTTTATATTATGGAAATCATGGCTTCTGTTGCCTAATTGTTGAAAATGTGGAATGCTTCCATTAGTTACTATGAAATCTGCATTCTCTAAGACTACCATAACTATATTGTTTCAACTAGACATACCTGATTATCTTTGAGATCTTGAATGAATGAATGAATTTATTTGAAATCCTGTAATACTTTGCTTACAGATGACTCCAACTTGTTTTAAAAATGGGTAGTTAAAAAAAGTTGGAAAATATTAAAGATAAATAAGGGTAAAATAGTCATTCTATATATATTTTTTTTATAAAATAAATCAAAATGGGTAAATTTGCAATTGGTTTTAAAATAAGGGAGAGGATATATGCAATTTTGATTTTTGGTTGGGTAAATACGCAATTGATGAATTTTGTAGGGGATATATGCAATTGACCCTTTTAAAATTCAACCCCAAACACCCTCAGTCTCCTCCTCCAAGGGCTTAGAATTTTGAAACTGTAAATGTGTTACAGTTGGTAAATTCTTACACCAAGGAAGGAAGTGCAATCAGATCCGGAAACCTATTTCTCCGATCCGGGTTTTTGACAAGTGATGGGGCTCCTCAGCATCATTCGGAAGATCAAGCGTAAGGAAAAAGAAATGCGCATTCTTATGGTGTATGTTTTCCTTTTGCCTATTATTGCCTGCCTACTTTTATATTGGTGAAACAACTGAGTTGTTGACTCCACAGGGGGCTCGACAATTCCGGGAAAACAACAATAGTATTGAAAATCAATGGTGAAGATACCAGTGTCATTAGTCCTACCCTTGGATTCAACATCAAAACCATGACCTACGATAAGTATATATATGCTCTCTCTCTCTCACACACACACATAGACATCCACAGTTCTTTGATTTTGTGATTTGATGCTATTTTTTACGATATGTATACTTTAATGTTATTTACATTATAGCAATATATACAAGGATACTGTAGAATGATACTCTTCAGCAGAATGATGTTGCTGTTGAGTATTTACTATCGATTATAGAGATGAAGAATATTCGACACTGCCATGACCTTACAAGATAGTGTTTAGAGTTATTGTTATCCTTTTGCTAAGTAGATGCAGTGTTTTATAAAAGTTTGAGTGATATTGTTTTATGCTTTTGTTAGGATGTTGGTTTTTATGAAACGCAGTGACAAGTTATGGCTGGTAATGCAGATCACTTTTTTATTGTTTGGTCGCGTGGAAAGGTTTAGGTTAAAACACTTGGGATCTGGTCAGAATTCTTAAATGATTGATTAGGATTTGGACAATTTTATTTGATATTTTGTTTCTAAACACCTTACGGCTTACACACTTGTAAAAAGGCGATAAAAGACGAACAATCCGGTATGCCAGCTTCAGTTTTGTTGCTGCCTTTTGCCTACTTGAAATGTTCCTTTTGCATTTCTGTGAGCATGTTGTTTGTTTGTATCCGATGGGTTTAAAGGGATAAAAGTCAAAACATGTGTGTGAGAATGCGCATCTTGTTTGGAAATTAAATAATTGCTCAAGTTTGTTGTGTACTGTACACAAGTGTTTTTGCGTGTATAGACACTTTCGTGTGTTTTTCTTGTTCATATTTTAGATGGTCAGCAACTGATTGACTGATTTCTTTATAGAGATCTAAACTCACAATCTAAGGATTGTAATGACGTTTGACCACTGATACCGTCGGTCTGAATGCCACTTGGTTTTATTATTGATCATTCATTACCTTTGCTGGTGTTACGGTGGAACTTGTTTTTTAGCATTAACGAAAATATAACGGCAGGTACACCCTTAACATATGGGATGTTGGGGGTCAAAAGACGATACGATCTTACTGGAGAAACTACTTTGAGCAAACTGATGGATTAGTATGGGTTGTTGACAGTTCAGATCTTCGAAGGCTGGATGACTGTAAATTTGAGCTGGATAATCTATTAAAGGAAGAGGTACTTCCAACTTTGACTTTTTTGTTCCAAAATTAATATTCTTTGACTTCGTATATGAATTGGATCTTTGTGAACTGTGATGTTTGTTTTTGTTCTGAAATTGTCATTATTTGACTTTGTATACGAATTGGATCTTTGTGAACATGCCTTTACATATCTCTTAATTCCAAGTGGGTTTGATGCCATTTTTGAAAAATTGTGTAGTCTTTCTAGTGGCACTTCCTAGGTTTCAACATGGAGTAGAGTATATCTATGTCCATTTTTGTTTACGTGCTATGCAGTTAATGCGGAAAAATATCGGTTATCGGTCAAGGACCGATATATGAGATATCGTTTATCGCGGTGAGATATCGGTAATTTCTAATATCAGGCATAAATATATATATTTATATTTATATTCATATCTAGAGCCTATATATATACTAGAAGTCTAATATCATGCATAAATATATAAAAAAAAGGGTTTCTGAGCTGGAAATTTGGTTGAACTCGTGCGTGCCCGCACATCCTGCGGACACGAATGCAGCTCCGAAACCCCGGGTCCCGCGTGAGGCAGTTTTTACACCATTTAACTTCGTTTTTTTTGGCTGAAATCCAGAATTTTTTTATACAAAATTGGCCCAGCCGAGATATCGCGAGACAGCCGATACGGTTTTGCAAGATATCGGCCGATATTTCGGCGTTGACCACCAATATTATCGTTGACCGATATATGACCGAGATATCGCCGAGATTAACTGCATAGTTTACGTGTTCGTTATTTCTATCTGTACGTCATAAGGAAGTTAACCTTGCTAGAAAAAATGGACTAAATGGTCGCTTTACTTTTAACACTACTTGAACAAAAGAACTATTAATCACACATTTATACTCTCATATCATCTAAATTTAATCAAATTAACCTGCATAAATGCCTAAATGGTCAGTCTCTTTGTTTGTATGATTATAAAATTATCTGTCTCTTTGTTCGGGTATGCGATTCATAAAAGTGGGTATATTTTTCTACTACTTTCTTTGAATTGAGCTATATTTGTTTGAAAGATAACCATTGAATTAGTAAGCAGGCATATATTGAAGGGCTTGTATTCTTTCCATTGTTGGTAAAGAGAATATTATTTCTTGAGTTTGATATGGATTTTATTACGAACGTCACACCTTTTTTTATATGTATCCTTTGCTATAGGGTTTACTATATATTTTGCACTTCTCTTTTCAAAACTATATCAGTTTTAATTGTAAAGCTTAGTGTGTTTGACTAAGTCAATATGTTGGTCCTGCAGCCCTTGAACTTGTCTATAGCTAAGTCTTATTTCAGCATTATATTATTAAGAAAAAAACTAAATACCATGTCTAACAATGTGATGATATATTGTCACTTAACGTATTAGCGGAATATTGTCACTTGATCTATCTTTCAAACTTGATTCTTTTCCTTTTTTTAATGTTCATACAGAGGCTATCAGGAGCTTCACTACTCGTTTTTGCTAACAAGCAGGATATACAAGGCGCTCTTTCACCGGAGGAAATAGCTAAAGTAAGTTTGTCATTACTCAAAAAACGCGCTTTCTAATGTCATATGGACTCTTTCAAGGTGGCAAGATGGCGGGTCGGGCGTGCTGGGTTACGGCTCGAAATGCGTTCCGAGTCGAAATTAGTCATTTTCAATACTGGGTTGGCCCACAACCATTTTTTAAGATTTTTTTTTTGTCCATGTTACAACTTTTATTTATAATTATTGTGTTAATTATGATTCTGAAATACGAAAACAATACTATTATAGTAAATATTTAAGTCTTTAAATAAAACAATTTAGGCAGTAATATGCATTAAAGATAAGACTCCTTTTAGCTATTTTTTATAGATCTGGCTAATCTGAGACGTGACAATCCAAATCGACCCAATCATAACTCATAAGTAAACGGGTCAAAGTTGAGACAGAATATATGCAGCAAACGTTCATGTTAAATGCACAATTGGGGTAACTGCTGAAACTGCGACACAGTACAATGTCTTGTAAAATTGTTTAGCTCCTAATTAATTGACTTGATGTTTGATGATTTTAAGGTATTGAATTTGGATGCGATGGATAAAACCCGACATTGGAGGATTGTAGGTTGCAGCGCATACACGGGAGAGGGGTTGCTGGAGGGATTTGATTGGTTGGTTCAAGATATTGCTTCGCGTATTTATGTTCTTGATTAGTTGGAAAACATTCTGTCATACTTCCATTGCAAAAGTTCATCTTTGATACAAAGAAGAGTTTTTACAACTTTTAAATCAAATATTACGTGCAAGTCAACGATCTTTAGCTTTGCCAAAATGTGTGATGCAATCTGAAATATTATTGAATGGGTTCGCCTTACGCAATTTCTATGTGTTATTTCGATATTTGGTGATTATAGTGACGTTCAAGGGTCCACAAAGGGCTGCTAATGTGGCTGCCATTGTTCCAGTTAGAGAATCTGGCAGCGTACCATTTCAGTGTCCGATCAAATTACACGTATTGAGCGATCAAGATGGAGGCAATAGTGGATGCCAAAGGGATTTGGGAGGCTGTCAAGCCGTAGGCCGGGGCATGGTGAATCCATCGACAAATATGCGGGTAAACTTAGCGAGGTGGTATCAAAATTCAACAGTCTGGGTTCCACGATTGAAGTTGCTATGTTGGTCTATAAAATTACTTTACTGTGTTTCGTGTCGGATAAGTTTCTTCGAAGCACCAGTTGACCAGTATCTGGGTTTGGAAAAGGATGTAGTTCGAGGAAGTAATAGAATGGTTAAAAGCATATGAAGAACGTATTAAGGCTCAAGATGGAAACGGTGATAGTCAAATCTGCCCGTTCGGTTTGGTTAATAGGTTTTGTGAATGTGTGGTTAACCAAAAACCTACAACCGAACCATCAAATAAATCGGTTAATAACTTACATTTCAATATTCCGGCCTTGGCGGGACCGTATCCTTGCTGACTCAGACCAATATGGCTGAGGGTAGCGTTGCCTCTAAAAAAGGGACATGCCACTATAACTAAGATAATCTCTTAAAAACCCGAGGTGCGGAAATCATTAAAGGATACGTAAAAGAAGAGTCGGAACCAAGTGATTCTAGATTTCTATCTTGTCTATTGTTTGAGTAAACTGTCATTTTGGTCCCTGTGGTTTGGACACTTTTGCCATTTTAGTCCAAATCTCAAACCTTTTAAATCTGGGTCCCTGTCGTTTCATTTTTATTGCCATTTTAGTCTAAAATTCAAAAAACCCTTTATTTGACTGTTGAAAACTGGCTATTTTGTCTTTTTGTGCAGGGGTAATTTTGTCCATCTTAATTTATTCTATACACACCGTTCCTTTATTTAACCCCTATATAACCAGCAGATTATATTTCTCCCCCATTGCCACACATCATCTTCCGAGTTTTTTGCTGTTATAGTGTTGTTTTCAAAATCATGATCACAACTAATGCCTGTTTGAAAAATGATTCATAAATAATGCCATAGCCATTATAAATGGCGAAATTTTAAAGGAGCTAGGTTGTGTAAGGGAATAATCAGAAATGTGTAAGAACCAATTATCTTGAAAAGGACGAAAGGCTGCAAAAAGCCATTTGGAATGGCGAAAATTTTTAAAGTGTACATGCTTAGCCATTCAAAATGGCGATTTTTTATAAAGCCAGACATTTGCCATTCAAAATGGCGAAATTTTTGTTTCTCATAATTTCTTATAATTATGAAACCTCTTCACAATTCCATATTAGCTGCTACAAGACATAAGACTATGGGATATGGGGCTTGGGTTGGGGCGTGGGTTGGGGAAAAACGCCCAAGCCACCACCCCGGGTGGGCTTGGGTTGGGGCGTGGCCCTTGGGGCTTGGGTTTCAAGCCGGGCGTGGGGCGGTCTTGACATCCTAGCTGGCCGACTCCTATTCGCTGACCCGCCATGTCATAGCGTGCCAAATTGGAAAGTTTGAATTTTAAATTCAAACCGTGGCCAAGCCAAGCGGTCACCCCGGGTCCCAACATCCCCTATATATGTAACCCAAACCCCACCGGCTACCCCATCCCAAGCAGTCGCTATCCACCCAAACCCCACCGGCTACCCCATCCCAAACCGTCGCTATCCACCGCTACCCCACCGGCTACCCACTTCTTCCCACGAACCCGCTACCCCAACCCAAATAACATGGCATCCTGGACCCACGAGGAAGAATTGGCTCTCGTCACAAGCGTCGTTGACGCTATGAAGGGGCGGCCACCGGGCCAAACAAAATATTGGCCGGAAGCATTCGCAACCTACCGACTTAACGTCGGAAACGACCGCCACAACCTCAACGCGTGCCAACACAAATGGCGCGAGCTACGGCCCAAGCTCGATCGTTTCAAGGCTTACTATGAAGCCGTTCCGAGCGGCGAGTTAAGCCACGAGTACCGGGTGGCGGTAGCGAACATAGAGTTTCGAGGCAAGGAGCGAAAGGCGTTCGACAAGATCGCCCTCTTTGAAATTTACCTAACGCTCTAGGTTTTTTATTTTGTAATTTTTAGGAATTATGTAATTTTTAGGATTATGTAATTTTTAAAATTTTATTGAAATTCTAGGTTTTTTTTTATAAATGTTGTGTGAGTTTTATAAATTTTTTGTAATTTTTTTTTTAATTAATCTGCCACGCGGTGCACCCAACCCACCCCCCGCCATACCGAACGGACACATCACTAGGCGGTGGAGGGGCTCCAATTCCAAGTGTCTACTCATGCCCCAACCCAAGCCCCACCATACCCCACGGTGTAACTGTTATCTACAAGAGATATGTTCTTTTTAATTGGAAATATGTTCAGAACCTTTAGCATTTTACAATTATAAAGGACTTTCCGTCAGAAACTTTTAAGCTTTCGCCATTATTAATGGCTTTATGTGCAGAACCTATATACTTTAACATTTTTCAATTATAAAAGGACTTTACATCAGAACCTTTCGCCATTTTAAATGGCAATTGTGCAGAAAAATAGCATATTTCGCCAATTACAATGGCTATTCTGCAGAAAAGGGAACTTTTCGCCATATTAAATGGCAATTGTGCAGAAAAATGGAAGATTTCGCCATTTCAAATGGCATTTGTGCAGAAAATGGCAGAATTCGCCATTTCAAATGGCATTTTGTGCAGTAACTTGAAAATTTCACCATTACTAACGGCAATTGTACCTGCACCCAATCATTAGTCTCTTACACATTCTGATTATTCACTTACATAAGTCTAGGACCCTTAATAATTCGCCATTTGCAATGGCGCTGGCCTTATTTGTGAAATAATTCTGAAAGCAGCATTATTTGTGATTAACATTTTGAAAACAGCAGCATTTCAGTAAAAAACTCTCATCTTCCCCCAAAAAAAAAAAAAAAACCTAATCCCACAACAATCTTCCCCAGCAACGACATGTGCAAACCACCATTGTCGTTGAGGCTCCACATGAGCATCAGGCCTGTTGAGGTCGTTGATCCTACAACCGATTTGAAGCTGAGAAATATCCTTTTATCTTGTTCCAATACTATAATTGTATTAGTACTTGTGTTTGCTTCATTAATTTTTAAGCTGTAATGAAATTATTACATGTTTTTGTTTAAGGGCATGTTTGGATTGGCTTCTCAAACCAGCTTATTAGCTTATTGACTTATGGAGAAGTCAATAAGCTGTTTTTATGTTTGGATAACAAAGAAGTCCTTTTCAAAATAGCTTATTGCAAAGAAGGAAACATAAGGTTTTGAAAAGCCAAGAATTCCTGACTTTTGGATCCAAAAGTGACTTTTCAAAAATGAAATTACCAATATACCCCTTCTTTACCCCCTTATATCTAAAAAAATGCCCATTTTAGTCATTTTACATCAATAAGCTAATCCAAACACTTTTTTTAAAAACTCATTTTCAAAAAGTCCTTTTCCCAAAAGTCCTTTTCCCAAAAGTCCTTTTCCCAAAAGTCCTTTTTACCTCTAATAAGCTTAGCCAAACATGCCCTAACTCTTGACTTGATTTGTACTCTGGTTTGAGAAACCTGAGCTGTATCATCCGCAAAAGGAACGGAATTCGAAGCAGTTTCGTGAGACTTTATATCCATTTGAGGTAAAGTGTGTGTGCCAATGGATAATTCAGTTGGTGGTTTAGTGATAATAGGAGTATATGAAGTTATTGATTATGTGTGTTTTTGAATTGAATTACAGTGTAGACAGGCGAAAATTTCGTATACCGGTAATTTCATGGTGGATGTTTGTTTTAAGTATGGTGATGGTCCTGATGGAGCTGTTATTAGAGAGAAGTTCGGTTTTGGACAGTTACAGGGGAAGATTGTTGTGGGATTAGGTTTTTTTTGGGGAAGATGATGTGTGGCGATTTTGAGGGTAGGGTTTTTTTGGGGAATATGATGATTAAACGAGGGGGAAATATAATATAATCAGCTATTTATATAGGGGTTAAATGAATTATGTATAATTAATTTAGTTTATTAATATGTTATAATAAATTAAGATAGACAAAATTGCCCTTGCACAAAAAGACAAAATAGCTAGTTTTCAATAGTCAAATAAGGGGTTTTTTTTTGAATTTTAGACTAAATGACAATAACAGTGAAACCACAGGGACCTATATTTAAAAGGTTTGAGATTTGGACTAAAATGGCAAAAGTGACCAAACCACAGGGACCAAAATGACAGTTTACTCCTATTGTTTTTATATTTATTTTCTTGTTTTAGTTTTACTTTTCTAAAAATCTTTTTTCAAAATTTGGTTAGGTTAGACGTTGACGATATTCCGGTATTAAAAGCTCTTGTGTCTTTGGATGACTTCGGTATCTTACCATCACTATACTACGCCAACGATGGGTGCACTTGCACTAACGTGTGTGTAGAGAGTGATAAGTGATATATATCGTGTTTTATAAATTTAAAACTTGATAAACGAGTAAAAGTGATTAAAAATCTACTAAAAATTATACACACCTCGCATCGCGTCTACGTATACCTATATACAAAACACCTACCTATCACATAACACGTTCAAGGACATTCACTTACGTTTCACATATCCAAGAATACCTCGTATAACCAATTAGATGCACTTTCACATATTAATGGAGAGTTTCAGCACTTTCAACACACATTAGTTTTTAAGTCGGTTTGTGGATTTTATAAATAATATCAAATGGGTCAGAAAAATTATGAAAATTTAATGAGACGTGTCAATTAGCCCGAAAAGGTTTGTGTAAATTTCTTGGGTCCTGAATACTTGTAGAAAATTTGTGAAAAATACTTTTCCACACAAAGGTCAAAATTGTCATTTTCTGATGACAATTTACAGTTTAATTTATAGAAAAATCTTCGTCGACCCGATTGATAAAATTCCAGTTGGAGAATTTCATAATCTCCTAGGTCTATCTATTGTAAAAATCTCAAGTTAACCAAGTTATGGCCCTCGTCATGAACCCATTTTTCTGTAGAAAAACACAACCTTGACCTTTGATTTCATTTAAATCTTTTGACTGACCAAAACTCATCGGAAAAATATGAAACCAGTTCGGTATGAAAGCTATTTCTTTGAAATTGACTCTAGTCTCAATACCCACTCAGTTTCATCATGTTTTGGCCAAGATACAACCATTACAAGTCAACATAAAAATCTGGATAGAAGCTGAAACCTTTCAGCTCTTATTAAAAATGGGTTTAGGATCATGTTTAACATATGTTATACTACCAAAGCATGCATATAACATCATAAATAAGATTTAACACTCAACCCTATCGAATTCATGCTTCCCATCACAACCCCTAATTACCCTACATGCATGCATACCTTCGATTTCTATACACATAACCATCATACATAAACTTCACAACAATCATGCATGGATACGATCTGATTTCACACATGAATACATACAAACCAACAACACATCATGTATATTTCAATCTCTAAGCATATCATTCAAAACACCTCAATGGATCAATATAAACGTAATGAAAGAGCCTTATTGTGACTAGAGTTTGCGAGAGAGAGGGAGAGAGAGCTGAGAGAAGAGAGAGAGAGAGAGAGAGAGAGAGAGAGAGAAGAGGCCAAGAGCTTATGTGTGATCGCAAGAGTGAATGGCGGTCTAAGGTTTGGGATTGTTTAAAATATGTTTTAAAATTCTATTTGTTAAATAACACCTTTAGTCCCTCAAGTTCCAACTCTTGGGAACTTGGATAGAAAGCTATAATTTCAAGTTTATTATTTCACACAATTAGTCCCCCAAGTTTCTAAGCCTTGAAACTTTTATAGAAAAGCTAACCAAATAACTTTGGTGCATGTACGAGACTAGTCCCATTAGTTTGTGTTAGTTCCGTAAGTTATAATCTGCACATATAAAATAATTGCATGTACGACGTTCTACAATTCGTAAAATAAATGCATGTACGATGTTCTACAAGTCGTAAATGCTTGTCACATCATCCCTAAGTTGAAAGAAATTTCGTCTCGAAATCTAGTAAGCAGTCACTGAAGAAGAAGTCAATGTGTTTGAGAATTTTCCCCGGGTATCACACTAATGAAGCTTAATCCAGTGGAAGAGAGGATTGTGGCGTAGCTGACATAGCAGAACATGCGACCACGCGACATTCTTTCGATCATTAAAAAATAGAACCCCGAAAATGTCTCAACAAGAAATACGATATATAATCCGCGTACGAAATTGGGTCAGAGGGACCAAGTCGGCGAGACTCCAATGCGTAATATATAATGAAAAGTTTAGCTCCACTCCCTTAATATCCCAAATTTTCTCCAGTTCTTCATATTATATTCCAACCCACATATATATATATATATATATATATATATAAACCCACTTCTCTTCTGCAACCTTCTACTCCGCTGTGCATACTCTCATCCATCATCATCCGCTGTGTATATCACTACTCTCTCTGTAAGTATTAATTTCTTTTTACTTCACCCTCTCTGATATATCGTGCACAGCGGAGTAGAAGGTTGCAGGGGAAGGAGATACTTTACAATTACAACACATCTTTAACCTGAAAGATTTTCAAGACAATGAACAAGACAATGAACACGAAGATTGTTCAAGCCCACAGTCGATAGACAGCACACACAGAGATTTATAGAAGATGATGAAAGCAATGACGTCAGAAGATAGAAGACAAAACACATGACGAAAGCCATGACGTCTCATGGTTCAATTATTCACAGAAAGTTGAAAGATTTTAAAGCTAACTTTTGAAATTTGTCGTTTATTTTCTTTTCTTTATTCTCTAGACTAGGTAGATAGGCTTTAAGACTTTTGTGTCACCTATTTTCTTTATTCTCTAGACTAGGTAGATAGGCTTTAAGACTTTTGTGTATTATATTTGCCTATATATATGGCATTTGTAAATCGTTTGTATATACGAAGAACCATTATCAGCAATAATATTATTACTTGAATGGCACACTAAACTCTCTCCACATCTCTTTAGCTCCACTCCCTTAATATCCCAAATTTTCTCCAGTTCTTCATATTATATTCCAACCCACACACACACACACACATATATATATATATATATATATATATATATATATATATATAAACCCTTCTCTTCTGCAACCTTCTACTCCGCTGTGCATACTCTCATCCATCATCATCCGCTGTGTATATCACTACTCTCTCTGTAAGTATTAATTTCTTTTTACTTCACCCTCTCTGATATATTGGTATCAGAGCAAAGGCTTTCTTAAAATCTACAAGACTAAGACAAGTCCCGTTTATGGCGTGTTAAGCAGTGTTTTGGGGAAACTCTCTTAGGTGAAGATTGTGGGAAAGATTGTTGCTTTGATAACATCATAAAAGAAAGGGTTAAATATTATGACTAGTTTTTATATTAGACATCTTTTAAATAGATTAAAAAGATATGATATAATAATTCGTTATTTAGATTCAAGAGATTGGTTAGATTATATAGATGAATACCGTTTAAGGTATTATATTTATGAACGAGCTAAGTTAAAAGAACAAATATATAGAGCAAATCGTTTAATAGATTAGTTTGTATATTATTATTTTTCTTTAATAATTGGAATATAAGAATATATTTTAAGAGAAATTGGGAGTAAGGGATAAAAGCTAAAGAGAGTCGGAATTCATTAATCATTGGTACTTCTCAAATAATCAAACGTTTAGAGTTCTTAAATTTAGAATTTTCTGAAAAAGCTCACCGAAAACCTTTTACAACAGATAATTTTACTATAGTCTGTAATATTAAAGACCCTTGTGAACACACTTTGCATACAAATAACTCACAGTTAAATACTTTAGTAGATTTGCTTATAAATCTTAGTATTAGTTTACAACAAGAAGTTATAAATAATAAACAAATAATAGAAAATTTAACAGTAGAAATTAAAAAATTATCACAAAATCTAGATTATATAAAAAATCAGTCTAATACATTAGGAGGAAAAAATATAAATAATATACCTCTAGAAGTTGAAAAAATTACAGAAGCTCTACAAAAGCTAAAAATAGAGAAAAAACCTACTCCATATACACATTGGCAGCCAAGAAAATGAATAGTCGTTTTTTAGGAAGAAGTAGAACTATACAGGAAGCTAGGAATTCTACAAGTAATATAAATGATAGTATAACATCAGACAATTTTTTAAACAGGATAGTTAGAAGAGTATCAGGATCTAATAGTAACAGACATATAATACAACTAGAAGAAGAAATAGATTTAGAAAGAAACTTGGAATTATATAACCAACATCAATTAAACATATTAAATCCAAGGATATTATATCAAACAGGAAGATTTAATATAAACACAACTCTGATAAGAAGTAGTAGAGAAGAAAGTTTAAGGGTAGTAGATAATACAGTAACCCTAGATCTTTTGTCACCAGATACTATTGAAAAAATTAAAAAACAAAATAAACATTTTGTACACACAGGATTAATAATAATAGGAATTAAAGCTTTAGGAAGAAAAAATTTAGGAACAAAATTATTAGCTTTAATACTTGATAAAAGTTGGAAATCAGATATGAAAAAAGCTATAATTTCAGGAATGGAAGTAGATTTAAGTCAAAACATAGCTATATTTTATTGTACACCAGATATATTAAAAGATATTAAAGATTTACAAAATATAAAAATAGCTTTACAAACAAAAGGATATGAAGAATATGAAGAATATGAAGGAAATAATTTAGTAGTAAGTATAGAAGTATTAGGAAAAGCTAGTAATAGTTCAGGAATGCAATATAAAGTAAATATAGAAGGTATAGTAAAAACAATTGCATCAAAATCTATATAAATGATAGAACCTATAAAAATTGATCCAGAACAATTAACAGGATTAGAGTGGGATTTAAATGATTTACAAGAAAAAGAAGAAAATACAGTTTTAGTACCTAATAAAAGTTATATATATGAAGAAACTGATGGAAAACAAAAATTAAGATACACTGATTTTAAAGAAAAACAAACAGAGAAAAATAATGATGAAGAATATCATTTTATGAATGTTGAGGAAGAAAATAAAGAAGAAGTACTTTCTACATATGATACAGATAATGAAGAAGATGAAATAGATTTTAATTTCTTAAAATTCGAACAAGAAGAAACAATGGATTATACACTATTAGATTATGAAGAAGAATCAATAGATTGTTTTAAAGTAGAAGAAACAAATAAAACAATAGAACAAATTACAAATAGAAAATTTACAGAAATAAATATTCAAGAAGAAGTAGATGATATGATTATGGAATGTATAACAGAATTAGGATTAGATTATGAAGAAAGCTATAAAAAATTACAAGAATATTATAATTTACCATTAGTAGAAGATATTAAGAAGGGAAAAGCAATGTTATCAGATTTTTATAAACAAGAACAAAGTTTTATGGATACACAAATGTATAATTATCCTTTTAATCCTTTAAAAAGACCTAAAACAGAATGGGTAGGAGAGTATAGTGGTACGCATGAAAGTCAGGGTAGAGAATCATGGACACCGACACCACCAACAGTTAATTATCAACAAGAGTCTAATGTTATAGGAAAAGGAATGAGATTACCTATATGACAAATATACAGTGGAAATATGTTATTATTAGAACAACAAAAACCACAGTTATGGATAGATGAAATCTTAACATGGGAACAAAATGTAGTAAGATTATGGGAAATAAATAAAAAAGATAGTATGGATATGTTTTCATATTTAGAAACTACATTAGGACCAATAGCATTAAGAATATGGCAAAGTAAGAAAACACAAAATCCAGAAGAAATAAATAATCTTAAAGCACTAGGAGATAATCCTTATAATTTTACATCACAAATTATAACACTTATATTAGGAGTTGATCCAGCAAAAAATAATTCTTTAATACAGGATACAGCTATTAGAAATTTAGAACAATTAAGTATAGCAAATATGAAATATATAAATGAATTTACATTAGATTTTACGAGATTATTATCACAAACAGGAAAAGCCATGGATGATAATTTATGTGATAAATATTTTATAAAATTGCCAGGAGATTTAGGAAAATCTAGACATGAAGCATGGAAAACAAATTATGGTACACAACAGAATTTAGGAATAGGACCAAGAATAACTTATACATCTGGTATATTAGAAGAAAAATGTAAAGAAGTAGCATTACAAGAACAATTAAAAAGAAATGCTTATGCATTTTGTAAAACAGCAATCTATACACCACAAGCATATGGAGTTTATGATAAAAAGAAAAAGATACGAAAAAGCACAACATATAATAGAAATTATAGAAAACATTATAATGCAAATAAATATGTTAAAAAACCACAATCACGAAAATGTAGATGTTATACTTGTGGAGAAACAACACATTTAGCTAATAATTGTCCAAATAAAAGAAAAAATATGGAAAGAGCTAATTTAGTAGAGCAATTACAAGATTATGAAATAGAAGCTCTAAGAACAGACGATGAATCTGATAATGAATCAATATATAGTATTTACAGTGAAGAAGAAAACCCAACAGCAAAAGTAACATATACATATATGAATACAGAAGAAAGTTGTGAACATGATTGGAAACAAAATAAGGGAAATAATCATATAAGATGTTATAGTTGTGGATATTACCCTAGTATAGAAAAGAGATCACAATGTAATAAATGTTTTAAAGAAATTTGTTTTAAATGTCTTAAAGAAATTTATGATAAATGTAACACCCCGTGTTTTCACAAGTGAAAGTCAAAGTCAAGGTCAAAGTCAACGATCGATTTCGCGTGACCTGACTTGTAGAAATGTTTTTATTTTGTTTATATTATGTGGAGTAAGTGTCGTTCATTACAATAATCGAATCATATTAATCGTATCTCAATCGACACGCGACTGTGAAGGATAGGAAGTAACAATGCGATAAAGTTAATCAAGCTATGCTAATCGAATCGACATCGAATCGTAACTCGAGCTGTGTATTTTACTTGTTGTTTATACGTGTGTGTGTGCCTTACGTGTTACCTGTGCATGTTTATTTTATGTTATGTTATGTTGTGATAATCAAGCGAACTCAATCGAACTCGAAGTCTAACTCGAATGTAAACGAACCCGAACCCGAATTCCGAGTCGAACCATATAAGAAGTAGTTGGGAGTGAAAGTAATTTGACTAGGAAACCCTATCGAATCGCTCGCAATCGAAACCGAAGCAACATCACACCGAACGAACCAATTCAGGCGACATCCGCACGGATGGCCAATCCGCATGGATTGCCAATCCGCACGGATTGCCAATCCGCACGGATTGTCAATCCGCACGGCTGACCAATCCGGACGGATAGCCTATCCGGGTTACGTGCCATCCGCACGGCTCACTCTTTCCCTTTTTGGCATCCTATAAATACACGGGTCACTCTCCAACCTTTCCACTTTTGGCAAGTGACGTCCAAACCGCACGCATTCTTCACCTTTTCTCAGATTTCTCTCAAACCAGGTAAGATCTTGCACTAATTCTTGTACGTTCTTGATCACTACACAATTCTACACCTTTCTATATTTCAAATCTCCACTTTCAACCGTGAAACCATCAAGATTTGAGGTATTCTCGGGTGACGTCATCATGAAGTTCTCATGAACTTCAAGCTTGACCTCATTCCACCAAGAATAACTCAGATCTGAACGATTTCCATAAGATTTCACAACAACTTCACCTAAATCTAAACTTTTCTAAGGATAAAAGAGTTGAAAGAAATAAACCTAAGTTCTCTCCTTCTTTTACCCTTAAAATCGGTACGAATCTGATCGGTTCTAGTCTCTACTCGATAATAGTGATGCACTAGTCCTAGATCTGGGATTCTACCCACCAGACACCTGATTTCGGGGTCAACCGGAACGACCGTTCTGAGTCGCCGACAGGCCAAGCTAGGGTGGTTCCTGACCGGTCTAGTCGTGCGGGTAAGAATACAACTCCAAGTGGTTGCCACGTAATCAGAACGTCTCGATAAACGACAACAGAAACCAAGAGTAGACGAACGGAACAATCAGACCAGCTGTCCGCACGGACAAGCTGTCCGCACGGACAGGCTATACAGACGGTTGTCACCCGTACGAGCTACCCTTGGGACCCACTCTCCAAACAAGGTTTGAGTATCGACGAATGAGCAATCCGGACGGACGACCTCTGAATGGATTACTCTTCGGATCATGAGATACTAAGGCCTTAAAACAAATCCAAACAATGTTCATCCGCACGGCCAAGCTGTGCGCACGGACAGACTATCCGGACGGATTGTCTTGTCCGCACGAACAGCTACCCGCACGGATTACTACCTTCCGTACGGACTACCATCCGGACGAACTACCTAACCCACTTAGTGACTCAGCCTTAAAGACGTTGTCCGCACGGACTGCCATCCGTACGGATTGTTGTCCGCGCGACCGGCTTGAAAGGTAGAAACACTTAAATGTTTTCTAAATGCTACAACGAAAACTTCAAAGCACAAGCCATCATACACAAACACATCCTTAACTTAGGAAGAAACAATCCACTTGAACGTTTATCCGCACGAACAACTTGTCCGTACGGATAAGCAATCCGCACGGACAGCTCGCGCGCTCGGATAGCTTATCCGGATGGGTCACCATCCGCACGGATCACCATCCGCACGGATAGTTCACGCGCACGGATGACTTCCTCTTACGGATAGCTGATCCACACGATCAGCCATCCTAACCACTCTCACTTTGTACTGTTTTGCGTGCCACTTATCCTTACGTTATCGAATCTATTCAGGCTAGCCGTACTCGCTGAAAAGCGCTCCCTTCAATCCACAATCGCTGTGAGTATACTCGAACCCTTTTTGCTTTTAGCACTTTTGGGTGTTACATACGTTACGAATATTCAAACTACAACAAATCACACTACTCAAGCTATTTTAACGCTAAACCATTTATGCATGTTATACGTGGCTTATGAATGCTTGTTTGTTATGTTTACACATGGAATGCTGTCTACCTGCCTTAGCAACGATAGTACTATAGTTTGGACTCAGCACCCGTTCACACGAGGGTTGTTAAGGATCTTTTACTTGCATGGATTACGGTGGTAATCATGTATTGCGAACTGCCTCGGGCAGTCAACCCGCAGTCGTTGGTATCGATGGATCTATGTCGATAACTAACGTGCTTCATTTCACTATGTGTACGTGCTGGTTATGCGTAAACGAATTCGAACTCTATATGCTATTATCAAACTTGTATGCTCACCTTTACATTTTATGTATTGACTTTATTTTGACGTATGTGACAGGTGCTTAGGTTGTTTCTGTGCTTAGCTTGCTGGTGATGAAATTGAGGCTAGGGAAGGAGTCCTAGAAACCAACAAATAAATTAGTTATGTTAAATCTGAGTTGTCGGAACAGAATATTTGTTTTGATGTTATCTGTAATAACTTGTTTGACTATTTAAGATACGGTATGGGACGTATTGCTTTAATTAAATGGTAATGATAGTTGTTATGGAAACTTCTGAACAATCTGTTTCGCTCAGTGCCATGCCCCGATGATTCCGCCATCGGTTGGGGTGTGACAATAAAGATATAGCTACAACATCAAAAGTGAAAACAAATTCTGAAAATAATGAAAATGAAAGGATAGATAAATTGGAATTAACAATAGAATTACATAGTTTAAAAATAAAAAATATAGAAAATAAAATAGAGGAACTTGAAAGATTAAGTAAAATAGAAGAAATAGGTAAAATGGCTCTACAAAAACCAGATGATCAAACTTATATACAAACACAAGGATCAACAAATATGATAAATATACAATGCCGTTTATGGTTAGACAATAATAAATATCTAGATTTAACAGCATTAGTAGATACAGGAGCTACAAAAAGCTTAATTTCACATAGTTTAGCACCTATAGAATATCATAAAAAATTATCATATGAACTAAGTACAAGAACAATAGAAAACAGGTTAATATATATTACACACTGTTTAGAACCAGTAGGAATACAATTCTTAGATTTTGCAAACAATTATAGTATAAAATATGAAATGTCACAAATAAATATTAATCCACCAGAGATAAAATCAAAAGATTTTGTAATAGGATTAAATTTTATATTAGGATTAAATGGTGCAGTTACAATTACAAGGAATTTTATAACATTAAGTAAACAGTTATATACAATACCGACCCTTAGGTATATGAATACAACACAAATTGTTCAAAAAAGAGGGGATAAAGGGAATTTAGATTTTTTGAAAACACAAAATAGAAAACAGTTTATAGAAAATGAATCATTAAAACTTTTAATAGATTTTTTAAGTCATGAAATAGAGAAAGGACAGGACATTACAAAAAGTATAAACCATCCTATGATAATACATTTAGAAAAAATAGGATATATTGGAGAAGATATAACAAAATCAAGTGTAAAATATGTTTGTAAATTTAAATTAAAAAATCCAGATATAGTAATTAGAACAGCTAATATAGAATATAGCCCATTAGATAAAGAAGAGTTTAAAAAACAAATCCCTGAAATGGTAAATCAAGGATTAATTAGAAAATCAGAAAGTCCTCATAGATCTACAGCTTATTTAGTAAGAAATCACAGCGAAATAAAAAGAGGAAAAGCTAGAATAGTTTATAATTATAAAAGGTTAAATGACAACACAATAGATGATGGATATAATATTCCTAACAAAGACAGTTTGTTAAATCTTATACAAAATAAAAAAGTATTTTCAAAATTCGATTTAAAATCAGGATATAATCAGTTAAAGTTAGAAGAAAGCTTTAAACCATGGACAACTTTTACATGTTCAGAAAGACAATATGAATGGAATGTTCTTAGTTTTGGATTAAAAAATGTACCTTCTATTTTTCAAAGATTTATGGACAATATTTTTAAAATTTGATTTTTGCTTAATATACATTGATGATATTTTAGTTGCAAGCAATACAGTGCAGGAACATGAACAACACCTACTACAACAGGTTTTTGAAGAAATAAACAAAAATGGTATAGTAGTTTCAAAAAGAAAAATGGAACTTTTTAAAAGAAAATTTTCTTTTTTAGGATTAGAAATTGGAAATGGAAAAATAGAATTACAACCACATATTTCTACAAAAATTTTAAATTTTCCAGAAAAATTTGAAAACTTAAAACAAATACAAGCCTTTTTAGGTCTAGTAAATTATGCTAGAAAATTCATACCCAACTTGTCAAAATTGGTTGGACCATTATATGGTAAAACCACTAAAAACAGTCAAAGGTATTTTAACCAAGAAGATATTAAACTAGTTAAAGAAATTAAAAAAGCAGTTAAAAATATTAAACCATTAGAGTTACCATTAGTTACAGATTATATAATTATTGAAACAGATGGATGCAAAGAAGGATGGGGAGCAGTCCTTCTATGTAAACCAAACAAATACAGTCTCAAGGAAGAAGATAAAATTTGCGCTTATGCAAGTGGTAATTTTCAAAACAAAACAAATTGGACAACAATTGATTTTGAAATACAGGTATTAATTTATGCATTAGAAAAATTTAAGATTTTTCTTAATAAAGAATTTACAGTAAGAACTGACTGTGAAGCAATAGTTAAGTTTGTAAAAAATGATCAAAGTAAAAAGGTAAATAGAACTAGATGGGTTAATCTACAAAATACTATACAAGGAAATGGATATTTTATAAATTTTGAACATATTAAAGGAAAAAATAATGGGATAGCTGATATGTTATCTCGAAATATAAACAAATGGTTTGTTTTAGATGGACAGGAAAAAAGATAAAGAGAAGTTAAAGCTTGTACATCCAAAACAAAAGTAGCAGGAAAATTCTTCATCAGATGAAGAAAAAATTCAACAGTCATATTTACAGTCAATAGAAAGGATATACAGTTCTCCTTACACCTCTTTACCACAGATAAAGATGGGACAATTTTATACACAACATCAATCAAAGGCAGCTGGTAAACGTCCATTGTATACAAATTTCTCACCCAAGCCGGTGATTGAATTTGGAACATATGCTTTACAGATATGCAATGAAGCTGACAAGAAGTTTCGTCCTATTATGGGAATGAAACTAACAGATAAACAGCAATGTTTATTAGACAATTTATGGCATATTCAAACCATGCCACAAGCTTCATCATTCAAAGTACAGGTTTTAAATGCTTTAAGCATTTACTTTCAGGAACAAAGTTCAAAAACACCTGAAAGACAGTTTAAACAGAAACCAAATTTTACACATTATGTTATATTTAGAGGTACAAAAACTGGATTTTTTAACAAATGGGAGACAGTTGCAAAACACATAACTTGTGTAGGAGGAGCATTTTGGAAAGGATACACAAGTTTTGCTGAAGCCCTTAAAGCAGCAAGAGAAAATTTTGGTCTACAAAGTTTTTACATGGCAAAAACAAACCCTGAGCATTACATAAAAGCTCAACAAGAAATTATTTCTGCATTAAAAACACAGCTTGAAGAAAAAACAAAAAATGCACAAGATATACAACTGAAAATTGAAAACAGCATGTTAAAACAAAAAATGACGTTACTAGAAGCAAAAAATACACAGTTATTACAAAGGCTTGAGAAAAAAGAAAACAAAGATAAAACAGAGGTACACAGGACTTTTGAGTTTTTCAGGACAAGATTCTTGATACACCTTGGCAGCAATGCCTAAAACCAGTTACAGAAAGATTCCCAGAATTTGAGAATCTTGTGTCACAGAAAGTTTGTGCAGAATTTCCTTTAATTCTGTATAATCTATAGCAACAGTTGGTAGACATGGCATTCAAATTTGACAGTGAACAACAAGGGTTTACAGTGGTGGAAAGAACCAATGAAGAAGGAGAAGGAACAGGTCTTCTATTGCTTCAAATACACCATCCTACAAAGTTGACAGATGAGCAAATAATTCAATTTTATCATCATGGTATGATTGATTATTTGGAAATAAGGTTAGACAGAAGAACAGAAGATCTTCTCAATCAACTTGGGGAAAAGATCGTTTTAACAGCAGGAAATATTGCAGCAAGAAGCATAAAACCAACAATTGGCTGCAAAATAATTTCCTCATTTCCATTTGCAGACTCACACACATACAGGCCAGCAAGAAAAAGAATATTTATTGAACACAACAGAGGTAGCAACTGGTTGCAAAATTCTATGATAAAAACAGCCATAAATTTTGCAACTTTACCATGGTTAGACCACACAGCTACAGAACCTACAAAAGATTTTCAACAGTTTATCAAAGAACATCAAAAGACTCCAGAAATTCCAGACCATTTTTCATGGGAAAATTTCAAATTAATAGGTGAAGGTCACTATATACAGGTTTATACAAAAATAAACTGGAGTATGCTCTTACCCTTTGCAGGGGAAGGAGATACTTTACAATTACAACACATCTTTAACCTGGAAGATTTTCAAGACAATGAACACGAAGATTGTTCAAGCCCACAGTCGATAGACAGCACACACAGAGATTTCTAGAAGATGATGAAAGCAATGACGTTAGAAGATAGAAGACAAAACACATGACGAAAGCCATGACGTCTCATGGTTCAATTATTCACAGAAAGTTGAAAGATTTTAAAGCTAACTTTTGAAATTTGTCATTTATTTTCTTTTCTTTATTCTCTAGACTAGGTAGATAGGCTTTAAGACTTTTGTGTCACCTATTTTCTTTATTCTCTAGACTATGTAGAGAATAAAGAAAAGAAAATAAACGACAAATTTCAAAAGTTAGCTTTAAAATCTTTCAACTTTCTGTGAATAATTGAACCATGAGACGTCATGGCTTTCGTCATGTGTTTTGTCTTCTATCTTCTGACGTCATTGCTTTCATCATCTTCTAGAAATCTCTGTGTGTGCTGTCTATCGACTGTGGGCTTGAACAATCTTCGTGTTCATTGTCTTGTTCATTGTCTTGAAAATCTTCCAGGTTAAAGTTGTGTTGTAATTGTAAAGTATCTCCTTCCCCTGCAAAGGGTAAGAGCATACTCCAGTTTATTTTTGTATAAACCTGTATATAGTGACCTTCACCTATTAATTTGAAATTTTCCCATGAAAAATGGTCTGGAATTTCTGGAGTCTTTTGATGTTCTTTGATAAATTGTTGAAAATCTTTTGTAGGTTCTGTAGCTGTGTGGTCTAACCATGGTAAAGTTGCAAAATTTATGGCTGTTTTTATCATAGAATTTTGCAACCAGTTGCTACCTCTGTTGTGTTCAATAAATATTCTTTTTCTTGCTGGCCTGTATGTGTGTGAGTCTGCAAATGGAAATAAGGAAATTATTTTGCAGCCAATTGTTGGTTTTATGCTTCTTGCTGCTATATTTCCTGCTGTTAAAACGATCTTTTCCCCAAGTTGATTGAGAAGATCTTCTGTTCTTCTGTCTAACCTTATTTCCAAATAATCAATCATACCATGATGATAAAATTGAATTATTTGCTCATCTGTCAAGTTTGTAGGATGGTGTATTTGAAGCAATAGAAGACCTGTTCCTTCTCCTTCTTCATTGGTTCTTTCCACCAATGTAAACCCTTGTTGTTCACTGTCAAATTTGAATGCCATGTCTACCAATTGTTGCTGTAGATTATACAGAATTAAAGGAAATTCTGCACAAACTTTCTGTGACACAAGATTCTCAAATTCTGGGAATCTTTCTGTAACTGGTTTTAGGCATTGCTGCCAAGGTGTATCAAGAATCCTTGTCCTGAAACACTCAAAAGTCCTGTGTACCTCTGTTTTATCTTTGTTTTCTTTTTTCTCAAGCCTTTGTAATAACTGTGTATTTTTTGCTTCTAGTAACATCATTTTTTGTTTTAACATGCTGTTTTCAATTTTCAGTTGTATGTCTTGTGCGTTTTTTGTTTTTTCTTCAAGCTGTGTTTTTAATGCAGAAATAATTTCTTGTTGAGCTTTTATGTAATGCTCAGGGTTTGTTTTTGCCATGTCAGAAAAGCTTTTAACCTCTTCAGGTTCTAAGTAAAAACTTTGTAGACCAAAATTTTCTCTTGCTGCTTTAAGGGCTTCAGCAAAACTTGTGTATCCTTTCCAAAATGCTCCTCCTACACAAGTTATGTGTTTTGCAACTGTCTCCCATTTGTTAAAAATTTCAGTTTTTGTACCTCTAAATATAACATAATGTGTAAAATTTGGTTTCTGTTTAAACTGTCTTTCAGGTGTTTTTGAACTTTGTTCCTGAAAGTAAATGCTTAAAGCATTTAAAACCTGTACTTTGAATGATGAAGCTTGTGGCATGGTTTGAATATGCCATAAATTGTCTAATAAACATTGCTGTTTATCTGTTAGTTTCATTCCCATAATAGGACGAAACTTCTTGTCAGCTTCATTGCATATCTGTAAAGCATATGTTCCAAATTCAATCACCGGCTTGGGTGAGAAATTTGTATACAATGGACGTTTACCAGCTGCCTTTGATTGCTGTTGTGTATAAAATTGTCCCATCTTTATCTGTGGTAAAGAGGTGTAAGGAGAACTGTATATCCTTTCTATTGACTGTAAATATGACTGTTGAATTTTTTCTTCATCTGGTGAAGAATTTTCCTGCTGCTTTTGTTTTGGATGTACAAGCTTTAACTTCTCTTTATCTTTTTTCCTGTCCATCTAAAACAAACCATTTGTTTATATTTCGAGATAACATATAAGCTATCCCATTATTTTTCCTTTAATATGTTCAAAATTTATAAAATATCCATTTCCTTGTATAGTATTTTGTAGATTAACCCATCTAGTTCTATTTACCTTTTTACTTTGATCATTTTTTACAAACTTAACTATTGCTTCACAGTCAGTTCTTACTGTAAATTCTTTATTAAGAAAAATCTTAAATTTTTTTAATGCATAAATTAATGCCTGTATTTCAAAATCAATTGTAGTCCAATTTGTTTTGTTTTGAAAATTACCTCTTGCATAAGCGCAAATTTTCTCTTCTTCCTTGAGACTGTATTTGTTTGGTTTACATAGAAGGACTGCTCCCCATCCTTCTTTGCATCCATCTGTTTCAATAATTATATAATCTGTAACTAATGGTAACTCTAATAGTTTAATATTTTTAACTGTTTTTTTAATTTCTTTAACTAGTTTAATATCTTCTTGGTTAAAATACATTTGACCGTTTTTAGTGGTTTTACCATATAATGGTCCAACCAATTTTGACAAGTTGGGTATGAATTTTCTAGCATAATTTATTAGACCTAAAAAGGCTTGTATTTGTTTTAAGTTTTCAAATTTTTCTGGAAAATTTAAAATTTTTGTAGAAATATGTGGTTGTAATTCTATTTTTCCATTTCCAATTTCTAATCCTAAAAAAGAAAATTTTCTTTTAAAAAGTTCCATTTTTCTTTTTGAAACTACTATACCATTTTTCTTTATTTCTTCAAAAACCTGTTGTAGGTGTTTTTCATGTTCCTGCACTGTATTGCTTGCAACTAAAATATCATCAATGTATACTAAGCAAAAATCAAATTTTAAAAATATACTGTCCATAAATCTTTGAAAAATAGAAGGTGCATTTTTTAATCCAAAACTAAGAACATTCCATTCATATTGTCCTTCTGAACATGTAAAAGTTGTCCATGGTTTAAAGCTTTCTTCTAACTTTAACTGATTATATCCTGATTTTAAATCGAATTTTGAAAATACTTTTTTTATTTTGTATAAGATTTAACAAACTGTCTTTGTTAGGAATATTATATCCATCATCTATTGTGTTGTCATTTAACCTTTTATAATTATAAACTATTCTAGCTTTTCCTCTTTTTATTTCGCTGTGATTTCTTACTAAATAAGCTGTAGATCTATGAGGACTTTCTGATTTTCTAATTAATCATTGATTTACCATTTCAGAGATTTGTTTTTTAAACTCTTCTTTATCTAATGGGCTATATTCTATATTAGCTGTTCTAATTACTATATCAGGATTTTTTAATTTAAATTTACAAACATATTTTACACTTGATTTTGTTATATCTTCTCCAATATATCCTATTTTTTCTAAATGTAATATCATAGGATGGTTTATACTTTTTGTAATGTCCTGTCCTTTCTCTATTTCATGACTTAAAAAATCTATTAAAAGTTTTAATGATTCATTTTCTATAAACTGTTTTCTATTTTGTGTTTTCAAAAAATCTAAATTCCCTTTATCCCCTCTTTTTTGAACAATTTGTGTTGTATTCATATACCTAAGGGTCGGTATTGTATATAACTGTTTACTTAATGTTATAAAATTCCTTGTAATTGTAACTGCACCATTTAATCCTAATATAAAATTTAATCCTATTACAAAATCTTTTGATTTTATCTCTGGTGGATTAATATTTATTTGTGGCATTTCATATTTTATACTATAATTGTTTGCAAAATCTAAGAATTGTATTCCTACTGGTTCTAAACAGTGTGTAATATATATTAACCTGTCTTCTATTGTTCTTGTACTTAGTTCATATGATAATTTTTTATGATATTCTATAGGTGCTAAACTATGTGAAATTAAGCTTTTTGTAGCTCCTGTATCTACTAATGCTGTTAAATCTAGATATTTATTATTGTCTAACCATAAACGACATTGTATATTTATCATATTTGTTGATCCTTGTGTTTGTATATAAGTTTGATCATCTGGTTTTTGTAGAGCCATTTTACCTATTTCTTCTATTCTACTTAATCTTTCAAGTTCTTCTATTTTATTTTCTAAATTTTTTATTTTTAAACTATGTAATTCTATTGTTAATTCCAATTTATCTATCCTTTCATTTTCATTATTTTCAGAATTTGTTTTCACTTTTGATGTTGTAGCTATATCTTTATCATAAATTTCTTTAAGACATTTAAAACAAATTTCTTTAAAACATTTATTACATTGTGATCTCTTTTCTATACTAGGGTAATATCCACAACTATAACATCTTATATGATTATTTCCTTTATTTTGTTTCCAATCATGTTCACAACTTTCTTCTGTATTCATATATGTATATGTTACTTTTGCTGTTGGGTTTTCTTCTTCACTGTAAATACTATATATTGATTCATTATCAGATTCATCGTCTGTTCTTAGAGCTTCTATTTCATAATCTTGTAATTGCTCTACTAAATTAGCTCTTTCCATATTTTTTCTTTTATTTGGACAATTATTAGCTAAATGTGTTGTTTCTCCACAAGTATAACATCTACATTTTCGTGATTGTGGTTTTTTAACATATTTATTTGCATTATAATGTTTTCTATAATTTCTATTATATGTTGTGCTTTTTCGTATCTTTTTCTTTTTATCATAAACTCCATATGCTTGTGGTGTATAGATTGCTGTTTTACAAAATGCATAAGCATTTCTTTTTAATTGTTCTTGTAATGCTACTTCTTTACATTTTTCTTCTAATATACCAGATGTATAAGTTATTCTTGGTCCTATTCCTAAATTCTGTTGTGTACCATAATTTGTTTTCCATGCTTCATGTCTAGATTTTCCTAAATCTCCTGGCAATTTTATAAAATATTTATCACATAAATTATCATCCATGGCTTTTCCTGTTTGTGATAATAATCTCGTAAAATCTAATGTAAATTCATTTATATATTTCATATTTGTTATACTTAATTGTTCTAAATTTCTAATAGCTGTATCCTGTATTAAAGAATTATTTTTTGCTGGATCAACTCCTAATATAAGTGTTATAATTTGTGATGTAAAATTATAAGGATTATCTCCTAGTGCTTTAAGATTATTTATTTCTTCTGGATTTTGTGTTTTCTTACTTTGCCATATTCTTAATGCTATTGGTCCTAATGTAGTTTCTAAATATGAAAACATATCCATACTATCTTTTTTATTTATTTCCCATAATCTTACTACATTTTGTTCCCATGTTAAGATTTCATCTATCCATAACTGTGGTTTTTGTTGTTCTAATAATAACATATTTCCACTGTATATTTGTCCTATAGGTAATCTCATTCCTTTTCCTATAACATTAGACTCTTGTTGATAATTAACTGTTGGTGGTGTCGGTGTCCATGATTCTCTACCCTGACTTTCATGCGTACCACTATACTCTCCTACCCATTCTGTTTTAGGTCTTTTTAAAGGATTAAAAGGATAATTATACATTTGTGTATCCATAAAACTTTGTTTTTGTTTATAAAAATCTGATAACATTGCTTTTCCCTTCTTAATATCTTCTACTAATGGTAAATTATAATATTCTTGTAATTTTTTATAGCTTTCTTCATAATCTAATCCTAATTCTGTTATACATTCCATAATCATATCATCTACTTCTTCTTGAATATTTATTTCTGTAAATTTTCTATTTGTAATTTGTTCTATTATTTTATTTGTTTCTTCTACTTTAAAACAATCTATTGATTCTTCTTCATAATCTAATAGTGTATAATCCATTGTTTCTTCTTGTTCGAATTTTAAGAAATTAAAATCTATTTCATCTTCTTCATTATCTGTATCATATGTAGAAAGTACTTCTTCTTTATTTTCTTCCTCAACATTCATAAAATGATATTCTTCATCATTATTTTTCTCTGTTTGTTTTTCTTTAAAATCAGTGTATCTTAATTTTTGTTTTCCATCAGTTTCTTCATATATATAACTTTTATTAGGTACTAAAACTGTATTTTCTTCTTTTTCTTGTAAATCATTTAAATCCCACTCTAATCCTGTTAATTGTTCTGGATCAATTTTTATAGGTTCTATCATTTGTATAGATTTTGATGCAATTGTTTTTACTATACCTTCTATATTTACTTTATATTGCATTCCTGAACTATTACTAGCTCTTCCTAGTACTCCTATACTTACTACTAAATTATTTCCTTCATATTCTTCATATCCTTTTGTTTGTAAAGCTATTTTTATATTTTGTAAATCTTTAATATCTTTTAATATATCTGGTGTACAATAAAATATAGCTATGTTTTGACTTAAATCTACTTCCATTCCTGAAATTATAGCTTTTTTCATATCTGATTTCCAACTTTTATCAAGTATTAAAGCTAATAATTTTGTTCCTAAATTTTTTCTTCCTAAAGCTTTAATTCCTATTATTATTAATCCTGTGTGTACAAAATGTTTATTTTGTTTTTTAATTTTTTCAATAGTATCTGGTGACAAAAGATCTAGGGTTACTGTATTATCTACTACCCTTAAACTTTCTTCTCTACTACTTCTTATCAGAGTTGTGTTTATATTAAATCTTCGTGTTTGATATAATATCCTTGGATTTAATATGTCTAATTGATGTTGGTTATATAATTCCAAGTTTCTTTCTAAATCTATTTCTTCTTCTAGTTGTATTATATGTCTGTTACTATTAGATCCTGATCCTCTTCTAACTATCTTGTTTAAAAAACTGTCTGATGTTATACTATCATTTATATTACTTGTAGAATTCCTAGCTTCCTGTATAGTTCTACTTCTTCCTAAAAAATGACTATTCATTTTCTTGGCTGCCAATGTGTATACGGAGTAGGTTTTTTCTCTATTTTTAGCTTTTGTAGAGCTTCTGTAATTTTTCAACTTCTAGAGGTATATTATTTATATTTTTTCCTCCTAATGTATTAGACTGATTTTTTATATAATCTAGATTTTGTGATAATTTTTTAATTTCTACTGTTAAATTTTCTATTATTTGTTTATTATTTATAACTTCTTGTTGTAAACTAATACTAAGATTTATAAGCAAATCTACTAAAGTATTTAACTGTGAGTTATTTGTATGCAAAGTGTGTTCACAAGGGTCTTTAATATTACAGACTATAGTAAAATTATCTGTTGTAAAAGGTTTTCGGTGAGCTTTTTCAGAAAATTCTAAATTTAAGAACTCTAAACGTTTGATTATTTGAGAAGTACCAATGATTAATGAATTCCGACTCTCTTTAGCTTTTATCCCTTACTCCCAATTTCTCTTAAAATATATTCTTATATTCCAACTATTAAAGAAAAATAATAATATACAAACTAATCTATTAAACGATTTGCTCTATATATTTGTTCTTTTAACTTAGCTCGTTCATAAATATAATACCTTAAACAGTATTCATCTATATAATCTAACAAATCTCTTGAATCTAAATAACGAATTATTATATCATATCTTTTTAATCTATTTAAAAGATGTCTAATATAAAAACTAGTCATAATATTTAACCCTTTCTTTTGTGATGTTATCAAAGCAACAATCTTTCCCACAATCTTCACCTAAGAGAGTTTCCCAAAAACACTGGCTTAACACGCCATAAACGGGACTTGTCTTAGTCTTTTAGATTTTAAGAAAGCCTTTGCTCTGATACCAATATATCAGAGAGGGTGAAGTAAAAAGAAATTAATACTTACAGAGAGAGTAGTGATATACACAGCGGATGATGATGGATGAGAGTATGCACAGCGGAGTAGAAGGTTGCAGAAGAGAAGGGTTTTTTTATATATATATTTGTGGGTTGGAATATAATATGAAGAACTGAAGAAAATTTGGGATATTAAGGGAGTGGAGCTAAAGAGATGTGGAGAGAGTTTAGTGTGCCATTCAAGTAATAATATTATTGCTGGTAATGGTTCTTCGTATATACAAACGATTTACAAATGCCCACATATATAGGCAAAGATAATACACAAAAGTCTTAAAGCCTATCTACCTAGTCTAGAGAATAAAGAAAATAGGTGACACAAAAGTCTTAAAGCCTATCTACCTAGTCTAGAGAATAAAGAAAAGAAAATAAACGACAAATTTCAAAAGTTAGCTTTAAAATCTTTCAACTTTCTGTGAATAATTGAACCATGAGACGTCATGGCTTTCGTCATGTATTTTGTCTTCTATCTTCTATCTTCTGACGTCATTGCTTTCATCATCTTCTAGAAATCTCTGTGTGTGCTGTCTATCGACTGTGGGCTTGAACAATCTTCGTGTTCACTGTCTTGAAAATCTTCCAGGTTAAAGATGTGTTGTCATTTTTTGTTTTAACATGCTGTTTTCAATTTTCAGTTGTATATCTTGTGCATTTTTTGTTTTTTCTTCAAGCTGTGTTTTTAATGCAGAAATAATTTCTTGTTGAGCTTTTATGTAATGCTCAGGGTTTGTTTTTGCCATGTCAGAAAAGCTTTTAACCTCTTCAAGTTCTATGTAAAAACTTTGTAGACCAAAATTTTCTCTTGCTGCTTTAAGGGCTTCAACAAAACTTGTGTGTATATATATATATATATATATATATAATAAACTACTCATTACATAATTCTAATTATATCTTCTAAATTTTATGAAAATATATAAAATTAAATCTATATTACTAATATTTCAAAAGAGATTTTAGTTATTACATACAAACTACTGAAACGTATTAAATTAATATTATTAAACTTATAGTATAAATTTATAATTAAATATAATAATAAAAAAAAGTTTTGTTAAGACAAGTGCAGGCATGTACGTATATTAAATTATATCATCAAAATTAGTTATCACTAATAACATTAATAAGAAACTATAGTTATCAAATTTTATTAAATATATATACAGGTATATTATTAAATTCTATAATAATAATAATAAAAATTTATGAAGTAACTTACAAAATTGTTTGATGGAAATTTTTGAACGATCGATTAGTACTTCAACTTTCGAGTCTAACACTTACGATTTTAAATACAACAATACGTAGGATTCCGTGATCGTCTACGCGTATTCATTATCTCAGGTCGTGATCATCGCTTAAGGTACGGATCCCTCCCCACATATGTGTACGGATTTAGATTTCCACTACCTCGTAGTTGAAAATTTAGATTCGTTATTGTATGCTTTTGTGATCTTTAAGATTTTGTGCTATTATATTTAAATTATAGTTATATTGTTTTAGCAAATATTCAATTATGATGCACTGAACTACTGATTGTGTCGCACCGAAAGGTGACGCACTGAAAAACTGAATGTGATTATGTGACGCACTGAATGTGAACTGACTACGCATTGAACTACTGAATGTGACGCACTGAAGGTGACTAACTGAATGTGTTATATATATTGTTTGATAGATATTATTAAGAAAATATATATTGCGTTGTTGTTGTCCCACTGAGTAAACCCCGTTTACTCAGGCGTACATTTGCCTTCTTATGTACGTTAGGTTGCAAGGATTGTCGGGAAGACTTGGATGGATGGTTCGAGGGATTAAAGACGCACATGGATTTTCTTTAAAAGTTCAAATTGTTTTGTACAATATTTCGAATTTTTGAAATAATGTAAAAGTTTTAAAATTTATGGAATGATGTTCTGACCTCTGATGTACTGTATAAGTAACATGTCAGCCCGAGTCGGGTTGGGGTGTTACATTTCAGATATATTTTTTCATGTATATAGTAACGGTAAACGAGTATATAGTTTCGGGTAACCGGGTCGGGTTTCACCTGATCCCATACCCGTCCCATATCCCACAATTTTTTTTTTCCAATCTCACACCCAATTAGGGCTGTCCAAAAAGCTCGCGGTTTGGAGCTCGCTCGATATGACTCAGTTGAAACTGAGCTGAGCCGAGCTACCTCAGCTCGGTTAGAAAGTGAGCCTAACTCGGCTCAGTTCGTAATGAGCCACAATGGATCGGTTTGTTGTTAGCTCAACTCAGATTAATTTACTTTTAATATGCTTTATTTTAATATACTTATAATATTTTATAGATAATTTGGTTATTCTTTGCAGGTATTTAGGAGTGTAGTTAGACATCTATGACATATTTGGGGGATAATTAGAATGTTAATAACCTTATATTGTATTTAGTTTAAAGTGAGATGATCAAATAAGAAGTATGATTTGGGTAAGAAACAATAATAGGAGGACATGTGGCAAAATTGAAAAAAAAACATATTGATGGGCATTTTAGTCAAAACCCACCATCTTAAAAAGAAACCCAGCATATGCAATTCATTTCTCTTTCCCGTATACCCAATCCACCATTTTCAAAACCACAAACTACCGCATCACAACCAATACCACCACCTCCACCTCTACCACCACCTACGATCCGCCACCATGTTGCCGGAAACCAGATCTGAAACCACTACCACCTTCAACCACCTGTTGTATTTTTCAGATCTGAAACCACTATTCCACCATCAAGTGCCACCGCTCCACCGCCCACCACCATCGCAACCAGTTTCTACACGGTGTGTCGGAGTTCTTTCTCCGTACACCATCGTTAATCAGAGTTCTTTCGTAAGTTGCGTTTTTTATTTTCATTGTGTTTTAGGTTATCAAACCTTAATTGTGTTTTCACCTTATTATGTTTTAGTTAGAGTTCTTCTTTTCATTTTTGTTCTTCTGGATGTTAAAACAGAGGCATGACCATGTTAAAAACAGAAACATGACCATGTGAAACCCGTTGCGTTTTAGACATGAAGTGTACGTTTTAGAACCTGGAGTGCAAAGAACATGATCATGTTAAAACTCCATTGTGTTTTAGAACCTGCAGTGCAAATTCTTGATTTTTGGTTTCATTACGTTTTAAAACATGGATTGCAAAGAACATGATCATGCTATAATAGAAGCATGATCATGTTGGAACAAAGGCATGGCCACATTAAAACTCATTGCATTTTAGAACCTGAAGTGCAAAGAACATGATCATGCTAAGACAGAAGCATGATCATGTTGGAACTATGACATGCCCATGTTAAAAACTCCATTGATTTTTAGAACCCTGCAGTGCAAAATATTTGATTTTGGGTTTCATTGCGTTTTACAACCCGGAGTGCAAAGAACATGATCATGTTAAAACTCCATTGCTTTTTAGAATCTGCAGTGCAAAATCTTGATTTTGTATTTCATTGCGTTTTAAAACTGGAGAGTAAAAGAACATCAAATAACATGACCATGTTAAAATAGAAGCGTGATCATGTTGGAACAAAGACATGACCATGTTGAAACATAAACATGACCATGTTAAAACTCAATCGCGTTTTAGAACCTGGAGTGAAATAACATATCATATTAAAACAAAAGCATGATCATGTTGGAACAGATGCATGCCCATGTTAAAACAAAGACATAGCCATGTTAAAACAGAAACATGACACCATGTGAAACTCATTGCGTTTTAGACCTAGAGTGTACGTTTTAGAACTTTAGTGCAAATAACATGATCATGCTAAAACAGAAACATGATCATGTTAGAACAAATGCATGACCATGTTAAAACATAAGCATGCCCATGTGAAACCCTATTGCGTTTTAAAACCTAGGTTATAGTGTGTTGTTCTATCTATTGCGTTTTACGCATCTGGGTTTTTGATTTTTTTTTCATAAGTATAGCAAGAGTATACTCGTTTTAAAGACAAAAAATGCTCGTTTTTATGGTGCAATTTTTGTAAAAAATAATGTCGCATGAAAGAGTTATTAACGTTTTAAAAATGAGGGGAAATTGAAATGGAGAGAGACTATTGACTTGGAAGGACTAGAATACCCTTAATGAAAACTCATGCGCCTCCCATCTTGATCAATTCTACTCATTTAATCCAAGCCCTTGGATGATCAAGATTACTTCCTAACCTTCCTAGCCAAATAAACTTTCTATTATATCTTGACCTTTGGTTTAAATTTGAAAGTTTTGTGTTTGATTGAATTTGACTTTGATTTATAATATAGTAAGTTGAACTTATTTTAGATATGTCCTTTTGAACCATTAAATCATATCATCCGCTATTGAATTTTAAAAGGTATGTATTAATAATTATTTTTAAATTCAAGCTAAGATTTTCAGCTCGGTTTTAAATGCGAGCTGAGAGCCGGCTTGGTTTTTAATCTAGCCGAGCCCAAGTTTGCCCTGGCTCAGCTCAGATCGGCTCATGAACACCCTACACCAGTCTCATACCTGTCGAGTACAGATAACTTCCGGTTTCAGGTCAGGGAGTTTCTTTCCCCACGTGAGGGTACGCGTGATGCATATAAATAAACCTGTACGGACTAACCGCCATTTATAATCGGAGGAGTCGGTTATGGAGGCAAAATAATAATAACCACAGGGCCTCATTTCGTAAACAACCCTCATGATGCTACACAGAAGCTCAGAATTTGCAGGAACAACAACAACACAACAATGGTGCACACTGCATACGATTCAATCCCAATCCTCAACGATTGCCCTAAGAAGATCAACGCCATTGTATACTACGCCTCAAACATCCTCGTCGCTTGCTCCGACGGATCGCTACGGATCTACGGTCCAGAATCCGCTATCCGATCTCCGTCAACCGATCTGTTTTCTCAAACCCTAGACCTTAAGAAGGAGCAGTACGTGCTTGTACGGACCGTCAATGGATTCTCCAAGAAGCAGGTGTTGGCATTGGAGGTGTTGGCGTCGTTAGGGCTTTTGCTTTCGCTGTCTGAGTCGATTGTGTTTCATAGGTTGCCGAATTTGGAGACGTTGGCGGTGATTTCCAAGGCCAAAGGAGCTAATTTGTTCGCGTGGGATGATAGGAGAGGCTTCTTGTGTTTTGCTAGACAGAAGAGAGTCTGTATTTACAAACATAATGGTAAATTATTATTATAAAATTTATGTTTTGTTAGCGATCAAGTAGGAATGTGAACTTTTGATTATTGCAACCTAGAAGATTAGAATTAAAATTAGCTTGTTTTAGTTGGAATATGTAAAAATTAGTGTTTATGGTAAATATAGTTTCACCTTTAGTTTGTGTTTGTCTGTAGGAGGGAGGGGATTTGTGGAGGTTAAAGAATTTGGTGTTCCGGATACAGTGAAGTCGATGTGTTGGTGTGGTGAGAACATATGTATGGGAGTTAGAAGAGGATATATAATATGGAATGCCACAAACGGTGTAGTGTCGGAGGTCCTTCAATCTGGGAGGATTGCTCCACCTTTAGTGGTGTCTCTTTCTTCATCTGGAGAAATGATTTTAGGGAAGGTACTACACACTCTCAATCATGTTGAATACTTCTTTGGATGATCGGTATTGGTGTACCTAACTTCAATTCACATGTGCCATTTTTTGTCAGGATAATATAGGTGTGGTTGTGGACCAAAATGGCAAGCTATTTCCTGAAGGCAGAATTTGTTGGTCTGAGGCCCCTACAGCAGTTGTCATACAGAAGCCATATGCTATCGCCCTTTTACCGAAACACATTGAGGTATCTTTACAGTCTACTCCGCCAACATGAATACCAGTTTCTTATTTATATCAATCACTTGTGATTATTAGAATTTATACATTGTACTCCACTCGAGTCTTGCAGATCCGGTCTCTGCGGGTCCCTTTCCCACTGATGCAAACTATAGTTATACGCAACGTCCGTGGTATTCAAAAAGGAAATAACGGAATAATTGTTTCCTTGGATCAATCTATTTATGGATTGTTTCCTATACCTCTTGGTGCACAGGTTTGTCTCAAACTATGCAATATAGTTGTGCATGTAATCATCATCGTCATCATACTCAGTAAATCCCACCAATAGCAAAGCTAAGGTAGGGTTTGAGGAGGGTAGATGTAGACAACCTTACCTCTTCCCCGTAGGAATAGATAGGCTGCTTCCAGTTAGCAGTGGCGGACCCAGGAACTTTTTCCTGGGGGTGCGGAATATTTTCAAAGATTTTAGGCCCCTAGCTGTATAAAAATATCGGTTCATAGCGGGTCGGGTCGGATCATGTAAGACAAAAGAACATCAAACTAAAATTTATAAATCATCAAAAAACGTCAAACGTCATTACAAATTACAAGCGTATTTAAAATTGTGCCCTATAGGTTTTTTTTTTTTTGGAACTATATCCAAAATATCATCTAAAGATACTAAACACGCCATAAGTTCATTACATTCTTACTCATTGTTCCTAACACATATAATTTGCTCCATAAGTTCATAAAACAACACTAAACACTTAAACAAAATAAACAATCATGTTCAACCATAGCCCATAACTTTCAATTATATTTTTAAACATTCAAGCCCTAATATTAAATGTTGATTACTTGTAACTAATCATTTAAACAAACAAAGCTATAAATAAAACAACAAAATCATTTAACTACAAGTCTAGAACAACAAAAAATATAAAAATATTAAACCCTTACACATCTATATTTTATCCTAATCATCACATAAAACAAAATAAATAAATAAATAAATAAACCATACTAGTTCTATATTGGAATTCTGACGTAATATGGATCGGTCCAACCGGAATTTTGGTTTTTCCGGTAAAAAAAGCCACCAGGTCGTGAGCAATGGCGTGAAGTCGCTGGGAGTTTTTTTGGGGCGGGATTTGGAAATGGAATGGGTGGATGAGTTTAGGTTATTTTATTTAGTTCAAATTTCTTTAGGTTGGGTTTGGGCTTGTGTTAATAAAAATTGATTGCAGATTGGGCTTTGATTGGATTAAATAATTAAGTGAATAAGTGGTTAATAATTATTTTTTTTCTAAGTGGGGCGGTTGAAAATTTTCATGGGGTGCGGGTGAAAAATTCCAAGGGGTGCGGTCGGGATTTCCAGCGAAAAATAACACTAAAAAATATTTTTTCATGGAGTGCGCCCGCCCACCCTGGGCTTAGGGTGGGTACGCCCCTGCCAGTGAGACCCCAGGCTCGATTGTAGTTTTGTATCAAGCCTTGAACCTAAGGCACATAACACTCAAACAATCGGGAGAGAGACCGATTGGTGCATGTGTACCCCCGTGTCTTTCAGCTATCAACGCCACCACATGATGCATGATTAACCATCGGCCGCTTTTAACGTTATTTTCACGAAATTAGTAAAATAATGTGAAAGTTAGTACCATTTCACTTTTGCCCCCCGAGCGCCCACACATATATACATTATATGTGCACACCGCAAGCGGGGCAATAGCTGTGCATGTAATCATGTGCTTTTTTCATGAGAAACTAAATGAAGTTATGAATCCTAAATTGTTAAACTGTTGTTATCGGTACGAAATGTAAAGTCCAAATATTGTATGTTTAATGCAGATTGTACAACTGACAGCATCTGGGAACTTTGAGGAAGCACTGGTATTGTGTAAGTTGCTTCCACCAGAAGATTCAAGTCTAAGAGCCTCAAAGGAACAGTCAATTCATATTAGGTAAGTATAACCTGGATACTTTTGAAGTTTACGATTTTCCACAAATTTGTATTTAAAAATTCTGTTTGTTTTCCAATTGTACAGGTATGCACACAATCTGTTTGAAAATGGAAGATATGAGGAGGCGATGGATCACTTTGTGGCATCTCAAGTAGAAATAACGCATGTGCTCTCTTTATATCCATCTATTGTTCTTCCCAAGTTGCCGTTGTCAGCTGACATGGACTCTTGTCTACCGGAATCTGATGACAGTCCTAGACTTGAACCCAAGAAAATGAGCCACAATACTTTAATGGGCCTTATCAAATTCTTGCTGAAAAAGAGACCCAATATTGTCGGAAAGGCGGCTGCCGAGAGCACAGAGGAGGTTGTTATGGATGCTGTTGGACAAACCTTTGTCGGTAATGAAAGCACTCGATTGAAGAAATCAACCAAGGTAACAAGTAACTTCCCTGTATATGTTTACTTACATGCACGTTTGAGCCTGAAAGTTGCATACAGTCTTAACAGTTGTCTAGAAGAACTTAAAGTGTTCTTTTTAGTAATATAGATGCGGTTTTCTTATTTTGTATGCTATTCAATCTTTTTTATGTGTTTATGTGTTGAATTATTTTCACATGTAGTGTAAATGTAGATTTATACATCTTTATGCCTTCTAAAACTAGTTTGAGGTGTTTGAATTTTCTTTCTTCAGAATTCACATTTATAAACGATTTTTTTTCTTCTAAATGTAACATATCTTGCTTTAATTTAGAACAGATTTGTAATAGTTTAAACAAGCACTTTTTAATAATTAATATTTAAAAAAAAAAAACTAAAAAGTATGATTTACTGTGACAGCATGGCCCTGGATTGTTCTAGTTTATAATCGTAACTGAATATTATGAGTAGTGGGTTTATTATACCTTATTCATTGTTTGGGAAATTCAGTATTTATAATAATCAAAATTCAGTTGTAAGTAATGTAACAATGTGGCGAGCTGGAAACATATTTACAATAAAAGTACATTCATCTACATAATCCTTTCATATAAAGCGAAAAAGTGTGGTCTTTTCTGCAAATGCTCTTGAAGATATCTTGTAGATGATTTTATGTTGTAACTGTAGTTTCTTTTGGTTCTGTAGGGACGAGTTAATGTCCCTACTGATTCAGGTGCTAGAGAGATGGCTGCAATACTGGACACTGCACTTTTGCAGGCGTTTCTTCTGACTGGACAGGCTGCTGCTGTCTTAGATTTACTGAAAGGTTTTAATTATTGTGATTTGAGCATATGTGAGGAGATCATGCAGAAAGGACATCATGATAGTTGTTTGTTAGAGCTTTACAAATATAACTCAATGCATCGTGAAGCTCTCAAGCTTCTTCATCTGTTGGTGGAGGATGCCACCTCAGATAAACCTAAAGTCGCACACCCCCAAAAATTCACGCCTGAGATGATAATAGAATATCTCAAAGTAAGTTCCTTTAGACATCACATTATTTTCCCTCCTTTTATTTTAATTGGAAGTGGTAAAATGAATGGTTTGGGTAACAGGGCAAAAAGTAGGGGTGTTCAGAATTCGATTCGGATTCGAAAAATCAAGAATTCGATTCAATTCGAATTCGAACCCAGTAAACCGTATACGAATTTATAATTTTAATTTCGATTCGAAATTCGAATTCAAATTATACATATTTATTTATGATATTTGTATATAATACATACATATAATTTTAATTTGGGCTATAGTATGAATTAATCTATAAATTTAATCTAACTCCTAAAATAGCCATTACCAAGCCCAAATAGCCCATATAACGAATTTACATATTTTAAATGAATTTGAATCAAATCGAATTTATTCGAATCCGATTCGAATTTTAATTTGTAATCGAATTTGAATTGGTGTTTTAATTCGAATCGAATTGGTCAGTTTTTAATCGAATTCGAATTCAAGCAAAAAAAAATATTCCAAAAATTCTATTCGAGTAATTCGATATTTGATTCGATGATCACCCCTAGCAAAAAGAGATCCAGTTCGTTTTTAATGTCAACGACAAGTCTTTTGTAAATTATGACTAATTAATGCATTACAAAAACTATGTTATCAAAATAAAAAGGTAAAAACCTTTTTTTAATAAAAAAATTGGGATATTAGAAGCATTTGACTACACTTTAGGTGACTTTTGAGTTTTGACTCTTTCCTTTAATTTCTTTGATGATCCATGAAATGGCATTTGACTAGAAGTTCAATGCTCTTGGTTATGTTGTAGTTTCTGTAATTTTTTAGTGTTTATCATGAAAGAGTGTGTTACGTGACCATTATTATTTGCTAAATAATAACCATTAAATTTCGATGGAGCTTATTAGAATGTAACTGAGATATTTAAATTCTCATGTGCAGCCTCTCTGTGGGATTGACCCAATGCTTGTGCTGGAATTCTCGATGCTTGTTCTTAAAAAGTGTCCAACTCAAACTATCGATCTCTTTTTATCAGGAAATATTCCTGCAGATCTGGTTAATTCTTACTTAAAACAGCATGCCCCGAGCATGCAGGCCACATATTTGGAGCACATAATCTCAATAAACGAGAACGGAATCTCTGGGAATCTGCAGAATGAAATGGTAACATTTCCATGCTTTTATACAACTTGGTTTATATTGTGTTGAATAAACTTATGATACTGTTTGGCAGGTGCAAATCTATCTTTCAGAAGTTCTTGATATGTATGCTGATCTAACGGCTCAGAATAAATGGGATGAGAAAACTTATACCCCATCTAGGAAGAAACTCATATCTGCATTGCAGAATATTTCTGAATATAATCATGAGGTTTCATTGAAGCAAATACCGGCAGATGCTTTATACGAAGAACGGGCAATTTTGTTGGGGAGAATGAACCAACATGAACTCGCATTGTCCATATACATTCATAAGGTATTGTTTAAAACTTAAAGGTAAGGCATAGTCCATATTGAGCATTTGAACATGCAGCAACCTTAGGTATTGTTTAAAAGTAAAGTATAGATTTTTTTTAGAGTAAAATGTCATTTTCGTCCCTGAGGTTTGGCCAGTTTTGTGACTTTTGTCCAAAGGTTTGTTTTTCCGCATCTGGATCCAAAAGGTTTGAAATCTTGCCATTTTCATCCGGCTCGTTAACTCCATCCATTTTTCTGCGTTAAGCCAAGTGTATTTCCGTCTTTTTCGTTAACTTAAAGGGCAATTTGGTCTTTTTTACTTCATGTAAAAAGACCGAATACCCTTGAAAAAGACCGAATTGCCCTTTAAGTTAACAAAAAGGACGGAAATACCCCTGACTTGACTTAACGGATAAAAATAGATGGAGTTAACGAGCCGGCTGAAAATGACAAGATTTCAAACCTTTTGGATCCATATGCGGAAAAACAAACATTTGGACGGAAGTCGCAATCGCAAAACTGGCCAAACCTCAGGGACGAAAATGGCATTTTACTCATTATTTTAATACTATTCTTTAACATTTCAGCTTCATCTTCCTGAACTGGCACTATCCTATTGTGATCGCTTGTATGAATCAGAAGTTAATCGAAAAGCTGAGGGCAACATATACCTAATTTTACTGCAAGTTTATTTAAATCCTCAAAGAACAAGCACAAAAATTGAGAAAAGAGTTAAAAAATTAGTTTCTTCACCGAGGAGTAGGGATTCGAAGGTTGGTTGGTCATCAATTAAAGGTAAAGGAAGAGGGTTAGGTAAGAAAATTGCGGAAATTGAGGGGGCAGAAGATAAGAGAATGAAGGCAAGTAGCAGTGATGGTGGTAAAAGTGATTTTGATGATAATGATGATATTATCGAGGAAAATTCAATGGTCATGCCTGATGAGGTCCTTGATGTACTGAGGAAGAGGTGGGACCGGATTCACGGGCCGAAGGCCTTGAGACTCATGCCTAAAGAGACTAACCTACAAGTAACACTTATACTTTCTCATCTATTCATGATTTTGTAATTTTTTAAACAAATATATGTTAAATTGTTAAGTCTAGAAGTGATGAGACGGGCGGGTTGGGTAATGGGTCAAAAAGGGTTTTTGGTTGAATGTTGAATCAGACTATTACCTAACAGTTAACACAAATCAAAACGAGCCAGGTGGAGTTGGGTTGACCTGCAAACATGTTTGTCTGTTTTTGAATAAAATTTATGTACAGTTACGGTGTTAGTTATGATTATAAAAACAATTTTAGTGCAATAACAACGTTAAATATTTGAATAATAGGTATTATTCTATGCATTGAAAATAGGCTTTTGGTTAACCAATATAACAGTGCTCAACAGATAGTAGGCTGGTGACTCATGACATACCACCTCATCTAATGAAAATTGCAACGCAACGTTTTCCTTTTAGATGTTCCAATTAAAACTACTACCTCATCTGAGTATTGAAACCTTTTCCTTTTAGATGTTCCAGTAAAAAAATATTTTTACCCCCATTTTCATCGTTAGAAGTAAACCAATAACAACATTGTGGCCGCACTCTTTATTTATCTTTATTAAAGTGTCTTTGTCATTCAACTTATGTTAAAAGTTGCAATTTTAATGGGGTGATGGAAGTAATCAAGTAGATGAAAGATTATCATGTGTATTTAACTGTTAGGAATGAATCTACACGACTCCCAGACTTAGTTTGATTGTCGGCTTCTGAGGCTTTTCTTTTTCCTGTTTCATTGTTCAGAAGTTGTACCCGTTTCTTGGACCTCTCATGAGAAAAACCAGTGAAACATATAGGAACTTTGCGGTGATCAAGAGTCTGAGACAATATGAGAGCCTTCAGGTATGTATATGTTTAACCTGCTCATGCTTCAGAAACTTCAAAATTTATTATGTTTATATTTGTTCTACAAGTTAAGATTACCAAATGCTCCATAAATTATATTAAAGGAAAACTTACAAAGTTGGGTTTCGGTTATAGAATCTAGACAAACGGCAGCTTAAGATGGGGCTTTATTTATTATGTAGTATGATTCTGTATAATCACGTCTAATTATGCATATAAACTACAGGTTAAAGACCAACTGTATATCAAAAGGAAAGAAGAACTGAAGATCACAACTGAGAGCGTATGTGCACTTTGCAACAAAAACATAGGAACCAGTGTTTTTGCAGTGTATCCCGAGGGAAACACCATTGTTCACTTCATTTGCTTTCGGAACTCCCAAAATACCAAGGCTACCAGAAAAGGATCTTCTCTAAGGAGACGATAAAATCATGTTTGCCAACTTTTAGAGTTTTAGCTGTTCTTCCATCTTTATTCATGTTTCTTTATTTATTCATTTTTTTCAATAAACTTGTAAATTTGTATTTGCAAATGTATTACTGATATCAGTCATCAGCCTCAGCTTCCCAAGTACCTGTGTTGATTGAAGAAAAGATCAACCGGCGCAGGCTACATTTATTGCACAAGGTATAGAAGAGAACATCAAGATTGAGATTAACCTTTCTCATGAGACGAATTGGTTGTATAACTGCTAGGACTTGAAAAGGACGGTCCATTAGGACCAGGTGCAGGACATGACTTAACAGGGCTCCGTCCGGACCGGCTTTTTCAGGCTTGGCTTTCCGTTGGATTAAACAGGTCTATGACCTGGCTGACCTTTTCAGGCTAGGCTTACAGTTTGTGCGTTCCTTACTTTAATCCCCATCAAATTTGTGCATTATAAAAAGTGGAGTATACTAATATGGTAATGGGTCGGGTTTCGGGTTTGCAGTTGGATTCTTTAGCCATTCCTTGCTGTAATGAGGAACAAATTGGCATACTAACCAGGTTCAATCTAATGACCAACAGTATCAATAAAGTAGGTTTAAAGTGATTCGTTTCCCTGTTCAACATTCTCTTCTTTTTTTTTAACGACAAACTAACCTACTCCTACACCGTTTAATACTCTCTTCCGATCCATATATTCTAAGCACAAAAACCCAAGCTAGTCAAGCAATGTGTATTGAACAATTGATCAAGTTTCATCCAAAAAACATGGAGCGAATATCAGCTTGGCTCGATTGCAACCTTAGCCGACCCATGTATCGCTTAGTTGTACGGTACAAGTAGTAAATGCATATAGAAAACAAAGGAAAAAACACCACAGTTTGCAAATACTATCTAAAAACAGCATCTTTCCTAGCAAACCGATAAACAACAACACCAGTTCTAGAACCAGCTGTGGGACCATCTTCGTGGACCAAATCAACCCGAAACCACTTCTTCACCTTCTTGAAAAAACCCGATTCCTTCTTCCACCGCCTCAAATGCGCCATCAAAAACACCTTCTCACCACCTCCCAACAACAAAAACTTCAACGTCTCAATCAACGGCTCATACAAGTTATCATGATACACCACATCCGAACCAATAACCAAATCATACTCTCTCCCTACAGCTTCCATTTCCTCAACTTTCCCCCAACTTAGCGCCGCCACGTGTACCTACCACACTCGCGTTGACGTCAGCATTGAACTTTATATTCGGCAGCACGTGCGGTAGATCCGTCACCGTGACGTCAGCACCGAGTATTGCAGAAGCCGCGATTCCGACGACGCCGGTGCCGGATCCTAGTTCTAGAATACGGAGACGTTTTCGACGATTGACGGTAGTAACGGTGTTAGTGACGGCGGCGGAGAATGAATCTGTGTTGGAAGGATTGTAAGAGTCGAGGAGTTTGACGAAAGTAGTGGCGGCAGGCCAGAGTTGGAAGGAGAGGCCTTGCGACGGAAGTAGACGGATAACGAGGGTGGAGTTGACGGAGTTCAGGTGGTAGGTTTGGTGTTGAACTGCTTCAGGTTTTTGTTCAGAAACGTCGTCATTTTGATCTAGTAACAGCATTGTGACCGGATTGATCTCGTCGTCGCTGCTGTCTGCGACGGTGGTCATGAGGTGAGACGCCGTTAGGGTTGGAAGAGGATATGTATTGGGATTCTATTTTAAGAAAGTTGCGGGAAGTAGGGTAAAGTAAGTTGGGATAGTTTTGGTCAATTTTGCCCCTTTGTCTCCATCAAGTGGACAACGTTGACCTGTTGATTTGGACTTGAATATTATTGGGGAGGCAGGGCCGTAGGGGCAGTGGTAAATGTGACAACTCGAATTTCCGACGTTTCACTCTCGCATTTATTGCACGTTGATTTTTTTTGACTATTTGCTTAACTGTAAAACAGTGATTGTTTGTATGTTGGATGTATGGGACCCGATTGTATGATTGATACTTAACACGTGATAATACTTAGACGAAACAAGAACCTGAATGACGAATCACAACCATAGCGACGAAACAGAACTTGTTTCGCCATATTCTGTTTCGCCATAAACCACTCGACGAAACAAATGTGTTTCGCCGAGCCCAGTTTCACCGAAGCCCAGTTAGGGCCCAGTATGTTACGTATAGATTTTTATTGAGTTACACCATTCTATTCGCCACACTTTAGCAAAACAGAAACCCTAGAGTTCCCTCTACCCTGTTTACGGCGATCTTGTGTTCCCTAAGCCCCGAATCGATCCTACGACTATTCTGTTCATCGTGGTTAGTGATTAATTCTTGTGTGACTACTTGATTTTACTATCGTTAACTGTTTTAGCTCAAGTTCATTAGGATCGATGATAGATACTATTGTGTTCATGAAAAATTGATAAATCGAATGAATGGAATCTATGTTTAGTTACGGTTTTCATATGACGGATTTGATTGTGTGAATCGGGAAAACGGTTTTGCTTGTATGTTACTGATACAAACTGAATATGCTAACATAGTCCTCGATGTGATGTAATATGGTTATTGTTTTGGGGTACTCATGAACTAGGGATGTTGACAGATGTTAGTACGATGATGAATTCTTGATGGTTAGATGATGATTTCCATGTTAATGATTTCTGTATGATCATGTATGTTGATGTGAAGGCAGAATTAGGGTTTTCATGACGTAACTGCTGTGTGACGAATCAAACTGCTATTGACGAAACAGAGGTAACGACGAAACAAGATGTGTTTCGTCGAGACCTCTGCGACGAATCAAGGTGACGACGAAACAGGTGTTTCGTCGAAGGGATTTACGACGAAACAGGGGTGTTTCGCCAAGTGGGTAATCAGCAACAGTAACCTGTTTATATTCTGTTTAAGTGTTAACCTGGTTAGTTAACTGCAGTTAAGTGTAACCATCTTGTGTATGATCTGAAATACGTGCTACTTGCTTACCAACTGTGTGTCTATACTTGAACACAAACTGATTTCACATACGTGCATACTTTAGGACGTGATTGATTACTGGTGAGCATACACTTAGCATACCGAGCAAAACAAGGTGAGTTCACACCCTTACTAAGGCATGGGATTCCCAGGGTTTGGGGAATGGGATGGAAGGAATAAGGTTGAATAGATTCGTACATACACTGATACTAGACTACCATACCATTGTCCTCGGTTGTGAAGGACACATACGTAAAACCTACGTATACTTATGCTACTCGCTATCCTCGGTTGTGAAGGATACTCACGTAAAACCTACGTGAACATATACTCAATACTATCCTCGGTTGTGAAGGATACTCACGTAAAACCTACGTGAACATATACTCAATACTATCTTCGGTTGTGAAGGATACTCACGTAAAACCTACGTGAACTTATACTCAATACTGTCCTCGGTTGTGAAGGACACTTACGTAAAGCCTACGCAAACTATGTACGTACTACTGTTCTCGGTTGTGAAGAACACTTATGGTTACAAATAGTCTAGTGTATATGCAACATGGGAAGCCCCCACTAATAGAACATACGATCGGCCTAGTAGCGCCACATGTTACGAAACAAACTTACAATTACGAACTTATTTACTGTGAACTCGCTCAACTAGTTGTTGATTCTCTGTTACATGCCTTGCAGGACCTTAGGTACATATGGAGCTTGCACAGGAAGGAGCAGGTCGTTGTGGGATACGGATCGTAGACGATATTTGAACTTATAACTTATTTTGGGTTTTCATTATTATGCTTCCGCTACTTAAACAATGTTTGGTTATGGACATCGGTCATGTCAAGATGAATTACCTTTTCCTACTTTTACACTTAAATACTATGTTTGATATGATTGATGGCTTGATCCTGGTCATGTCACGCCTCCAAGCGGTGGTACTCCGCGGGTGGATTTTGGGGGTGTGACAGATTGGTATCAGAGCCATTGGTTATAGAGAACTCGGTTTTAATATGGGGAAAACGATTTTTATTAAAACCAGACTATAACCAGAACAGTGCTCTCAACGATCCACAACGACGCTTCGCTCCACGTGCAAGGCTCAACATCATAGGTACTACTATTCCTGTTACCTTACTACTTGCTAGAACTACATAGAACTTTGCTCGTGGTATGCTTAGATTACATTGCTCACTATTTGTTATTGCATGAGGATACTTGTGTGCTCACTCTCTTCGCACTATTCGCGAACCTCTCACCCACATGTTCTCCTTGATGTCAAGATCATGTGTGGACGCGTTAACCTAACTCAAGCCCAGTTGGCGGCTTCGATCACTGAACAAGTTACTGCAGCACTCGCAGCTGCCCAGGCAGGAGGTGTAACCTGCCATCACCACTTACTCTAGGATCCTTAGATCATACTCTCGTAACTCAACACTTGTGCTTAATTTTGATTACTCTTACGCACACGACAAGTCAACACGCTCAGCCACCTGTATGCACATACAAGACTTTTATGGACTGTCGTCCTACTACTTTCAGCGACACTGAAGGAGCTGTTGTACTCCTCCATTAGTTCGAGGAACTCGAATCGGTCTTCGAGTGTGTGAATGACCCGAGGCTCGTAAGGTGAAATATGCCACTGATATTCTTGAAGGTACTGCGCAAACTTGGTGGAGCGCGCAAGTTACGATACTGGGGCTGGCGGCTGCTAATGCCACCCCATGGAATGATTCTAAGGAACTGATCAAACGTGAATACAGTAGTTATGATGCCATCCACAAGTTGGAAGTGGAGTCCTTTAACATGAAGATGACGGGGTCAGAGATAGAAGCGTGCACGATAACGATCCAACAAACTGGCAATTTTGTGTCCAACTATGGTGGATCCTCTCATAAAGAGCTTTGAGCTGTACCTCAAAGGCTTAGTATCAGGAATTCAAAACCATGTGAAGACGGCTAAACTTGCTACTATTCAAGGTGTTACTCATCTTGCTCATCGTCTCACAGACCAGGCAGTGGGACAGAACAAGCTGCCTCAACGAATCAGCGATATTACTACCACTACTACTTCAACTACTTCTGCTACCCTCAGTAACAACGGATGAAAGTGGGATGGAACCTCTAGCAAGGGTTCGACTACGATTCCGTCCCAGGCACAGCAGCGAAAGATCAATGACAACCAAAGTCCTGGATAGCAACCTTTTAGTAGTCAAGGGCAGGGTGAATACAGGGGAAACCACCCTAAGCGCAAACGATGTAACCTGCACCACAGCGGACAGGGCAAACGCAATCATTGTCAATAATGCAACAAGCTTGGTCATGGAACCAAAGATGGTAGAAACTCACGTCCTGCAAACCAGAACCAACAACAACAGCTACCACACCAGCATTAAAGCTGCACCATTCGAGGCATTGTACGGGCGTAAGTACCGGTCACCTCTCTGTTGGGCAGAGGTGGGAGATAGTCAAATCACAGGTCCAGAAATGGTAGTCGATACTACTGAAAGGATTGCTCAAATACGACAACGCATGGCGGCAGCTCGCGACCGTCAGAAAGCATATGCAGATAAAGACAGAAAACTACTCGAATTCCAGGTTGGGGATCGAGCGCTACTCAAAGTTTCACCCTGGAAGGGTGTTGTTCGTTTTGGCAAACGCGGCAAACTTAATCCAAGATACGTCGGACCTTTCGAAGTTATTGAGAAGATAGGCAGGGTAGCCTACCGACTGAACTTACCAGCTGAACTCAGTGCAGTTCACAACGTCTTTCACGTGTCGAATCTGAAGAAGTGTACGTCAGATGAGACCCACATAGTTCCCTTGAAGGAACTCACCATCGACGAGCGGTTGCAGTTCGTCGAAGAACCAGTTGAGATCACGGACCAGGATGTTAAGGTCCTCAAGAACACTAGAATACCTCTTGTACGAGTTCGTTGGAACTCCCGTCGCGGCCCAGAGTTCACCTGGGAGCGCGAAGATCAAATGGAACTCAAATATCCCCAGTTGTTCGAAAACAATGCAACTACTACTGAGGCTGAAGCTACTACGGAATTTCGGAACGAAATTCCAACGCAACGGGGGAATGATGTGACACCCCAGGAAAACCAGTAAACGATACAACTTACTTAGCTTCCTCAGTAACCGCATGCTAAATTTCGGGACGAAATTTCTTTCAAGTTGGGGATAATGTGACAACTCGAATTTCCGACGTTTCACTCTCGCATTTATTGCACGTTGATTTTTTTTGACTATTTGCTTAACTGTAAAACAGTGATTGTTTGTATGTTGGATGTATGGGACCCGATTGTATGATTGATACTTAACACGTGATAATACTTAGACGAAACAAGAACCTGAATGACGAATCACAACCATAGCGACGAAACAGAACTTGTTTCGCCATATTCTGTTTCGCCATAAACCACTCGACGAAACAAATGTGTTTCGCCGAGCCCAGTTTCACCGAAGCCCAGTTAGGGCCCAGTATGTTACGTATAGATTTTTATTGAGTTACACCATTCTATTCGCCACACTTTAGCAAAACAGAAACCCTAGAGTTCCCTCTACCCTGTTTACGGCGATCTTGTGTTCCCTAAGCCCCGAATCGATCCTACGACTATTCTGTTCATCGTGGTTAGTGATTAATTCTTGTGTGACTACTTGATTTTACTATCGTTAACTGTTTTAGCTCAAGTTCATTAGGATCGATGATAGATACTATTGTGTTCATGAAAAATTGATAAATCGAATGAATGGAATCTATGTTTAGTTACGGTTTTCATATGACGGATTTGATTGTGTGAATCGGGAAAACGGTTTTGCTTGTATGTTACTGATACAAACTGAATATGCTAACATAGTCCTCGATGTGATGTAATATGGTTATTGTTTTGGGGTACTCATGAACTAGGGATGTTGACAGATGTTAGTACGATGATGAATTCTTGATGGTTAGATGATGATTTCCATGTTAATGATTTCTGTATGATCATGTATGTTGATGTGAAGGCAGAATTAGGGTTTTCATGACGTAACTGCTGTGTGACGAATCAAACTGCTATTGACGAAACAGAGGTAACGACGAAACAAGATGTGTTTCGTCGAGACCTCTGCGACGAATCAAGGTGACGACGAAACAGGTGTTTCGTCGAAGGGATTTACGACGAAACAGGGGTGTTTCGCCAAGTGGGTAATCAGCAACAGTAACCTGTTTATATTCTGTTTAAGTGTTAACCTGGTTAGTTAACTGCAGTTAAGTGTAACCATCTTGTGTATGATCTGAAATACGTGCTACTTGCTTACCAACTGTGTGTCTATACTTGAACACAAACTGATTTCACATACGTGCATACTTTAGGACGTGATTGATTACTGGTGAGCATACACTTAGCATACCGAGCAAAACAAGGTGAGTTCACACCCTTACTAAGGCATGGGATTCCCAGGGTTTGGGGAATGGGATGGAAGGAATAAGGTTGAATAGATTCGTACATACACTGATACTAGACTACCATACCATTGTCCTCGGTTGTGAAGGACACATACGTAAAACCTACGTATACTTATGCTACTCGCTATCCTCGGTTGTGAAGGATACTCACGTAAAACCTACGTGAACTTATACTCAATACTATCCTCGGTTGTGAAGGATACTCACGTAAAACCTACGTGAACATATACTCAATACTATCCTCGGTTGTGAAGGATACTCACGTAAAACCTACGTGAACATATACTCAATACTATCCTCGGTTGTGAAGGATACTCACGTAAAACCTACGTGAACATATACTCAATACTATCTTCGGTTGTGAAGGATACTCACGTAAAACCTACGTGAACTTATACTCAATACTGTCCTCGGTTGTGAAGGACACTTACGTAAAGCCTACGCAAACTATGTACGTACTACTGTTCTCGGTTGTGAAGAACACTTATGGTTACAAATAGTCTAGTGTATATGCAACATGGGAAGCCCCCACTAATAGAACATACGATCGGCCTAGTAGCGCCACATGTTACGAAACAAACTTACAATTACGAACTTATTTACTGTGAACTCGCTCAACTAGTTGTTGATTCTCTGTTACATGCCTTGCAGGACCTTAGGTACATATGGAGCTTGCACAGGAAGGAGCAGGTCGTTGTGGGATACGGATCGTAGACGATATTTGAACTTATAACTTATTTTGGGTTTTCATTATTATGCTTCCGCTACTTAAACAATGTTTGGTTATGGACATCGGTCATGTCAAGATGAATTACCTTTTCCTACTTTTACACTTAAATACTATGTTTGATATGATTGATGGCTTGATCCTGGTCATGTCACGCCTCCAAGCGGTGGTACTCCGCGGGTGGATTTTGGGGGTGTGACAGTAAAGGTTGAGATTTCCGACCGGGGGTCGAAAACGTATATACCAAAAAATTTCTATAAAACCGGGGGGTCAAAAACGTGTATACCCAAAAATTTCTATACGAAAACTACATACTCTCCACTACTGAGCGAAAAGTTCGGGGGGTCAGTCGCCCCCTCCTGCCCCCACTATGCTACACCCATGGGTAGGGGTGCTCAATTGGTCAATCCAGCCTTCAGGTACTCCTTGCCCACAGGTTGCACACTGCTGTCGGTCATGCGGGTAGGCGAGGGTTTGGTGGGAGCCGATGGTTTGTGTATGAAGTAGGTATGCGAGATAGAGAGAGTTGTGTGTATGGAGAGAGAGAGGAGGTAAAATTGTGGAGTTCACGTTTAGTGTAGTGGTGTTATTAAATCGGATAATTTAGGGTAGTGGATGGTTAAGTGATGTGGCTCAACAGGGTTGGCGGGAGTTAGGGTAGGGGTATGAGCACCCCATCCTCCTTTACCCGTGAGGATTTTGAACACGAAAACTATTGGTCCTCACTGTTTGCTTTCCAGGCAACCCTATGGTGTCGGATTATTGGGAAAAATCTTCCCCTTATAAATTTTTCAATTTTCAAATGTACAAGTGGTAAAATAGGCTATTTAGACCCTAAATTGGGGTAGTGACCAATGGTTCCACAATATTGGTCTTTTAAAATAAGCTCATAATTTACTCTACTAAATTTAAAACGTTGTTATACACTCCATTCACGATGTTATTAATGTAGGATTATATTTAGAAGGCAAATTTGATTTAAATAGTCTTAACTTTCTCAATTTGGTCGATAATAATCACAACTTAGTTATTGGCCGATAATAATCCGAACTGGTCCACTTTTGGCCAATAATAGTCTGCATTAAATATAGCTTAACAGAGTTAAGTTTTTTCCGAATTACAAACTGATGTTTTAGGGTTTTTGATTATAACGAAGATACAAGTTGATTGATGTAAAATTTACCTCGAAATACTGCCTCAAACGACGAAAACAGTGCTTCAATTCGGGTGTTTAAACGTCTAATTAACAAAAATCAAGTCGTTTGAAGCATCGTTTTGAGGTAAGTTTTGCATAAATCGACTCGTATCCTCGTTCTGATCAAAATCCATAAAACATCAGTTTGTAATTCGGAAAAAAAGCTTAACTCCTTTAAGCTATTTTTAACGGCGGACTATTATCGGCCAAAAGTGGACCAGTTCGGATTATTATCGGCCAATAACTGAGTTGAGATTATTATCGGCCAAATTGAGAAAGCTGAGATTATTTAAATCCAATTTGCCTATTTAGAATGTGGAAAACATAAATTGTGCTTTTATCTAATTCATAACAAATCATCTTTTTTTCCACATTATATCTGTTAACAACCTAATTTCATATGGCAAATTGGATATTAATAAACTAAACTATGACCTATTGGGGATTGGCTAGTAAAAATTCAAACTAGCAATATGACCAATGACATTTTCACTTTAGTTGCTAAGGCAATACCACTCTAAAGAAAATGTAAGTTCGTGTGCCCCTAATGAGCAATTGATGGATCTTTATCCATGTCAGAATGTTGTAAGTTGTTTTAAAACGAAATAAATGAAAGTTTGGGGTAGACGGGGTTACATTTACATTAGAGCGGGACTACGTGACTGCCCTTAGTAACAAAGCCGACCGTTACGAATGCCATTAGTCACATTATCCGTATAAATTATTATCAGTTTTTCGATCATAACTTAGATTATTAAAATTTAAATTCCTTTTTCAGATCGAGGAGTACCTATTTATCAACTTAATTAGTTAAAGTCATTAATAAAACCTTCAGGGAATTACAAAAAAAAAATAATAATAAATTATAGGATGCATCTATTTAAAAAAAAAAACTACACATATTTTAAGATTACGGAATGGATGGCTTGAAAAGGGGGCGTGAAACGTTATGTTACAGTCACGTTAGCAACTGTTAGAAAAGTAGCGTGGTACAAAAAAGAGAGGAGTGTGACGAAGCGTGAAAGAGTGGTGTTGTGTGACACGTGACACATTTTTTATTATTATTTTATATTCAAAAAATTATAACAAATCTATTAAATTTAAAAAACATTAATAATAATAAAATAAAACATAATTAAACAAAAAATCTTATTATTTGCCACACCGAAACGTGTTTGAAGTGACAACCGTACTTATGCCGGTGGTGTCACCCCTATGAATACAAATTGTTGGAAAATACGTCCCCAAAACGGACCCGAGGGATCACGAGACGTATAGTCGGTAAGCGCTACGAGCCAAGATTCACACAACACAATGTCCTCTTTTTCAATCCATGGAATCGTTGCCATTTTATATAATTTTTTTAAGAGAAAACGAGATGAATGTTGAGACAGTAGCCCGTCGCCGCCCCCCACGCCGTTCAAGGGCCAGTGTGCCTAGCGTGGAGAGGCTTCCACGCCGACTCCGTGTGGTCTAACAGTTTTATCAGTATGTGAGAAAAACAAGTTCGGCGAACTTCATATAAAAAATGATTCGCTGATTTCATGGTATCAACAAAAAAAATGGTGAAAGTTTTATAAGAACTAAAGTGGTTTTAACAAATTTATAAGGTATAACCAACCCCAAAACCACTTTAGCTATACACAGAAAACCAATCAACGTGCCTATGAGATGGTTCTTACCTTTTGAAACCAAAATCTTATTGTTTATCGGAATAAGTCGGGTCGAACCGACGTCATAAGCTTTTAAATTATTCAAGATACAATGCATCATCTCTAATTCTAAAAACAAAGTAACAAACAAAAGCTACAATGGCAAAGACAACTTATGTGCAGGTTTTAGGGATGTGCATCAAATGATGAATGCAACCACTTATTAGCAAAATTTTGCAGTTCAATATAACTGGAAATTTGTTTGAGAAAGAGTTTCGAATATTGCGATTGAGTGGTGACGTTAGTACACACGAGCTTTTGGCGGGAAAGTCTCCACCTCGTCATCAAGAGTATTCATGTGAACTGGCCTGTAGTCCAGTCGGACCTTCTCGTTCTCCCAGTATCTGCAGTTTTTAAGATAAGTGCACGATAATATTCCAATAAAAATAGACGACTCAATTAATTGCCAATATTGTGAAGGAATTCAAATTTTAACATATCAAACTGTCTGCGATAAGAAACTAACACAAGTTTAAACATGTTTGTATAGTTGAGGAAGAGGAAGCAAAATGTGGGGATTAAGGGTTAGGTAACAGTTAAACAGCTCGGGTCAGGTCTGCCCAATTTCAAGATTTATTAAGAATTTGAGGTACTGATTTATATTGCTAGAATAAAATTTTAGTTTTCTTGAATGAAATGATTTAGTCGTTTTTAAACATTTTAAAACACTTTGGGTGACTTTCTGCACACTTATAGCTAAATGGATCCAAATTTCCACCTCTAGACTGAATAAGGGTTTGAAAATTTTCAGCAATCGAGATTTTACCCAAGAAACTGTGTATTTGTTGGTAACCAAACGCTCTTTCGTATACTATATTGGTTAGATGATAGCATGATAAAAAAATGAGGTTTGTTCATTTATTTGTTAAATATGTTCTTAGCAATTGAACAAAATCTATGTACATTTTTTGTTACACCAGTGTTTATATCACCTACATTGTTGGAATAATCTTGTCAGTTAAATAGTTGAAGGGTGAATCAAAAAAGAGTCTAGAGATGGGTTATATTGGTATGTTTATTATTAGTATGGTAAAAAATTATAGTTTATTTAGTTTCCTAGTATAAGGAGTCAGTTGTTGGTTTAGTATTGTTCAGGGTGTGTGCTTTGTTAATAAAAAGTCGATCAATGTTTTAACGAAATCCACTTTTCTTGCTTTCTGCTTCTGGGCCAATGAATATTGATATTGTTAGTCCAATCCTAAGCATCACAAATCAAATCCATATGCGTGTACGCACACAAATATATTAGAGGTGACAAAATGGGCCAGTCGGGTGGGTTTGACTCATCAACATTTGGGTTCCTTTTTCCTTGTATTATATTAGATAATGCACAAGGTATGATTGAATAATATATCATTAAGACAGTTTTTTAGTAAAGTGATTTAAGAGGTTAAAGTATTCAAATACACTTTAAAACCAACCAATCAAAACAATTTAAAGGGGATAGATGCAATTATTAAAATGAGAAAGGAGTTAAAAATAGTTTTTAAGGTCAAAGTTAGTTACTGGAGAGCCACTAGTTTCCATTGAGATATTAACTTGTTTTTAATTAATTCCTTTTATTTGTCTTTTTTATGTTGACCAAGTTGGAGAATATCTATTAATAGGCTAGAGAGGCGTCGAGATAGAGGATAGGAGAAAATACATGTCTTTCAACTTTGGAAGGCCCCTACATAAGATGGGTGTCTCTTGAAAACACTTTTGTAAAATATCAGTTAGGTATGTATATGTTCCCAAGTCTCATTTAACAGGGGGAGAGGAAGGAAAATTTTCTCTCCTAATCTCTCCAATTTGGGAGGATGAATATATGGTCATATTTTCTTCCCTTTTCCCTCCCCTCCCCCTGTTAAATGAAACTCGGGAACATGGTTTTTCATATTTTCATCTCTTTTCCCTCCCCTCCCCCTGTTAAATGAGACTCAGGAACAGAGTGTAAGTTTCAAAAATTGACCCATTTGAGATCATATACTCATAATTTCATATATAGCATGAATCAACCCATTCTACTGTATATATGTGTGTGTGTGTATAGAGAGAGAGAGAGAGAGAGAGTTACCCTAGTGTGTGTTTCATCCAATTCTCATCATCTCTTTTCTGCAAAAGCATATAATTTCATGGTTCATGAGATAAAATAAAATTATGAAAAGATTAACCAACTTAAAAAGGATCACAAGTTTGATCTAACCGTAAAATCTTCTCGAGCATGAGCTCCTCTACTCTCTTTCCTAGCTTCAGCTGAATGCATGGTGATACATGCATTAATCAAAAGGTTTTCCAACTCTATGGTCTCCAGCAAGTCCGAGTTCCTGAAGATGTTTTCAGCCACATAAGTCACTGAACACAGGCTACTTTAATGAAAAACTAATGTCAAGATTTACCATATCAAGGTTCGGTCTTTCAATTTAACATCGTGGAAGCTCTCCCATGCTTTATCAATCAAATTGCAACCTACAATACTCAAACATTGAGCAAACATACATAAAAAGGAATTAGGTCATTTTGTTTTTTGCTGTACGCGTGTACCTTCTTCTAAAGTTTCCTGTGTACGGAAAACAGCGGCATTGTTTTGCATAATTCGCTGCATATTCAACCTAATCTTCGAGGTAGGAAGTGAGCCATTTGAATTCCTAATCTTGTCTAACCATGCAATAGTCTTCTCTCCAGCATCCTTAGGCATTGGTTTTTGTGTTTCGCCTGTACACAAATAATGTTAGACCGTAAGGTGGACGTGCTATAAAACTATATGCTTGTAACTTGCAAGAAAAATTCACCTGGTCTATGGATCTCTGCAACCCTATTTGCACAGGCACGACCAAAAACAACAATGTCAAGAAGAGAATTAGCACCAAGACGATTGGCACCGTGAACAGAGGCACAAGCTGCCTCTCCAGCAGCCATAAGCCCAGGAACAACTGCATCGGGATCGTTGCCTTTAATGGTAACAACCTGCAATAAGGAAACAAAGAGGTAAATATGAAATACTTTATTTTATTAGTGTTATTTTATTTTTGGGGGATCATGGTAACAGGATCTACCTCCCCATGGTAATTTGTTGGGATTCCACCCATATTGTAATGCACAGTGGGTAAAACTGGAATTGGTTGCTTTGTAACATCAACACCAGCAAAAATGGCAGCAGTTTCAGAGATACCCGGAAGCCTCTCCTTGAGAACCTCTGGTGGTAGGTGATTCAAGTGAAGATAAATGTGGTCCTTCATCGGTCCTGTTGTGAAAAATAAGGTTAAGATCATATAACTGATGCAAAAATTGATTATAAGCACCAAGTCATTATGCATTTACATTTGAAAATAAAGTACGCTTTCTGGGCAAATCAGATGTTATTACTGGAATAACATAAGAAATGAGCTCTCATTTGTTCTATACTTCTATATTAAGACTAACACAGGCAATTGAATAACTACTTTTGGCATTTAAGATGAAGTTAGTTATTAAACATACCTACACCACGACCTTCACGGATTTCCATGGTCATAGATCTTGAAACAACATCTCTTGATGCAAGATCCTTTGCCGTAGGGGCATAGCGTTCCATAAATCTTTCACCTTCACTGTTCCTTAAAATACCACCTTCACCACGTGATCCTACATAAGCCATAGGATAAACCAGGTTATAATATGGTTCAACTTATCTTCTACAAACACTAAGGACAAAAACTACACCAACCTTCAGTGATGAGGCACCCAGCGCCATATATACCAGTTGGATGAAATTGTACAAACTCAAGATCCTGAAGCAATAAGACAAATTTCATAAGTATGTCCAAATATCAACAGCAATTTACGGGAATGAAAAAAAAACAAACTTTAGTATACCTCAAGGGGAAGTCCTGCACGTGCAACCATAGCATTTCCATCTCCAGTGCAAGTATGAGCAGAGGTTGCTGAGAAATAGGCTCTGCCGTAACCCTGAGAACAAAATAAAGTTGGATAAGATAATAATAGTAATATAGCCTTTACAGAAACCAAGTTAAGCCCAATAAATAAAAATTTTACCCCAGTTGCCAATATTGTTGATGAAGCACGGAAGCGATGTAGTGTTCCATCTTCCATGTTCAGAGCAATAACACCTTGGCAGCTACCTGATATTATCACTCATGTGATTAAATTGCTTTCGGAAATATGTTAACACAGCGCTAGAAAACTTAAATGAAGGGGAAAAAAAGGTTAACATACCATCACTACCCATGATTAGATCCAATGCAAAATATTCCACAAAGAACTGTGTATTATGTTTCATGGCCTGACCATACAATGTATGCAATAATGCATGCCCAGTTCTATCAGCAGCACAAGCACACCGATAAGCTTGTCCACCTATAATATAAAATGAAGTAAGTTACATTACATGTGACTAGTTTTCATTTAATAGTATATAACGCATATGGTTAGTAAAACACGATCATATCAACCTTTCCCGAAGTCAAGACTCTGACCACCAAATGCACGTTGGTAAATCTTTCCCTCCTCAGTTCGAGAAAATGGTAAACCATAATTTTCAAGCTCAATAACTGCTTTTGGTGCTTCTCTACACATATACTGGATAGCATCCTGATCACCTATAGGAATGAAAAACCTTTGTCATCATACACAAAAATCAAATAAATAAATCTCTTGCAACAATATTTTCTATAAGATAAAACATAAGTTCAGAGAGAACATGCAAACAAAAGTGTTGTTTACATCTGAAATATTGTATCATTGTATGAAAACTAATACAAGTGAATCACTTGTAAAAAAGTACCTAGCCAATCGCTTCCCTTAACGGTGTCATACATGTGCCACCTCCAGTCATCCTCGGTCATGTTTCCTAATGCTGCATTTATACCACCCTGCAGCATTTACAAAAAGCAACTCAATTGGTCTTTTATAGCAAAACAGAATAAAATAGACTCACCTGAGATGAGAAACGCAGACAATTCAATGTAAATAAAATAACAGACTACCCAACAATTCAAACTTATTGTTATCTTACGACACCAAAATCAATTTGCAACCGACCATTACTTTTCACTCAAGAGGCAAAGAGGGTTAGTGCATATTTCATTATTTATTAATCATTTTTTGTACTATATACTGTTAAGTGTTAACAAGATGAAATAAAGCAGCGTTGTCCCAATGTATACTTATATAATCTTGTTGTATATTATTACTCAAAACTGTATACGCATTCATTCCAAACATTGCAAGAAACACCCACCCTCAACAATTAGTTTGTCCACGATGTCTCGATGACAAAGTATTCTTTGATTTTGTTTTATCACTAGATCACTCGGTACAAATAATTATTTTTACATGTTTTTATACTTACAGTACATCTGTGATCATATTAGTCTACTTTCATGTTCCAAAAGTAAATGGAATATTGCAAGAAAAAACTTTTTGAGGTGAGATATACAACTATGCTTAAACTACTTATTTGGTCCAAATGAGAAAGCGATAAAGTGTAGGAAACAAGAGTCATGTGATCACTTGTCCCCTTTTATACATCATTTGCCCCAATTTTTTTTGCTTCTATTCCTAAAGGTTACAAAATCAATTGTTAAAGGAGGTTTATAGAATCACATGAAGCCAATAATCTAGATCTCAATTCAGTAAAGTTGCAAACTCTCTAAGATCAATTCATCAAAATCTAAACAAAGCAAGCATAAATACAACCAATTAATTAAAAAATACAGCAAACCTGAGCGGCAACAGTATGAGAACGAGTTGGAAACAGCTTAGTGATACAAGCAGTATTAAAGCCATGCTCAGATAGACCAATTGCAGCTCGTAAACCCGCACCTCCTGCTCCAACCACAACCGCATCGTATGTATGATCAACAATCGTATACGCTGATCCTCCAACTTTCTGTTGACACACATCCAGAAACACGATTAACACACACACTGACACATGCATTTCGAACAAATCAAATTTAAAAAATCTAGCGTAATAATAAACATATAAAAATCAACAGTCTGTCATCAATCTATCAACAAAATCACATTAATTCACCAAAAACTGAATGATTCACAATCGATTAGCACTAAACAAACGCTACAGTAATCATTAATCAAATCAATAGAAATACATATTTGCATGATTAAAAAAACACACACTGACACATGCATTTCGAACAAACTAAATTCAAAAAATCTAGCGTAGTAATAAAGCTAAAAAAATTAACAATCTGTCAGCAATCTATTAACAAAATCGCACACTAATTAAGCAAAAACTGAACGATTTACATACGATTAACACTAAATTAAACGCTACAGTAATCAAATCAATAGAAATACATAACTGCATGATTTAGATTTAACTTTATCTGGCAGATCCATGTGAGTTCCACAATAAACCCTAAATTTCAAGTAATTCAAAATATAACGAAAAAAAACGGAGGTAGTAAACTAGTAATAGATTACCGATTCAGATGAGAAGAATCTGTGTGAAAAAGAGCCGCCGGAGGTGGATCTCCGGGACGGAATGCGAAGACCACGTGATACGCACCGCCACATAACTGTCTATGTGTGTATCAAAGTGTGTATCTATGTGTGTATATATATATGTGATGTTATATATATAGGCTGCTATTGGTTTTAAGAACGGTGATAGGAAGAGAAGAAAGGAGAAAAGGAGTGAGTGCTGCTTGCTATAATGAAGAAGATGGACTGGTACAATTGTTGGGTATTATGCCTAAATTGCCATTGCTTTGTTATGTTAATAACCAAAATGCCACTAAAAAGTAAAAAGTTATATAAATATATTATCTTTTTCTTGGATATTTTTATTTGTACAAGGGGTTCGTTCGGTTTACGGATTTCAAAGAAATTGGAAAACATTTCATCAAGAATCATTTTGGTTGGTTTTTAATAAAAATGAAATTAAAAAATATTTCACTAAATTCCATCAATCAAATAAATTTAACAACTCTTCTTATTTGAGAAATGAACTTTAACTTTTTATTGAAATGTTTTTCAGTTACCAAAATACTCTCATATTTTCATTCGTAACTACTTCAAATAAAAAGGTGATGACAAATTTGTCTTTTTTTTTTTTTTGGTTTTTAACCATTACAGTTTTATTCATCAATTTATGAACCAAACACAATACAAAATTCTATTGAAATTAATTCAAATTCCATCAAATTTCAATTCCCTTGGTGAATTCCAATTCCTATAAAAAAATTATGCCAAACAAACGGACCATAAGTTGTTTTTGTAAGGGTTGTAGGGGAACTCATTCAGTAATTCATTTGAATCTATTAACTTAATTAATAGAAAGATGTTAATTTATTTGAACTCATTTAAATCTTAAAGGGGCAGACATCTTTCTAGTTGAATTCATTTTCTATCTCAACCCACCATCTAATAATATTGTGCCACTTCACATCCCATACACCCATCTAGCATGGATTCGTAAACCTGAAGTTGATCCTCTTATCTCATCTCACATGATTTGCGGCGGTGTTTTCGTAGTCGAACCCATTGATGCCCTAATGAGTGCCACGGATACCCTAATTATAATATATTTTATTTTGTTATAGGATAAATGTTATGATAAAAATAACTAATATTGTATAACTTTGATATGTAAAATTATAGATATATACAAAAGTACGATGAAAATAACTAATAAAGTATAACTTTGATATGTAAAATTATAGATATATACAAAATTATGGTAAAAATAACTAATAATTTTTAATAAATAACATATGAGTCGAGCACGTGCTTCAAAAAATTATAACAAGCTAGTTCGTGCTCTTTATAAAAGGGTTTGAACGAGCCGGGTCAAATTTGAGCTCTTTTAAATTAAATAACTCGAACGTAATTGAGCTCGTTTACACCCATTTTTATTTCACATTTACATAGATCACACATTAAGGATTCTTGACGTTAGTACAAAAGTTACAAACATAAGAATAATACAAAAATGATGTAAATTAGAACATTGGAAACCCTTGGTGTGGAGGGAAGGGTTAGAGGTAGACATAAATTGATTTGGGATAAGTGAATTAAACATGAATTACTAAAGTTGTATCTCTCTAAGGACATAGTTCATGATAGGAGTCTGTGGAGGCATATGATTAAGGCTAAGGGCTTCTAGGGGAGGAAACAATTGTATGGAGCTTAGATTTTTCTACACTTTTAAGGGACTTTGCAAGAGTTTATGTTCCTGTATTTATGTATATATGTTAATGTATAATGTTATATTTTCTTTAGTTTTGTTATGTTATCTTATCTTCTCGTCACTTCTTTTGTTATTGGTATCTCCTTATATCTATATATTATTAATATTATTTCTTTTGTTATTGGTATCTCCTTATATCTATATATTATTATTTTGTTTGTTTAGTTGTTGTTTGTTTGAAACGCACTAGTCTTTGTGGAAACAACATTTCATCATTCTTAGACCTTATCAATAGCTTTATTAGTTGTGAGATTTACTTGTATGATTGTTTGTTTTGTTTCGTTTCTTTTAATTTTATATAGTACAAAGAGGTATATAATTGCATTTTTTTAACATCAAGTAAGGAATGATTGCATTTTTTAACATCAAATAAGGAGTGACTCGTGGACATATACACTACATGTACTCCCTGGTGGCTGGTGGAATATATACCATAACATGATGGTTAAATTTAGTGCTTAAATGTGCAATGCGTAGACAATTGTGCAACCACCCATTTCAAAAGGAATTGTCAAAACTCAAAATTGACTATAGGACTTTTCTCCTTGCTATATATCAAGATATAGGCTATACTATTAGACTTTTAGTCAAATTAATATAACACATAACATAAGTCCATAATTACACATTCACACGTAATAATGTTCATTGGCTACCTCATTTTCAATGGTCCCAATTTTATACTTTTGGACTTCTGAAATATACCATGAAAATAGAAATATTAGGTACACCGACTTTGTACATTATTACAGTTCGGATTTTATTTTCAAACTACGTCAATAAAATGTTTTTTTCGTAACATATAATCCGTTTTATTTTTTATTATTACATGTCACAAGTTACACAAAGATTATTGAATTAGTGAAGATCCAACACTACTTCAAACTCTTCCCCAATCAACGCGGACAAACCCGAGATCTCTGCCATCCCGAAACCCCCACCACCACTAACCTTCACTCTTGCGTCGCGTATTTCTGCCCCCGCGCTTGTACATAGCGCGTAACCAGTTTTACTCGAACCATTTTCCAACCCAATAAATGTCACCTTTTCAATCATCCACTTTTGACTTGATGCAAAACCGCCATTCTGGACCACTGATCTCAACGTCGCTTTGTTCCCCGCAATTTGGCTAGTAAATGTCACAAAAGTCCACTTACCGTCTACTTCACCAACCTCCGTTTCCTCCCCATCATCCAAATACACCTCACTAGTGCTATTCTCGTTGCGGCTAACCACAACGAGTATGTGGAACGGGGTCACTCGAGCTGCTTTCGTTGTCAAAGCTTCTTTTTGTAAAACCAATATGTTCCCTTCACGAATATGAACGTTTATATGGTCAGCTGGTGCATGGAGCCTAACATGGGTCCCTGAGCCCACACTAACCGCATTGGAATAGTTAAATAGATCAAACCAGTTTCCAGATGGGAAGTATGCGTCAATCTCGACTGTTTTTGGCTTCAAGACAGGGGACACTAATACACTTTTGCCAATGAGAAATTGAGTGCTTATGTCATAGGTGTTGGTGTCTTGTGGGAATGAGAAGAACACTGGTCGTGCGATTGGAGCCCCCTTTGTATGTGCATTGTACATTAACGTGTACAAGTAGGGAAGCATTTGATACCGCAATCCAAGCACCTTTCGTGATGTTGCAGCTACTGAATCCCAAAGATAGAGTTCTTGTCGTGTGGTTGCTTTGTCCGAATGGTCCCTTGCGAAAGGATAAAAGGCACCTAACTGTGTTCAAACAAGTTAGTGAGATCAATAACAATTTCTTTGTTTAGTTTTAACAAAACTAACTGTATGCGTGTTATTGAGGAGGAAAAACACGACTGATGTATTCTTGTATGTGATGCCATAAACTCACATTGGGCTTAACGTATGGGCCTATTTTCTTTAAAATATAGGCCCAAGCCCATACATTAAGCCATGAAGTTACATCATCAATGTAAAACAATGAAAATGCACGAAGTGTGCAAATTTCATTGGCCATAAGTTAATAAGCGACGACCCATGAATGGTCTAAGAGAGGCTAAACACATGGGCAAATCGTCTTTAGCAATTAGGACTGGCCGTTGGACCCAAATGTCACAGGATTCAACAAATTTTCCCAAATTCATGTTATTATTATTTTTTTCCTTTTTCTATATGTAAAGTGTGATATTATGAATTCCTTCGGTCACACTCTATCTCACCTAAGGAAATCCAACAATTTATGTTTAAATTTTGATGTTTTTGGCATTGTAAAGTAAGGGGAGTGGGGGTGGTCACTAGTGACCATTTTTCCATCACTCACAATATCCAATCATGTTCCGCCATGTCAGCAACCATTTTTCCATCACTCACAACCTTTTTTAGTGGGGGTGGTCATCACTCACCACCACACCCAACAATTTCCCCCCAACCAACAAATACCCTCACAAAATAAATCATCACGCGTTGAAAAAATAATGAAAATCGGATTTCGTGGAAGATTAACGCGTTGAACTTTTAGCCGGCGGTGGAGGATCACGCGTTGAAAATGGCCATCACGCGTTATATTGTTTCCGCCCCGCCTGGCCTAAAGAATCATCCTATATATTAGATAGTGCAAATGGACGAGTTGAGTTTAGGTATCAGTTAAAGAATTCAAGGCAAGAGAGTAACTTTTTACTATCGTCAAAACGGGGCAGGTAAATCCAACCGACAAGTAAATTTACCTTCACTTTCTATGATTGAAAACACTATGTTATTACAAATTGACAATGGCGATTAAATGCTTGAAATAAAACCACGAAAGGTATTAGTGTATTGCACATTTTGTATACACTTTAGGACTTTCGACCACTTAACTCGTCCACCTTGCTTTCATTTTAGATACTTTAAAAAGGGGGAACTTCAATATCACCTCTAAATTTGCAATATATCAAATTTAAGGAAAAAACAAGTTGTTAAATGCATAACGCAGCAGTGGCGGATCTAGAAAATCCATATAGGGGTAACGTTTAAAAAAGGGTAACGAAATCGAAAAAACGTCAATTTTTTCCAAAGTTTACACTACCGTCAGAGCGTCAAGGGGTAACAGGGGTTACCCCTTGTAACACTATAGGTCTGCCCCTGTAACGCAAATTTGGAAAACATATTATATATTACAAATTTAAAGGGATACATACCTTTTAAAAAAGTTACCTATTTGACCTGCTAGAGCCTGAACCAAACTGAATTGAAAAGGCCAAATGTACTATATATACAACCACCATTTTGTAAGCCTCTAAGCATTCTTACTATAATAGTTTCCTCTAAATAATTTGTTTACTTTTGTTTGTTTACGTTGTATACCATATTTTATTTTCAACTGTTTAACGTGTTTTCAAATATTTATTCAAGTCAAAATGGATTCATGATCTATACCTGAATCCATCTCTGGCAAAGTTCTTCAGTAGTGTTTCCATTAAAACCACATATATCAGCACCAACCATTGGAATACCAAATAACCCGGAATTCAATATGCTCGGAATGGAATACGCCAAGTCATCCCATGTGGCAGCATTGTCCCCGGTCCAATGTGCTGTAAACTTCCCAGACCCCACAAACGTCGATCTAGAAAGTATAAATGGTCTTTTACCGGTTATCTTTATCAATGCGTCCTTTGTGGCCCTGGCTTCAGTAAATCCATACAAGTTATGGGCATCATAAGCAGTAATATTGCCAAAATGCAAAGAACTTGCAGGCACAGTTTTCTCATTGATGAGCCTTTGGTAACCGGCATTGTTTATCTTGTATGGAGGGTTATCAAGTTTCGATGATGGAAATGGAGGGGACGATATGAAATTTGATTGTTCATTCATGTCAAGCCAAAGGCCATCAAATGGTAGAATATCGTGAAACCTTTCGATCTCATCACCCCAAAAGATTGCTCCTTTTGGATTTAAAAAATCCGGGAAGTTAACAGCACCAGGCCAAACCTCACCTAAATAAGGTTTACCTTCGCGCTTTATATAGATATCAGCTTGTAATCCTCTTATGTAAGTTTCATATGATGTGTTCACACTAATACCTAAAGAAGCACAAATTTTCAGTATTGCGCAATTGTATATATAACATATGTGCATAGGGCTGCAAACGAACCGAACGAACGCGAACAAGACCTTATTCGTGTTCGTTTGTTAAGGAAATATATGTGTTCACGAACCGTTCATGAGCATTTACCGAACGATGTTTTGTTCATGTTCGTTCGTTAAGGAAATGAACGTGTTCGTGTTCGTTTGTTAATTTTAGGCAAGGATGTTCATGAACACAAACTAATGTTCATGAACACAAATGGAAACAAACGAACACACAAAGTCGTTCATGAACCGAATATATAATACATTGATACTTCTTAAACATTTATTTTTTGGAATTTTGAATTATTTAAAAAAAATAGAAACGAAAACCATTAATGAACTGTTGAACACAAAATAACACGTTACCGAACGTTCACGAACACAAATGAACGAACGTGGCCTCTGTTCATGTTTGTTCACTTAACTAACCAAATAAAATTTCTTCCTCGTGTTCATTCATTTATTAAACGAACGAACACAAACGACCTTCCCGCCGAACGGTTCACGAACTGTTCGCTAAACATTCGATTCGTTTGCAGCCCTATATGTGCATTAGGAAATGAAAAAAAGATGAATACCTGGATCTAATATGAGCACATATTTTTGACCGTTTTGGTGAAGATTTTGAACAAATGGTGACATTTTCGACAATGGGTAGTTGATGGGGTCTAGTGTGAAATCTTTGTAAGCATCCATGTGGTCAATATCTGTCCACATAACTTCCAGAGGGATCTTGGCTTTGGCATAGCCAGCAACAACACCCTCAAGATCCTGAACATCTTTGTAACCGTATCGACACTGATGGAACCCTGTACACAAACAAAAACAAACATATCAAAATGTAATGAAAAATTAAATAAGGTGGAAAACTGGAGATGAACTCACCGAAGGACCAATAAGGCATGGGAGTTGGTCTGCCGATGAGCTGAGTGTATTGATCCATAACTAATTCCGGCGACGGTCCAGCAAAGAAATAAAAATCAAAAACACCCCCAATCACCTTGTAAGTAATACTATCACCACTATACACAACATCCATGCCATTGCTATTAAGCAACAACACTCCATGAGTGGTACCCGCCACCACTTTACCATTAGAATCCGGTGATCTAACATCCATATAATACGGATGTGATCCATATAGATTAACATCAAGGTTCAGGCTCGCAATATCCGCATTCCAAAGGGTAAGAGTCTGATTATGTGTTAACTTAAACGTACGCTTGGTGTGCTCTCCTAAACCGTATATAGAGGAGCGGTGAGCTGGGAGTGAAGATGTTAGTTCAAGGTACTGGTCTTTGAAGATGAGAACAGTGCCAGAAGTATCGAATAGTATATCGCCAGTAGAACGACGAGCGACTGTGAATCCGAATTGGGTGGTGTTGTGGAGTGTTAGAATGAGATCAGAGTTGGGGTCAGAGAGAAAGAGGTTGGCTGGAGTTGTGTTGTGAGATTGTTGGGGCAGGGTGTAAGGCTGTGATTGGCGTGGAAGCACGTTGGTTGGGATCTCCCATCGTTGGTGTTTCGCATCAGTGATTCGAATCCTTAACCGATCACCTGTTTCAAAGCTGCACAACTACACAGTTTCAACTTCTTTTTCTTGACTAAATTACATAACCATTCCCTTTGGTAAGTATAAAGTATAGACATTAGAGCATTCACAATGGATCCTCTGAGTGTAACCTCTATATTTGTGAAAGTGGTTGTAAATGGTTGTGAGTGGAAGAGGGAGAAAAAAACAGAAAAAGTTACTGTTCATAAATTTGAAGTAGATACTGTTCACATCTATAATTTTTTTAATATTTTTTGAAAGTGGTTGTAAGTGATGGAGAGATAAAATATAATGATAAAAATAGAAAAAAAATATTATTTAATTGGAAAATGTAGTGTTTTTTAGTGTAATTATAGAGATGGAGTAAGAGAATTGATTGTGAATGGTAGCTAATATTTTCATCTTCTAACATTCTTGTATAGTTTTTTTTAGAAGTTAAGACTATGAAATTCCAATCCACATTCTGTTTGTATAAGTTAAACTCTCCCTTAATTGTAACTAATCCATAATACTTAAACTCTCCCATAATTGTAACCAATCCATATCAAGATAAACCTATAAACGAGCCGAGTTTAAGCCAAGGTGAGATAGGCTGTAAACCAGCCGAGCCGACCTTGGCAAACCGAGCCAAGCTGGCTCATTTAAAACTGAGGTTTGTTTTTCGAGCGAGCCGCAAGCCGTTAACCCAACAACGTGTGTAACGTGAACACAAAACTAAATTCCAAATCCAGATTAGAAAATAATAACTTTACCACTCTAAAAACCAGTGAAAATGCACCTAAAATCACCAAACCACTTAGTATACAGAAAACAAGTGAGGAGTAGAAGTAATTAAGTACCTTGCAAAGAGCCCGAGTTGATCGATGTCTGGTCCAAAGACAGAAGACTTGTTGTTGAGTTGAAGATGAGCGACCAATAAGTTTGTGCCAAAGGCAATAGATCGAAGAGAGTAGCCGTAACCAATCGGTTCGGGTTGCTTATCTACATCCGCAACAGTTTTTTGATCAATCGAGGAGAGCAGTAGTAACAATAATATAACCGCTATTGACGCCATTATAATTTTGAATGCAGTATACGAAGAAGATTCATAGGGATTGAATTTCCATTTTGCACCACTCAGACTCACTGGTTTGTTCCTAATTTAATGCTTCGTTTTGTCTCATGTGTTTCACGAGCCGGCAGTTGGACTAATAGTAATCGACATGAGATATTTTTTTTTCTTTTGATGAATTTATGAATAAAAGTAGTTCCTGATAGCTACCCACCCTATACGACTCGTATACAAATAACTTCAGGCATTATACTAGTAGTATAAGGCCTATATGCCTTGCATATTGAAGAGGTAATATCAGAGCACCGAACCAAGCGTCCCGGTCAACCGAACCTGCAGGAACATCTGGATTCTCCGGCCTCCGGTAGAAAGGCACATCGGCCAGATAGCGACTGGTCGAGCCGGGACAGCTTGACAACGTCATCTCAACCAAAGGGTATAAATAACCTTACCCATGTACATTTGAAGTACGTTTTTCTTACCCTTGGAACTTACTTTCTCTCTCTTCTTCAAATACTTATCCTTACGCCAAAGGATGGTCGTAGAGTGGTCCTCCCACTCTGCGACAAGCCTAACGATTTTCTATTTTGCATGTCCACAAGATCATCTGATTGCCTATTACTGGTTTTCTGGATCTTCACATATCCTTTGTTTACATAAACTATACGCCTCATATATGTGTATACGAATTATATATAGACACCTCACTCCACATATACAAATTCGAATTGTATGTTGTCATAAAATTTAATCGAGTATACGTATAGTAGCACCTTAAATATAATTATAATAAAAAACCAATACAATTTTATAAGTCAACGAATGGTTGGGGTTCTAGAATGAATACTAGTCTATCTGTAAACTGAGTGAACGAATCCTGACCATTGATTTACATCATCAAATCGTAAAATACACTAGTGTATTTTCATCATCAAATCCTAGCCATTACTTTACACTTGTGTATTGATAATCAAGTGCTATGATTAGTTCACTAATGAACCTAACCCGTCAACGAATTATGTTATCTTTTGAACCGTGTGTTTAAAGGTAAAGTTATTCTACAAAGGCTCCTAAATATGAGAAGTGTACAAAGACACAATGGATTGCAAAATATAACACAATGTCAAGAAAAATATAACACAATGTCGAAAATATAACACAACGTCGAAGAAAAAAGATACAGTGAGTCAAAAAAAGACACAATGACGTAAATAGAGAAAAGACACAATTATGTAAACAAAAAGTCTAAAATCTACAAGCTAAAGATCTAAAATCAAAAACCTAAAATCTCACATCTTAGAGTTCGATGAGACGGTTCCAATGATGCTTGAATGAGGTCAATCGGAGTCCGTTTGACACTATTCTTACAACTTTTTATTTTTAGCAGACTTTGTATTTGATACTAACGCGTGTATTTAAATTTGATACTAACGCGTGTATTTAAATTGACGAACTTTGGTCCACCAGGACCACCACACATTCATTATGTCAGGACCACCATATCTTCAGAAAGCCAATATAGATATATTATCTTGAGTAAATTATATATTTCATTTACTGGTCTGCTACATGAAGGAAAAGGATATTTACCCATAGATAATCCCGAGTTACCAAGGGATAGCCTAAACCAGAAAAGAGATACTTTCACCGACAGATTATTGAGGGGCCGCTGGTGCGGTATTATTGCATTATAGTAGTTTGGTCAATGGTGTAATGAAGGCTCATATAAAATTATAACTAACGTAAGTGGCTTGCATAGAGATGTCTAAACCTCTGTGAAGGCCTAAAGTAGCCATCCTCCTTTTTCTGTGGTTTAGACCTTTGATAATAGATCTTTTTGAACGATTCATGAAAACTTGTCTAGGGTGACGCAAAGCGGAAGCAATTAATAAACAAGAATTATTCTTAGAAGATTAATATATTTCTGAATGATCCAAACTATTACAATATGCTCCCTTTTAGGGGGGACGGGGCGCCCCCGTGATGCTCCTCCACCACGCGTGGAACAAAAAATAACACCGCCGCCACCCTTTCTATAACGCGTTGATTTGAAAACACGTCAACCATATCACGCGTTGTGTGTGTTTGTGTGATGAGATGTTTTTAAATGGAGATGAGTGTGTGGTGAGTGATGGGCATTTCCACTAAAATCCATCACCAGTGATGGAATAAAGCTCGATGACGTGGCGGAACTTGATTGGATGTTTTGAGTGATGAGTGGGTGGTGAGTGATGGGCGCCCCGCCCGCCCTTATAGGGTTTTTCTCAATTTGGCAAGTTTGCCAAGTTTTCGAAATAACAATTTGACAGAAATCAATAGAAGTTAAAACCATAAATATGAGCGTAAATCATGCTAATCAGAGATTTACGCGTTCTTGGTAAAAAAGTACGAAAAATCGATAAAATTGGGAAAAAATCTTCGCTGATGAAATTGGAGTCTTAAATCATGAAATTCAGGTCTGATAGTTGGGCCAACCGTAGCCCAAATTACGTCCATTTAATTTTTGAACCCGCTCCTCATCATTATAGAAATTGACTTTTCAGTTTCAAAGATAGATAATCCCACACATTGTCTGTCTAATCCATGCCAATTCAAAGTGGTTTTCAAATAGAAAGCAAAATTACAAGGATGGGACATTGGGAGGTACTCACATCAAAAGCTCTTGAATTGATGAAATTGAAATTGAGAGATGGCCTTAAACGTTTAGTCTTATCTTGAATATGAATGACTCGATTTTGGTGGTTGTTTATATGTACCAAACGGGTCAAATGTATATAATCAGGGAATTTAATCAAAATGGCAGTGGAGCATGTTGGAACCACCATTCCACCAAGTCTAGATTAGTGCATACAATCATCTAAATCTTTTTTATTCAAAGATTTACATTATCATTGTAATAATATTCTATGCCATTGTAACTAACGCATTATATGTTTACAAATACTTATCATCTAAACAATTGAATAAAGATGCTTAGAGACTATTGGAAACCTCAATGGAATCAAATTATCTTGGTCTAACTTCAATGATTAAACATCTAAATCTATTTGTTGGTGCATGCATTGATCATTCGCATAGTTTTTTTTTTTTTTATAATGATTCATAAAACTACTAACATGTGATATATATGTAACTTACAAATGATCATATGTTCATAATCTATTCATTGGATGTCGTAAGTGAAAAATCGCACGGAAAAGACAAAACGTTTAATAAATGCGAAAACATAAAAGAGTTCAATAGAAGACATCACACAAAAAGGGCATACTCATTGTGCATCATGCATATTATGATATCTAATTACAATGTATTTCACATAAAGTAAACAATGACAGATGGCTTTCAGTTATTCTACAAACATATTCCATCTTCAAACTAGGCAAACAATTTTATTTTTGATAACATATAATTAAGTAGTTTGTGTTTGTTAACATACATAACAAGTTCTACAAATACTATAACATTGAAATCATTAATGGAGATCCAACTTTAACTCAAACTCGTCCCCTATCAATATCGACAAATCCAAGATCTCCGCCATCCCGAACCCCCCACCACCACCAACCTTCACTCTTCCGTCATGTATTTCCCCCCTCGCACTTGTCCATTGCGCAAAACCAGTTTTACTTGAAGTATCTTCCAACCCAATAAACGTCACCTTTTCGATTCTCCATTTTTGACTTATTGCAAAATCATCATTCTGGACCACCGATCGCAACATTGCTTTATTACCCACAACATGGCTTGAAAATCTCACAAAAGTCCACTTACCCCCTACCTCACCAAACTCCAAATCCTCCCCATCATCCAAAAACACCTCACCCGTGCTATTCTCGCTGCGGCTAACCACAACCAGTAAGTGAAATGGGGTCACCCGAGCTGCTTTCGTAGTCAAAGCTTCTTTTTGTAAAACCAATATGTTCCCTTCGCGAATATGAACGTTTATATGGTCAGCCGGTGCATCAAGCCTAACATGGGCCCCTGAACCCACACTAACCACATTGGAATAGTCAAATAGATCGAACCAGTTTCCAGAAGGGAAATACGCGTCAATTGTTACAGTTTTTGGTGTCAAAACCGGGGACACTAATACTCCTTTGCCAAGGAGAAATTGAGTGCTAATGTCGTAGGTGTTGGTGTCTTTTGGAAATGAGAAGAACATTGGTCGTGCAATTGGAGTACCCTTTGAATGTGCATAGTACATTAATGTGTACAAGTAGGGAAGCATTTGGTATCGTAATCCAAGCACCTTTCGAGATGTTGCAGCTACTGAATCCCAAAGGTATAGTTCTTGTCGCGCGGTTGATTTTTCTGTATGGTCTCTTGCAAAAGGATAAAAGGCTCCTAACTGAGTTTCAAACAAGTTTGTGAGATCAATAATAGTTTTTTTTTTTAGTTTCAATAATAGTGAAGTTAAAAGGGTTTCATGATCTATACCTGAATCCATCTCTGGCAAAGTTCTTCAGTAGGGTCTCTAGTGAAACCACAAATATCGGCACCAACCATTGGAATTCCAAATAACCCGAAATTCAATATGCTCGGAATGGAATACGCCAAGTCATCCCATGTGGCAGCATTGTCCCCGGTCCAATGTGCCGTATACATCCCAGACCCCACAAACGTCGATCTAGAAAGTATGAATGGCCTTTTGCCGGTTATTTTTATCAATGCATTCTTTGTTGCCTTGGCTTGCATAAATCCATACAAATTATGCGCATCATAAGCAGTGATATTACCATAATGGATTGAGCTTGCAGGCACTGTATTGTTATTTATGTGCATTTGAACACCAGCATTGTTAATCTTGTAAGGAGGGTTGTCAAGTTTAGATGATGAAATCGGAGGGGAGGATATGAAATTTGCTGCTTCATTCATATCAAGCCAAATGCCATCAAATGGTAGAAGATCATGAAACCTTTCGATCTCGTCGCCCCAAAAGTCTGCTCCTTGTGGGTTTAAAAAATCCGGGAAATTAACTATACCAGGCCAAACCTCACCTAAATAAGGTTTACCGTCACGCTTTATATAGATATCAGCTTGCAGTCCTCTTATGTAAGTTTCATATGTTGTGTCCACATAGATACCTAAAGAACCACTTATGTTCAATAGTTTATAATTGTGTATACTGTATATAACAGATGTGCATGAGAAAAAGATAAAGATGAATACCTGGATCTAAGATGGGTACATATTTCTGACCCTTTTGGTGAAGATTTTGAACAAATGATGACATTTTTGACAATGGGAAGTTGATGGGGTCTAGTGTGAAATCTTTGTAAGCATCCATATACTCTATATCGGTCCATATAACCTCCAATGGGATACTGGACTTTGCATAGCCAGCAACTACACCCTCAAGATCCTGAACATCTTTGTAACCATATCGAGATTGGTGGAACCCTGTATATACCCAAACGAAAATGATCTTAACAATCCTAAAAATCTGTTATAAAAAAAATTAAAACCGAACCATTGTTATTTTTTTTGTTCAGTTCATTCAATCATGATTCAATTAATAGGATTTTATGCTCATTGTATTAAGAATGAGAGATCTTATTAACATTTGTAAATAGGCCATAGTAGTTAGGCCGGAGGGTTTGGAATGGGTGCCACCTCAGCACCACCTAAAGACATCAGTGCCACATAAGATGGAAACGTACCCCCCCCCCCCCCCCCCCCTCCCCCTCCCAAAAAGACAAAAAAAAAAATGACTGTGAGACACTGAGAGGGGTACGTTTAGGACGAACCAAAATGTAAATGAACTCACCGAAGGACCAATAAGGCATGGGAGCCGGTCTGCCTATGAAATAAGTGTATTGATCCATGACTAATTCCGGTGTCGGCCCAGCAAAGAAATAAAAATCAAAAACACCCCCAATCACCTTATAAGTAATGCTATCACCACTATAGACAACATCCATACCATTACTATTAAGCAACAACACTCCATGAGCGGTACCCGCCACCACCTTACCATCAGAATCCGGTGATCTAACATCCATATAATACGGATGTGATCCATATAGATTAACATCGAGTTTCCGGCTCGCAATATCCGCATTCCAAAGGGTAAGGGTCTGATTATGTGTTAACTTAAACGTACGCTTGGTGTGCTCTCCTAAACCGTATATGGAGGAGCGGTGAGCTGGGAGTGAAGATGTTAGTTCAAGGTACTGGTCTTTGAAGATGAGAACAGTGTTGGAGGTATCGAATAGTATATCTCCAGTAGAGCGACGCGCGACTGTGAATCCGAATTGGGTGGTGTTGTGGAGTGTTAGAATGAGATCAGAGTTGGGATCAGAGAAAAAGAGGTTGGCTGGAGTTGTGTGGTGAGATTGTTGGGGCAGGGTGTAAGGTTGTGATTGGCGCGAAAGAACGTTGGTTGGGATCTCCCATCGTTGGTGGTTCGCATCAGTGATTCGAATCCTCAACCGACCACCTGTTTCAAAGCTGCACAACTACACATGGTTATTTGTTTTCTTTTGTATAGATGAAGATGCATGAAGTAAAATCTAAATTCAATTACATAAATTGTCGGCCATATGCTTTTGTGGAAATCTTATTCTATAATTGAAAACTAGATATATCATTTTATTTGAAACAATATTGGAGATTGTTTAAATTTCACTCGTAACTGTACGCCCATGATGAAGCGACTAGACGTAAGTACATGCATGGATGGGTGTGTTGGATTAATCTCGAGTCGAGTCGAGTCGGTAGCAGTATGTTTTTAGTGGGTCAAGTATGTTTAATTAGTCATGTGTTTTTTAACGTTGAAGTGTTAAGCAAGATTAAGTTAGTGGGTTAATGGGTTAGTGGCCCTAATTATTAGTTAGTGGGTTAGTGGGTGTTTGTTTATTCCTATACAAGGTTAAAACCACGTGTATCACACGTGTTGCATAAATAATTTATATACTAAATAATAAGAAAATACATCTTTAAATAAAAACAACATTACAATTATTAAGTATATATCACATGGGAACGTTTGATTCCTAATTTACCATAATTTAAATCACCGAACTCCAAAGTATATATAATTTTATGATTATATAAAAAACAAACGTTTATTCTTATCTAAATTTTTGTTTAAGTTTATTTATTGAAAAACAAATATTTATTCTTATCTAATTTTCTCTTTAAAATTATTATTTATTTTTATCTAATTTTCTGGTAAAATCATTATTATTTAATATTAGAGGTAAATAGAAAAATAAGGTGAGAAAGCATCAGAAAGTGACACGTGTCCAAAAAGATTTTTTCTGTTAAAATTATTATTATTATTTAATATAAGAGATAAATAGGAAAATAAGATGTGAAAGCATCAGAAAGTGACACGTGTCCAAAAAAAAAAATTGTTTATTAGTATAGGAAGATATTGTATGATTTCTTTAGAATGAGAAGTAGGGTTTTTTTTTTTTTTTTTTTTTTTTTTTTTTTTTTTTTTTTTTTTTTGCAGCAAACACATTCTTTGTACGTGAGTTTTCTGTGTGTGATTAAAGCCTTTAAATCCCAACAATTGGTATCAGAGCCCTAAGGCTCGTATCGTGGGATTAGCAGGTTTGAGTCGTTTTTGAAGATGGGGGAGCAGCCCCTGTGGCTGTGGGGCTGAGAATGAAAGGGTTCGCAGAAGGGTGTGCAGAAGAACATCAAAGTGTTTTGTGGCTGTGAGTACCATCTAGAGGAAGAAGGAAAGCAGCAAGGGGGATGAGCCATTTTGATTGATTATGATTAAGAAAAAGATATCGACAGTGTTAACAAGTAGGCTGGAAAGAGAGAGTCAAAAAATAGAGGTGAGTCGGTGACGGCAAGAAAGTAGGTTATTTGTGATCAAATAACATGAACAAAAGGAGAGCTGGTCACGACAAAGAAAAAAAACAATTAATTGGGTGGCGGCTGAGATTATCGAAGGAATCAGCCAAACAAGTATTATATTTTAAAGCAAGCAAGCACATGGGTTTTTTTGTTTGTTTTGTTTTTGGGGAATTCAAACAACAGGTTTTTTTAACAAATAAAACAAAGCCACAACAAGCAGCAAAATCACAGTCTGTTCAAGGCATATTTGTTGTTGTGTGGTGCTTCTTTAGTATAGCAGCTGATAACAAGAAAGAAGAAGCAAGGCAACAAGTTTGTAATTTAATGGCGTAGTGAAAAACAATTTAGCCCGACATCGGTCTTGATTAATAGCAGCGACGATTCTAAGGCAGCAGTACGAACATGACATAAGTGATCACAACAAAGAGTTGCAAATGTATGGTCTTTAAGGGCAAGCAAGTTAGCAAGAGAGTAAGTTGGTTCCTAAAGCAAGTAGCAAAGTTATTTTTTTCACAAGTGATAGCAAGCAAGATTAAGCAAAAAGTTTAAACAAATTAGCAAGTTTGAACCTTTATGGTTCATGTAGAAAGGAAATTCAATCTGGATTAAGCAAGCAAGAAAGATAGAAGAGGCGCTACAAGAAAGAAGAAAAAAAAAAGAGGCCGGCGTCGCTTCATGTGAAAGAAAGATGGTCTCGTAAGAAAGAAAGAGACTGGTGGTGTTTCAAGAACGTAAGAAAGTAGCAAGCCACAAGAAAGGAAGAACGGGTGTTAATGAGAAAGAAGAAAGAAAACCCGACAACCGAAAGAAAGACACGGACACGTTTGTTCGTAAAGAAAGAGAATGGTCGAATCTTTGTGATTCAGAAGCAAGAAAACAAAGCAGGTAGCAAGTAGCCTGCGATTTATTGAAGCAAGTCAGCAAGCAAGAATGAGTTCGAATCAAGCAAGAACGTAGCAAGATTAGCAAGGTCAGCAAGTAAGACACAAGATCAGTAAGACTTAGAATGCAAGTTTCGAAAGCAAGTCAGCAAGAAATCGGTCAATAAGAGCATGTTGATTAGAAGCAATAAGAGCAAGAACGACAACAACAAGCAAGAAAGAAGCAAGAACTGAGGTCAAGATTAAGGGGGTGAATGTTGGATTAATCTTGACGGGTCAAGTCGTTCGGTAGCAGTATGTTTATAATGGGTCAAGTATGTTTAACTAGTCATGTGTTTTTTAATGTTGAAGTGTTAAGCAAGATTAAGTTAGTAGGTTAATGGGTTAGTGGCCCTAATTTTTAGTTAGTGGGTTAGTGGGTGTTTGTTTATTCCTATATATTGTACGTTTTATTTAGAATGAGAAGTAGGGTATTTTTAGAGCAAACACATTCTTTGTACGTGAGTTTTCTATGTGTGATTAAAACCTTTAAATCCCAACAATGGGTGAACCTCACTCCACCAAAGACCATGGGTCGTTAGTAGAGGTCGTCAAGATGGACAAGGGAGCCAAGTCGAAGAACGTTAAGATGAAGCTCATCCCACCCATAACGTGCCTAGGAAAATTTTCACTAGTTTTTTCGGTCTGGATTTGTTACCAGGTTGGATCATCGAAATATTTTGTACCAGATAGAAACATAACTTTAGGTTTTATTATATAAGTGAATTGTGCTTCGTTGGCTTATATTTAGAAAAAATAGGTTACAGACCCATGTATTACATGTGTTGAATAAATAAAATATCTTACGTAAGTTAATGATGATTAATATCATACAAAAATTGCTTAAATTAAACCACTCATGATGAAGAAAATGTCAAAGTTTTTTCTTTGAAATTTAAAGAAAAATATAATACTTTTGAAATAAAATAAGACATATTAAGAGGCCAATATATAACAGATAATTATTGCTAATAATAATTATATATATAAGTTAAACATTACAATTTAAACAACTTGAATTATAAATAATTTGAAATGGAACATTAACATGAATAATATGTTAGTACTTCTAAATGTTAAACATCAACTTGAGCATAGATTTCGTTAAGGATTTTCACTTTGATATAATGTTTTGGTTTCTTTTCTTTTGTGTTTGTAACAAGAATATTAAAGTTTAAACATTTTCTAAAATGACCACAAAATTTTTAAACTCTGAAGTTTAACGCCTTTATTTCTTTGGTTTTTTTTTTTTCGGTTGTTATACAGAGTGTCATTACCGTAATGAACGAAACCTATATCGATCGAAATTGAATTCCCGTAGAATCGCACAGCGGATTTCAGTAATGATTATCTTAAATTATACATTTGTTGTTGTTAATAACTAAAGTAAATCAAATATGTCAGTTAGTTTATCCCACTGATCAAATGTAAACTAAAGATGCTAAATAAATATCCACTACAATAATTAGAAATAATTTAATTATTTTTTATCATCAATTGAAATATAAGTTAAGGATTATATAAAATTTAATTTAAATACTCATTTAATTATTTATCAATTTAATTTAAATACTCATTTAATTATTTATCAGTTTATAATTTAAATATTTTAATCAATAAAAAGAAAATAAAGAAAAAACCCATGCAATCTTTAAAAAATAAAGTTTAAGAAATTAACGCAAAGATAAATTGCATAATGTATAACAATTATATATATTTATATATTATTAGATATATCAATAATTAATCATATTAGATATTAATCTACTATATTAAAATAGTATTAATTTCATATATAAATAAATTAAATGAGAGAATGTCACGTAACATTATATAATTAAATTAAATTAGAGAATGACATATGGCATTAGATGGAATCTTTTATTAGTATTAGATAACAATAATAAACAAACATGAAAAAAATCTAATAATTTAAGAGTACATGGTGTGGGCAGCGTAGAAGAGACCTGGAGGCCTCAACCACGCTGCACACCACCCTTTGCACGGCGTGGGGGAGGGGGAGGCACTAATTTGCGTGGCGTGGAGGTATTAGTGATGATGACGTGGCGGCTCATTATTGGATGGGGATATATATGTTGGGACCCCAACGATAACTTATAAAAAATTAAAAATAAATTAACTTTTATTTACATCCAATCCATTCCACCATTTTTTTTTCAGAAACTCTTCTACCTCAATCCAAACTTTATAAAATTTCTCAACTTGTATTAAAAAAACATCCACACAACCGTTCTTTTGATCCAAACAATCCGTACGGCCGAGACGAAATACCAAATACTACTTCGCGTCAAAACCGCCCCCTCTTCAAGTTTCGGGTAACTTGCCCGACATATCGGCTGATGCTCATCTTCTTGCGAACTATAACATGCTTTTTTCCCGCCACAAATGCCTAACCTCCCTCAACAAAAACAACTTGTTCCTATATCCCAAACGCCCCCTACACCAGAATCCGTACCCGAGACGCAACCACAAAATATCTTTGAACCCTTCACACGATAAAAAAAACATAGGAAGAAAACCGAGGCGGAGAAGAAAAAGCCCTCGCGGACCGAGTTGTTCATCCATGGACAAAGGAGGAAGAAATGGTGTTAACCAAATCTTGACTTTCTATTTTGGAGAACTTGGTATTAGGTATATTTTATTTTATATATATTGTTAAAAAATAGATATGGTTAAAAAATTATGTATTTTTTTTATCTTGATATTAATAGTTTACTTTTTAAAATATAGGTAAAAATCAACACGGTGATGAGTTTTGGGATCGAATAAACGATCTTTATCTCAAAATGATGCAAGGAGAGTTCTATAGAAAAAATGATAGTCGCTTGTCAAAGTGACGTGAAATAAATACCGTAATGACCGCCTTCAACGATCACCACAACAACATAAAGAACAACCCAAAGAGGGTGGAACCGACGCTGATATGTTGACACAGGCGTTTAGTCTTTATTCGGATAAAAAGAAAGGATCGACGTTCAAATTTATTCATTGTTGGGATGTGGTGATGCACTTTAAAATGGGCAAGGGTACCTCTAGTGGGACAATCGTCCTCTAAAAAGAAGAAAACAAGTTCCTCTACTAATCGCTTGAATGATCGTACCGAGTTTTAGATAAACTTGAGCGATGACGAGGTTGAAACAGAACGTCCATTTAGTAGATATAAATCAAAAAGGAGGGCGCAAAAAATCACGTATAATACACCAAAGGTGTAGCCGACCTAAATGAACAAATTAGTACGTTCAATAGCATCCAACAACAAAGGAACACTAAAAAAGAAAAGGTTATTGAACTCTTTGAACGAAAAGTAAATTTGAAAAATAAGAAGGATTTGGCGAAATAACGGCGAGCGGATATGAAAATCCTCGTCATGAAAACCAATCACCTTTGCGACGAAGAAAAAGAAATGTATGAGAAATATAAAGAAAAATCAAGGTAAAATGCCGTACTTAGTTTGGTTATTTTTTATGTTTATTAGTTTCGGGTTTTTCTAAAGATTTTGTAATGTTTTTTTTTTAGTTTATGTAATATTTTTTTATTTATATTAGTTCTCTTATTGATATTAATGTTATTTTTAATTAAATAGATTTGTTTTATTTTTTAAATATAATATAAATACAAAAGCATGTCACGTGCATGTCACGCCACCATTTCACGTCCCGTCCCATCCGCGATTTTTGACAACACGTCACCTTTCTAATAGACGCTGACATGGCTGACACATGACGTTTCATACCCTTTCACACCTTATAATAAAAAAAAGCTTGTACTTAAAACAGGAGAAAGAAAAAAAGATTTGAAGTTCGAACTAGTAAAATAACACAAATAAAAAAAAAAAGTTAACACTCCACTATCTATCAACTGGTGACCTAAGACGTACATAAAAGAAAAAAATAGACTAAAAAAAAGAGCTCCAAGTGGGTTTTGACTTTTGAGCCCCCTTAATTATAATAAAATATAAATGAATAAATAAATAAACAAAAATACAAGGTTAACCACTTTACTACCTATCTACCTTGTTTTAGTTCAACAATTACTTATAGGTCAAATAGGGCTGTAAACGAACCAAACGTTCAGCGAACAGTTCGTGAATCGTTCGACGGGAAGTTCGTTTATGTTCGTTCGATTGGCTTAGCGAACGAACACGAACAAAATTTTTTGTTCGGTTAGCTTAGCGAACGAACATGAACACATGTCTCGTTCGTTCGATTGTGTTCGTGAACGTTCGGTAATATGTTCGGTTACGTTCGTTCATGTTCGTTAGTTTATGTTCGTTTGATTATATTAAAAAAATAATAAATAATAAACTTTTTATCTAAATATATTAAAAACTTGAAACCCTATTTTTCTAAATAGTTAAAATTTGGACATTCTAAGACATTTTCGGGGATGGTTATATCTAAGTTAGTTAAACTTGATTCATCGTTTGGTGGTGTAGTAGACTTCTTGTGTTTGATTTATCATTTGATGGTTTTAATTAACTGCTTATATACAATGTTTAAGGATAACAATGTTTTATTTTTTATTTTCAAGTTAAATGTCCGTTTGCGTTCGACTTTATTTGCTTGTGTTTGTTTGTGCCCGAGACCAGTGTTCGCGAACTGTTCGTGAACAACTGAATTTCCTTAACGAACGAACACAAACATAAACTTATGTTCGATAAGCGTTCGTGAACAGTTCGCGAACATGTTAATTTCCTTAACGAACGAACACGAACAAGGCCTTGTTCGTGTTCGTTCGGTTCGTTTACAGCCCTAAGGTCAAATGTTCACAAAGATTTTATGGTATAAATTTTTTTCGAGCCAACTCACACACTTTTCTAATCCTACTCTTAAATTTATACATTTGTTCATTAAAGGGTTGACTTTTCAACCTCATGGAGCTGAACACCTTTTCTTCACAATTTGATACTGCTTTACTCTGGTCTACCATGACACGCCGAAGGTCATCCTACCGAAGCTCATCAAACTGAATGACATCCACCAAGGGTTGGTAGATCAAAGGATTCCAGGACGCAAGTCAGCCAACTGAAGATCATCATATCCAAGAATCATCATCATCATCGTACTCATCATCATCATATCCAAGAATAATATACCCAAACAAACCCCTAAACACAGGGGCAGAGACAGCATAGAACCAGCCGTAGCACGGGCTACGGCTCAAAGTCGTGTTCGCAGTGTTTCGCAGTGTTAATTTTTTGTTTTTTTTTCGATTTTATATAAAGGATACCCCTAAAAAAATACGAGGATACCCCTATAAAGGATTTTATATGAATACACCGTAATTTTTTTTTTTTTTTTGGGATACCCCTGGTGTTAAAGTCTAGCTCCGCCACTGCCTAAACACCATGTAAGGATGAAGACCCCTACGATGATGTGACCCCTCACATGCCACACATTGCAAGCAACTTAGTGCAAAGTATTGTGCCACGGTCATTAATGACCAACGACGACCTTTGCACGACAAAGGATGGGTACACGTACATCACTCCAAAGTTGGATTAGGCGCGGAAAGAGTCATCCGGGCTCCAACGAATAACACGGGAATGGACAAGAATATTTGAAGACAAACAATATACTAATTATTGTTTATATATACTTTTACAAAATATTTAATTATTGATTAAATATTTTCATAAAAATCAACTTTTTGACATTTTTAATGAAGACTTAAGTATATTTGAAGACAGACAATATATTAAATTGTTTAACCCATAATATATGCTTTTACATTATGTTTTGAAACCAAAGTAGACATGAAAGTGGTTTTTTAAAACCGGATAATTTTCTCTAAGTTTTGTTACAAACTATTTGTGTATAAATTTTGAATAGTATAATTGTTTTTCAGTCACATATGTTTAATACTTTAATATAATATTAATGCAAATTAGAACATTTAACCCTTGTGAGATTACTTGGTAAAATGTAAAAAGTATCATTCTTTGTAAGGCTGAGCGGGGCACCCTCGGTGACTCCCTTCGGGGACCAATTTTGCCGAGCGGGTATGGTGCCGCCATCCAAGAGGGGAGCCAAATCGGTGAGATGTTTGGGGGAGAAGTCACCGAAGAAGGAAGGAGAGAGAAGGTGGGCCACCCTTTTTTTCAACCAATGAAAACTTTCCTATTTTTTTTTAATAAAAAAACAATTCCCCTAAGAGGGGTGCACCCCGTACGTTTTTGGACAAGAGGGAAGTTATAGAGGGGAAATGACATGGCAACGTATGATTGGGTTACAAAAAGTTTCCCCTCACCTCATTAGGGGGGTGCCCCCTTCACCCTAAGGGGAGTGGGGGTGGTCACTAGTGATAGAATTTCATCACTCACAAGCATCCAATCAACTTCTGTCATGTAATCAGCACTATTCTATCACTCACAAGCATTTTGTAGTGGCGGTGGTCACCAGTGATAGAATTCTATCACTCACAAATTTTTTTAATTTTTATTTTAAAACAATAAATTATAAATTTCATTAAAATTAAAAAATAAATTACATAGCAAAATAAAAAACAACTAAACATTGGAAAAAAAACATAAATTAAACGGGTGGCATCTCCCAACCCCACCTTTTGCAAATCTCGCGCTTTTGTTGAATTACAACCGACTTGAAAGGTTCGTCGAGATGGGCAATTAAAATTTATATAAAGATGAGGGACCTGAATTGCAATTAAAGGAAAGCTATTTAAAAATAGCTAACAAAAATTGAGGGGCTAATTTGCACTTTTCATCAAAGTTGCTATTAATTCAATTTCATAAAACGACAAAACAATCTTTGTGGCTAATTTGTTTTCAACGCATGATATCAACAACGCGTTACAAATTCAACGCGTTAAAAATATGGGTGGCGGCGTTGTGCGATCGAGTTCCACGCGTGATGAGGTGGCCATCACGGACCACCCCCACTCCCCTAACCATCATACATGTGATATGCTAAAATTCCGCTTTCATCCCTAAGTTTGAAAAGTTAACACTTTTAGTCCCTACTCTTCACTCGACCATCATACTTTTTTCCCGAATGGAGTGTTGAGATTTCCCAGACGTTTCCAAGCTTCCACTTCCCTCTTATATAAAGTGAAAGGAAGTCGTTAATGGGAGCTAGTTCAAACATGGTCCACTCTTATAATATGTCGATACTAAACTATCGCCTATTTGGTTCCTGGTTGAGCTAGCTAGTTTTAATAAAATGGTGTTATGTTTTAGATTACAACTCTACGACACAAATATTGAGACATAAGCAAGAAATATATATCAAATCTCCAGACAAGTGGAAACTTGGGATCCACATACCTTGCGAAGAGCCGAAGTTGATCGATGTCTGGTCCAAACACCGAAGACTTCTTGTTGAGTTGAAGATCAGCTACCAATAAGTTTGTGCCGAAAGCAATAGATCGAAGAGAATAACCATAACCAACCGGTTTTGGTTGCTTATCTACATCCGTCCAATCAATCGAGAATAGTAACATTAACAGTACAACCGCTATTGATGCCACTGTTTCGAATGGAGTCATCGTAGATTCACATCACAAGGATCTTGCATTGGATCCCTATACGTATATATATTAATTTCCTTGGTTGATCTTAACTGCTTCGTTTTGTCTCATTGGTTTCACCTACGTGTTGATGTTGAAGTCCTTTTTAAAGAATTACAAAATTCCAACTATTTATATCATCTTTTGATTACCATATGGTTAAATCGATGGATAAGAACAAACTTTTGAAATAATATTATTTCTCTTAAGAAGCCAAAATAGACGAGTTCTTTTGAGTAAATTATATTTTTTTATGGACCAAAAGTTAATTATAAAAATCGTTTTGAAGATGAGGTAATCACGTCATGCGTCACTGCTTATACGATTGCATCATGGGTTTGGTGGGACTTGCACGTGAGAGGAGAGGTGTTTCACATACTCAGGCTTCATTCAAACCATCTTTGTGTGTGGTGAGGGATCATCGTGATGGAGCTCGAACCCGACAGGTAAACCCGAACCTCTTGTACTTATTTACTTGAAGATTTTGGTTGTTGCGCGAATAATATTGTTACTAAGAAATTTATAGAAAAAAGGTATTTCAAAGTGCAAACAAATGTCACTTGAAACCATATAATGTTTTCAAAATTGGTTGTCTGGTGACAAGTGATAAAAGTAAACCACTCAATTTATTCACCATTAATTGTGAAAATCAAAAATGGCTAACGTAACCAAGTTACATGGTACATAACTCATAAGAAATTGTTTTACAATTTTTTATGTTATACTACAATGATAACTCTTAAAATATTTTATATTTAAATGTATCAATTGCTTTTATGTTAAACGGTAAAAAGAACTAAAAATATAGAGTTAATTACTGTTTTCGTCCCTGTGATTTGTCAAAAATCACTATTTCAGTCCATTAGTTTAAAAATTGCGATTTCAGTCCCTGTGGTTTCACTTTCGTAACAATTTCAGTCCACCTCGTAACCATTTCAGTCCCTGTACTTACAGAATAAATGGGTTGAAATGGTTACGAAAGTGAAACCACAGGGACTGAAATGGTTACGAAAGTGAAACCACAGGGACTGAAATTGCAATTTTTAAACTAATGGACTGAAATAGTGATTTTTGACAAACCACGGGGACGAAAACAGTAATTAACTCAAAAATATAAATAAATAAGAGTGAATTTCAAGGATTGTCCTTTATCTTTATACCCATTTTCAGGCGCTGTCCTTTATGTTTAAAATTGACGAGTTTTGTCCTTTATGTTTTCATATCATACACGTTTTGTCCTTTAGGCCTAACCCAGTTAGTTTTTTCAGTTAAATTTGGTCATATGCTTTGCACATGAGGGTATTTTTGTCAATTCAAAGGTAAGTTCAATGGCAGATTTACAGCTCAAAGCTTCTGCAACCTTTGAATTGACAAAAATGCCCTCATGTGCAAAGCACATGACCAAATTTAACTGAAAAAACTAACTGGGTTAGGCCTAAAGGACAAAACATGTATGATATGAAAACATAAAGGACAAAACTGGTCAATTTTAAACATAAAGGACAGCGCCTAAAAATGGGTATAAAGATAAAGGACAATTCTTGAAATTCACTCAATAAATAATCTATAGTTTCCATATATATATACCCAATTGCAAGAAGCGTTCTTAAAGTAAAAAAATCACATAATTTATCATTTATGTCCGTATGTTGTCACAATTTAACTCCTTCCCACTAACAGAGTTGAATCACAAAGTCAAAAGATCAACCACAACTATTTAGTGATTTTGAACTTTAACATGAACATATACAATGCTCCATAATTAACTAAAATAAAGAAGATATCAAGTCAAAAGGATGAATATCAGAAAATCATATAAAGGGTCAAGAGATTCACCAAACACAAAAGCAGTTAAGGAGGTTTCTGAATACTTGTAAAATATTAAAAAGAAAATTCAAACAAGTTTCTAGAGCATCCAAGATTTATAAACAATCGACGACATGGGAACATACCTGAAACGATCTCATAGAGCAACAAGGCTGTTAACGTAAGGTATCCCCTTTTGCTCAGGCCGAGGTAACGCAACAAGAAACCTGACTTCGTTAGTCTTCAAATCACAACGGTAAATACTCCGCCCACTTAAAACCAACGCGATTTCACTCCCAGCATATAAAACAGGAAAAAGATCATATGAACTGACATTGAACATTTCAGCGATTAAAGGGATTCTTATCTTGTCTGTCCATAACTGGGCACGGCTGCCCATATGCATAGTGTTGGAGTATATGTTTGAAATGACATTAACTGTTAACGTGCGTCCGTTTACAGAAGCCGAACACAGTTTCCCGTTAAACTCTCCTAAAGTCCCGTGACCATTGTAACACCCATGTATGACCTGAGACCGATCTTTTGTCATATCATAAACCAAAATACTTCCATGAGATGACTGCCAATACACAACATCATTCACACACACACCCGATTTAGGAATCAGTTTCTTGGCAGAAAAGTTTATCTCCCCGGATACTTTCCATGCATCGTCTTTCGAAGAATAGATTTCAAATTCTGTAGCATCATCAAAATCATTGGAGCGAAAGGCACATATGAGTTTATACTCGGCTACGAAATTCAGTAGCGAAGGTTTGAAAATGAGAACAGCAGCTGGTTCAAGACCATGTTCCATGCTCGGTTTCGGGAGTTTTTTCCACTGCTTTGTGACAGGATTACAAATATAGTAAGCCCGATCGCCGGTTTTCGCCTGGCAACAGAGTAATCCGTTGGATGATGCCACGATGTCGATAGGGCTTGGAAGGAAGCTCAAGGCGGGGTCGGGGACCCCACAGGATTCAGGGTCAGTGGATATGAATGTCGGTGGGTCTCCACAACTTTGGAAGAACATGCCCGATACCGATGAGTATGAAAGGGATTGGTTGTGGGCAAAGAAAGGTGTTGAGATCATCAGGCGCCAGTCTCTGCAAACTCCCCGGAATTTAAAAAGTGATTTTGCAGGAAGAAATTGAAGCGCATGCTCGCGTATTATGAGCTTCAGGTCCATGTAGATCTTGTTGTTTCTTGCTGCAAGAAACTTGCTCTTGTTTTTACCACCGCAATCCATTGTCTTGAAATGAATTTTTTTAGCTACTCAAACTGCAAGCATGTTTCAAGAATAAACTCAAGTCAAGAAAATTAAAAAAGGAACATGTTGTATAACAAAAAGAAGTAGTTTCCATGAAACAAAGAAGTAAAACAATTTCATACAAATCAAAGTTAAGACATGATCAAACAGCATTGGCAGTAATACCAAAGCATAGAATTTGTTCCATATGAACAGAGTAGCAAATGTTAAGCATCCATCACTTTTCACCATAGGTGAAACTAAAGTCATTTCATCCGAACTAAATACCTACATTACCAACTAATATGACATAATTTCCTTAAAAATGCAAGGCAAATCAGTATACCTACAGGTCCGTATAAATTCCCAACACATGCTCCACAATAAGAATCTACTTTGCTAAAGCAAAACGTTACAAAAGTACGAGTCCCATACAATATAAAACAACAAACTTCTCGTGTTTGCCATTCCCCAAAGCATATATCCTCACAGCAATCATTTAGTAAGCGAACTATAGACTATAGTTAAGACCATACTTTCTATCAAACTCGATAACACCCAAAAGAAAGTTATTAACCTTTCCTTTTCACCCAAACGAGAACAGAGACAAAAACATACATAAGTCTTTGTGTAGTGGAGCAACGCCCCTCGTGATCTGGAAAACGACGCCTTGTGATTTGGGGGGGGGGGGGGGGGTGAAAGGGAGAAGAAAGAGTGCGCTCTATGCCACCAACCAATCTAGCTTTATTCATCTTTTCTTATTTATTTTTTAAATTATTTCATTTAAAAATGTGTGGGCGCTTGGGGGGCAAAAGTGAAAGTGCACTAATCATCCTCTTTACTTTCGATCACCACAATTTTCTTATCTAATGTCACATTAGATATGATCGTACGTAGGGTTTTTGTTTTTTCGAAATCGCTATGATCGTAGGGTTTTTCTTCTAATCAAATCATTGGCAATTTTGATTTTCATTTAGTTTGATTATTTTTTGATGTTGATTCTGTTTTCTAACATTCCTCATTAGTTATTGTTTTACATAATCATGTTATGTTTGTCATTACACCTCAATTTTCACTCGTGTAGGTTCTGAATTGGGCGCTTGGGGGGCAAAAGTGAAAGTGCACTAATTTTAACGTTATTTTACTAATTTCGTGAAAATAACGTTAGGGGGATGGTTAATCATGCATCATGTAGTGGCGTTGATAGCCGAAAGACAAGGGGTACATGCACTAATCCGCAGTTGTCTCAATTGTATGTGCCTTATGTCTAAGGCTTGATGCAAAACTACTATCGAGCCGGGGGTCTCACTCGAAGCAGCCTCTCTATTTCTACAGGGTAGAGGTAAGGCTATTGGTGGGATTTACTGAGTATGATGATGATGATGATGATGATGATGATGATGATGATGATTTTAATAGACGGTGGGGTTTGCTAATGAGTAGTGAAAGTGATTTGGCACTGACTTTTTGACGTGACAGTGAAAACGGATTAAACCATTAAACATAGCCTAAACAATATATTTCAAAGCTCCTGGTTAACACTATCTATCATCCTCAAACTAGCACATTCAAGATAACCTATCTCATTAACATTAGTAAATTTTAAAAAATTGAACTCTGAAATCACAATATCATCACCTAGGTTAACTAACTAACACACACCGTTCTACAAAGAAACAAATTATTTGCCATAAGTTGTCCCCAAATTCAGAACCTACACGAGTGAAAATTAAGGTGTAAAATAGTAACTAATGAGGAATGTTAGAAAACAGAATCAACATAAAAAAATAATCAAACTAAATCAAAATCGCCAATGATTCGATTAGAAGAAAAAACCCTACGATCATAGCGATTTCGAAAGAACAAAAACCCTACGTAGGATCATATCTAATGTGACATTAGATAAGAAAATTGTGGTGATCGAAAGTAAAGAGGATGACTGGGAATTAAAATTAAAAGATCGTGATGAAGAAGCATACCTCTCATGGAAGCGAACTGCAGCTGTGCCCTTTAGTTCTTGGTAGACCCGCGTATGAGTCCTTTTATAGGTCAACTTCCATGGGACTTTGATTTTGTTCGATGAAAAAGCTTATGGAAGTAAATTACAGTTTGGTACCTCATAAATTATTAGTCATCGCCTCATGAATTTTATGATTTTTAAAATTTGCATTTTAACCTCCTAAACTTATAAAAGAGTTAAATGTGATTTTAGTCCATATGGTTTGGGCCATTTTACGAGTTTAGTTCAAATGTTTCATTTTTCTCCTGTTGGTTCAAAAGGTTTCACCGTTGCCATTTTAGTCCACTGGGTTAACTTCATCCATTTTTTTTGTTAACGAGAAGGGCAATCGGTCATTTTATATGCAATTATGTTAACTAGAAGGACAATTCTGCCATATAAAATGACTGAATTGCCCTTCTCATTAACAGAAAAATAGATGAATCTAACCCAGTGGACTAAATGGCAACGTTAAAACCTTTTTTGACTCACAGGCGAAAAATGAAACCTTTGGACTATACTGGCAAAATGGCCCAAACCATAGGAACTAAAATGGCATTTAACTCCTGCTCTTTTGATTTCGTCAAACTATGTATGTCATGAAATCCAATGAGCACATACCCTCCTACGTGAACGAATTAAGTATTTCTGCTTGTGCTTGTCTTTGATGGTTGCATATAGGATTTTCAGACAGATTTATGTTTGATTCCGGATGCATTTTTTCAAGTAAGTTTTGGTGGTTGTGTTGAATCATGTATATGAGAGGAATCAAATTTAAACGGGAAAAATTGCTCTCAACACAATAAAACGAATTCATTTACCATCCAATATGTACGCGTCAGTATCCATAAAAACTCCAAAAGCAGTTTGGTGTCAGCTAACTTTTTTTTAACTGTCAATTATCTACATCGACTCATCACACCTCCCCACTCGAGGTTCGGTCCCACTAAGGCCAGACGCTCGTTCATTACAACAGGGCTCACGCAACTAACCATACATGGATGTCTCTAAATAAAAATTAAAAAAAAAAAATAGCCAGCCCATATGTCGACACATAAACAAAGTAACCAATAGCACCTGGTGCAAGGTCTGAACTGAAGACAAGACTACATACATTGACAATAAAAAAAAACAGAGCCACAGAAATCCAACCTAAACATCAGGAAAAAACAACTGACAATAAACATAATTTACAACTACATTTGCATGAACAAAGAAAGAAACATCAGCTCCGATTATCATTCCCATGTCTGTTAAGATCTCCAATACCCGAAACCACCTCCGGGTTTAAGATAGATCTAGCATTACCATGGGATGAAGAAACCGACAGTGGAGTAGGCGGCCACCCGCGTGTATTACCACCACCACCACTGTCTACATCCATTTCTAGTGTACTTGTGACGCTTTGACTGTGAAACTTCCATGGTTCAATATTAGTGTTGTCTACAAGTTTGATTTCAGTTTCTCCACCATCATTGATTCTAGGTGTTGAAGCAGAACGCCCTGAAGGGATTGTAGCAGACGGGAAAGCTTTTTCGGGAGGTATGGCAGGTGTGTAATTTGAGGGAAGAAGGTCGTCCCAGTTTTCTAAAAGCTCCTTGTAGACTTTACGAAGAGTGACTTCTGTAAGCCCGGTGACCTTACAAATCTCTGCTTGTGTTTTGCGTTTATCTTCAAGTTGTGAGGCTAAATATATGGCGGCTGCAGAGATGCTGATCGGGTTCCTACGTGTACAGAAACACTTGTTGATCACGACTTCACCAATATGAGTTGCAAGCTCCTGGTAAAAAAAAGAATGTGTAGTTATGGTTTTTACAGGATTCGCGAGATTCAAGGCTGCAAAATAGAGGTACTAAGTTGAGCAGGTTCAGGTCAAGATAGATATTTTAGTATGCTTTGGGTCGCGTTGCCCGCTTTAGAAAAGTTCTATAAGTAATGGGTTTCACATGATTACAAAACTATATTTGTACAAAATAATCAATTTTTTAATACAAAATTCTTTTAATACAAAGATTTTGGAGGTTGTATGCCTTCGAAAACGGTGTAACCATTTCCTTTTTAGCTTTATTTTTAGATTTTAGCAATTTGACCTGTTAGAGATAAAACGTAACTATAATCAACCAATTTACAAGTAAGTGGTTGAAAGTGCCACAAGTTCTACAAACTGAAGGTACGATAATAATGGTCAACACGTGTATAAGGAAAAGAAAAACATGTTATAGGTACTTGTACTGGATGGTATGGTTTCCTACAGGCTACAGGTAATCAAATGATACTCATCTTAGAACACCCTAATCTACGTTCTCGCTTCTTGAAACCAAGCTTACAGGTAATCAAATAATACTCATCTTAGAACACCCTAATCTATGCAGTACAAGAGGTTTAAGGTTTGCGAAGTTAAAAAAGTTCAAATTCTACAGAACTTCATACTCCATCCAAAAAATGCTACATTTGTCTCAGAATAAAACTTTTTACTACCCATCCAATAACTAAAAATGCCTATTTAACAAAAATATATTGAGAAACTTGTGAACCACAAACAATTTCACCACTCTCTTCCAGTCCTTTCGATTCAAATTAGTAAACAAAACCACAAACACACAACCACTTCAAAAAGAAACAAAAGATTAAAACCAGATATTGCCACATCCCAATCGAACGGAATAGTACCTGCGCAGACTTGTTAAGCTGAAGAAGAGTGCAGAACCTAGGCATATGCACCGAGATCGAATTGCTGTTTAACGGCTGGCTTAACTGCAAAGCTTCACCAAGAATCTTGATGTACTTCCCAATCTCTTTCTGAGGTAAATTCGCTGCAATCGAGATTTCCTGTTTCACAAGTTACCGGTCATTCGGTCAATATGATCGATAACTATAAGTCCTAGCAACTATGTAATTCGCTGGAAAATCGACATCGATTCCACACCAATTTCACTTTAACTGTTTATTATATTCATAAATTGCTAACCTAATACTTCAATTGTACATTTCAATACAAAGTAGAACCATGAGTAAAGAATATACCTGTAATGTTCTAGGCTCTTGAGCCTCACGAATAGCTTGCACAAGCGCAGCAGTGGCGAGTGCCTCCACGCTCCGATTCCTCAAACAAGTAGCCGAAGAACAATCCCTAAACAACTGAAACGCATGATCCGAAATATCACAATCCAGCCCTAAAATAGAAGCAACATCAATTATCTGCAAATAAGCCCTAAGGTTATCCACAACAACAGAGGGGCCAGAAGGAGAGGAAGACGACGTCGTTTCAAGCACTCGTTCAAGTTCGGCCAAGTGGCCGGCGAAAGAGAGAGAAGATTGGGCAAAAACCGGGTAGGGTTCGAGGGACCAGGTGGAGAAAGCGGTAATGAAACCGGTGGGTTCGAAGGGGTCTTCTTGTTGCTCGGAGGTGGTGGAGTGGGGGAGGGTGGGGAGGTCGGAGGTGACGAGGCAGAGAGGGGAGTCTTGGGCGCGGATGTGGAAGAGGTGGTGCGGTTGGGTTTGGCGTTCGGAGACGACTCGGCCGCAGGAGATGCATTCGGTTATGTGTCTGCCGGCGGATGTGGTGGTGGACCGACCTTGTGAGGCTCCGCAGTATGGACACTTCATGCTGGTTAGGTGCGACTGTGGATTGACTGTTTCCCTGTGGGTTTTTTCTTTCTTCAGGAAAGTATATATAGTTTTTTAAAGAGCTGTTTTTCCACCTAAATATCGACACGTGTTTTTAAAGACTCAAAACCAGTTGGTCCAACCTGGTCAGAGTAGAGCTTCAGATGGCCTAGCAAGAACCTGCAAGATCACAAGGAAACAAGCACACCGTTAGCCTCGTCACAGGGAGGGGGGGCCTCTCTGTGACCAAGCTCGGGCGTGAGAATAAGTATTTGTGAGGAGAGAATAGGTCAGGGAGAGAGAGAGAAGGGTTTAGAGAGAGAAAGTAGCAAAATTACCCCTTGCTGGAAGTCTTGACGGGGTATTTATAATTTTTGGGCATGCTGACGTGGCGAGTTAGTTAGGGTCGGACCAGTCACTGTCATGGCGGTTAAAGCTGTAGGCCCCAGGTTAGTTAGGGCGGAACAGAGGATCGGTCTGTTCCACCCATGGCGCTAGGTGCGAGTATTCCTTTGGTCATTCGGTCCGGTTGTCCGCTGTCTAGACGTTCGGTCCGACTAAGGACGTATCCTCATCAAGTCCCCCTAGTTCGTAGCGTTTATTTAGCAAAAGCTTTGAACTATATGGCGAGGTTTTTGCGATTCGGGGCCTTTATTTGCCGCTAATTTTACTGATTTTTGAATTTTGAGTTTTTGGTGGTGACTTTTGTTTTGGCGACCGTCAGTTACCCTATCTTACCCTAGTCAATGTGACTCTTGATTTACGTCACCCATCATGACTTGTCGTTCTTTGATTGGCTGCTTTGAGGCGGTGTATGCCTTTATAAAAGGGAGATAAAAAGTAACTTTTTGTTTTCACTTTTCTACTTCATCTTCTCCTTCCTTTTCTCTGAGGCGAAACGACTCACCAAGCAGGTTAGTGTCCTTCTTATTCAATGGCGAATAAAAGCAACTTGTCCGGTTGCTTTAACATTTTGAATAGGAATGGCTTAGCATGGTACGTAGATAAATATGCGATTCCTGCCTCCTTACACCCTGTTCTCCCCGAAAAGAATACGCCCATTTATCCTTTTGTTCCAGGGAAGATAGGGGTTTACACCCGCTTGTTCGACTACTGCAACTATCTTCTTCCTCTGACGAAGTTCTTGATCGAAGTTCTCTTATTTCACGAGGTTCATCTTTCTCAAATGAACCCCTTTGGCCTTGTCAAGGTGTGTCATTTTGAGTTATCCTGTCGTGGTTTGGGCTCTGACCCGGATTTGGATGTGTTCCGGGCTTTTTACAAGTTGAATCGGTCCGGTAGTTGGTATATCTTCGAGGTCAGGAAGAAAAACGCCTGTTGTTATACATGGATTACTACCAGTTTAAAGGATTGGAAAGACTGTTTCTTCCTGGTTGATGATCGGTGCGTTCCGACTGAGATGACGTGGAGGTTGAAGAAGTCGCGCCTCCCACCCCCTCTTTCTGAAGACTTTGAGTTTAATAGAGATTTATATGCGACTTTGATCAGGGAAGCCGGGCGCATACAAAAGTATCCGGAACACATTCTTGTCATGGGACGGATCAGCACGATTTGGGCCGAACCGGAGTGGTATCCTACCCTTAGGTGGAACGGAGAGGGTTAGTGATACGGTGTTTCTTGTATTGTTTACTGATTATTTTGCTCGTTTGTATGCTTTTATTATGCCGGACTATAGATATTACTTACTGTTTGTTTTTGTGCAGCTATGGGTTTGAAAGAAGCTCTCAGATTGAAATCCTTCGACTCTACTGAGTTAGACGTTTGAGCCACGAAGACGCCGAAGGGTGATCCACCGTACCTGAGTATCGTAAAAGAGAATCTTTACCCAATTCGAGAGCCAGTGGCTCTAGTTGACCAAGGAGGTTCGGCTGGCCAGGGAGGTTCGGGTTTAGCTCCTACAGCACAAGTGTTGAATGTTGCTCCGGCTCAGGCAGCGGTGGTGGTTGGTAGTGACAAGGGCAAGAAGACTAGCTCGAGCGGAACGAAAGGATCCGGTTCCAAGTTTGTTATATACGGCTCAGAGCATCTTTCTATCTAAGACGAAGGAGTACATGCTGAAGGGAGAGAAGAGGGTGATGATGGTGGTGATGAGGTGCGTCCTCAAGTTAGCTTGAAAAGAAGACGAACTGCTTCTTCCAAATCCGATCTGAATCTCAAACTGGTGAAGAAGAAGAAGAAAATGGATTTTACAACCATCACTTTGGAGGATGATGAGGACGACCAGGCCACCGGGTTTTCTGCTGCTGGGGGCCTGTTGGAGAACTTGAATGCCCACCTTCATGGTGGTCGCACCCCTAGGGATCGTCCGGTCAACATTCCAACGAGCCCGTTATCCTTTGGAGGGCCAACTACCAAAGTTATTGAAGATATTCATATGCCCGGGCCTCTATCTTTCAAGAAGATCGAGCCTTCTCCTTCGGGTAAGCCTACGACCGGGGTCGCTTCTAACGTTTCAAGGCCAAGTCCTCAACCGATTGACGGTGGGGATAGTGCAACTTCCTCCCCTTTATGGTACGAAACTGAGGCTGTTTTCTTATGCCGGGAGCTAGGTTCGGGTGATGCTGCGGATATGGACTCAACTCGTGCTTTGGAGAAGTATATACCTGAGTGTTCGTTGGAAAACAAAGATAGGATTGTGGATGCCTTATCGGCAAAGATGGCATTGTTTCATCTTGGAACTCCGGCCGAACATGCGCATTACCGGAAGATGAGTGGTCCGGAGCTTGGGAATGCTCTGATGTTAAATCAAGCCCAATCGAACTCTTTGGTGGTGGAGACTTACAAACGCTGGGTTGAGGCGAAATCGAACTGTCGTAGGTTCGAGCATGAGATTGCCAATTTGAAAAGTGAAGATAGTATTCGATCGAAGACCAAGCGGGAGCTTTCGTCCCTCCGGTCTCAGGTGGACCGTCTAAAAGAGCAGGTCACAGAGGCGAAAGAGGTTAACAAATCCTCGCAGGCTTCGGCTGCAGCCGCCTATGAAGCTCGAGACAAAGCTCTTCAGGACCTGGAAGCTCTTAAGTTGAAATTTGGCGATCTAGAGAAGAAACTATCTGATACGGAGAAAAGAAACAAGGCTGAGCTGAAAGAGATGCAAACGTCCTACGACCAACTTTTGGCAAATCATCACCGCCTGATTAACGGTACGTTTGTGATTTATTTTTTACTGTTTCCTTTTTCTACTTATTAAATCCCGTTTTTCTTCGTATAAGGACGAAATTGAGAGGGCTCACGACAGGGCGATCGAATCGCACCGGACAACAATTGACGAGTCGAAAGGCATGTTGACTCGTTGTGACGGCGAGATGGTCGAACTGTATGCTCAAGTGTCGGAGCTCATGCTTACCAAGCAATGGTTTTTTACGGATGGGGTTGCTTGGGTGGTCAAATTGGTGCATCAAAGCCCTGAGCTGGAGAAGGTTGTTGCGGACCTGGTTAACAGCGTTAATGTAGTTGGAGTAAATGAGGGAATTAAACAAGGCTTCAAAGCCGCCCTGGACTCGGCTCGTTCTGCCGAAGAAGTTCCTGGGTATGACGAAGGAGCTAAAGACGTGTTAGATGCTGCGATAAAGGCCTTTGACAACTTTCATATCTCTGTTCTCGGCAAAGTTGCAGATTTAGTAGACAAGCCTTTGTCCGTTATTAAACAGAAAAGTGAACTCCCCATCGTGAAAGAAGATTATGAAATTTGACTTGATATTCACTTTTGTAATCGTACAATATTTTGTTTTTGTTGTGGCATGTACCGAACAACTTAATTTATTGCTTATAGTTTTGACGAACATGTTTCACTAGCTTTATATGAAGTAATATTCTTGGTGAAAATATTCATGCTTGGCTTTTCAGCTTTTTTAGTTTGCGTCCAAACTTTTTGCTGTTCGGCCAGATTATATTTCGGCCATCTAGGTGACCAGAGTATAGCAAAAAAGTTTCTCGTAAGTTGACTTCTTTTGCTTAGTAGATTTTTTATAGTCAGACCGTATAAGATACGGACCTCCTGCTTAATAGATTTTGTTGTTTTTTGGAACTATTTAAGCCTTCTCGATCGGCGCGAGGCATGGGTCGAGGCCCGTTCGTGCACGTTTTGATATTGTTCGAACTTATACATACGCTATGTTTTATACTTGTAAAAATACAGATCGCTTTATTTATTGATCTACTTAATCATAGTTCCGGGGAAAACCCTCCCGGCTTACAAGGAAAATGGAAATGTGTTCGGGGCATTACCCTCCCGATTCGTACATGGAAATTGAAAATACTAGAAAATAAGAAATAGCGATCTTTTTTTGCCGTAACGGGCTGCCGTTTACATGAAGCACTTCTTTAAGTGAACTCCGCTCCATGTCCTGGGTACGGGGGTTCCGTCGATTTTTTCCAACACATAGGAGCCTTTATCGCTTGCTTCTTTGACTCGGTACGACCCTTCCCACTTTGGGGTCAGCTTCCCAGGAGCTTCGACGCGGCTTGCATCGTTGCTGCGGAGCACAAAATCTCCTACCTTAAACTTGTAGAGCTTGGCACGGGCATTGTAATACTTTTCGATCTTCTTTTTGTATCGTGCCTCCTTAATTGCCGCAACGTTCCGACGTTCTTCCAGCAGGTCGAGAATGGATCGAAGCTCCCGTTCGTTTTCTTCCCAGTTTTTGCATCTTTGGTTTGGGAGTCCGATTTCTGCGGGGATCACGGCCTCAGTGCCGTATGTAAGACTGAACGATGTTTCTCCGTTACTAGTCTTGTGCAACGTTCGGTGAGCCCACAAAACGTTTGGCAATTCATCTGTCCATCCTTTGCCTTCATAACCAAGTCTTCTTTTTATTCCATCTACGATCCGTCGGTTTATCTGCTCGACTTGCCCATTCCCCTGGGGTGTGCAACCGAGGAGAAGACCTCGCACCAGCGTTTGAATGGATTTTCCGCGAATTGCTTTGCATTATCTCTCACAATGTAGAGCGGAAGACCGAAGCGGCATACGATCTGCTCCCAAAAGAATCTTGATGTGCGTGAGTGTTATTAGTTTTTAATGTATTTATTAAGCCCTTTTCAACACTTTTTAGCCAAGTTTTAAATTTATAAAACACGATATTTACTAACACTAAACACACATATGGGCAAGTGCACCCATCGTGAGCGTAGTATATTGTTGGTAATATACCGAGGTCGTCCAAGGACACAAGAGCTTTTAGTACCGGTTTATCCTCAACGTCTAATCAAATCAAAAAGTTAGAAAAATGTTTTTAAACTAAGAAAAATAAAAACTAACTAAAATGCTGAAAAATAAAAATAAAAGAAAAAACAGATAGACAAGATAAATCACTTGGCTCCGACTCGTGTATAGTGTAACATTTGATTATTTCCGCACTTTTGCACTTATTTAAGAGATTATCTTAGTTATTGTAGTAGGCCCCTCTTTTGAAGGTGACGTTACCCTCAACCCAGTAGTTTTAGTCAGCAAGGATACAATCCTAAAGGGTCGGATTATTGAAAGATAATTAATTAAGTTATTAATGCAAATTATGGTAGGCCCCTCTTTTGAAGGTGATGTTACCCTCGGCTAAGTAGTCTGAGTCAGCAAGGATACAGTCCTAAGTAGCCGAGTTATAGTATTAATAGTAGTTTACTTATGAGGGGATCAAAGAGTTTGGACCCCCGCCATCCAATACCGTTAAGTATTGAAGGAGGTCCTACTAAATTTGACCCAGGTCCCTTGCAGGATCTCTAAACGCTGAACAACGGCAAGACTCTTACCAAACTGTTCCCTTAACCCCCGACCAGGTAGCCAACATACCTCCATATAGACCGTGGAGATATGAATGGTGAAAATCTTTTATTTTATATAGACGATAAAATAATGCCAAGACACCACGGACAAACGATAAGGAAGAATCACCTTCAACATAAGAAACTAGTTATTAAAGTCATTAATACATAACCAATTAAAAAGTGCGAAAAGATTAAAAATAAAAAGTATTACACTAGACACTTGTCTTCACCAAGTGATGTAATAGACTTAGGCAAACATGGCCTTGATTGTCAAGAACTCTTACGATCAATCTTGGATCCCGAGACGACTCACACACTCTATGATGGACAATGGATGATGGTGGTGGATGATGGTGTTATGGTGGTGGTGGGTGGTGGGTGAAGTGTGAGAGAGGTGGTGTGCCAAGGGATGCCTTTGAAGTGAACCAAGCACTCCTATTTATAGGCTGAACAGAAGCTCGGGCACGGCCCCGTGTCCACATCCTTCTCTTTCTTCATTAATTGCTATTGTCTTTATTAGTTGACCACGCCCTCGTGTCCGCTGAGCACAACCCCGTGTGCAGAAGCATATCTGTACTATCAAGATTTGCCTAGATTCTGCGAATCTTATAGTTGACCACGGCCCCGTGCCCGCTGAGCACGGCCCCGTGGTGGGCAATAGAAGCTTCTACCACTTTGTCTTTTCTGCTGACACTTGGGCACGCCCCCGTGCTGGCTGAGCACGGGGCGTGTTCAGTCTTCTGTCTTTTTGTTTTGCTTGGGAAGATGTTGTCGTGGGGTCGGGCATGTCACGTTTGTTCCTTTTCTTGTATTTATGTTGGATTTTGCTGTCTTTTTGTTTCTTTTGTTAATTTGAGCTCATTTAATCCTGAAAATACAAAAGGAGGACAAAAGCACACTTTTTCCAACATTAGTACTAAAAAAGGGTTAGTTTTATGCCACAATTGATGTAATTTATATGTTGCATTTTGCACACATCAATCTCGTTACATTGTAGCCAGAGATGATTGTGAATGGTCGGGCTTCCACCCACTTGGTGAAATAATCCACCGCCACAAGCAGATATTGGGCGCTTCCGCTCGACCGTGGGAAGGGTCCGACTATGTCGACGCCCCACTTCTGGAAAGGCCATGCGACGGTTACCGGGATCATCTCATTCTTCGCTCGGAGGCTTACTGGTGCGTGCTTTTGGCATTTGTCACATTGCTGGAGTTCTTTGACTGCACTCTCGTGCATTCCGGACCAATAATATCCTGCGTTTTTTCACTTTCGTTACGATCATTTTTGGCCCGGCATGAATCCCGCAAATGCCGTAATGTATTTCTCTGATGATATAGCTGGCCTGTTCTAGGTCGAGGCATTTTAACACAGGCCCAAGGAAAGTCTTTCGGTACAAACCTCCTTCCTGCATCTGATATTGAAGAGAGTTGATTTGGATCTTTCTCGCCTCTGCTTTATCGACTGGTAAAACATCGTACACCAGGTAGTTGATTATGGGTGTCATCCATGTTTGTGATGGAGCTTCTACTTGCATAACGTGAGGAGTGGCAATTGAAGGCGCGGTTAACACCTCCACCCTTACCTCCTTGGCCAAGTGGCTGAATGATACGGATGCCAACTTGCTCAATGCGTCAGCCTTTTTGTTTTTGCTGCGGGGAACGTGTTAAACTTTACATGAATCGAACGATTCCATGACTTCCTTTACCTGTTCGAGATACTCGATCATGTTGGCTTCCCTTGCTTCATATTCTCCATTCACCTGATTCGCTACGAGCAACGAATCTACATGGGCCACAACATTTCTTGCTCCAACTTTCGTTGCTAGACGTAAACCGGCTAACAGGGCCTCATATTCAGCTTCGTTATTAGAACTCTTGAATTCTAATCAGAGCGCATACGTCATATCCGTGCCATCCGGATCGGTGAGAATCAGACCTGCTCCCGCCCCTTCGGCGCACGATGTGACAACTCGTACTTTAGAGCGTATCTTTGTATAACATTATGTGACTATGTGAAACTTTATTAATTGAATGTTATGTTGTTTTGATTATGTGAATTTATGAAGCGAATGTACATTTATAAACAAACCGATAGCACAACACCACTCGATCGCACAAGCTCTTTTGGGCTACACTTTGTATTCGGATCAATGGGCAGCCCATTGAGGGTTCGGCCCACTCTCTTTTATTTCGCATAACACTTAGGAGATAGGGTTACTACTCACAACTTGCAACACCTCACACACAAACCCTAGCTCTCCTCTCTCTCTCTCCCTCACGAAACCGAAGGCAGCCAAGCATTCTCTTCATCGAAGATCTTGTGTTTGGATCAATCCCCTACCCTCTTCTTTAATCGGTTAGTGACATTTATTAATTGATGTTCTGCTATGTGAGTATACATGTCTCATGATGATTTGTAAATGATGTACGATTGAGGATTAGGTAAACTGTTAGTATGATGTCTTTTAAATCGGTTCACGGGTGATAGATGAAATCGAGATGTGTATTGGTAATCGGATATGTGTGTTGAGGTTAGTCGACTATCATATCTTGCTTACATATTAGGGTGCATGATGAATTAGAATCAAATGATTATAATCAGTGGTATATTTATTTAAACAATAAGAATTCCATGTGCAAATTCTTAATGGCCCACATATACTAAATGTTATTACACATGATTCTGACAATTTAAATCACCAAACTCACATGCAAAGTATTATTAAATAATCGGATGATTATGACTGACAACAATTGGTTTGGTGGATGGTATCTTATTCTTTTAAATGCATAGACTTTAGGTGACTTCTGACTTTGATAAAAAGAATAGATATGATTGCCATGCACTAGAGTTCTTATTAATTAAATAGCAAATTGTTGGAATGATTGTTGTTTTGTTCGAATAGTGTGTATGAATGATGATGAGCATGTGACTTTAAGTGATAGTATATTAAGGATTCATTATGATAGTCAGCCATTGTTTTCATAACTAACAGGTAATTGTCAGTAGATCATGTGCATATTCAATTTAATAGATGACAATCATATTAATTCTGTGATGGAGAGAAATTGTTGTTGACTTGGATGGATGATCACGTGAATGAACCTGATCAAATATGTCGAATGTGGTTGAATTTCTATTGGACCGATTTAAGGATCATATTCATATTTTTCGGTCAAAGTCATTTAATATTGATAGAATTCAGAATTTGGAAACCATAGAAAGATTGTAACTAAATCGAAATATTTGGAAACAATGTAACTGATATGCAAATTATTCGGGTGTTTAAATGAATCGCACAAGTTAACCGCATCGCACAAGAGATCCCACGTCGCACAAGACTGTCGGATCGTACAAGTCAATTATGTTGGTTTACCTGTTGGGCCGGACATGTATTTTGGGCTGGGCTAGTTTCAGTCGCACAAGGGATCCACTATTTAATTGTTGGGTCGGTTACTTGTTGAACTAATTATGCTTATTTGGGCTTCCTGTTACTTGGGCCGGGTATCAAATGGAATCGCACAAGATGCATAAATCGTACAAGTTGGATTACATATTTAGTGTTTGGGCCGTGTATGTTGTTGGACTACTCATGTTGTTGGGCTGGGTGTAAAGTGGATCGCACAAGAGATCCATGTTTAATTACTGGGCCAAGTTATGTTTGGGTTCTTTTGTATGTAAACAGTTACTGTTCAACGTGTTATTTAGATATGCCATGATTGTTACATGTTAATAACCTGTTAGTTCTATGTACTCATGCGTGCGCTACTTGAACAAAAAACCTGACCTGTATGATAACCATGTTAGGACGTGGTTGACCACTAGCTGCAAGACTTGACCTTTCTGTGTAATCTGCCGAGCAAACCAAGGTGAGTTCACACTTCGTTACAAAGCATGGGATTCCCAGGGGTTGGGAATGGGTTAAGGAACAGGGATTCCTCGTCCTGTTGAGACGTAATCAGGAACATAGATTCCTCGTCCTGTTGAGACGGATTTAACTATACTAGACTAGAACTCTATCAACGAAGTCCCTCCTTTTATATCGACTTAATCGCCGAGGCCAATGGCGAACGGGTCATTAGTTAAATAGCGCTATTAGGTTTAACAAACCTCACACCGTGCCGCAGAGGACGGGCGTGGACTAATGGACTATGGCACGTCAGTGATGATAGACACAGACGTTAGGGCACTTAAACATGACGAACGTTAGTAGTCGATATGGTAACGAGTCTGGTGAATTAAACATGGGGTAGCCCCCACGGCCATAGAGCTGGGCTGGAATAGCCAACGTAAGAACGGGTAACTAATAAATGTTTTTCGAACTATGGGGTAACCCCCACGGCTGGATAGCTGGTAAAGAGCAAACTGTGTTTTCGGAATAACTATAAACTGGACAACCAAACGTGAACTCACTCAACTTGTTGTTGACTCGTTACTACATGCTTTGCAGGTCTATAGGTACTTAGCTGGAGCTTGCACAAGGAAGAGTCGTTGTGGGACATGGACAGCTGTGTGCCATGTTAAACCTTTGGATAATTAAACTTTGGATTTGGTTTTAAACATTATGCTTCCGCTCATAACTTAACTATGTTTGTTTTGGACATTAATCGTGTTGGTTGGACTTTTACATTAAATATTTACTTGTTCAATATGATTAGTGGTTTGATCCTGGTCAGTCACGCCTCCAAGCGGTGATACTCCGCATGTGGATTTTGGGGGTGTGACACACGAAGCCCCGTCTGTATACAAAGACCAGGGTTTGTCTGGAGCTTTCTCTGTTTCTTCCATTTCTTTATCCTCCGGCATCTCTACTAAAAAAATCAGCTATCACATGTCCTTTTAACGGGCCTTTGGTTTTGAAGGTGATATTGAAGGCGCCCAGCTCGATCGCCCATTTTGCCATGCGACCTGAAACTTCGGGCCGTCGGAGAACATGCTGGATTCTTTGGTCCGTTCGTACCTCAATTGGATGGGCTTGAAAGTATCGACGAAGTCTTCTTGAAGTATGGACTAATCCCAGAGCTAGCTTTTCCAAGTTTAAGTATCTTGTTTCATAATCTTTTAATGTTCGGCTTACGTAGTAGATGGGGATTTGTGCCCCGGTTCGGTGGGCGACTAGCACTGCGCTGATAGCGCCAAATGATGCGGCTAAGTAAACCGTTAGTACCTCGTCTTTTTCTGGTACGGTGAGGGTTGGTAAGGTGTCGAGATAAGCTTTAAGCTCTTCAAAGGCTCGTGCGGCTTCTTCAGTCCATTTAAACTCCGATCTGAAACTTTTTCTGAGCACGTCCATAACTGGGAGAGATCTGTCTGCTGCTTTTGACAAGAATCGATGGAGGGCAGCCAGTCGCCCATTTAAGGACTGGATCTCTTTAACCGACGTTGGAGGCTTCATGGTAAGAACAGCATCGATCTTGTCTGGGTTGGCTCGCAAACCTTTTGATCCGACCATGACTCCCAGGAACTTTCCTTCTTCTACCCCGAACGTACACTTTTTAGGGTTTAATTTCATGTTGATGCTTTGGAGTCGGGTAAATGTTTCGAGTATGTCTTTCAGCATGGCGGCTTCATCGTGACTCTTGATTACGATATCATCAAAATATACCTCTACATTTTGTTCGATCTGGTCTTTGAAGGCTTTACTCATTAAACGCTGATATGTAGCACCGGTGTTTTTTAACCCGAAATGCATCTTGGTGAAGCAGTAAACTCACTCATTGGTGACAAAGGCTGTCTTGTCCTCGTCTTCGACCGCCATTTGTATCTGGTGGTATCCCTTATAAGCGTCTAGAAAACACTTCAGCCTGAACGTGGCGACGAAGTCAATCTTCTCATCAATCTCCGGTAATGGAAAACAATCTTTCGGGCACGCATCATTTAGATCGGTGAAATCGATACACATTCTCCATGAGTTGTCCTTTTTTCGTACCATAACTGGATTCGACACCCAGGTTTGGTACCGGACTTCTCGAATAATTCCGGCATCTAGGAGGCTCTTTGCGTCTTTTGCAATTGCCTTGGCTCGATCCGGCGCCATATGCCTTTTTCTTTGTGCTATTGGCTTGATTGATTCTTTTACGTTCAGGTGGTGCTGTGCCATAAACCTGGGGACCCCTTGCATATCGGAGTGCTTCTATGCGAAAACATCAATCGAGTTACTCAATAACTCCCATAGGAGCTTCTTCGTTCATTTTGGGAGCTGAGCACCGATAGCCACTTGCTGTTCGGGGAAGTCTGGATTAATAGCCCAGAGTTCTGTAGGCACTTCGGACTTTTTGGAGCTCGTTTCTGCTGCGTGTCTTACCTCAGCTACGAATGAATTTGATTCTGAAAGGATAGTGGCGACCCCAGCTTCGGTAGGGAATTTTATGGCACCGTGTATCGTCGAGCTAATTGCTCTGAGAGCTCGTAACCCGGGTCGCCCGAGTATTATGTTATGCGACGAATGATTACCAACAACCAGAAAGGTTAGTTGAACAGTTCTGCTTTTGTCATCATCCTTGAAAGTGGTCGGAAGGGTCATCTGCCCTATCGGACGAACCACCTCTCGCGAAAAACTTACTAGAGGGGTGGATACTTCAATCAATCTCTTCTTCATTTGGGGGTTTAGCTTCTGGAAACACTGTAAGTACATTATTTCGAAGGCGCTTCCTCCATCTACGTAGATTCGCCGGACCAAGTGTCCTGCAACTATGGCCGATATCGTGATTGGTCCGTCTCGAGCATCTTCCGGATCAATCGAAGGAAAGTACGTTGGTTGGTGCATCCAAGCTGCCATGTGTTGGCTCGACCGCTTTACCCCTCTTGGCTCGGTAGACCGAATCATATTGATTCTGGCCTCGGTGTTCGGATTATCAATCGCTGCTGCAGACTTCTTCCCATCTTTTACTTCTTTCACGAGATGAGAGAGTTTTCCGTATCGTACAGCCTTCTCGATCTCTTGTTTCAAAGCCCAACATTCATCGGTTGTATGCCCTTTGTCTCGGTGATATTCACAATATTTCTTAGAATGCTTATCGGAGGTAGGCCGCTGCTTCGACGGCGTAGGAAACCGGGTGGTTTCCGTACTAAGGATCTCGCTTGGTGATTTTATTAGCTCGGAGAAGGTGTTAAAGCGTACGTTTCCAGTTCGGAAGCTGCTTCGATCTGATTTCTGGTACGGGCCACGACTTCTGTTCCAATTGTTGCTTCTATCTTTTGGTGGTGACGCGTTCCGTCTCCATGATGTGGTTCGAGCCTTGGCATTCCTTGCTGCTGTTTCGTTCGGTTGACCGCAAGCACTCTTTCCCCGAACAAAGGCTCGAGCTCGCTCCATAAGTATCTCCATGGTTTTTGGTAGATCTTCATGGAGCTTTTCTACAAGCTGATTGTTCCGAACCTCGTGACAAAATCCAGAAACTCAGAGCTGGTCAACCGCTCCATTTATCTGCATGCTCTCTCGATTAAAGCAATCGATAAAATATTCTACGGATTCTCCGTCGCAGCGTTTTATGTGGTGAACTGTAACAACTCTCATCAAAAGTCCTATTTATTATTTTATTTTGCCCAATAGGAAACCCTAATTAAGACCCCCCAAGTAATTCTGCATAACCCCTAAAATTTTCAAAACAATCGGAATCAGGATCAGGGCCCCTAAAACTCAGGGGGGTTAAATTCCCGTTAGTATTATCTAAACAGTTTTATGTGTAAAAAAAATTCGAACGAACGACCAACTCACCTGAGCTACTGGGACACGGGGCTACCCTATGCTAGGGTGGTACCCCTCGCGCCACGCGAAGGCCTCTCGCGCCACGCGAGGGCGCCCTTTTTCCAGTATATATAGTAGACATTGGCACTTGGAATTACGCGTTGGTTCGACGTTAAAATTCGATTCGTGCACTGAGATATCGTCCAAATACTACAGAAACACACACAATCTCGAATTTCCGCCGTGATAACAGGGTAATAACTCGATCGCTGCTATGATTCAATGTCCGATCGATTGAAACTATCCAATGGATGTTTAAGTGCTGCCCAAATTAGGGTTTATACTTTGTCATTCGTCGTGAATTCGATGGATGTTTAAGTATAGCGCTTTGTCATTCGTTGTGAAGATTTTCATCTCGTGAGTTATCGTAAGTGTTGTATTAGTTACTGACCTAGTTTCGTGTGCATTATTGTTAAATTAGGTTAACAGGCTTATCAGTAGGCTAAACTCTGCTCGAATAAATCTGCAATGTGAGTCATTCTCTTTTTACCAAATTACTTTTAAAATCATGATTGTTTTCAAAGTTATAATTACAGGGATTAAGTCTTTGTAATCTCCAAATTACAGCCGTTATGTGGGGTTTTGTATACAATACTTGATAACCGTCACCATTGGACAATGGGTTAGCCAAGGGGTGATATGACCATAATCACAGACACCATTGGACAACGAGATAGCCAATAGGTGGTCGAGTGATAAATACCGTGGATAGATGGTTGATATGTATAAACACTGTAATCGCTCTTAATACTATAAATTATAACAACGCGTCGTTTTTAGTAAAAAGAATGATTCACCAGTATTTCCCCGCTGACAAAACCTTTTTCAAACATGTTTCAGGTGATCTGTTGTGATCCAGGAAAAGTGCCGCGAAGCACTACAAGCTTAAGGAAGTGGCTCAATGTAAATAAGAAACATGTTTTGTAAAATAAAGATTTCCCAGTGAAATCACCTTATTGTAAACTACCGGGGTTTTATCCCGAATTATGAAATAAAATAATCGGGCATTTTCAGTTTTAAAAAGATCCTGCTAAAATCTTCCGCTGTCAACTCAATTAAATATATACCACGAGATTTTCTGTCCCGCGGCTCCTGAACCGGGTCAAACCGGGCCGGGGGCCGTGACAGAAAAAGGTGGTATCAGAGCCACTGATTTAAGCCAATTAAGTATTTAGAAAATACTTAATTTTACTGGTTGTCATTTTGTGATTATGTGTTTTATTATTTGAATATTTGTTTACAGTATGGGTAAGCAAAGACTTTCGGACATCTATCATAAATTAAATACTTCACCGAAAGAAAAAGGAACTTCATCCTCAAATTGCCCAACAGATACTGAGGAAGGAATATTTGTCCGTAAGGCACAGTTTGAGAAACCACTTTCTCCTAAGAAAAGAAGTCAGATTATTAGAAAAAGTCAGGAGAAAAGAAAGAAACCACCACCAAAAGAAGTAATGATACCTAAGGAGACACATAAAATAGGCAATAAACCACCATGGGAAGACGAATTAGATGAAAAATGGGCTGATCTCTATATTTTAGCCACTGTAGCAGTAAATGCTAACGTTTAAATACCCTGACCCAGTTCTAGCACCCATATCATCTACAATCCAGAAACTCTCAAAGAAAACTTTACCCAGTAAATAAATAAGTTACAATAAACCCTAGTATGTTTTAATTGTCAGTTGTCTTTTGTATTAAATAAGTCATATGATATGCAATAATATTTGAATGTTTATCTGTGAAATTTTGTTATAAAATCTTAACTTAGCATTTTGTGACATTTTTGCATATATGCTAAACAGCATGAATGAGTTATCTGAAGCCCTTCAGAATCTCAATCTCTATCCAGTGAAAGTGGAAGTTTCCAAAGACTTTACTGGTTACATACCCGATCTGGAAGAACCTATGGAATTCCACGCTCCACCTTCGGAGAAACCAAAGCCTAAGAAAAGGAGAAGATTCGTAGGCAGGAGACGTGTACGCAGGAGGAAACCAGCAACTAGAAAGGTTCCCAAAATAGAGAATCCCATAGATAAAGGAAAAGGAATTGCGATCGGAGAAGGTTCTAGGCAAGTAGAAATAGAAATTGGGGAAAGTTCTAAACAAGTCGAGGAGTTGCCATTACAAGAAGAGTTGGATCGCATATTGGCAAGTTGTGATATCATTAGACCTATCAATACCAACCTTTACCCTTATCCTGCCGAAACTCAACTTCCAATAAATTTGGAACCAGCCATCCCAGAACCTTTAATCCATACCCAACCTTTAGGAGAAATGGACGAATGGTGGACCAACGACTGGCAGTTCCAAAACCTCCTAAATAACCCTTATACCTTTTTCCCTCAGTTCGACCCAGAACCTATACCAAACCCACCAATGAGCAATGAAAACTTAGCTGAACTCCGCCTTTTTGGCGAAGAGCTGATAGGTGTAGGGAATAGGATTCGGGAGGTGGGAGAGCAAATCTCCTGGAAGTACGACGAGAGGGAGCGTCGTTTCTTAAATATCAGCAGAAGGGATGATGTGAGAACGTAGCTGTGATTATATAATAGTAATAAAAATATAATCTTGTAAGATAAAAATAAAACTTTGTAAAATAACAGTGTGTACAGATGCATAATATGATATATAAAAAGGGAAATCGAGGAATCGATAATTTTGGATATATATATGTGTGTTGTGAAATTTGTATGATTGTTTTGTGTATAATTGTTATTTACTCTATACTAATAAATTATATATATTAATTATCAGATGGAAAACGCTAATAATGAACCAGTTAACGAGGTTAACCAATCTGAGCAACACCAGGAGGATCAATTTATGACTAGGCAAGATATTGAGAATATTGTTGCTCAAGGAATAGCCAATGCTATTCCAGCAATCCTTGCTGCTGCCCAGAAACCTGTTGAACCTCAACAAATTATTCCTAGCAAACGTACTCATGAAGATAATTTCAGTAATAGCATAAATGGAGGCAGTAATCATACTAACAACAATAATGAAATACGGCAAGCCCCAATTCTCAAAAGAATGAAAGTTGCAACACCTGGGTGCACTTACAAAGAATTTCTTGCTTGTAAGCCAACTGAATTTGCAGGCAATGAAGGGGCGACTGCGGCACTGCGTTGGTTGGAGAAAACCGAAGCAGTAATTATGATAAGTAAATGTGCTGAAGAAGACAAGGTTATGTATGCGTCGCATCTTTTTAAAGAAGGGGCGCTAGAATGGTGGAATACGGTACTTCAAGCCAAAGGAAGAAATATGGCCTATGCCATGAGTTGGGAAGAATTTAAGCAACTAATAGAAAGAAAATTCTGCCCCGAATATGAAAAGGAACAAATGGCGAATAAGTTCCTAAACCATCGAATGATTGGTGTAGATTGTCGAGGATATACTTCGACATTCTTTGAATATGCTAGAGTGGTACCAACACTGGTTTCGCCAGAACCGGTACTTATTTCTCGCTATATTTGGGGATTTAATGGTGAAATCCGTAATATCGTTAAAGCTGCGAGACCTCGCACTATTGACGATACAGTAGAATTAGCTAACACCCTAACTGACGAGCTGGTACGCACAAGAGATGAAAACCGGAAGAAGGAATTAGCTCAGAAAATTACCCAAGGATTTCGTGTGGGTAATAATAGCACCTTCAAGAAAAGAGGAACGGGGCAATCCTCAACTCCGCCGTTCTGCAGGAATAGCAGAAAGAAACATTATGGAAAATGCAATATAACCTGCAACTTTTGCAAAGTTGTAGGACATCGTGAAGAAGACTGCAGAAAGAAAACAAGGGTCTGCTATAACTGTGGAGAAGCGGGACATTTCAAACCAGAATGCCCTAAATTGGTTAAACCAGCAGACAATAAAGCCAAACCGGCCGACGGAGCTACCAAGAAGAATGTTCGAGCATTCCAATTAACTACTCAGGAGGCAGAACTCATTCCAGATGTGACAGCAGGTACGTTCCTAGTTCACAACGTTTACGCAAAAGTATTATTTGACTCTGGTGCAAACCAAAGTTTTATAAATACTTCATTCTGCCAAGCTCTTAACTTACCCTTAACCAACCTTAGGCAGATTTTTACAGTCGAAACGGCAGATGGGAATTCTATTAACATAGATAAGGTTTTGCAAAAGGAAAATATAGAACTTTCAGGTCATAAATTTCATGCAAACCTATTACCAATGAATTTAGCTGGGTTCGATGTTGTGTTAGGAATGGATTGGTTAGTAGCCAACCATGCTCGAATCCTTTGTAATAAGAACTCTATAAAGATTCGGGCACCCACCGGAGAAGTGATCATGATTACAGGAGATAAGCCATGTAAACCCATGAAGTTCATTTCTGTAATGAAGGTTGCTAGTTATGAACGAAAGCAAGGAATAGTATATATGATTTCAGTAATCATTAGTACTAAGGATAAAGAACTTAAGGAGATTCGTGTAGTCTCAGAATACCCAGATGTATTCCCAGAAGAGTTACCAGGATTACCACCAGATAGGGAAGTAGAATTTAGAATTCATTTAATTCCTGGAACTACACCGATAGCCAAAGCACCTTATCGGTTAGCACCCATAGAAATGCTAGAACTAAAGAAACAATTAGATGAATTGTTAAGTAAAGGATTCATACAACCTAGTTCATCCCCTTGGGGAGCACCAGTGTTGTTTGTAAAGAAAAGGATGGTTCCATGAGAATGTGTATCAATTATAGGAAATTAAATAAGGTTACAATTAAAAATCGATACCCATTACCTAGGATTGATGATCTTTTTGATCAATTGCAAGGAGCTAGATACTTTTCCAAAATAGATCTACGCTCCGGATACCATCAATTAAAGGTATAAGAAGAAGACATACCTAAAACTGCTTTCAGAACTAGGTATGGTCATTACGAGTTTACAGTCATGCCCTTCGGATTAACGAATGCACCTGCAGCATTCATGGACATGATGAATAGAATCTGTAAACTGTACTTGGATAAATTTGTAATTGTCTTCATCGACGATATACTTATTTATTCCAAAAACCAGGATGAACACTGTCAACACTGGCATGCACTCTTAACTTTGTTAAGAAAAGAAAAGCTTTACGCCAAATTCTCGAAGTGTGAATTTTGGCTACAGGAAGTGCAATTTTTAGGACACATGGTGAACCATGAAGGTATTCACGTAGATCCCTCCAAAATAGAAGCAATTACTAAATGGAAGGTCCCACAGTCAGCCATGGAAATTAGAAGCTTTTTAGGATTAGCTGGATACTATAGGCGCTTTATTAAGGATTTTTCTAAATTAGCGGTGCCATTAACTAAGCTAACCTGTAAAGCGGTTAAGTTTGAATGGGGACCTAAGCAAGAAGAGGCTTTTAGGATTTTGAAGCAAAAGTTAACTAATGCCCCAATTCTAGCCTTACCAGAAGGAAATGAAGATTTTGGAGTATATTGTGATGCCGCTAAGCTAGGATTAGGATGTGTGCTAATGAAACTCAAGAAGGTAATTGCGTATGCTTCAAGACAATTGAAAAAGCACGAGGAAAACTATATGACTCATGACCTAGAGTTAGGAGCCATAATTTTTGCCCTTAAGATTTGGAGACATTATCTATATGGAAGTAAGTTTACTGTCTATACGGATCATAAAAGTTTACGGTACATATTTGGGCAAAAAGAGTTAAACATGAGACAAAGGAGATGGATGGAAATACTAAGCGACTACGACTGTGATATTCAGTATCACGAAGGAAAGGCAAATGTAGTTGCAGATGCCTTAAGTCGTAAGTATCATGAGAAACAACGACGAGTTCGTGCTCTTAGATTAAATCTACAGTTAGATTTAATGGAACAACTAAAGAATGCTCAAGAAACATCAATCCAGGACGATGCTGAAGGAATGAAAGGACGAATAAAAGAATTAGAGCAAGGAAATGATGGAATTTGGAGATTCCATAAGAAAAGGATTCGGGTACCTAAACAAGGAAAATTAAGAGATAAAATTTTAGAAGAAGCTCATAAATCTAGGTATACCATGCATCCAGGAAACAATAAAATGTACCAAGATTTAAGAAATAATTTCTGGAGGATAGGAATGAAAAAGGATATAGCTAGATATGTTTCTAAGTGTCTTACTTGTTCACAAGTTAAGGCAGAACACCAGAAACCTTCGGGTCTACTTCAACAACTAGAAATGCATGTATGGAAATGGGAACTCATAACAATGGACTTTGTTATTAAGTTACACAAAACCAGAAAAGGTAATGATGTGATTTGGGTAATTGTGGATCGATTAACCAAGTCAGCTCATTTTCTACCCATGAAGGAAACCTTTAGCATGGAAAGGTTAGCCAAGTTGTATGTAGACGAAGTAGTATCCTTACATTGAGTTCCACTCTCCATTGTATCGGATAGGGATAGTCGTTTCACTTCCCACTTCTGGAAAAGTTTCCAGGAAGCAATGGGAACCCGACTAAATTTAAGTACGGCATATCATCCACAAACAGACGGACAAAGTGAAAGGACAATACAAACCCTGGAAGACATGCTCCGGGCATGTGTAATAGATTTTGGTGGAAATTGGGACGACCACCTACCTTTGATCGAATTCTCCTATAATAATAGTTATCATGCAAGTATCGAAGCTACCCCATTCGAAGCACTGTATGGACGCAAATGCAGAACTCCGGTTTGCTGGGCAGAAATAGGAGAAAGTCAATTATCAGGTCTTGAAATAGTACAAGAAACCACTGACAAGATTACTCAAATCAAGGAAAGACTAAAGACTGCTCGAGATTGCCAGAAGAGTTATGCCGATAATCGACGCAAGCCACTGGAATTTCAAGTCGGAGATAAGGTACTTTTGAAAGTTTCTCCTTGGAAAGGAGTAGTTCGGTTCGGTAAGAAAGGAAAGCTAAGTCCACGATACGTAGGACCATTTCCAGTAATCCAACGTATAGGACCAGTTGCCTATCACTTACAACTACCAGAGGAACTAGCTGGAATACATGATGTATTTCATGTATCCAATCTCAACAAATGTCTATCAGACGAATCCCTGGTGGTACCTCTTCAAGACATAGAGGTAAATGATAAGTTAAAATTCGTAGAAAAACCCCTTCAAATAGAAGACCGAAAGATCAAGTTTCTCAAGCACAAACGACTAGTGCTGGTCAATGTCAAATGGGATTCAAGGAGAGGACCTGAATATACTTGGGAGTTAGAATCAGAAATGAAACGGGAATATCCTCAATTATTCCAGTAAATCTCGAGGATGAGATTTTTATTAAGGTGGGGAGGATGTAACAACTCTCATCAAAAGTCCTATTTATTATTTTATTTTGTCCAATAGGAAACCCTAATTAAGACCCCCAAGTAATTCTGCATAACCCCTAAAATTTTCAGAACAATCGGAATCAGGATCAGGGCCCCTAAAACTCAGGGGGGGTAAATTCTCGTTAGTGTTATCTAAACAGTTTTATGTGTAAAAAGAATTCGAACGAACGACCAACTCACCTGAGCTACTGGGACACGGGGCTACCCTATGCTAGGGTGGTACCCCTCACGCCACGCGAGGGCGCCCTTTTTCCAGTATATATAGTAGACATTGGCACTTGCAATTACGCGTTGGTTCGACGTTAAAATTCGATTCGTGCACTGAGATATCGTCCAAATACTATAGAAACACACACAATCTCGAATTTCCGCCGCGATAACAGGGTAATAACTCGATCGCTGCTACGATTCAATGTCCGATCGATTGAAACTATCCAATGGATGTTTAAGTGCTGCCCAAATTAGGGTTTAAACTTTGTCATTCGTCGTGAATTCAATGGATGTTTAAGTATCGCGCTTTGTCATTCGTTGTGAAGATTTTTATCTCGTGAGTTATCGTAAATGCTGTATTAGTTACTGACCTAGTTTCGTGTGCATTATTGTTAAATTAGGTTAACAGGCTTATCAGTAGGCTAAACTCTGCTCGAATAAATCTGCAATGTGAGTCATTCTCTTTTTACCAAATTACTTTTAAAATCATGATTGTTTTCAAAGTTATAATTACAGGGATTAAGTCTTTGTAATTTCCAAATTACAGCCGGTATGTGGGGTTTTGTATACAATACTTGATAACCGTCACCATTGGACAACGGGTTAGCCAAGGGGTGATATGACCATAATCACAGACACCATTGGACAACGAGATAGCCAATAGGTGGTCGAGTGATAAATACTGTGGGTAGATGGTTGATATGTATAAACATTGTAATCGCTCTTAATACTATAAATTATAACAACGCGTCGTTTTTAGTAAAAAGAATGATTCACCAGTATTTCCCCGCTGACAAAACCTTTTTCAAACATGTTTCAGGTGATCTGTTGTGATCCAGGAAAAGTGCCGCGAAGCACTACAAGCTTAAGGAAGTGGCTCAATGTAAATAAGAAACATGTTTTGTAAAATAAAGATTTCCCAGTGAAATCACCTTATTGTAAACTACCGGGGTTTTATCCCGAATTATGAAATAAAATAATCAGGCATTTTCAGTTTTAAAAAGATCCTGCTAAAATCTTCCGTTGTCAACTCAATTAAATATATACCACGGGATTTTCTGTCCCGCGGCTCCTGAACCCTGTCAAACCGGGCCGGGGGCCGTGACATGAACCTCGGTAATGTCTTTCTTGCAGCGTCGCTGCTGGCAAAAATTTTGCAAAAATATACGCCGGAAATCTTCAAAGTGATCAATCGATCCTTCTGGCAATCCATCGAACCAAACCCTTGCCGATCCGGGGAGAGTTTGGGCGAACATGTGACACCAAGCCGGCATAGGCCACTGTTCGACCTTAGCCGCTCCGGCGAACGCGAACATGTGGTCGTCCGAGTCGGACGTACCATCGTAAAACTTCAACGTAGGGGGCATCTTCAGTTTGGCCGGGAGTGGGGCATTAACGATCCTCAACGTGAACTTCGATTGAGAAGTCATAGATGTAGGATGGTACGGCATGATCAGCTCCTGATCCTGAGGGTTTAAACCCATAGTCCCCTGGCGAAACAGGTCATTGAGACCGTTATTCATCGGAGCACTCGTAAATGTGGAAAATTGTGCAACACATGTTATGGGAGTGGAGATTACAAGACTTTCCATAGATCCAGAGGTGAATGCTCCGACGGAGACGGGATTAGACCCTGGATAAACGCTGCTGAACAAGTTCGTGCGGAGGCTCTGCAACATTTCTTCTCGCTGTTGCTGCTGTTGTAGTTGCCGTAGTAGATCAGCATTCCACAGGAGGAAAGCGTTGTCGAAAAAAGGCAACGGCGTAGCGACTGAAGCGGTAACCGAAAGCGTGGTGACAGAGCTCGCGATCACAGAACTTGCAGCTGGAGGTGCTGTCGCTGATCCTGTCAAAACCGCTGCAGCGGCAACTGCTGTAGGGGCAGTTGTGGATGCAACATTTGCTTCCCAGATGTCGTTATAAGATGGGAAAGTGTTTGTTGGAGCAGCTGTCGTGGATTCCATGGTTTGGAGTAAGCAGAATCAACAAAATGAATTGAGTGAATTCGAGGGGATGGTGCCACTGAAGACTCAAAACCAGTTGGTCTGACCTGGTCAGAGTAGAGCTTCAGATGACCTAGCAAGAACCTGCAAGATCACAAGGAAACAAGCACATCGTTAGCCTCGTCACAGGGAGGGGGCCTCTCTGTGACCAAGCTCGGGCGTGAGAATAAGTATTTGTGAGGAGAGAATAGGTCAGGGAGAGAGAGATGAGGGTTTAGAGAGAGAAAATAGCAAAATTACCCCTTGCTGGAAGTCTTGGCGGGGTATTTATAGTTTTTGGGCATGCTGACATGGCGAGTTAGTTAGGGTCGGACCAGTCACTGTCATGGCGGTTAAAGTTGTGGGCCCCAGGTTAGTTAGGGCGGGACAGAGGATCGGTCTGTTCTACCCATGGCGCTAGGTGCGAGTATTCCTTTGGTCATTCGGTCCGGTTGTCCGCTGTCTAGACGTTCGGTCCGACTAAGGACGTATCCTCATCAGTTTTGATTACAATGATTTAAATTCATATCATTTTAGAAAAGCAAGCATCGTAATGCTAGGGCGGGCCCTGAGAGAGCAAGTGATTGTGTGTGGGAAAACGGTCCCATGGTCTTTGGAACCATAAAATCTTAGTTGAAGCGATTACGTGAGCCGTTTGTAGGTGGATGAAAGGACTTTTTTAGACCACTTGTAGTGGGAGAAATTTTGGGCGTTTTATGCCAAAACCACGCCCCTCCACGCCCCCAAATCACCTCCCTTGGACCTTTTTTTTCAAAAAAAAAAGTCCCAGTCGTTCTTAAATCCACGCCTCTTGTTCAATTTGTCAGCCAATCACATTTAATCTTTTTTTTGTCCAATAGCTTTTTTGTTGGTTTTTTTTATTTAATTCTTTACATCCTTTTAACATAATGTCCCACAATGCCCACATCTCCACTACACCCATTTTAGAAAGCGCCCCATAATGCCTCATTGCTGACTGGACTGCCACATGGTGCAAAACGCCCAAGAGTGGGGTGTCTTCCACTACGCATGGTATTAGGGTGGGGGGTATGATGTGCGGGAGTTAAGCGGGGAGGGAGAGTCACCGAGCGGTGACCATACCCTCATGTTGAAGTGTTTCGGTGAGTGGGTGAGAGGTTACCAAAATCGGTGTGCAATCACCGAAGTGATTGATGAGAGAGGGCTTTAATTTTTTTGACCGTTTCACATTTTTTTGACCGTTGGTTTAAATTTTTGAACGTTTTTTTTACCGTTCCCCATGTTTTATATAAAACCCATATTTTCAATCAATTTAAAACACACAACTCTTTCAAAAATCTCTCTTTCTACACCCACAAACACCATGGATAAACAAAATAAAGGTGAACCCAAGAAAAAAGGTTCCGCTAGCCTAGGATCGGATTCAAGAAAAAAAGTTTCGCAAACGAGACAAGGTGATTTTAGAGGTCCAAGTGCACCGGTTCAAACCTCCTACGGATATTCACCAACCACTCAACCTCAATTTTTTTACCCCAAACTTCACAACCAACTTTTTTTAGCACCCAACCTAATTTTCCACCACAATATTTTCACACCCAAGCTTCACAACCGAGTTCGATCCATTTGGATTTAGGACCCCGCCAATTCAATCACCAAGAGAGAATGTCGAGCGCCCACTTCCTATCTACAATGAACACCAAGATTTAGAGGTTGTCCCCGAAACACAACATTTGGATGTAGATAGTGGCGAGGGCGAAGAAGAATATGAGGATGAAGACGATGATATTGGTGAAGCAAGTGAGCCGAAACAAAAGGGAGTCAAGGCGGAGCGTCAAACTTGGACGAAAACACATGAAGAGGCCTTAGCCAAGGCATGGGTTCGTTGTTCTTTAAACAAGAAACAAGGAAATGCACAAAAAGGGGGACAGTTTTTGGAAAAAAGTTATCGCCCATTACAACGAAACGGTCGGCGGAAGTACTCGAACAGTTCATCAAGTACGTTCAAAATGGATGCCTATGTTGACTAATATAAACCACTTCAACGGTCTTTGGCAACAAGCGGTAATATTTTATTTGAACATTTAAAAAATATTTTCCATAACATTGTTTATGTTTAATTTTTTTTTTACTTTATATTTGTTATCTATGTAGGATCGTATTCGTGGTAGTGGGGTTAGCGACCTCGACGTCATGAATATGGCTTTAAGTGATTTCAAACCCAAATATCCGAGTGGTTTTCAACATATTGAGGCATGGGAGGTCGTTCGTAAACATGACAAATGGGCACCGGTACCATTGTTGGGTGAAGATAGTGGAAGTTCGGGACAAAAAAGAAAGTCGTCCGATTCGGGCAACTACAATACGGGTACACCAGGAACTGAGTCACCGATCGATATACTGGACATAAACGTAGACCTGTCACCAACAAGACAAAAAAGGAAAGAAAAGAGGCCCGCAACATCATCAAACGATAGCCAAGAGGCCCTCACCGAGAAGCTCGCGCAATACACTCTTATGAAAGAAGAAAAAAAGCACGGGTGATAGAGTTGACGAGTATACGAAAGAAACGTGAGGAAGACACCATAGCGTTAGTGGCGGAACAACGCGAGGCGGTGAAACAACTTATGTATGATCGGGATTTGAAGACATTTACTGAGCCACACGACCATGCTCCACCCGAGATGTTGCCGTTTATTCTGGCGAGGAAACGAGATATCGCAAAAAAATATAATTGGCCATGCAATTTCTAAATATTAGGTTTATTTTATGGTTCAATTTTTTAGTTTTAAATGTAATGTGTTTTTTTTAATTAAAAGTACTTTTATTTAGTTTAAAATATGTATTATTTATTTATGCATAGTTTATAATTTCTAGAAAATAAAAAAATATATAACTCAAACACCCTAAAGTGATTAACCATACCTAGTGATTGAGTGCAAAATGAGTAGTGGAATTGGGAGTTGACATAACATAATATTGTTGGGTAGGATTTCACTCAATCACCTTAGAGTGATTAACCATTAGGGGTGTGCACGGACCGGTTCGGTTCGGTTTTGAGCCGAAACCGAAACCGTAACCGCTATAATCGGTTTTTACATTTCTATAACCGATCGGTTTCGGTTATTACGGTTCGGTTTTTTTCGGTTTCGGTTAAATAACCGTTTTTTTTTCTTTCTCCTATTGAGTTTCACTGTGTTGTTGCTGGGAAACTTTGATATGCAATATTACTAGAAACCAATAACTAAAAGAACACCAGGCTTTTGTTTCTTAGGTTGTAGACAACAACTCTTACAAATAAGGTTAACCATCTCTTCATTTTTCACTGGTTGTATATCAATACTTCTTTTTTATATTATTATTCTGTTGCATTTTTATTAGTTAATTAATGGTTGAATAGATGTAGTGAGCGTGTTTATTAAGAATATTAACAGCACTTTATAAATTTATGTTCTAAAAACGTTCTTTTTAATTTTTTAAAAGCTATTCTTTTAATATTTTTAGGAAGGGGTTGCAGCTACAGGGTACAAATTTCTAATGTTATGTATTGGGCTGGGCTACTAGTATGGATTAAAGGCTAACATATTAACAACTAGTATGGGTTAAAGGCTTAAGGCTAATAGATCCAACTTACACATAAAACATATGGATTGGGCTTTGTAACCTATCGGTTCGGTTCGGCTTTTGTCGGTTATTGGAAATGGATATCCAAAAACCGAACCGAAATTTTCGGTTATTAAAAATCCGAAAACCGAACCGTCGGTTTTTGTTTCGGTTCGGTTTTTTCGGTTCGGTTATTTCGGTTATTCGGTTACGGTTCGGTTATTTCGGTTTTCTTGCTCACCCCTATTAACCATACCCCACCCATAGTAAGGGTTGGTATTAGTAAGGGTTGGAGGGAGAGGCTTGTGGACAATAGACAACCATGTTAAACTAGGGGTGTCCAAACTGCTCGACGCTCGAAGATCGTTCGAAAAAGCTCGGAAATTTGCTCGTTCGATTCTTTGCTCGGTTAAAACCGAGCTGAGCAGCCCGGTTCGGTTTAAAAACGAACCAAGCACGAGCATAGGTACGCTCGCTCGTCGCTCGTTCGGTTTCGATCGAATTTATTATTATTATTATTATATATATATATATATATGTGTTAAATTTATTAAATATATATATTATATTTATTAAATATAATAAACATGTAGCAAAATATCCACCTCCAGCCCCTAAATCCAAATCCTCCCGTATTCTTCTGTCTTCATATCTTCCAGTTCAAAAAAATAGAAAACCCTAATCTCTTATTTCTCTCAACTCTCAAGTCCACAGCCGCCGCCTGCCATCCAGTTCCACCGGCCACCGCCACATCCCTCGTCCCCCGGCCATCCCTCTTCCGCCAGCCATTCACCGTCCGCCGGTTACATCCATTCTCTGTAAGTAAATACAAAATATTTATGATCTTCATGTTCTTACATAATGTAGTTTATCAATCAGATTTAAACAGCAATCAACTTGGACAAATAGTCGAACTATGGAACTATGTGTCAGTTGCACGTTGCACAAAAGAGGTGTTATATTCACTCATTCAACTTGTTTTTCATCCATTTTTTTTGCATACTTTCCCTTAGTTGATTTCTTGATTGACTATGAAACAAATTATTGACTATGAAACATATTATTGCTGTTTTTTTATGTTCAGAATAGTACTTTTTGGATGCAAAGTTAATTAACTATAGTATAGATTTAAATGTGACTTTCTGATTTTTTTTGTAGCTTTAACTAATTTCTTAATTTATTAATTTGTAGAATGTCTTCTGACAAAAATCCAAACGTTACTTTTTCCTTTCCTTTCTTTGCCGGCAACGGCCATTTTCACCGGAGAAACCCTCCTTCGCTGGCCAATTCTTCTTCTTTTTGCAGGTACTTCCTCTTACACCTTACCTTGGTACAGATCCAACGAGTTTCATCCGGCAAGGTGTCTTTTTTTTTCTCTCTTTTTCCCGGCGAACGTCCTCTTTTGCTGGTACGAATCAGGCTACACCACTCCGAGTACGGCGATTTTTAAGGTTCCGAAAACAGGTATAAGCCCAACCACTCGACCGGGTTAACTTGTACGACCCCCACTACTCAGTTCACTCGAGTTCTGGAGAGTTTTGGCGCCAATTTTAAAGGTCTGCTCAGTTCACTCCAGCCCCGGTAAAATCAATATTTTCCGGTGACGGCGTCGCAGTAACAATCGATATTTTCCGACGCCTTCCAAGTGCACCCGACCATTACTATAACTACACATATAATACATATACAAATATTAAAGAGTTTTTAGTAAAAATAATCCTTTTTAAAGTAGCTTTTAAATATAGGTTAATATAAGTGCTCTTGCTTTTGGATTCGTTCATATATTGTGTGCATTTTGACTTATAGGGTTTGGTTCGGCTCTCTGTTGTTTGTTTACACTTTATTATTGATCCTTAAATTGTTTTATGTTACTAGTAGGGTGCCCGCGCGATGCGGCGGGGGCGACACTTTGGATTGCGGCACTTGTTGCTGGTAGTTTTCTTATTTGTATATGATAACATTATTGTGGTGGATATATGTCATAAGTGTTACACATGGGAGCCTAACACCTATAATGTCTTGCAATGTTCGATCAACTGCCTCTATCGTCTGACGTTTCGCCATCGATGCCTCATCCCATATAATTAACTTGGAGAACCTAATTAGTTGACTTATAATTCCTAAAATTTTGGGACATAGTTTACTATTTATCTACTAAATATCGTAAATTAGTATTAAATAATTCCTAAAATTTGGGATATAGTTTACTATCTATCTACTAATATCGTAAATTAGTATTAAATAAATATCGTAAATTAGTATTAAATAATTCCTAAAATTTTGGGATATAGTTTACTATCTATCTAATAATATCGTAAATTAGTATTAAATAATTCCTAAAATTTTATAACATAGTTTATCTTCTATCTACTAAATATCAAAGTTTTGTTTTGTTATAAAAATTAATAATAAATAAAGTATAGAAAAACTGTTTTAAACATGTAAAGATTCGTTTGTTAATAAAAAATACTAAACAAATGACAAAAGTATATTAGTTCAATCGAGATGTAAATTATAAGTGCAATAAAATAACACAAAACATAAACTTCAAATATAAAATAAACTTTATTATTCATGGGATAGTCTAGATCAAACAAAAACAACTGAAAATGAAAAAAAAAACATAAAAACACTTGATATATTTCATCTAATTTCTCTTTTTTTTATCCGTTTTTCTTGTTTGTGCTCGAATCAGCAGTATCATCTAATTCATCTTCTTTCTTATCGTCCTCAGAATCATCTAAATTTATAACATCGACCCATTTCCATTCAGAGAGTCTCTTAGATCTTTTATTTTGATTCTAATACTTTCGATCCTTAAAAAACAAAAATTTAATAAAAAAGTTAAAAAATGATTAAATAAATTTTATAAAAAAAATAAATATTGAATAAAAAAATTTAAAAAAGATTAAATAAATTTTAAAATTACCTCTTTACTAAATTGACGTTGAAGATTAGACTTGTATGGACTGAACATTGCACCATAAGAAATAATTTCAACACTATTATCACCATCATCCTACAATAAAACACCAAATAATAACATAACGAACTTGTTAATATGAAAGATTATAAGCGAAAATATTACTTAAAAACTAACAAAAGCTTGTTCGACAACTGGGGTGTTTAAATTGGTGTGTTGAATCTGAAAAATCAAATAAGTTAGTATTCACATAAAAGTAAATAAAAGAAAACAATTATTCATTATTGCGATATAACAAAACTTATCATAGAACCGACCTTAGATTTTTCAATATCGCATGCTTGTTTTTTCTCATCAAGTGAATTCAGAACTGGCTCCATATTTTAAATTTGTTTAGCAATAGAAATGTAGAATTGTGAGTGTTTGCTATGTATTTATAGTAGTCCATTAGGGTTTAGTTTTAGATTGGTCATCCATTTATTTAGGAAGTTTGTTGTGAGTTTTAAGTTTTTAAAATAAGATGCACATATCCAGTTTAGTTTGTTGTGGCATGTTTAATAGGAAGTTTGTTGTGAGTTTTATCTATACTATATTAAACATGCCACAACAAACTGACTCTGTACAAGTAAAATTAGGGAATATTTTAGTTTATTAATGTCGTTCAAAACAAAAAACTTGGGTAAAAAACAAATGTTAATGCACGGTAGCTAGGTAATGGTCAAAGCTGGCTTGGGTAATAAACAAATGTTGGCTTTAATCAATTGTACATTTACGCATCGGCTATTTGTACTTTATGAACGCACGACGAAACTAAAAAAGACAACTATCGAAACGTTTAAAAAAATGTGCCGATCGTCATGGTACCTTCGGATTTTTTTAAAACATTACGGGTTGTAAGATATCGCAGGAATACATTAAAGAATTAAAGATGGGGGGAAGTGTAACTAATTACCCATAATTATGTTAAATATCAAGGATTTAAATGTAATAGATTGAAGGACTAAAAAATAATTATGGTTTAAAAGACCACTTTACCCTCATTTTAGGGGTTTATTTATAAATAATGGGGGAAGAAGTTCTTAACTTTTGGGAATCCTTCCCTCATGTATTATAATATAGTATAGATATACTATTGGGTGTATTTTGTGTGTGGATTTTGTGAATTTAGGCATTAGGTTGAATGTTTTATTATTGAATCTTTGTCTGTACAATTGTAGGCTATAGTTTGTGTATATACAAGAAGCTCTGTGTATATGCGTGTGTAGTTTTGTTAACTTTAGGGTGTATGTAATCATCAGAAAAAATAAGAAAAGTCAAAAAAAAAAAAACGAGTAGGTAGTTTTGCCATTTGTGTACTTTGTGTTGTCCGTTGTTTGTTACCTTGTGGTTAGTTGTTAGTTGTAAGCATAGACAATAGAAACCATGACTTTTACTTGAGACCATGTTCAAGGACGAGAGGTGCAGGTAAGGGTAAAGTTAGAGGCTGTAGTTTACGCGTGGCGTCTAGGAACGTAGGAACTCTTAGTAGTAAATTGTTAGAAGTGATAGACGCACTTAAAAGACATAGGGTACAGATAGCGTGCCTTCAGGAGACTAGGTGGAAAGGACAAAGAGCAGACGAGCGCAATGGGTATAAGTTGTTGTATTCCGGGTCGGATGGGGCCAAGAATGGAGTAGGATTTTTAGTGTCTATAGAATTGCATAAGAATGTAATTGAGGTGATACGACACAACGATAGAATTATGGTGTTAAGGTTAGTATTTGGAGGGTCGAGGGCTACCTGGGAAGTATATAGACATAATTAAGGATACATACGATAGAACGGAAACTAGTGTCCGCACGCCTGTAGGGGATACAAACTTCTTTCCGGTGGAGGTAGGACTCCACCAGGGATTTGCGTTAAGTCCTTTTCTTTTTGCGGTGGTCTTGGATGAGTTGTCCAAGTCGATGCAGGAGACAGTTCCATGGTGTATGCTTTTTGCAGACGATATTGTGTTGATTGCAGAGACTAAACAGTGCCTGAACGCAAGGGTAGAGGAGTGGCGTGTAGCTCTAGAGGGCAAGGGCCTAAGGATTAGTCGATCTAAGACTGAGTATCTACATTGTGATTTCAGTGGTGTAGCCGATAACGACGACACACATATCACCATTGAGGATCAATTGGTCCCGCAAGCAACTAGATTTAAGTATTTGGGGTCGTTTGTTCAAAGAGATGGTGACATAGATAGTGATGTAACCCATCGCATACAGGCTGGCTGGTGTAGATGGAAGGCAGCCAGTGGGGTATTGTGCGATAGGAGGTTCCCAACTAAACTAAAGGGGAAATTTTACAGGGAAGCAGTTAGGCCCGCTATGCTATATGGAACAGAATGTTGGGCTATCAAGAAGACACAAGCGCGCAAGATGGAGATAGCAGAGATGAGGATGCTGAGGTGGATGTGTGGACACACGAGGTTAGATCGGATAAGAAATGTGGTTTTGAGGGAAAGATTAGGAGTGACTAGTATATCGGATAAGATTAAGGAGGGGAGATTGCGATGGTTTGGGCATGTGAAGCGGAGGCAAACGACGGCACCAGTTAGAGTAGTGGAAACTATTACTGTAGAGGGGAGGAGAGGAAGAGGCAGACCCAAACTGACATGGGATGAGCAGATTAGGCATGATTTACTAGAGTTGCATCTTTCTGAGGACATGGTCCAAGATAGGACTTCGTGGAGGCGTAGAATTAAGGTTAAGGACTTCTAGAGGATAGTGCAGTAAGGTCTTATGTGTATTTTAGGGACGTATGTTTTTCTTATTCTTTAAGTGACTTTTCCGGTGATTGCCTTCTTGTGTTTATGCCCAAATGATGTTGTATACTATTATACATGATTGACATTATATTGTGTCATTCTGGTCATTTTCTTGGTATGTGAGACTGATTGTTTCTATATTCTTTGACTTGGTGTGTTTGTATGATGTTCATTTTGGAGCCGAGTGTCTCTCTGGAAGCAGTCTCTCTATCCCTAGGGATAGAGGCAAGGTCTGTCTACATCTCACCCTCCCCAGACCCTATAAGTAGCTTTGTTATTTGTGGGATTTTACTGGGTATGGTTGTTGTTGTTGTAGAATGTCTTCTCATAAGGCATCAAATGTAGTGAAGAATAGTGTTGAGTTAAGTGATGGGGAGAGTGTTGAGTTGGAAGATGAAATGAAAGACGTGGGAGACCAATCTTCTAAAGATGTAGGTGCAAAGGGGAAACGAAAGAATGCTTCTGATGCTAAAGAACATTTTAAAGACATTGAAGGTATGGATAAAGGCAAAATGGTGAAAAAGAAACAATGCATCTATTGCAAGCATAGCTATGTAGCAAATAGTTCGGGCACCACAACAAGTCTCACGCGACACCTCAAGATTACATGATAGATCAAGATATGTGGACAGGTAGATCAAGATTACATGATAGATCAAGATATGTGGACAGATTTTTGCACCTGAAAGAGCCGAAAGAGGGGTGTTTTATGGGTTTGAATTGATGTTACTGTAACAAATTTTATGTTTTGAAATCAGTTTTTGATTGAAGATGTCTAGAATGACTTGAACGCGTGTTTTGGAAGTTATTTTGCGTTTTAGATGTTCTTAAACATTAAACATTTGAATGACATTTTGTGTTTATTTTTTTGGGACTTTTTATGTTTGTATTTTGGCTAAATAAATCTGAGCAAAAGCGAACGAACCGAGCGGCTCGGTTCTAAACCGAACCGAGCACGAGCATAAGATTTCCGCTCGATTACCTAAATCCGAACCGAACCGAGCGGCTCGGTTTCAAACCGAACCGAGCACGAGCAGACCTCCGTTCGGTTCGGTTCGGCTCATGAACACCCCTATGTTAAACGCAAATAATTGGAGCTGACTGGGCTTTTGTAAAAAAAAATACTGTTTATGCAGCTCATACCATCTTTATGCAAGCTAATACCATATGCATTGAAAAAACTTCTACACCATACCTGTTTATAATTTTAAATTGTTTTAAATGTAGTAATCAGAAAGAAAAATAAAAATATCCAACATTTTACTCATGGCCGGCCCTGGGGTGGGCAGGGAGGACCACCGGCCAGGGCCCGATATTTCGAAGGACACTTTATTTAATGAAAAAACCCCGATATGCACTGGCGGAACTAGCTCAAAAAGTTCTGGGTATCCTAACTTTTTTTAGGCTCAGGGGTATCCTTTATATAACGGAAACGAAGTTGAGAGATAATTTTACACTACGGAAATAGAGTTAAGGATTATTTTTACACTAAGGAGACAGGGTTGAGGGGTAGCCCGTGCTACCCCTACTTTCATTCTAAGTCCGCCTCTGCCGATATGTATATGTAACATATATTTTTTAATAGGGTATACCTATACAAACACCAACATAGGCCCACTTACAAAACTATTCTTATGATTTAGATTAGTTATTAGCCCATTGTCATTAGGTTTAGACCTTTAGTGAGCCCAATACCCAATTTCGTTAAGGCGTAAGGGCACGTTTTTCAAACTCGAACAGGGCACACGAATTCTTAGGGTCAGCCCTAATTTTACTTTTAAATATATTAATTTCCTCGATATTAATTTACAAATTCTCTCCCACTCACTAAAACACTATTCAATTTCCTTTGGTCACCTTTTTCATTCTCTACTCTTTGTTTCTCATATTATTTCTCTCATCTTTCTTTACACTTTTCCTTAGCATATTGTGCAACACACTCTTAAAAACTCATGAATATTTACAAACTTTACTTAACAAACTAGTTTTATCTATGTATTTTTTCATTTCGAAATGTTTATTTTATCGATATACCGGCATGAATTTTCTAAAGGTTTGGTTCTTTTTTATAAGGTTTCAAATATTATCAATGGCCTTGTCATAACATATGGGTTTGCGACGGTTTCATTTTTATATAAAGTTTCGAATAAAGTTACGTATGCTCTCAACGACCTTTTCATCATACAAGTTCGCTAAAACGTTTGACGTTATTCTTTTCATTGTTTTGTGCCCCCGCTGCAACGCAATACTAGTTTTTATATTTTTTACTCAATTTTTATTTCTCTTACATAAACTATTTTGCTATTAGTTTATTATGATCATAATACTTATTTAAATTTAAAAGTGTTTTTTGTCAAAAGCACTTATCGACTTATTACTTTTTCAAAAGAAGTTTTTAAAATATTGTTTGAATTAGTTTTTGTGGTAAGAAATAATAAAATGACCAAAAGGGATATGGTAAGTTTCTATGTTTAGTTACTATTTTAAAGGGTAATTTTAGATTTGTAATTTTATGTTAAAAAAACCAAAAGTCATTTAAAAAGTCAGGTTTTTGTGGTTTTGAAAAACAGCTTTTTACTCCTTCTCAACAAGCCAAAGAAAAGCACTTTTGTCAATGCCAAACACTTTTCTACCTTTTTTTCTTTTAAGCCAACTAGGGTTATCACCCGCGCTCCACGGTAGGTTCAAAACATAGATAAAAATAAGCAAATTCAAAAGTGACGATACAAAAACCACTTGGTGACGGTATATACAAAAGTCGTAGAAAAGTTACGTTGCAATATGAAAGCCATGTTAGCCAAACAAAATTTACACCAGAACATACATAAAGATAAACACGACGGTCGCGCATTACAGCGCGTCGGTTTAAACGTAAACAAAAAAACACGTTGTAATGGTGTATTTAGAGATGAGCATCGGCCGGTATAAAAAGCCAAACGGCTTAAATAATGTTTAAAACAACCAGTTGGTTTAAAAACAACTTTACAATACTCTCGTGAAACGTAGATAAAAGAAACTCACGTAACAAAAAAAAATCATTAAAGTTAAAGTTTAGAGGTTTTAATGTATATCAGTTAAAGAAAAAGGAAAAGAAAAATAACAAACCTGACGGGTAATATCAACTAAAAAAACTAGTGTGGCTAACAGACTTTGGTGGTCAAATTCAAAAACATAAAACCTTGTGGTAAAAACAAAAAAGTTACAAAATCAATTGTATTTAAGAAATTGATAAATTATATATATAATAATGTCATTTTCAAACTCAATCCCAAACACCCTCTAAATCTATATAAATAATTTGATCTATTATATAAAACAATTTTAATATGAAAAATAAATATAAGAAACAGTGATAACCGAGAAATGCAAGAGTGTATGTATGGTTAAAGAAAAAACAAGTGTTTTCGAAAGATGAATAAAAATTCGGATGTGGTGGCTGACTGATCGCATTTGTGAGTGTTTTAAGTTTTAACTTTTAAGATTCTGGATTGAAGATGATCTTAGCACACAAGCTGACAAGCAATAGGAGATGTCTGTCATTACACGATATATATATATATAGAGAGAGAAAGTATAATGTACAAAAGCCCTAATCCTACTTCACGTACGCGACAATCCTAACCATCAGATCAGGGTTATTATCACGCATGGATCAGTGTTTTTGTGATTATCACGCATGGAGCAATAATCACGCATGTGTATAATGAAGCAAATAATCAAGCATGGAGCAAATAATCACGCTTTTAACCCTGATCTGACGGTTACGATTGTCGTGTACGTGAAGTAGGATTACGCCTAATGTATGTTAACCGCTCTCTAGTACAAAACGGCTTAACGTACGTAACGTACGCGACAAAATTACGCTAGTTGATTTGAAAATCACGCAAGTTATGAAGTTAAAACCCTAATCACGCTTTGTACATAATCACGCATAAGTGTGCATAATAACGCATGGCAAAAGTGTTCAAAATATAATCACGCACGTTGTAAACTTAATCACGCATGTTGTAATTTCGTCGCGTACGTAATGTACGTTAAGCAGTTTTGTACGTTAACCTTTCTCTCTCTCTCTCTCTCTCTCTCTCTATATATATATATATATATATATATATATATAGGTAAAGAGTACTGTACAAATGCCCTTATCGTACATTACGTACGCGCCAATCTCAGCCGTCAGATCATCTTCCCGCAATGAAAATCGCATGTTGTTTTTTTTTGTAATAATTTCGCATGCGATAATTTTGATGAAATAGCAGGTGTTTTTTTGTAACAATTTCGCATGTGATAATTTTGATGAAATAGAAGGTTGTTTTTTTGTAACAATTTCGCATGTGGTAATTCAATTTCGCATGTGATAATTTTGATGAAATAGAAGGTTGTTTTTTTGTAACAATTTCGCATGTGGTAATTCAATTTCGCATGTGATAATTTTGATGAAATAGCAGGTTGTTTTTTTTTGTAACAATTTCGCATGTGGTAATTCAATTTCGCATGTGATAATGTTGGTAACAATTTCGCATGTGGTAATTCAATTTCACATGCGATTTTCAATGCGGGAAGATGATCTGACGGCTGAGATTGTAGCGTACGTAATGTACGATAAGCGCATTTGTACGTTAACCGGCCTCTATATATATATATACCAACATCTTTGATAACATCTCGAGACAGAAATCAAACAAACGGCTTTAAGCCAAGATAGTGTAACACCTCGAAAATTTACGTCCAATAATGTATTGACACGTGTCATAAGCGTTACATATGCGAAAACATACTTTAGAGGCACTAAAGTTGACAAACAGTGAAAACTATGGAACGTAAGGGTCCAAAGTGTCAACAATGGATAAATAGACTCTATAATAACCCTACATAATGTTTATAACCTTAAACGGATGGATCATGGATCATACAAAGCGGAAAATGCACGAAAGTGAGGAATTACAAACTATAGGGACTAAAAGTGTCAACATGTTGAATTTATACCTCTGAGTGAACTTTTGGCAGCCCCGAAGCTTTGTAATGCTATAATATACTCACTAGAATATGTGGTAAAAATTTCATGAAGTTTCGTTATCGTATGAGAAAGTTATGGCCAAAACCGTACTTGAGGGGTTAAAAGCGTCAACGTCAAATTTCATGGCTTTTCGGGTGAGCGCAAAGTTATCCGAGGACATTACCATGTTGGTAAATGTCCCAAGGTTCTTAAAAACCAGATTTGAGGGTTTACGAGTCAAGATTCATAGTCGAAACCTCGCGTGCAAAGACAGGGACCAAAGCTGCCATTTTTAATCAAAGTTTGGTAACCCCAGGTGCAGCTTTTTGCGATTCAGGGGCTGTTTGGTCCGAATTTTTAGTGCAAAACAGCTGGGATCACCTCCATTTCTCACCAATAGATGAGCATGCATGTCTTGGACACTTGTGAGGCTCCTACAACATCTGATTTCTCCATAAATTCTGATCAAAGCTCCATTTTATTTAGTTCTTGTGATAGTAACAAGAACACCCACAACTTGCAAAAACTCACAAGACTTCTCCAGGAGCAATCTGATCGACAAGGCAGCCTCCAAGTGTTTTCTAGGCTTCATTGGGACCTTTGTAAGCTTTCATATCATTCTATAATTCGTTATAGCTTTGATTATTACCAAAAAGTCAATCCGTTGTTCATATAGTTTGACTTTTCGATTAAACGAAATTGGCTCTGTCATTTCTCAAATTGAAACCACTTATAAGTTGGTATTTATGTGGGAAACAAACCCTCAAAAGGGTATTCTCCGATTCCCACTCTAAGCATGCTATTTGTCGAGTCAAAGATGTTCTTAAAAAGTCAACAGAAATCGTTTTTTTTGCGGAATATAGCATAAATGGTAATGTAGATGACATGCAATCAGTTTGATCATCAAAAATAACTTATAATGAATATAAGAATGTGTTTTATCATAATCAACTCGACAATCTTTAGTATAAACTCGGATCGGAACCGAAAGTCCTATAAAACGATCTTTTCGTTGACTCTCGATTCGGATCCATGCATGCATGTTTGAGATCTGTATTAGAGTTTATTTTTGACCATTTTTATTTTAGTTTAACTCTCTGGAATTTTTACATCTTGAGTCTATGCTTAACCGATTCATATGCATGTTTCCGATTATGCTTAAAAGTTGACTATTTTGCCCTTTTTGATATAAAACGTGATTTTTGGAAAAGTGAAAGAGTAGAAATCTTTATTACTAATTTATAAACTTGCACCGAAAATTTGAGATCAGTTGGTGGTCCAGATTTTGAGTTATGGCCGATAGCGTAAAACTATATCTTTATGTTAAATAAACGGCGCATTTAGCGTATAACCTATTTAAGGCCACTTTTCGATATAAAACTTTTTACCCACTGATGTTATATAATATTCTGGGATTTTTGAAGATTTTTATTTAATTTTTGGCTGATCGGATCATACGTCGCTAAGTCGATTCGGTTAATGCCGGTTTTGACCGTTTAAGCCATAAAATGAGTTTTATAAGTCCTTTTGACCCCAAACCTTTTTCTACTGATTTTATTTGTTAAATAAATTATTTTGAGCACTCTGGAAATATAAAAATCTCAGCTTTCTTTTGAAAACCCGGAAACGGCTCTAAATCGCATTTTTAGCGTTTTTAGCGCATAGTAAGCGTTATACTCGTATTAAACATATAAGACTCATACCTACTGATGTATTTAGTGTATTTTCATCTAATAACAGTAAGTATAAGTTGTTGAACTCAGATTTCCAGTTTTGACGTTTTTAGCCCTTGTGAAATTACTAAAATACCCCTGCGGTGCATAGTTTGGTTTTAAATGATAAGTTTGGTATATGGGTCATACCCTACTGTTATAATATGCCAAATTAAGTATATGTACTGTATAAATCAGACCCGAAACCCAGATTTCCAATTTAACTCTTTTATAACATTTTAAATGACCAAAATGCCCTTCTAAGGCATAAATTGAGTTTAAAATTATTCGGGGCATAATAGAACATAACTTGCTGATATTATATCATATTTAAAGCATATTATCTCAGGGAACTTGCATATGACTCTTTTGGTTACTCGTTACGCACTTGTCGCGTTCGGATCGGCTTAGGTGACTAGTTCATTTATATTAGCCGAAGCGAGTCAAACTTTATCATTTTTGTCTCCAAATCCAGAATGTGTTTAGTATACCCATATTATACAAGTCTTCAAACTTGTCGGGTCTAAATCACATTCTATCCGGTCTTCGCTTAATCGTGCGTTTGAACCGTATATTTCCTTAAGACTAACCGGTCTAAGCTTTGGCTTAATTAAAGACCCGTTAGCATTCTAATTAATTATTTATGTCATCATTCCAGACTAGAGCCTTCCGGTAAATGGTACCTACGCTTACTTAAGCGAACACGGCTGTGTTATTAAATTCTTATTAATTAAGACAGGAGCTAGCTCAGGTAAATACTTTTAACTTATTTTCCCTTATACGGGCTTGGGATACGGTATTATAAAAATACCGCTTGGTCGGGTGTAGAAACCTTTTGATCGGAGATGATTGAATTGCATAATCCCGTTTTAATTCGTATTGCTTGATAACAAATAACATTGGGGGTTAATGACCGTGTCCTGGATATCCTTGGCTCATTTTAAAAAGTGAATGGCCACGACGTAAGCACAAGGTGTAGACAAAACACCTCCTGTTGCATATGTAAAACGTATACTCACTCGTGAGGATAACTTCTTGTGAGATTATATTTGTGGTGTGTCGATTAATCTTGTCCGGCTTGTATTGTATTGTATTGTATAATCACCGGCCCTAAATGTTGGACAAACATGTAAATCGGGTACAAGATTTTTTATTAACAAAATTGTCCCAAGTTATAAAAGATTAATCTTGCCTCTGTGCATTTTAATCAATGTGTCAAAAGATTTTGTGCCGTTTGCACTCAAATCAATTTTCAAACTCTTTTCAAAATGAGTCAGTTAAATTGTATTTACCAGTGAAAACTGACGTATTTTTCCAAAAGGTTAAGTGACAGGTACTGAACGTAATTGGCTGGAAGCTCAGGGCGATTATAAGGAATCTTACAAGTCCTAGGCGTCTAAAGTCTGCTGAACAATGATTATGATTATTCGATCCGCCTGTGGATCTTTTACTTTCCGTTGTAATACTCTGATATTACTTTCTATTCGGATTGTAATATATTTATCTTTTGCTTCCGCTGTGCATTTATATATTGTGTTGTTTGACTATGATGATATCAATTACGTCACGATACTCCCCCACCGGGCCCACCGGTGACACGTGGAATTCGGGGTGTGACAGGTTGGTATCAGAGCCAACATTGAGGGAATTAAACACTATCCTTTTTGTGTTTAATCTCAATGACACAATAGCACATTCTTTGACCTTCTGAGTCTAGACTTAACATAGGAATAATCTCAATCCTAATCTGGAAATTTTGCTTCCAATTCTAATTGAATACGTCGCCAAGCGAAGAAGCTGTAATAGGAATCCTCCACACCCGGAGCCTTGAAATGCTGAGCTTCGTACCGCGGCCAGGATGAAACGAGCCTACAAGGAGAAAGCATTCAGAAATAAGAATGAAGAAGAAACTCCTCTTACTGGAGATCGTTTCCTTAATAGTCCTTCTAAGGACGTATTTGTTATATATATATTTTTCTTTCAGTCCCTTCGAGGACACATTATTCCTTTCGAAGACCCGCTTAGGGCAACTCTGTACTTTTATCTCCATATAATGGATTGATTAAACAAAGTTTCATTCTAAACATGAAACATGAAATAAATGGAAAATAACATCCCTTTGAAGGGAAGTGCCTACGGGCTATAATTAACGTCTTCTGAGACTAAAGACAGCAGTAGCCTACAACTCCCTGTCAAGAAAAGGTAATGAACGTTGATTCACACCTAAATGCCTCGACTCTCTGAAATCATGGCTTACAAACTTGTCTACGTGACTAGGCCACTTGTGCCATTATTAAAACTTTAATGCCTCGACTCTCTGAAATCATGGCTTATAAACTTGTCTACGTGACTAGGCCATTTGTGCCATTAATGAAACTTTAATGCCTCGATTCTCTGAAGTCATGGCTTATAAACTTGTCTACGTGACTAGGCCATTTGTGCCATTATTAAAAACTTGAATGCCTCGATTCTCTGAAGTCATGGCTTATAAACTTGTCTACGCGACTAGGCCATTTGTGCTATTATTAACTTGTAAATTAAGATTTATGAGGAAAATCCTGAATGAAATAAATATCCTTCCTTCCCTGTCAGTATGCATTTAAAAAGAATCTTAAAGGTGAAACCTAGCCTACGCGGCCAAGATGGTGAAACCTACTCTCGGGATTCAGATCCCTGTTAACACCTGAGAACGTGTTAGCACTCCTGACAAATGTGATTCGACAAAATCACAACAGTCATCTCTATATTGGAAATTTTTTCTAATTTACCTTGTAATCAGGGCTTATATCATCTTATAAGATGATCATATTATAAACATTCGTAAGTGATGAAGTGCCTACGGGCTAAATTGGTTGCCCGATTAGACGACAGTGGTGATCTTTGACCTCCTGTCTAAAAACGTTGGACCATGTCCAAGCATAATAGTCAGTATGATCCTAACGATCTTGACTAATAGCATCTGAAAAGATGATCATATCATAAACATCCCTCAGAAAGGAATGCCCACGGGCTATATCTATTGTCCTAAAAGACAAAAGACAGTTGTAGTCTTCGACTCCCTGCTAAGAAAAGTAACCGACTATGCTCAAACCTTAAATGCCTCGATCCCAAACGATCATGGCTTATAAATTTAAAACTGTCCTTGTGACTAGGCCTTCTGCGCCACTTTAATATCCTTAACATGTTTTATAACTAGGATAAATTATAATGGAAAATACTAATTTAAAAATAACTAACAAATTAACCGATATGGTTTATATTACCATGGTTGATGAATCGTCAAAAAAAAAAAAAAAAAAAAATGGGGATATCATAATAACCTCTGAATAAATCATTACCATTGTTTATGTAGCAATCAAGCTACATGGCTGGATCAGAGGAGGCCAACAGCCACCCGAAAAAGAACAATGATATTACCAGAATTAGCATGACTGAAGCGGAACTGCAGGCACTAATAAATAGTGCTATTACTCAAGCTCTTGACAGTCAGTATAATGAATCAAATGATAACCACTCTACGACTCTATCTGTGGCTCGTATTAAGCCCCCTCCCAAATCAAATGAGTTAGAGGAAGACGATGTTCATAACTCATCACATCGAAGGAGTGTTCCGCCTATTCAGGTCATGTTTCACCAAGAGGCACCAGTTAAGACCTGCACATATAAATATTTTGTCTCCTGCAAGCCCAGAGACTTTACAGGAGAAGAAGGGGCCATCGATTGCATGACATGGCTCGATGAGATGGACGCTGTTGTGGATATCAGCGGTTGTGCAAAGCAGAATGTTGTGAAATTTGTTTCACAGTCATTCAAAGGAGAAGCGTTAGCATGGTGGAGATCATTGCTCCAAGCCACGGGAAAGGTTCTACTCTACAACTTATCTTGGGATCAATTTGTTGCATTAGTCAAGGAAAATTTTTGCCCTCAACATGAGGTAGAAGAGATAGAATCAGACTTCTTGACTCTAGTCATGAAGGATTTAGATTGCCAGGCATACGTGACAAGTTTTAACACTATGTCCCGCCTAGTTCCTTATTTAGTCACCCCTGAACCTAAACGCATAGCGCGTTTCATTGGAGGCCTAGCACCAGAGATAAAAGGAAATGTTAAAGCATCTAGGCCAACCACATATAGGTCCGCAGTGGACTTATCCTTATCTCTCACCTTAGATGCAATCAGAAATAAGTCTGTTAAGGCTTCTGGTGAAGGAAAGAGAGAAAGAGAAGAAGAGAACTCTCATCGATCTGATAAGAAGAAAAAGGGAAGCTTAAGGAACAAAAAGAATTCCGAGTTTAGGAAAAACTCGAGTCAGTCTAATAATAGACCCAAGTGCAGTAACTGCAAAAAGCAACATACTGGGAAGTGTACAATTGACCCAGGTGCCAAACTGTGTGGAATTTGCAAAACCAAGGGTCACAAGACTTTAGATTGCAAGGAGTTGAAGAACGCGACCTGTTACAATTGTAACAAGGAAGGGCATATCAAGACTAACTGCCCAAAGACTTTAAAGAAGCCGAGAAAGGCCAGGAAAAACAAAAGCATGAGTCTTCCAGAGGAACGCCGCGAAGTGGTACAGAATGCTAACCATATAGCAGGAACCAATATCAAGTATGGCGAGCTCAGATAAGACAGCCGTTGATCGTGCTATGGATGATGCGACGCATGCCAATGATACTACAATTGTGAACCTTAGAATTTCCAATGATGTCCTTCAAACTATGATAGACGCAGCTGTTGGAAAAGCTGTGAAGGAGGCCGTGAAAAAGTTCAAGGAGCCCAATGCTAATTGCTCAAAGTCTCATCCAAGACCACACGACCTTACTCACGAGAAGGATCTCGTCCATACCTCTAAGGCAAGGGATGAACTAAAGAGGAAAAGGGAGGAAGATAACTCCCAGAGTTCTAAGAAAAAGAACAAACAAAAGTCCAACCAGAAACCTGTATGCGAGATTTGCAAGAAGCGCCATTATGGGAAATGCAGGTTCGAACCAAAATCCCGATCGCGGCCGAGGGTTTGTGGGATCTGCAAATCGAAGGATCATAAAACGTTGGACTGCAAGTATATGAAGGATGCAGTCTGCTTCGGCTGTTATGAGAAAGGCCACATCAAGACCACGTGCCCTGAATCTGTCAAAGGAAAGGCGGTTAAGGAAGTAAAGCCTAAGATTGAAAGCGCCTAAAATCTCTAAGCTAGCCTATAAAAATGTCATCAGGTACATTCCTTGGCATTTTATCAGTAATTTAAATGCTAAGAGTTTTTTTTCTTGGTTCGGATACCGGTAAATCCTTCATAAACTATAAGTATAACAAGTTTTTAAAACTCTTCATAAGGGCAATATATATATTAAGTGTAAGGTAAATACTTACAAGTAGAAAATTTATCAGAACTATTTTCTGTTCTTGTAAGAAATCGATAAGTCGCAAAAATGGTGGAAATCGGCCGTCCCCGGAATCGAACCTGGGTCTAGGCCGCACCCTTTCGCGCGCCTAGCCAACTGAGCTAGGTGCCTAGTTTGTGAAACTTCCATTATTAATTAAATATAAGCACTTGTACAATAAACTTCCTTATCATTTATCAATGATAATTCCTGCTAAGTGTCCTGTTTTTTTTAATACGGGCAATAATAAATCTTCCTGAACTATAAACTTAGCAAAATGTTTATTATATCCACAAAGTATAACTACCAAGGAAACCATAGCAACCGATTCTTATAGATCGGCAAGGAATCCTTCCGAAAATCTAAGAGCACTCTTTCTTTGCGTGGAGTACGACAACATATGTTATTTTAATTATTTTTCTCGTTGTTCTTCTATCGCCTACGAATGCCAAACTATGTTTGATAAAAGTGTCATATGAGGATTGGCGTATCCTAGTGTGTCCCATAGATTATTTCCATGTCTGATCAGCATGGAGGTTTAATACATGGAACCCCTGAGATATCCCGATGGTCATATTGTACTAAAGTCGACTAGTAGTGTTCAAGGAAGATATCCAATATAAAAATGTCCTTATAAGTATCTCTACTTAGGACATCCTTGCATTATAAAGAGAATGTGTCATTTATCTGACACCGACATCGATGGATAAACCCAAGCCTGAAAATACAGACACCTCTGACATCTCTGTGTGTCATAATTATCTTCTCCTAAGACTATCCTGTTTACCTTCTGAGAGGCAAGTAGAGTTAAGATTAACATCCCGCTTAAGGTTAGAGTGTGATAGGAACTCCATGTTGATCATGGAATAATCGAAACCATGATTAAGTAAATTTTAAGATATAGATCCATATAGCCTGATTCGATATCCGGAGAATTCGGTATAGTTAAGTGTGAAAGACGGTTCATTTTGTTTATGCATTGATTACCACAACCCTAATTGGACAACAATTAAGAATTATCATTAGCTGCCCAGGATCGTCGATTTGATCGACTAACGCAAGGATTAACTATTCCTTGGGATTAGTTCTAAGCAATGGTTGGAATAACCATTTCACCTTAAGATAAGTTTTTTTTTTATAATAGTCGTTATATAAGGATCAAGGTGACTCTTTTGGAGACCTTGTATAGATGAAATATCAAAACATCCGCTTGACGGACGAGACTTTGGGAAGTCCACTTATCAGGATCTGAAAGTTGAATTGGAATAAGGTTCAACAAAGATATCACCTTGGAAGGGTGTACCAATTTATTAATTATCAGACTAGTTAAGCTCTGAATATATAAAATCATACGAAGTAATCGAATGTATCGAGATCAAATAGTTTATAAGCTAAAACCTGTTTAAGGAGCTTGGCGGAGCTCGCAACACAATAACACACTAATGATTTAAGGATGTGTTTCACCAATAAGTTGAGAAGCTTTGTCACACAATGATATGCATATTTATAATATGTTGATCAAACCGTATCGATTTAGGATCGGCAGGTTAAGAAACTCCAAAAGGATACATGACCTATTATAGAGATCAGCTGGAGTGCCATAAAGGCCCAAATGTACTGAGGAATGTTAAGTTCAGTATAGGACAGAAAGTACTCCCTTTACTTTAAGCAAATCTCGAGGTCGAGATTTCTTTTAAGGGGGTGAGGATGTAACACCTCGAAAATTTACGTCCAATAATGTATTGACACGTGTCATAAGCGTTACATATGCGAAAACATACTTTAGAGGGACTAAAGTTGACAAACAGTGAAAACTATGGAACGTAAGGGTCCAAAGTGTCAACAATGGATAAATAGACTCTATAATAACCCTACATAATGTTTATAACCTTAAACGGATGGATCATGGATCATACAAAGCGGAAAATGCACGAAAGTGAGGAATTACAAACTATAGGGACTAAAAGTGTCAACATGTTGAATTTATACCTCTGAGTGAACTTTTGGCAGCCCCGAAGCTTTGTAATGCTATAATATACTCACTAGAATATGTGGTAAAAATTTCATGAAGTTTCGTTATCGTATGAGAAAGTTATGGCCAAAACCGTACTTGAGGGGTTAAAAGCGTCAACGTCAAATTTCATGGCTTTTCGGGTGAGCGCAAAGTTATCCGAGGACATTACCATGTTGGTAAATGTCCCAAGGTTCTTAAAAACCAGATTTGAGGGTTTACGAGTCAAGATTCATAGTCGAAACCTCGCGTGCAAAGACAGGGACCAAAGCTGCCATTTTTAATCAAAGTTTGGTAACCCCAGGTGCAGCTTTTTGCGATTCAGGGGCTGTTTGGTCCGAATTTTTAGTGCAAAACAGCTGGGATCACCTCCATTTCTCACCAATAGATGAGCATGCATGTCTTGGACACTTGTGAGGCTCCTACAACATCTGATTTCTCCATAAATTCTGATCAAAGCTCCATTTTATTTAGTTCTTGTGATAGTAACAAGAACACCCACAACTTGCAAAAACTCACAAGACTTCTCCAGGAGCAATCTGATCGACAAGGCAGCCTCCAAGTGTTTTCTAGGCTTCATTGGGACCTTTGTAAGCTTTCATATCATTCTATAATTCGTTATAGCTTTGATTATTACCAAAAAGTCAATCCGTTGTTCATATAGTTTGACTTTTCGATTAAACGAAATTGGCTCTGTCATTTCTCAAATTGAAACCACTTATAAGTTGGTATTTATGTGGGAAACAAACCCTCAAAAGGGTATTCTCCGATTCCCACTCTAAGCATGCTATTTGTCGAGTCAAAGATGTTCTTAAAAAGTCAACAGAAATCGTTTTTTTGCGGAATATAGCATAAATGGTAATGTAGATGACATGCAATCAGTTTGATCATCAAAAATAACTTATAATGAATATAAGAATGTGTTTTATCATAATCAACTCGACAATCTTTAGTATAAACTCGGATCGGAACCGAAAGTCCTATAAAACGATCTTTTCGTTGACTCTCGATTCGGATCCATGCATGCATGTTTGAGATCTGTATTAGAGTTTATTTTTGACCATTTTTATTTTAGTTTAACTCTCTGGAATTTTTACATCTTGAGTCTATGCTTAACCGATTCATATGCATGTTTCCGATTATGCTTAAAAGTTGACTATTTTGCCCTTTTTGATATAAAACGTGATTTTTGGAAAAGTGAAAGAGTAGAAATCTTTATTACTAATTTATAAACTTGCACCGAAAATTTGAGATCAGTTGGTGGTCCAGATTTTGAGTTATGGCCGATAGCGTAAAACTATATCTTTATGTTAAATAAACGGCGCATTTAGCGTATAACCTATTTAAGGCCACTTTTCGATATAAAAATTTTTACCCACTGATGTTATATAATATTCTGGGATTTTTGAAGATTTTTATTTAATTTTTGGCTGATCGGATCATACGTCGCTAAGTCGATTCGGTTAATGCCGGTTTTGACCGTTTAAGCCATAAAATGAGTTTTATAAGTCCTTTTGACCCCAAACCTTTTTCTACTGATTTTATTTGTTAAATAAATTATTTTGAGCACTCTGGAAATATAAAAATCTCAGCTTTCTTTTGAAAACCCGGAAACGGCTCTAAATCGCATTTTTAGCGTTTTTAGCGCATAGTAAGCGTTATACTCGTATTAAACATATAAGACTCATACCTACTGATGTATTTAGTGTATTTTCATCTAATAACAGTAAGTATAAGTTGTTGAACTCAGATTTCCAGTTTTGACGTTTTTAGCCCTTGTGAAATTACTAAAATACCCCTGCGGTGCATAGTTTGGTTTTAAATGATAAGTTTGGTATATGGGTCATACCCTACTGTTATAATATGCCAAATTAAGTATATGTACTGTATAAATCAGACCCGAAACCCAGATTTCCAATTTAACTCTTTTATAACATTTTAAATGACCAAAATGCCCTTCTAAGGCATAAATTGAGTTTAAAATTATTCGGGGCATAATAGAACATAACTTGCTGATATTATATCATATTTAAAGCATATTATCTCAGGGAACTTGCATATGACTCTTTTGGTTACTCGTTACGCACTTGTCGCGTTCGGATCGGCTTAGGTGACTAGTTCATTTATATTAGCCGAAGCGAGTCAAACTTTATCATTTTTGTCTCCAAATCCAGAATGTGTTTAGTATACCCATATTATACAAGTCTTCAAACTTGTCGGGTCTAAATCACATTCTATCCGGTCTTCGCTTAATCGTGCGTTTGAACCGTATATTTCCTTAAGACTAACCGGTCTAAGCTTTGGCTTAATTAAAGACCCGTTAGCATTCTAATTAATTATTTATGTCATCATTCCAGACTAGAGCCTTCCGGTAAATGGTACCTACGCTTACTTAAGCGAACACGGCTGAGTTATTAAATTCTTATTAATTAAGACAGGAGCTAGCTCAGGTAAATACTTTTAACTTATTTTCCCTTATACGGGCTTGGGATACGGTATTATAAAAATACCGCTTGGTCGGGTGTAGAAACCTTTTGATCGGAGATGATTGAATTGCATAATCCCGTTTTAATTCGTATTGCTTGATAACAAATAACATTGGGGGTTAATGACCGTGTCCTGGATATCCTTGGCTCATTTTAAAAAGTGAATGGCCACGACGTAAGCACAAGGTGTAGACAAAACACCTCCTGTTGCATATGTAAAACGTATACTCACTCGTGAGGATAACTTCTTGTGAGATTATATTTGTGGTGTGTCGATTAATCTTGTCCGGCTTGTATTGTATTGTATTGTATTGTATAATCACCGGCCCTAAATGTTGGACAAACATGTAAATCGGATACAAGATTTTTTATTAACAAAATTGTCCCAAGTTATAAAAGATTAATCTTGCCTCTGTGCATTTTAATCAATGTGTCAAAAGATTTTGTGCCGTTTGCACTCAAATCAATTTTCAAACTCTTTTCAAAATGAGTCAGTTAAATTGTATTTACCAGTGAAAACTGACGTATTTTTCCAAAAGGTTAAGTGACAGGTACTGAACGTAATTGGCTGGAAGCTCAGGGCGATTATAAGGAATCTTACAAGTCCTAGGCGTCTAAAGTCTGCTGAACAATGATTATGATTATTCGATCCGCCTGTGGATCTTTTACTTTCCGTTGTAATACTCTGATATTACTTTCTATTCGGATTGTAATATATTTATCTTTTGCTTCCGCTGTGCATTTATATATTGTGTTGTTTGACTATGATGATATCAATTACGTCACGATACTCCCCCACCGGGCCCACCGGTGACACGTGGAATTCGGGGTGTGACAGGTTGGTATCAGAGCCAACATTGAGGGAATTAAACACTATCCTTTTTGTGTTTAATCTCAATGACACAATAGCACATTCTTTGACCTTCTGAGTCTAGACTTAACATAGGAATAATCTCAATCCTAATCTGGAAATTTTGCTTCCAATTCTAATTGAATACGTCGCCAAGCGAAGAAGCTGTAATAGGAATCCTCCACACCCGGAGCCTTGAAATGCTGAGCTTCGTACCGCGGCCAGGATGAAACGAGCCTACAAGGAGAAAGCATTCAGAAATAAGAATGAAGAAGAAACTCCTCTTACTGGAGATCGTTTCCTTAATAGTCCTTCTAAGGACGTATTTGTTATATATATATTTTTCTTTCAGTCCCTTCGAGGACACATTATTCCTTTCGAAGACCCGCTTAGGGCAACTCTGTACTTTTATCTCCATATAATGGATTGATTAAACAAAGTTTCATTCTAAACATGAAACATGAAATAAATGGAAAATAACATCCCTTTGAAGGGAAGTGCCTACGGGCTATAATTAACGTCTTCTGAGACTAAAGACAGCAGTAGCCTACAACTCCCTGTCAAGAAAAGGTAATGAACGTTGATTCACACCTAAATGCCTCGACTCTCTGAAATCATGGCTTACAAACTTGTCTACGTGACTAGGCCACTTGTGCCATTATTAAAACTTTAATGCCTCGACTCTCTGAAATCATGGCTTATAAACTTGTCTACGTGACTAGGCCATTTGTGCCATTAATGAAACTTTAATGCCTCGATTCTCTGAAGTCATGGCTTATAAACTTGTCTACGTGACTAGGCCATTTGTGCCATTATTAAAAACTTGAATGCCTCGATTCTCTGAAGTCATGGCTTATAAACTTGTCTACGCGACTAGGCCATTTGTGCTATTATTAACTTGTAAATTAAGATTTATGAGGAAAATCCTGAATGAAATAAATATCCTTCCTTCCCTGTCAGTATGCATTTAAAAAGAATCTTAAAGGTGAAACCTAGCCTACGCGGCCAAGATGGTGAAACCTACTCTCGGGATTCAGATCCCTGTTAACACCTGAGAACGTGTTAGCACTCCTGACAAATGTGATTCGACAAAATCACAACAGTCATCTCTATATTGGAAATTTTTTCTAATTTACCTTGTAATCAGGGCTTATATCATCTTATAAGATGATCATATTATAAACATTCGTAAGTGATGAAGTGCCTACGGGCTAAATTGGTTGCCCGATTAGACGACAGTGGTGATCTTTGACCTCCTGTCTAAAAACGTTGGACCATGTCCAAGCATAATAGTCAGTATGATCCTAACGATCTTGACTAATAGCATCTGAAAAGATGATCATATCATAAACATCCCTCAGAAAGGAATGCCCACGGGCTATATCTATTGTCCTAAAAGACAAAAGGCAGTTGTAGTCTTCGACTCCCTGCTAAGAAAAGTAACCGACTATGCTCAAACCTTAAATGCCTCGATCCCAAACGATCATGGCTTATAAATTTAAAACTGTCCTTGTGACTAGGCCTTCTGCGCCACTTTAATATCCTTAACATGTTTTATAACTAGGATAAATTATAATGGAAAATACTAATTTAAAAATAACTAACAAATTAACCGATATGGTTTATATTACCATGGTTGATGAATCGTCAAAAAAAAAAAAAAAAAAAAAATGGGGATATCATAATAACCTCTGAATAAATCATTACCATTGTTTATGTAGCAATCAAGCTACATGGCTGGATCAGAGGAGGCCAACAGCCACCCGAAAAAGAACAATGATATTACCAGAATTAGCATGACTGAAGCGGAACTGCAGGCACTAATAAATAGTGCTATTACTCAAGCTCTTGACAGTCAGTATAATGAATCAAATGATAACCACTCTACGACTCTATCTGTGGCTCGTATTAAGCCCCCTCCCAAATCAAATGAGTTAGAGGAAGACGATGTTCATAACTCATCACATCGAAGGAGTGTTCCGCCTATTCAGGTCATGTTTCACCAAGAGGCACCAGTTAAGACCTGCACATATAAATATTTTGTCTCCTGCAAGCCCAGAGACTTTACAGGAGAAGAAGGGGCCATCGATTGCATGACATGGCTCGATGAGATGGACGCTGTTGTGGATATCAGCGGTTGTGCAAAGCAGAATGTTGTGAAATTTGTTTCACAGTCATTCAAAGGAGAAGCGTTAGCATGGTGGAGATCATTGCTCCAAGCCACGGGAAAGGTTCTACTCTACAACTTATCTTGGGATCAATTTGTTGCATTAGTCAAGGAAAATTTTTGCCCTCAACATGAGGTAGAAGAGATAGAATCAGACTTCTTGACTCTAGTCATGAAGGATTTAGATTGCCAGGCATACGTGACAAGTTTTAACACTATGTCCCGCCTAGTTCCTTATTTAGTCACCCCTGAACCTAAACGCATAGCGCGTTTCATTGGAGGCCTAGCACCAGAGATAAAAGGAAATGTTAAAGCATCTAGGCCAACCACATATAGGTCCGCAGTGGACTTATCCTTATCTCTCACCTTAGATGCAATCAGAAATAAGTCTGTTAAGGCTTCTGGTGAAGGAAAGAGAGAAAGAGAAGAAGAGAACTCTCATCGATCTGATAAGAAGAAAAAGGGAAGCTTAAGGAACAAAAAGAATTCCGAGTTTAGGAAAAACTCGAGTCAGTCTAATAATAGACCCAAGTGCAGTAACTGCAAAAAGCAACATACTGGGAAGTGTACAATTGACCCAGGTGCCAAACTGTGTGGAATTTGCAAAACCAAGGGTCACAAGACTTTAGATTGCAAGGAGTTGAAGAACGCGACCTGTTACAATTGTAACAAGGAAGGGCATATCAAGACTAACTGCCCAAAGACTTTAAAGAAGCCGAGAAAGGCCAGGAAAAACAAAAGCATGAGTCTTCCAGAGGAACGCCGCGAAGTGGTACAGAATGCTAACCATATAGCAGGAACCAATATCAAGTATGGCGAGCTCAGATAAGACAGCCGTTGATCGTGCTATGGATGATGCGACGCATGCCAATGATACTACAATTGTGAACCTTAGAATTTCCAATGATGTCCTTCAAACTATGATAGACGCAGCTGTTGGAAAAGCTGTGAAGGAGGCCGTGAAAAAGTTCAAGGAGCCCAATGCTAATTGCTCAAAGTCTCATCCAAGACCACACGACCTTACTCACGAGAAGGATCTCGTCCATACCTCTAAGGCAAGGGATGAACTAAAGAGGAAAAGGGAGGAAGATAACTCCCAGAGTTCTAAGAAAAAGAACAAACAAAAGTCCAACCAGAAACCTGTATGCGAGATTTGCAAGAAGCGCCATTATGGGAAATGCAGGTTCGAACCAAAATCCCGATCGCGGCCGAGGGTTTGTGGGATCTGCAAATCGAAGGATCATAAAACGTTGGACTGCAAGTATATGAAGGATGCAGTCTGCTTCGGCTGTTATGAGAAAGGCCACATCAAGACCACGTGCCCTGAATCTGTCAAAGGAAAGGCGGTTAAGGAAGTAAAGCCTAAGATTGAAAGCGCCTAAAATCTCTAAGCTAGCCTATAAAAATGTCATCAGGTACATTCCTTGGCATTTTATCAGTAATTTAAATGCTAAGAGTTTTTTTTCTTGGTTCGGATACCGGTAAATCCTTCATAAACTATAAGTATAACAAGTTTTTAAAACTCTTCATAAGGGCAATATATATATATTAAGTGTAAGGTAAATACTTACAAGTAGAAAATTTATCAGAACTATTTTCTGTTCTTGTAAGAAATCGATAAGTCGCAAAAATGGTGGAAATCGGCCGTCCCCGGAATCGAACCTGGGTCTAGGCCGCACCCTTTCGCGCGCCTAGCCAACTGAGCTAGGTGCCTAGTTTGTGAAACTTCCATTATTAATTAAATATAAGCACTTGTACAATAAACTTCCTTATCATTTATCAATGATAATTCCTGCTAAGTGTCCTGTTTTTTTTAATACGGGCAATAATAAATCTTCCTGAACTATAAACTTAGCAAAATGTTTATTATATCCACAAAGTATAACTACCAAGGAAACCATAGCAACCGATTCTTATAGATCGGCAAGGAATCCTTCCGAAAATCTAAGAGCACTCTTTCTTTGCGTGGAGTACGACAACATATGTTATTTTAATTATTTTTCTCGTTGTTCTTCTATCGCCTACGAATGCCAAACTATGTTTGATAAAAGTGTCATATGAGGATTGGCGTATCCTAGTGTGTCCCATAGATTATTTCCATGTCTGATCAGCATGGAGGTTTAATACATGGAACCCCTGAGATATCCCGATGGTCATATTGTACTAAAGTCGACTAGTAGTGTTCAAGGAAGATATCCAATATAAAAATGTCCTTATAAGTATCTCTACTTAGGACATCCTTGCATTATAAAGAGAATGTGTCATTTATCTGACACCGACATCGATGGATAAACCCAAGCCTGAAAATACAGACACCTCTGACATCTCTGTGTGTCATAATTATCTTCTCCTAAGACTATCCTGTTTACCTTCTGAGAGGCAAGTAGAGTTAAGATTAACATCCCGCTTAAGGTTAGAGTGTGATAGGAACTCCATGTTGATCATGGAATAATCGAAACCATGATTAAGTAAATTTTAAGATATAGATCCATATAGCCTGATTCGATATCCGGAGAATTCGGTATAGTTAAGTGTGAAAGACGGTTCATTTTGTTTATGCATTGATTACCACAACCCTAATTGGACAACAATTAAGAATTATCATTAGCTGCCCAGGATCGTCGATTTGATCGACTAACGCAAGGATTAACTATTCCTTGGGATTAGTTCTAAGCAATGGTTGGAATAACCATTTCACCTTAAGATAAGTTTTTTTTTTATAATAGTCGTTATATAAGGATCAAGGTGACTCTTTTGGAGACCTTGTATAGATGAAATATCAAAACATCCGCTTGACGGACGAGACTTTGGGAAGTCCACTTATCAGGATCTGAAAGTTGAATTGGAATAAGGTTCAACAAAGATATCACCTTGGAAGGGTGTACCAATTTATTAATTATCAGACTAGTTAAGCTCTGAATATATAAAATCATACGAAGTAATCGAATGTATCGAGATCAAATAGTTTATAAGCTAAAACCTGTTTAAGGAGCTTGGCGGAGCTCGCAACACAATAACACACTAATGATTTAAGGATGTGTTTCACCAATAAGTTGAGAAGCTTTGTCACACAATGATATGCATATTTATAATATGTTGATCAAACCGTATCGATTTAGGATCGGCAGGTTAAGAAACTCCAAAAGGATACATGACCTATTATAGAGATCAGCTGGAGTGCCATAAAGGCCCAAATGTACTGAGGAATGTTAAGTTCAGTATAGGACAGAAAGTACTCCCTTTACTTTAAGCAAATCTCGAGGTCGAGATTTCTTTTAAGGGGGTGAGGATGTAACACCTCGAAAATTTACGTCCAATAATGTATTGACACGTGTCATAAGCGTTACATATGCGAAAACATACTTTAGAGGGACTAAAGTTGACAAACAGTGAAAACTATGGAACGTAAGGGTCCAAAGTGTCAACAATGGATAAATAGACTCTATAATAACCCTACATAATGTTTATAACCTTAAACGGATGGATCATGGATCATACAAAGCGGAAAATGCACGAAAGTGAGGAATTACAAACTATAGGGACTAAAAGTGTCAACATGTTGAATTTATACCTCTGAGTGAACTTTTGGCAGCCCCGAAGCTTTGTAATGCTATAATATACTCACTAGAATATGTGGTAAAAATTTCATGAAGTTTCGTTATCGTATGAGAAAGTTATGGCCAAAACCGTACTTGAGGGGTTAAAAGCGTCAACGTCAAATTTCATGGCTTTTCGGGTGAGCGCAAAGTTATCCGAGGACATTACCATGTTGGTAAATGTCCCAAGGTTCTTAAAAACCAGATTTGAGGGTTTACGAGTCAAGATTCATAGTCGAAACCTCGCGTGCAAAGACAGGGACCAAAGCTGCCATTTTTAATCAAAGTTTGGTAACCCCAGGTGCAGCTTTTTGCGATTCAGGGGCTGTTTGGTCCGAATTTTTAGTGCAAAACAGCTGGGATCACCTCCATTTCTCACCAATAGATGAGCATGCATGTCTTGGACACTTGTGAGGCTCCTACAACATCTGATTTCTCCATAAATTCTGATCAAAGCTCCATTTTATTTAGTTCTTGTGATAGTAACAAGAACACCCACAACTTGCAAAAACTCACAAGACTTCTCCAGGAGCAATCTGATCGACAAGGCAGCCTCCAAGTGTTTTCTAGGCTTCATTGGGACCTTTGTAAGCTTTCATATCATTCTATAATTCGTTATAGCTTTGATTATTAGCAAAAAGTCAATCCGTTGTTCATATAGTTTGACTTTTCGATTAAACGAAATTGGCTCTGTCATTTCTCAAATTGAAACCACTTATAAGTTGGTATTTATGTGGGAAACAAACCCTCAAAAGGGTATTCTCCGATTCCCACTCTAAGCATGCTATTTGTCGAGTCAAAGATGTTCTTAAAAAGTCAACAGAAATCGTTTTTTTGCGGAATATAGCATAAATGGTAATGTAGATGACATGCAATCAGTTTGATCATCAAAAATAACTTATAATGAATATAAGAATGTGTTTTATCATAATCAACTCGACAATCTTTAGTATAAACTCGGATCGGAACCGAAAGTCCTATAAAACGATCTTTTCGTTGACTCTCAATTCGGATCCATGCATGCATGTTTGAGATCTGTATTAGAGTTTATTTTTGACCATTTTTATTTTAGTTTAACTCTCTGGAATTTTTACATCTTGAGTCTATGCTTAACCGATTCATATGCATGTTTCCGATTATGCTTAAAAGTTGACTATTTTGCCCTTTTTGATATAAAACGTGATTTTTGGAAAAGTGAAAGAGTAGAAATCTTTATTACTAATTTATAAACTTGCACCGAAAATTTGAGATCAGTTGGTGGTCCAGATTTTGAGTTATGGCCGATAGCGTAAAACTATATCTTTATGTTAAATAAACGGCGCATTTAGCGTATAACCTATTTAAGGCCACTTTTCGATATAAAACTTTTTACCCACTGATGTTATATAATATTCTGGGATTTTTGAAGATTTTTATTTAATTTTTGGCTGATCGGATCATACGTCGCTAAGTCGATTCGGTTAATGCCGGTTTTGACCGTTTAAGCCATAAAATGAGTTTTATAAGTCCTTTTGACCCCAAACCTTTTTCTACTGATTTTATTTGTTAAATAAATTATTTTGAGCACTCTGGAAATATAAAAATCTCAGCTTTCTTTTGAAAACCCGGAAACGGCTCTAAATCGCATTTTTAGCGTTTTTAGCGCATAGTAAGCGTTATACTCGTATTAAACATATAAGACTCATACCTACTGATGTATTTAGTGTATTTTCATCTAATAACAGTAAGTATAAGTTGTTGAACTCAGATTTCCAGTTTTGACGTTTTTAGCCCTTGTGAAATTACTAAAATACCCCTGCGGTGCATAGTTTGGTTTTAAATGATAAGTTTGGTATATGGGTCATACCCTACTGTTATAATATGCCAAATTAAGTATATGTACTGTATAAATCAGACCCGAAACCCAGATTTCCAATTTAACTCTTTTATAACATTTTAAATGACCAAAATGCCCTTCTAAGGCATAAATTGAGTTTAAAATTATTCGGGGCATAATAGAACATAACTTGCTGATATTATATCATATTTAAAGCATATTATCTCAGGGAACTTGCATATGACTCTTTTGGTTACTTGTTACGCACTTGTCGCGTTCGGATCGGCTTAGGTGACTAGTTCATTTATATTAGCCGAAGCGAGTCAAACTTTATCATTTTTGTCTCCAAATCCAGAATGTGTTTAGTATACCCATATTATACAAGTCTTCAAACTTGTCGGGTCTAAATCACATTCTATCCGGTCTTCGCTTAATCGTGCGTTTGAACCGTATATTTCCTTAAGACTAACCGGTCTAAGCTTTGGCTTAATTAAAGACCCGTTAGCATTCTAATTAATTATTTATGTCATCATTCCAGACTAGAGCCTTCCGGTAAATGGTACCTACGCTTACTTAAGCGAACACGGCTGAGTTATTAAATTCTTATTAATTAAGACAGGAGCTAGCTCAGGTAAATACTTTTAACTTATTTTCCCTTATACGGGCTTGGGATACGGTATTATAAAAATACCGCTTGGTCGGGTGTAGAAACCTTTTGATCGGAGATGATTGAATTGCATAATCCCGTTTTAATTCGTATTGCTTGATAACAAATAACATTGGGGGTTAATGACCGTGTCCTGGATATCCTTGGCTCATTTTAAAAAGTGAATGGCCACGACGTAAGCACAAGGTGTAGACAAAACACCTCCTGTTGCATATGTAAAACGTATACTCACTCGTGAGGATAACTTCTTGTGAGATTATATTTGTGGTGTGTCGATTAATCTTGTCCGGCTTGTATTGTATTGTATTGTATTGTATAATCACCGGCCCTAAATGTTGGACAAACATGTAAATCGGATACAAGATTTTTTATTAACAAAATTGTCCCAAGTTATAAAAGATTAATCTTGCCTCTGTGCATTTTAATCAATGTGTCAAAAGATTTTGTGCCGTTTGCACTCAAATCAATTTTCAAACTCTTTTCAAAATGAGTCAGTTAAATTGTATTTACCAGTGAAAACTGACGTATTTTTCCAAAAGGTTAAGTGACAGGTACTGAACGTAATTGGCTGGAAGCTCAGGGCGATTATAAGGAATCTTACAAGTCCTAGGCGTCTAAAGTCTGCTGAACAATGATTATGATTATTCGATCCGCCTGTGGATCTTTTACTTTCCGTTGTAATACTCTGATATTACTTTCTATTCGGATTGTAATATATTTATCTTTTGCTTCCGCTGTGCATTTATATATTGTGTTGTTTGACTATGATGATATCAATTACGTCACGATACTCCCCCACCGGGCCCACCGGTGACACGTGGAATTCGGGGTGTGACAGATAGTGACCATAGAGAACAGAATAGTTGCATCAGAAGATGTACTCTGGCAAAACCAAAGGAAATCTAGCAACTTCAACCTCAAAGGGGCTTCCTTTTGGATCCACCAATCTGCAAACGGATTACGCAAACATTTTTAAAATTAATTTAAAACAAATGCTAAAAAAAGATATGATGAACATAACACAACACACCTGCCCGGGACAAACGTGTAAGAACCCTCTATCGATCCAGGTGAAGCCGTAGAAGCTATGCAGCATGCGTAAACAAACTCTTTCTCCCCCGATCGTAACAAGGGAAACTGTAGATAAACAAACAAACAATCAGTAAGTGCTTCCAGTTGCATAACCTAACTTTATTTTCTTGAAAATTATAAATCTTTATCAAGATTCAAGATTATTTATTTGCCCACCGAATTGATATGGAATAATATACGCCATTATATGGTATACCTGGCCTATCACAGCTTCACCATTGAAGTCTCCCACAACATTATCATTAGATTTGATAATCCAATGTCTCCGGTGCAGCTGGCACGAATCAAAGGACATACCATGGACAAAACATCCCTCGGTTTTAAGCAACATACGAATCGAGTAACCAAACATGTATTTCGGAGCTTCTTCAATAAGGTCACTGAATTCAGGTACAAATACAGCAGAAGCACGAACCTGTAAAAATATAAGAGAATTATTATATCTTAAGTTCTTAACGATACATTATCAGAACCAGAAATTATATAAGCCAATATACGAAAAAAAAAAATGGTTTGACTTTGACAGACTAATAAGCATTTATGATTTAACTACACCTGAACACCGTATGTTGTAGCCAAGGAACACGTTGGTGATTGTTCGGGGAATAAACTGATGCTTCGAATATTTCCTTCCTCACATAATTTAATAATCCCGTTTTCAAGGCGGCGGACATGTTCTTCTAACCATAACAACATGGCATCTTGCTGGGACCCGCTTCTTGAATCATGCACCGAAGTTATCAATCCATTTGGTACACATGGCATCATTTCTCCTCTTGATAAAAGATTCTTGGTGCCAACGTAAAGTTGACCAACCTCACAGTCTAGAAAAAACATCTTCTCATTGTAAGCAGAAACCGCCGTTACAATATACTTTGGTTTGGTAAATTCAAGTAGACGTGTTACATCTCTCGTCTCTTTGATTATAACATTTAGTGGCAACAAGAAAACGTTCACAAGATAGTTGTAATACGAGTAACCTCCGATCAACCCACAAAGATTTTTTACTCTTTCACTTGATACATTAGTGCACACTTTTTGACCATCACAAAACCGATAGAGGACTCGAGTAGGAAGAGGTAGTTTGACTTTCAAAGACTTTTCTAACTCGTTTAGTTCAACCTCTGATGCACCTTTACAAAGAGTGGGTAAAACCTCAGGGAAATTACCCGTCAACCAGATTCGAATTCTGTCCCAAACATTTTTCACTCGTCTAACTAAAGACCATGGATACATACCATAAGCTTCCCTCCATGCTCCATAAGCTGCCTAGAATGTGGAAACAGAGCGAGAAAATAACCTTAATGATCGTATCACATGCATCATTACATCAATTTATGTACTTTCATATGAAAGAACCAAACATACACAAGTTGAAAAGGAGTGCTGGCGTTGACAAAAGGAGCGTTAAATAATCGTATTGTTCACATGAGAAAAGAGTCAGGGGTATAAGTATCTTTATTTAGTTTCCTATTCCTTGATCAAATATCGACTCGCAAAACCGCTTCCTTGCTCTAATACCAATTAAAGGCCCGAATAGAAACACCAAAACACGAGACTAGACGAACTATCTCGACTCTTATTGTTATTCAGAAAACACTTTACAATAAACCCTAATACCCCTATTTATAGTAAACCCAAAACTTAATCAAGAAATCTAAACCGACCCAAACATTTCCCAGTGACACATATGTGAACAAACCCGATTAAATCCAACATTGGATGAGGGGATCATTAGATACCATATCATGAAAATCAACACGCTAAAGCATGTGCTGATAACCAACATGCATTGTCCCCTTCGCCTTCGACACCTTTGGCTCCCTAGCTCCAGAAGCTATCCGTTTGTTGACTAAGGTCCAAAAGGTTGTCCACAGCAGTTGCTCATCAACAGGTGGCCAGAGGTTTGTCTTTAATAGGCTAGGGTTTGCTATTCAGAAAGGGGTAGCGGCGCAGCTTGTTGCTCGCTTACCTGCGATATTGATGCAACTCGGCCAGTATTTTATATATAAATAAAAATTTTATCTCTAAAAAAAAAAAAAAAAAAATTTCTGATTATTCAGGCTCAAAGCATTACGATTTGGAAGAGCACTGAGAAAGCTGATCATTCAGCTAAACTTCAATCATATAAAAAAATAATCACTTGGGGTTTTCCCTTTGAATCTCAAAGCTAGGGTTCTAGATGCACAGGGTAATAATTAATCAAATTAAAACCTCAAATTCAACACAATCCAGCAGTTTTTGGTACCCTAACGGCATATGTAAACAACAACATTAATAAGAAAATGTGAAGAGATGAATTAAAGGACCTTAAAGGAGGAGCATGGATTGCCGAGAGGATCAAGAGGGGATGAGAGGGCGAGGTCTTTAGAACAGAAAAGCGACCAGAGAGATTCATCGGAAGCCCAATCCTTGAAGCGTTTGTTGACGCATGCCACCGCTGCTACTTCACAAGGCTCAAGTTTCGATACGATTATTTCAAACGCTAACCCGCCAATGTTTTCTAGCCCAGTCGCTGTTTCTTTCGCCATAGTCTGAAAAGAAAACCAAAGGATTCACAGTTCTGAAATGTGGAAAAAAAAACCAAAAGATTCACTTGTGTTGGAGGCCTTTCACCGCGTACAAACTACAAGCCGTTTTTTTTTTTATCAAACCGGTTCGGGTTGTAAACCGAATCCGTTTGGTCAAAACCGGATTGAGGAGGGCCCGGTTTGTGTCATAAACCGATTTGGGTGAAAAATATTTGAACGCTATTCAAATCGCTTAGGTCAGGTTGAAATTGGTTTATAGGTCATAAACCGGTTTACCCAAAAGTTATTTTTTTGGGTCGGGTTAACCCGGTTCGGGTTGAAACTTGTCTAGGTGACGATAGGGGGAACATGTAAACAAGTTGGCGGTCTGGGTCAGATTGAAACCGGTTTGGCTCAAACCCGTTTGGTAGTGCAAATCATAAGTAAAATTTTCTGAGCCTAATTAATAAATATGATTATATGAGAAAACTAAACACATTAATGGTTGTGTGTGCGTTTTATCGTGTCTCCTTTATATCATTAAACCTTATAAATAATAACTTTATATTATTTTGTTTTGTTTTAACATGTCTAAAAAATTAAATTACGTTCTAACTTATACATCGATTTATAGGTAAAAATGACAAACTCAAACGAAGAGCATAACTTTTTCGAACAACTTGGATGCATTCTCGAACAAGTAGTCGAGTCGGACCGTAAGATAAACAAAAAATTACCGGAGCTAACTGAATGGATGTGAAGGATCCATTCAGGTGTTATAATTGTTTAGGTGTTGTATCTTTTAGTAATTGTTGATTGTAATTTTGTCATAATTGTTAATAGCAATCAATAATATTTTTTATTTTTAGCATTGTGTGTTATAAATTGTTTCGAATAGGGGATAACGAAATCGAAAAAATCAACAATTCCTACCCCATTGCCGCGGGACCTTTTCGGTGCCGAAAAGCGCAAAAAATGAGTAACGGTACCGGTATTTACCGGTGTTTTACCCGTAAATACCGGTACCGATACCAAAAAACGGGGAAAATGGTTACCAGTACCGGTATCGAATATACCCTGTACGATTCGATACAGGTACTGGTATCCGGTACCAAATGTTGATCCCTAGACTAAACTCTAGTTTAAAAGAAATATCGTAGATACGAATGAAAATGAAATGTTGATTCTTTTTGTTTCTCTAGGTTTTAAAGGAAAAATAATGCAAAACACAATCTTTGATTCTTCTCTCCCATCCACAATCAAAATCTAATGAAATAGACATGGCGGCCTCAACCAGCTAATAAACCCACGTCTTCTTCTACTTCAATCATGTAACCTTTTCCTCACACTCCCACTATCCAGACCCTATTCAAATACCATTTCATCTCATCTCATCTCATCTCATCTCTAAACGTTCAATCAAAATGAGTAATAACAATGATCAACTTCCAAAATCCACACATTCAGCAGCAACTCTATTAACCTACACTAAAAAAGAAACCCTAGATTCCAGAATATTCGGTAAAGGCCGTTACAAATTTTGGGCCTTAACAGCCATCCTCCTCCTCGCATTCTGGTCAATGCTCACCGGAACCGTCACTCTCCGCTTCTCCGCCGACAATCTCAACCGTTTCTCCGACGATATCGCCGCCGGATCACCGATCCGCAACGATTTCGACATACTTGTGAGTTTTTTTTACTGTTTATGTGAGTGATTTTGGTGTTAATTTGATTGATTGATTGAGTTAATTGATGGTTTTGAGTAGGAGATTGAGGAGAGGGTGAAGGTTGTTGAGCATATGTGGGATGTGTATGTTAATAGCCGTCGGATCAATTTGCAACGGTTCTGGCAGGATGCGTTTGTGGCTGCTTATGAGGATTTGACTAGTGATGTAGTTGAAGTGAGAGAAGCTGCTATAACGGAGATTGCTAAGATGTCTTTTCGGTTTATTGATCTTGATCTACCGCCTCCACAATCAACGGTTTGTTAATTTTGCTATACATTACGGTTTTAATGTGTCTTGTATATGTGCAGTATAAATGTGTAACCTCAAGAACATTAGGATGTTTCTGTTTAGGGCTTTTAGGTTGATTATCGTATTTCCTTAGTTTAGGAGAGATTTAGTGGTACATGTTGCTGCAAAGAATCTGGCAGGCTGAAACGTGGTGAGCATTCCTAAGCACATATCCTTCAACGATCAAGTCAGTAATATGTAACAAGATCGATGCATTAGGTACTAGGTTGAATAATGGAAATATTAAATAGTTAGTAATGGAGATTTAAGAGTGATAAAATGATATCTTGAGTTGAGATAAGATATGATTGAAATTATGTACAACGGTATAAGAAATAGAATACGAAGGGGTGAAATAAGAGAAGCGGGAAAAAGAATCTTAGGCTCACAAAACTGTGACACATGTGCAACTAGTTACTTATTCATTAGGTATTGATGTGAAGTATATAAACATGTATAAAAAGTAGGGAACAATTGCGTAGAGGAAGCAGTGAGAAGAGATGGCATTATCCGAGTGGACGTGAACCGGATTACGCTCATTGGGTCAACCTCTTCTTAGCCTAGTTTCTAGCATCAGATTTTAAACCTAATTCGGGACTCGTGTCATCATACATGCGCTTTAAGCTCTTTGATATATTAGTTTCTATGTATAACCAAATTAAGGGCCAATGCTTTAGCCATGTAGGGTGGTCTCACTATCTTGAAATAAAATTAAATCCTCATGTGTATGTGAGTATTTCTGTGTACACCTTTCATGTATCATAGCTCATTTCAAGCTTTTGGTAGTTTGCTAGAGCCTTCAAGGCTTCAACTGTTAGTAGTCGCATGCGGACCCTATCGTGATTTTATTTCATCATACACTTGTTAATGTATGTTTATATGCAATTTTTCTTTTATAAATCTTGTTCATTATCATCCTTTTGTATTTTATATATATATATATATAGGATGAGGATCATGTGAGAAGTAGTAGGCTAATTGAGAAACTTCAGAAGCATTCTGGACCACACATTTTCCCTAAGCAAAAAAATGCAAAAAAAAGATGAAAAAACGCAAATTTTTTTTTTAATTTTTAATTTTTTTTAAAAAATAAATTTTTTTTTTGGGATTTATACATATGTGTATATTGTTAATCTTTTTAACTATACATATATGTATATACATATTTAAAATTGAAAAATAAGTGTTATTTAGGGTTTAGCATTAGTATTTAGGGTTTAGCATTAGGGTTTAGGGTTTAGGGTTTAGCTTTAGGGGTCTGTTTGGTATGGGGTAATGGAATGGACGAGGTAATGGAATGGACGAGGGAATGCAATGGATCATTACCATTCCATGTTTCGTTTGGTTACCATGTGGGAATGGAATGAATTATTGTGTATTGTTTCGTAGGCAAGAAAATTAAGAAATAAAATCAGCAGTGAGTGGTGGTGGTTGGTGGTAGTGATTGTGGGTGGTGGCAGTGGTCGGTGGTGGCGGCGATCGGATGGGGCGGCGACGATGATGGGTGGCGTTGACGGGGGGTGGCGGCGGCCGTCAATGGTGGTTGGTGGCGGCAATGGTTGGTGGTGGCGGCGACACTGGTAGTGGTTGGTGGCGGCGATGGTTGGTGACGTCGGTGGTGGTTGTTAGCGGCGGCGGTTGGTGACGGCGGTGGTGGTTGTTGGCGGCGGCGGCGGCGGGTGGCGGCGGCGATAGGCGTCGGTTGTGGTGGTAGTGGTAGTGAGTGGTGGCGAAGGTGGTGGGTTGTGGTGTTGTTAATGAAGGGTGCAAGAGGAGATGGAATGAAAAAAAACATGGAGGGTGGATGGAATGATTTTGAGGGAATGGAATGCCTTATGGAGTGGGTGATTCCATTCCCTTGACCAACCAAACACCCTTTTCTTCATTCCCTCGTAATGACCCATTTCATTCCGCCTGTCATTCCTGCATAACAAACACTACCTAGGGTCTAGCAATAGTAATTACATATTTAAAAAAAAAATTTGCCTTTTTTTCACATTTTTTTTGCATTTTTTGCTTAGGGAAAATGTGTGGTCCAGATTGCTTCTCAAGTTTCTCAAATAGAGTGGACTTCTCTTAGGATCCCTACCCTATATATATATATAGGGAGCCGCTAGAATGAGAACCACCACGAGTTATGAGAACCGCGACCCGCGGGTGGCCGTTGACCACGAAATTTTTTTTATACCTAGATCCGTATATTTTAACACCGGGTGTAAAGTTTGGGTTCAAACGGCGCGCCCGAGGGGGTAGTTTTTTACGCCCAAAGTTTGGTTAAAAAAAAAAAGAAAAATTAAAAAAACCCAAACTTTGGGCGTAAAAAACTACCCCCTCGGGCGCGCCGTTTGAACCCAAACTTTACACCCGGTGTTAAAATATACGGATCTAGGTGTAAAAAAAATTTCGTGGTCAACGGCCACCCGCGGGTCGCGGTTCTCGCGGTTCTCATAACTCGTGGTGGTTCTCATTCTAGCGGCCCCCTATATATATATATATAGGATTAGGTTCAAGAGTGAACACTAGTGTAGCTTGCGAACTGAGTGAACTAATCCTGGCCACACACGTGTGTAAATCAATGGCCAGGATTTGATATTGAAATACACTAGTGTATTTTGGTGATGAGATCCTGGCCATACACGTGTGTAGATCAATGGCCATGATTTGTTCACTCAGTTCGCAAATACACTAATGTTCACTCTTGAACCCCACCCTATATATATATATATTATTTTGAATTTGCTTGCATTCTCTATCCGGATCGTACAAGATCCTGATTTTATCGTTGCAACAGAATTTACACGAACTGAGTTTGAGAGAAATACAGCAGAACAAGGTGTTCATGTCACATGGAAGTAAGCTATAACACGAGGATCAAACCAAAGAAGAGCATGCCATTTTTTGTATAGGTCAAAACTCAAATCTGCACGTTAATTTCCTGCGAGTGTAGTTCTCTAAGAAATCATAGCCCTTTTTTATGTGTTTTACATGACATGTCAAACAATTTTGTATATCTTCAGGTATGAGTATGTATGTTAAGGCCTTTTTTTCTAATTTTATGGTGAATTTATTTTCTGAAAGCAAAAAAAAAGGAACCTTTCTTTGTATTATGATGGAACTGTCTGGAAATTTGTATGCAAAATGTCCTATATGTACATGTTTGCTGTTGTAAAAGTTTAACATTTGTTGCATAACTAATATTGTATTTCGATGAAATTTAAAACTTATTTTGTCGTTGAACTTGATTTTCACTTGGAATGAATTAGGTTAAACTTATTTTGGATGTGTTCTTTTGAACTGTTTAATAATATTTTAGACTGTTAAATTTTAAGAGCTATGTATTAATTTTTCTTTTTAAAACCGAGCCAAGCCGGGCTGAGCCAACTCGGTTTAAAAGCAAGCCAAGCCCGAACTTAGATTTCCAGCTCGGTTTAAATCGAGCCGAGCCCGAGTTTGCCCTTGCTTAGCTCGGCTTGACTCATGAACTAGTGAACGCCACCTTGTGCTCTTGGCACCCAAAAAAACAATATAGAGGTTGTGTCTTTTACCGACCATCCCGAGATTCAAAAAAATATAATAATAATAATAATAATAATAATAATAATAATAATAATACTACTACTACTACTACTACTACTACTACTACTACTAAACCCTAAACTAGGGTGGAGATACAATAGGAGGTTTATTTGGCTAGGAAGTGATCTTGACCATCCATTTAGTTAATCAAGGGCTAAGATTAAATCAGGGAAATTGAAGGGAAGAAAAGAGGCGCGTGAGTTTGTTTAGGGGCATTCTAGTCAATCCAAGCCAATAGTTTCTCTCTCCTCCAATTCCCTCACATTTTTTAAACGTTAATAACTCTTTCATACGACATTATTTTTTTATAAAAATTGCACCAAAAGAACGAGCGTTTTTTATCTTTAAAACGAGTATACTATTGCTATATTTTAAAAAAAATTAAAACCCAGTTGCGTAAAACGCAATAGAAAAACCCCCAGTTATGTAAAACGCAATGAAAAAAAAAACCTAAAAAATGACATTTTTCTAAAACGCAATGCACAAAAAACACAAATAAATGACTTATTTGTAAAACGCAATGGCCAGAAAACACAAAGAAATGTCTTATTTCTAAAATGCAATAGCCTAAAAACTCAAAAGGAAATGTACTTTCTAAAACGCAATGGACTAAAAACACATAAAAATGTGTTTTACCTAAAACGCAATGCACAAAAAACACAAACAAATGTCTTATTTCTAAAACGCAATTGTCAGAAAACACTTAAAATGTCTGTTTTCTAAAACGCAATGGACTGAAAACACATAAAAAAGTGTTTTACCTAAAACGTAATGCACCAAAAACACTTCAAGAATGTGTTTTTCAAAAACGCAACGGCCAGAAAACACATAAAAATGTTTTAGTTCTAAAACGCAATTGTCTAAAAACACCAAAGAAAGTGTTTTTTCTAAAACGCATTGAACCATGACAATAGTTTTGTCTGTGCTGTGAACTGTCTGGACCAATGCAGTTTCCAGAGGCAATTTACAGAAAATCAACCCCAGCCAGGGGCTCTGCCCCTTGGACCCCCCGCCACGGGCTGCCGCCCCTGGGACCCCGCTACCAGAGGCTTTGGGCTCGTATCATGTCCATAGTCCACCCAAATCAACCAATGGCACTCTTTTATTTTTGGAATATTGGATTCTAATAATCTCAACTATTCATCGTTGGCCGCTAACAATCCACACTTAAAAAATAACCACTGACAATCCCAACCATTAACAGATAGGCCTCCAATGGACCCTGACTAACAGAACCCTAACACCATTAGTCTTCGGTCGCAGGAAAAACGTTTTTTTGGCAGAAAAAGGTTCTTAAAGGTCCGATTTAAGGTTAAAAAGAAGTTTGGGACGAAAATGTTGAGTTTTCCGGCCAAAAAGTTGAGTTTTCTAGCCAAAAAGAAGTATTCCGGCGAAAAGGAGTTTTCCGACGACCTCAATAACTGAGTCTTTTACTAGAAAAAGGTTTCTAAAGGTCCGTAATAAGGTTACAAAGAGATTTGGGACGAAAAGGTTGAGTTTTCCGGCCAAAAACGTTATTCCCGGCGACCAGAGACTAACGTCGTTAGGGTTCTGTTAGTCATGGTCCATTTGAGACCGGTATGTTAATATTTCTTATGTTGAGGCTATTGCCGGTCAACGATGAATAGTTGAGATTATTAAAATTCAATATTCATTCATTTCATAGGGTATAGGTAAGGTTGTCTACATCTTACTCTTCTTAAAACCTATCTTAGTTTTGCTATTGGTGGAATTTCCTGAGTATGATGATGGTGATGATTCATTTATTTTTAAACTTTTAGTTAAAACACAACTAAAAGGATTAATCAAAGGATCAATTAGGGGGTGTTTGGTGTTGCGTTTTCAAAATAGATTTTGCGTTTTCAAAACTGTTTTGAAAAAGCATGTAGGTACATGCTTCTCCAAAACTGCATTTTGGAGGCAGATAATCACTTTTTTCATCCAAACACTTTTTTCGATTATTTATGTTTTACAAACGCAATAATCAAATAATCACTTCAAAACATAATCCCAAACACCCTTTTAGTCAAAGCCCGTTATACGCTCTTTGTCAAATCAAATCAACTCAAAACATATATTCTAAAAAAAAATAAACGATCAAAACATATATTCTAAAAAAAAAATAAACGTAAATATATTCTGAAATTTTGTTAAATCAAATCAAAACATATATTCTAAAAAATAAATGAAAATATATATTCTAAAATTTTGTTAAAAAATATATTCTAGAAAAATAAATGAAAATATTATGGGAAAATAGCCAAGTTATGGTCAACTTTTCCAAAATAGCCAAGTCAACTGTCTTGGGGAGACGCCACAAACACGTTCTAGCGTCTTGGCGGCTGACCAACTAAACGCTGCCACGTGTCCGACACAGCTCAGACGTCTTAACGTCTTGGCTGAGACGTTTCAGACGGCTTGAGACGTTTTAAAAGTTGAGCTGATAAGCTGATAGTTTTGCATGGCTTGAGACATTTGAAGCCGGCTTGAGACGCCTCAACACGGCTTGAGACGTCTGAAATTATCACGTTTTTTAAAAAAAATTTAAGACGTTTCATTAAAACCTTGAGACGTTTGAGACGTTTCACGATTCCCAAAGTTCTTTTTAAGTCGTTTCATTCAAACCTTGAGATATTTGAGACGTTTCCCGGTTTCCAAAGTTCTTTTTAAGACGTTTCATGCAAACTTGAGACTTTTGAGGCGTTTCCCGGTTTTCAAAGTTATTTTTAAGACATTTGGAACCTGTTTTTAAGTCGTTCACAATTTTCAACCCTGTTATACACAACGTTTTCTTCTTCACCATATCTTCTACCCCATTGGTGTTCAGAGCTTCAAAAAATGGGCAGACCCCCTGATTCAACAAACGGGTCTAAGAAGTCATCTACAACGGACACAAATCTTCTCCCTTTTAATGGGATGAGATCGGATTTCCCCTTCCACGTGCTCTGCGGGGTCGATCGGGTTCAAGAACTCATCTACAACGGACACGTGAAGGGTCTAATGGGTTGTTCGACACATGACGGTTCTGCCCGTTTAGGGTGGTTGATGAGACTTTGGCTAACACAATGGGCTCTCACCAATGTGTTAGCCAGGTCCTCTAACATCACCGAAGCTGCAGAACCGTTGAAGAAAATGTCAACAACCCGTTACATATCACCTAGGCCAATTTAAATGTGGGTTGATGGAACTTACCAGTTCACGGCCCATATTTATTCCTAGGTGTTTCGATGCAAATTCCGGAATCAGAATCCGGATCTCCTACCCCGTTTTAAATTTATGGAAGTAGCGGTTTGGTGTATTCTAGTTCAAATGATTATGTTTGTATTTTTTGTGTTATGTTTTTTATGTACTTTTTATTCAATCATAATAAAGTTATAAATTTTACTAATTTACGTTTGAATTCTAGTTCAATTCAGTATAATTCAATGTTAAAGACGTTTCAACAGCCAATTAAGACGTTTGAATTTTAGTTCAAAAAAAATTAAAAATTACATATATTCGAAGTTATGTTAAGACGTTAGAATATTTAAAGTTATATTAAATTAAATATTCATTTAACCAACCCCACTATATATACCCCTAAACACACACAAACACACACGCCGTTCTTCTTCTACTTTCGTTGTTCAACGTTTACAAGCAGACGTGGTTCAGTTTTTGCAGACATGGCTTCTTCGTCGTGGTCCGAAGTTGAGGACATTGCAGTGGTGGAGGCTTGGGAGGAGGTGTATACCGATCCTCCTCGTCGAGGGCAGGGGGGTCTATGGGTCCGTGTGCAACAATATTTTGCACAACTCCGTGGTCCGGACCACGGCCACACCGTTGACGCCTTATCTTCAAGGTTTCGGGTTATACGCTTGGACTGTAAGAAGTTCGAAGGTTACTACAAATCTGTGGAGGATTCATCCCAGGATCTTGGCGAGGAGGACATTGTAACACCCCGTGTTTCGAAAGTTAAAATCAAAGTCAAGTTTGACTGTTTTGACTTCTTTGACTTGTAGAAGATCTATTTATTTTATTGCATTAGCTGTATTATGTGGAGTACTTATTAATAATCGAGATTTAATTGCTATTTATCGCATGATTAACGCTTATCGCATCGCACTCGCAACTCGAATTTAGGCACTTGGGTTATGGTTTGATATGTGTGTGTGCCCATTATGTGTTACTTGTGTATGTTTATTTATGTTATATGTGGTGATCAATCGAAACGCAAATCGCAACGCAATCGCAATCGAATCGCAAACGCTAAACGTAAGTTAATTAAGATGATTGTATGTTAGATATAGTAGTTGGGATTAAAAGTAATTTGAAGAGGAAACTCTATCGCATCGCTCGAATCGCATCGCAACGCTCGACACTCGAACCAAAATCGCAAAACTCATCGCGCCAAGCAAATGGCCAGCCGACCGAGTTGCCACCCGATCGGACTGCCATCCGATCGAGGTGCCACTCGACCGAACGGCCATCCGACCTAGTTACCACTCGATCGACCAGCCACTTATTCCCCTTTCCACTTTGGGAAACCCTATAAATACCTCACTTGTTACCATTTTTGGTAATGACATTTTCTCTCTGCTCGAACCAGCCACCCTCAAGCACTATTCTCTCGATTTCTCTCAAATCTTGTAAGTTTCCAACCTAAATCTTGTACTAACTTGACCTACACGCACTCCTACATCTTTCTATCTTTTGAATCTCAACTTTTAACCGTGAAATCACTAGATTTGAGGGGTTCTAGGATGATGTCATCATGGTGTTCTTAGGAACTTCATGTTTTGGCTTCAATCCACCAAGAACAACTTGAATCTGAACGATTTCCACAACAATAAACAAGGATCTTGCTTAGAACTGAACATATTCACGGTGAAAGGGATTGAAAGATGGTTTTTCTAACTTTCTTTCAACTCTTTTACACTCAACGAACTCAAAAACCGATATAATCGGAGCTTGTTCTAATCTTCTACTCCTTGTTGATGTGTTGGTTCAAGATCTGGATTCTGTCCAAGAGATTACTGATTTCGGGTTAGACATGAAACACCGTCTCGAACAGTTAAACTGGTCGGACTAGGGTGATTCCTGTCCGATCGGGTTACTAAGTCTTGACGAGGTTTCTATTGTTTAGCACGCTATCATACAATCTCGAAAACCCGCAAACTACCAAAACAACCAAGGAGGAAGACGACCAGGTCATCTGGGACGGATTGCCGTCCGATCGGACTGCCACCCGACCGGACTGCCACCCGGTTGGATTGCACCTTGGGTCTCACACTTAACTTTTATTTCAACATTTGAAGTTTTGAACATTGAACGAATTGCCGTCCGATCGGATTGCCATCCGATCGGGTTGCCACTCTACCATGTAATGTTTGACTTCAAACACTTAAACAATTTTCAACATGTTCAGTACGTACGGCTTGCCACCCGATCGGATAGCCATCCGATCGCGCGACCGTCCTGCTGTGAACTTGTTCTCAACCTGAGAGGCCTCGCCAATCGGATCGTCGTCCGATCGAACAACCGTTCGATCGATCGACCTGAAAGGTAGAGATACTTCTCTATTTTCAAAATGCTACCACGAAAACTTCAAAGGTCAAACCATCATACACAAACACATCCATCCCAAACGAGGCAACAATCCACTCGCATGGTCATTCGATCGGATGACCATTCGAACGGATTGTCACCCGCTCGACCGGCCACACGATCGGATTGTTGTTCGACCCACTGACACCTTGTTCGTTTTACGCGCCGCTTATCGTTTATGCTATCGTTAACTGTTCAGGCTAATTTCGCTCTAAGCGCTCCCTTCAATCCATCATCGCTGTGAGTATACTCGATCCCTTTTTGCTTTACGCACTTTTGGGAGTTACATACGTTACTTATGCTAAATCACATCGAACACACTACGCAATACTTTAACGCTAACCGTTACTGCATGTTATACGTGACTTAATGAATGCTTGTTTGTTATGTTTACACATGGAATGTTGTCTACCTGCCTTAGCAACGGTAGTACTATTTGTTTGGACTCAGCACCTGTTCACTCAGGGGTTGTTAAGGACAATTTGTTACATGGCTCACAGTGGTGAGTGTGTATTACGAACTGCCTTGGGCAGTCAATTCGCAGTCATTGGTATCGATAGACTCATGTCGATAACTAACATGCCTCATTTTACACTGTGTATGTGCTGGTTATGCGTAACGATTTCGAACACTATTATATATATTAAACTTGTATGCTCACCTTTACACTATGTGTATTGACTTTTACTTTAACGTATGTAACAGGTGCTTAGGATGTTTAAATGCTTGGCTTGCTGTGAAATCGAGGCTAGGAAAGGTCTAGAAACAAATAAACAATTGTCTGTATTATGAAATCTGAGTTGTCTGAACAGAACAATGTGACTAGATCTTGTCTGTAATAATTATGATATCTTTTATGACATGGTATGGGACATGTTGCCTTAAATAATTGGTAATTATAGTTGTTATGGAAACTTCTAGACAATCTGTTTCGCTCAGTGTCACGCCCAGATGTTTCCGCCATCGGTTGGGGTGTGACAGATTGGTATCAGAGCCGTAACTATAGGGAATTAGGCAAGACTCGACCTAGTCCGGGTCGATGTCTTAGAAACGACCTAGTCTATAGTTAGGAACCAACAGACCGACTTGTGCATATCCTGTAGGGATTATGTACGAGCTTACCTGCTACTTGACGGGTGGTATTGGATAAGTAGAGGATGATTGAACCGTAGTTGGGGGAAAGAAGTATGACAATGGTGGAATTGTGGTAGAAGGACTAAAGGTAAGATTGGGTTCAACTTGAGTAGTAATCGGTTGTGTGGTGTTGGTTGGTGTAACGTCATGAGGTGGAGTAAGATTGGTAGTGGTATTAGGTATGGTGGTGTTTGGTGATGGTTGTGTGGAGGTAGGTATGAATGATGAGGTCGTTTGACCCGTTGTGGGTGGTACTTGAGATTCTTGCATGATGTTTCTTGGTGTAATGGGTGAAGTAGGTGAACCAATAATTCTGTTTTCTCGTACCAAAACTCGGTTTTGCCTTAGCGTTCTTTCAATTTCCGGATCAAAAGATAGTGGTGACGACTTGTGAGAGCCTCTAGTACGCATACACCTGTAGTACCTGCACACTAAACACAACCAGCGTAAACCCGAAAATAACAAAACAAAACTATTAAACTAACACACGTTGCGCACTACTCCCCGGCAACGGCGCCAAAATTTGACGTGCTGTCGTAGTACACGCAAATTTAATCCAAATTACAACTAGTAGATAGTAGTAAATGGGTATCGAACACAGGGAGTTTGTGGAAAATGTGTTGATTCTATAGTCTTGCAAATTAACTACAATTAACCTAATGTGCAAAAATTAAAGATCAAGAGTTTGGATTGTTTGATTTAAAAACTAAATTATCAACTAATTGCTAATCAAGATTGGATTTTTAATTCAGGTTATGAGAACAATGACCATCTTAGGTTTCAGTTTCTTTTAACACTTGTGCAAAATTCCAACTAGAAAGAGTTACATAGACATAACTCGTGCATAAATAATTGTTGTGATAAAAGGGAACAAAGTACTCGGATTATATCAATGCGAGGTTGTTTCCCGATGACCAATCAATCAATATCCAACCTTAACCCTTCCCATGATATCTCGATTGTCAACGACACCAAGAACGTGCGATTTAGACTATAATTGCAATACCAATTAACAAGCTACAATCAAATATTCATACACCATGATAATCAAAGCAAACACACAAAATTATCATTCTAGAAATTAAGGAAAATCACACAAGAGTTGTAGAGAAACCTTCACCTAAGATGATCACCACAAATTTAGCCGGACATTGTTCGGTTGATCATCATAACATCAAAGTTCAAGTTTATATGAATCAAAAACCAAAACGGAATGTTTAGAATTGTTCCCAAATGATATCCAAAGCTAAAATTCGCCCACAAAGTGCAGAGAAACGTTCCCAATCATGAATGATATGAAAAGACCCAAGAAAACCGTTTTTAATGAGCAGTTACGTCTTTTCCTCGTCACCTCTACCGTAACTTACGGTGGCTACCGTAAGTTACGGTAGCCTTCAAATCAATACGGTGGAACTAGACTGTGTTACGGTGGAAATCTGCATTTTTCAGGGCTACCGTAATTTACGGTACCCACCGTAAATTACGGTAGACCCCTGAGCTTTTTGTTTGGTTTCTTCTTTCCTTCCATGCTTGACCCGTTCCACTCCAGTCCATCCAAAGCAGCGATTTATCCATTTTAAGCTCCAAGACGTACCTGAAACATAAGCAACTGTAGTCATCTAATTCAAGATAATTACGTGATCAAGTGAGGGATAAACTCGTCTTTTAACACCATTAAGGGTTGTCCTATGGACCACCCGTCACTACTTCTCGCTATTCTCGCCCACGCTACACTAACATTGCACTCTAGTTTACAAAAATGAACGAATAATTGGGTCGAGATTAGGTGTGAAAACCGCAAACTCTCGACTAAATTGCTTGTTCGACCCGCATTTTTATCTACAAACAGGAGAATTTTCGTTGAATTAGGAGTGAAATCCACACTTTGACGTATAATCCTTCCTTTATTTTATCAAAAACAGGAACGAGGTCGTTAAGTCAGGGGTGAAACCTGAACCTCGACGACTTTTTCCGATCTATATTTTATTTTACAAGCTCTCACCAAAGTCTCGACGGACTCCAACGACTCGAAGTCACGATATGACTGAAAGGATGCATGCCGATCGCCCAAATTCGAGGCGAGAGCACAGCCCCGAAGGCCAAAGTGTGTACCAAGAGTCTTTGAGAATACTCGGATCACTTTGGTTAGTCAATGTCTAACCAGCCGCAGACAATCTATTCTCGATTTTTATGTGTTTCGATTCTGAGCCCGCAACTGCTGACTCTGATACTCGACGGTTTTATGTGTTTATATGTGTAATTACCTGTTTATATGTTTTTGATTTTTGGTGATTTACTCGATTTTCGACATTCGTTTTTCGATCGACACACACAACTCGCACTGCACTACTATCTCAATACGCTGACAAATCGCTAATACATGAGGAACCACCGTGTGCTATATTGATTGCTAAGATATTCGCTTATACTATACTACTCGCTATGTTCTACGCGATCGCTATTCTCGAACGCTCGCGGACCTTGAACAATAGGTTTCTGTATTCTGACTGCTTTATTTGCTTCTGTGCCTTACGTGCTTATGTGCTTCTGTGCTTCTGTGCTTATGTGAATTTGTGGTTATGTGCATACGTGTTTACATGAACGTATTCCTGAGCTTTAGTAGTATTAAGACGTGTGTGGTGAGATTCGAATATGTTGTGACTAAGCCCCACAGCGATGTCTGTTGCAGACAATGTCGTCACCTAGACCCTCATCTGGACCCCGTCACCCACGAATTACTCGTCAAGAACAGAGAGACAAACGCCTAGCTGCTATCGTCGCAAAGCAAGTAGCAAAGGTTGTTACTCAGATCGTGAGTGAAATATACGAGAATGTGAGCAAATCGTCTGAAGAGTCCAGAACCGAAGCTCCTAAAGCTACTCCCAAAGCTGCCTTTAGTTTCAAGCAGTTTAAAGCTTGTGGTCCAAAGGAATTTACTGGCGAAGATGGCCCAACGGCTATGTTTCAATGGTTTGATTCCATCGAAGTCACTCTACGCCAGAGTGGATGTCCTGAAAATCTCCGTACTCTAAACGCTCCCGCCGTCTTCCAGTCCCGCGCACTAGATTGGTGGACGGCCGAGAGAAATAAACGCGGAAATGACGCAGCCTACGAGCTGACATGGGAAGAGCTGAAGGCCATTATGATGGATGAATTCTGCCCTCCCCATGAACGCCAAAAGCTGGAGGACGAATTCTGGCATATCAAGCAGAAGGATGGAGAGAACGCAACTCTGACTGCTCGCTTTAAGCAGCTCAGTATCATCTGTCCCGATCAAGTGAAGACGCCCGACATGACAAACAAGAAGTACATTCGAGCCTTACCAGACTGTGTTGCTGATTTTGTGCATGCCGCAAAGCCAGCAACAATCGAAGAAACTTATTTGCTTGCCGCGGAAATCAACGACAAGCGAGTCAAAGCTGGCTTCTGGGATAAAGCTACCAAAAACCTGCACCAGGCTACCGCCGCACCAGCTACCAAAACCGCCGCCGCTCAGTCATCAAAAGTCTCTCGTCGCAAGAAGAAGAACAACAACAGCAGCTCCAGCAACAAGAACTGTGCTGTCACTACCACTGCTGCTCCACTTCAAGTCGTATCGGCTCAGCAGCAATCTCAGCACCAGTTATATATGCACCACCTGCAAAGCGTGCATACACTGGACCCCACCCTGCTTGCCCGACATGTACTTATCACCATCCGGTGGGTATCACCTGCAGATTTTGCGTGCATTGCAACATGTACGGCCACTTCACCGCTAATTGTCGTACTGGTCCCCGACAAGCACCAACTCAAGCCACTGCTCATCAAGCTCTACTTCCGGCTCCTCAAGGCCAACACGCGGCTCAGGCACCCGCGGTCAACGCCAGAGTCTGCTTCGCGTGTGGTGATCCCAACCACTTCGCGAACATGTGCCCAAACAGGGTTGTGAAACAAGTGCCTTAGCAACAGCAGCAGCAGCCTCAACAGCAAGAGCAACAAGTCGCCCGCGCCAGAACTTTCCACATCAATGCGCACCAAGCCTAGGCCGACAACAACGTGGTCAATGGTACGTTCCTTGTGAATGGTATTTATGCTTCGTGTTTGTTTGATATTGGGGCCGATAACTATTTTGTGTCGTTCGAATTCGAGAAGCTCCTTAACCGTAAGCGCTCCCATCTCCCCTCGACGTTTGATGTCGAAGTCGCCACTGGAAGAACTGTCACTGTCAATTCTGTTCTTCGTGATTGTACTCTTGAGCTTAACAATCACATCTTCCCAATCGACCTTATTCCAATGCAACTTGGAAGTTTTGACGTCATAGTAGGCATGGACTTTCTTCGTGAAAACCATGCTGAAGTTGTGTGCTTCGATAAAATGATTCGATTCTCGCTCTCAAATGGTGTTATATTGTGTGTTATGGCGAAACTGCTTCGAACGGTCTCAAGCTCAAGTCATGTGTCCAAGCTAGCAAGTGTCTCCGCAAGGAATACAGAGCTTTCTTGGCTAACATTGTAGTAGCGGCGAAGGAAAAGAAAGGAAAAACAGAGGTGAAAGACGTTCCTGTGGTTCGTGAATTTCCTAATGTGTTCCCGGATGATCTTCCCGGCCTACCGCCAAGTCGTGATATCGACTTTCGTATCGAGCTCATTCCTGGAGCAAACCCCATAGCTAGAGCTCCTTATCGACTCGCTCCGTCCGAAATGCGTGAACTCTCGAGTCAGCTCCAGGAACTGCTTGATAAAGGCTTCATTCACCCGAGCACCTCTCCATGGGGCGCACCAGTCCTTTTCGTCAAAAAGAAGGATGGGTCGTTCCGGATGTGCATCGACTATCGGGAGTTGAATAAGTTGACAATCAAGAATCACTATCCCCTGCCTCGCATTGATGATTTGTTTGACCAACTACAAGGTGCTACATGTTTCTCGAAGATCGATCTACGCTCAGGCTATCACCAGCTACGCATTCAAGATGAGGATATACCCAAAACCGCTTTCCGCACCCGATACGGTCACTATGAGTTCGTTGTTATGCCTTTTGGTTTAACCAACGCACCCGCGGTTTTTATGGATCTGATGAATCGCGTGTGTAAACCTTATCTCGACTGCTTCGTCATCGTGTTCATCGATGATGTCTTGATCTATTCCAAGTCGAAAGCCGAACACGCGCAACATCTACGTTTGGTTCTCGAACTACTCCAAGGGAACCGACTCTATGCCAAGTTCTCCAAGTGTGAATTCTGGTTAGAGGAGTTGCAATTCCTCGGTCACATTGTCAATAGTCAAGGTCTTCACGTCGATCTCGCGAAGATTGAAGCAGTTAAGAGTTGGATTACACCTAAGAACCCTTCTGAAGTCCGTTCTTTCCTCGGATTAGCGGGCTATTATCGTCGATTTATTGAAGGATTCTCAAAGGTCGTTGTGCCGCTTACCGCTCTCACGCATAAAGACAAGCCTTTTGTTTGGGGAACTGAACAAGAGTCTGCTTTCCAAACCCTCAAGCACATGCTTTGCAATGCTCCCGTTCTCACTTTACCCGACGGAAACGACGACTTTATTATCTATTGTGATGCCTTGAACCTTGGTCTTGGTTGTGTCCTTATGCAACGGGACAAGGTCATTGCTTACGCATCTCGTCGGCTCAAAATCCACGAGAAGAACTATACAACCCATGATCTCGAGCTAGGCGCAGTTGTTTTTGCGATAAAGATTTAGCGACACTACCTATATGGTACCAAGTGTACGATCACCGATCATAGGAGCCTACAACATATCTTTGATCAAAAGGAACTTAATATGCGTCAACGCCGATGGGTAGAACTTCTCAACGATTACGACTGTGAGATCCGTTATCACCCAGGCAAAGCAAATGTCGTTGCCGACGCTCTCAAAAGACGGAGTTATTTGCTCAGCATTCGTATTACCCAAGCCCAATATGATCTCGAAACCCTCATCCGTGAAGCTCAACATGCCTGTTTTAATGAACGCACTCTGAAGAAGGAAAGAATCTACCACGATGGAGCCCAGCTTGTGAATAAGTCAAATGGGATATTCCACTTTCTCGACCGAATTTGGATCCCTAAGCGGACCAATTTGCGACAGATTTTGATGGACGAAGCCCACAAGTCTCGGTATTCTATACATCCTGTTGCCGACAAGATGTACCAGGACCTTCGCTACAAGTACTGGTGGCCGGGCATGAAGAGAGATATCGCCCTTTATGTTGGAAAGTGCCTGACTTGCTCAAAAGTCAAGGCCGCGCACCAAAGACCCTCTAGCTTACTTGAACAACCCCCGATCCCTATGTGGAAGGGAGAAAGTATAGCTATGGACTTCATAACGAAACTTCCGTGCACGCCATCAAGTCACGACAGTATCTGGGTTGTCGTTGACCGTTTGACCAAATCTGCTCATTCCTGCCAATACGAGAAGACTTCAAGGTAGAAAGATTAGCCCGAATCTACACCGATGAGATCATTTGGCGACATGGGACGCCTCGCGACATCATCTCTGACCGTGATGCTCGGTTTACCTCGCGTCTATGGGAAACGTTTCAAACGGATCTCGGTACTACGCTTAATCTAAGTACCGCTTTCCATCCCCAAACCGATGGTCAGACTGAGAGAACGATTCGTACCCTTGAAGACATGCTCCATTCGTGTGTCATAGATTTCGGTGGTAATTGGGACGCATACTTACCTCTAGTCGAGTTCTCGTACAATAACAGTTATCATTCCAGCATTCAAATGGCACCATTTGAGGCATTGTATGGAAGAAGATGTCGATCGCCTATTGTATGGCACGAGATCGGGCACTCGCAATTAACCGGTCCTGAGCTATTGCAAGAAACGACTGACAAAATCCTCCAAATACGAGACAATCTACTGAAAGCTCGGAGTCGGCAGAAAAGTTACGCCAATAGACGACGCAAGCCCCTTGAATTTGATGTTGGTGACTACGTACTCCTAAAGGTTTCTCCTTGGAAGGGTGTGGTCCGATTCGGCAAGAAAGGAAAGCTCGCGCCTCGATACGTTGGACCCTTTAAGATTCTGGAAAGGATCGGCAAAGTGGCCTACAGACTCGAACTACCGGAGGAACTTAGCAACGTCCACCCGACTTTCCACGTTTCGAATCTCAGAAAGTGTCTAGCTGAGCATGATTTACACGTTCCACTCAAAGATCTGCAAGTGAACGAAACATTACACTTCGTGGAAAAGCCTGTCGAGATCATGGATCGACAAACCAAGCAGCTCAGACGCTCACGCATTCCCATCGTGAAGGTTCGCTGAGAAGGCAAACGAGGCGCAGAGTTCACTTGGGAACTAGAAAGTGACATGAAGGCGAAGTACCCGCAGTTGTTTGTTACGGCTTCGGCCTAATTTCGGGACGAAATTCCCTTAAGAAGGGGAGGCTGTAACACCCCGTGTTTCGAAAGTTAAAGTCAAAGTCAAGTTTGACTATTTTGACTTCTTTAACTTGTAGAAGATCTATTTATTTTATTGCATTAGCTGTATTATGTGGAGTACTTATTAGTAATCGAGATTTAATAGCTATTTATCGCATGATTAACGCTTATCGCATCGCACTCGCAACTCGAATTTACGCACTTGGGTTATGGTTTGATATGTGTGTGTGCCCATTATGTGTTACTTGTGTATGTTTATTTATGTTATATGTGGTGATCAATCGAAACGCAAATCGCAACGCAATCGCAATCGAATCGCAAACGCTAAACGTAAGTTAATTAAGATGATTGTATGTTAGATATAGTAGCTGGGATTAAAAGTAATTTGAAGAGGAAACTCTATCGCATCGCTCGAATCGCATCGCAACGCTCGACACTCGAACCGAAATCGCAAAACTCATCGCGCCAAGCAAATGGCCAGCCGACCGAGTTGCCACCCTATCGGACTGCCATCCAATCGAGGTGCCACTCGACCGAACGGTCATCCGACTGAGTTACCACTCGATCGACCAGCCACTTATTCCCCTTTCCACTTTGGGAAACCCTATAAATACCTCACTTGTTACCATTTTTGGTAATGACATTTTCTCTCTGCTCGAACCAGCCACCCTCAAGCACTTTTCTCTCGATTTCTCTCAAATCTTGTAAGTTTCCAACCTAAATCTTGTACTATCTTGACCTACACGCACTCCTACATCTTTCTATCTTTTGAATCTCAACTTTTAACCGTGAAATCACTAGATTTGAGGGCTTCTAGGATGATGTCATCATGGTGTTCTTAGGAACTTCATGTTTTGGCTTCAATCCACCAAGAACAACTTGAATCTGAACGATTTCCACAAGAATAAACAAGGATCTTGCTTAGAATTGAACATATTCACGGTGAAAGGGATTAAAAGATGGTTTTTCTAACATTCTTTCAACACTTTTACACTCAATGCACTCAAAAACCGATAGAATCGGAGCTTGTTCTAATCTTCTACTCCTTGTTGATGTGTTGGTTCAAGATCTGGATTCTATCCAAGAGATTACTGATTCCGGGTTAGACATGAAACACCGTCTTGAACAGTTAAACTGGTCGTACTAGGGTGATTCCTGTCCGATCGGGTTACTAAGTCTTGACGAGGTTTCTATTGTTTAGCACGCTATCAAACAGTCTCGAAAACACGCAAACTACCAAAACAACCAAAGAGGAAGACGACCAGGTCATATGGGACGGATTGCCGTCCGATCGGAGTGCCACCCGACCGGACTGCCACCCGGTCGGATTGCACCTTGGGTCCCACACTTAACTTTTTTTTTTCAACATTTGAAGTTTTGAACATTGAACGAATTGCCGTCCGATCGGATTGCCATCCGATCGGGTTGCCACTCTACCATGTAATGTTTGACTTCAAACACTTAAACAATTTTCAACATGTTCAGTAGGTACGGCTTGCCACCCGATCGGATAGCCATCCGATCGAGTGACCGTCCTGCTGTGAACTTGTTCTCAACCTGAGAGGCCTCGCCAATCGGATCGCCGTCCGATCGACCGACCGTTCGATCGACTGACTTGAAAGGTAGAGATACTTCTCTATTTTCAAAATGCTACAACGAAAACTTCAAAGGTCAAACCATCATACACAAACACATCCATCCTAAACGAGGCAACAATCCACTCGCATGGTCATCCGATCGGATGACCATTCGAACGGATTGTCACCCGCTCGACCGGCCACCCGATCGGATATCCACACGATCGGATTGCTGTTCGACCCAATGACACCTTGTTTGTTTTACGCGCCGCTTATCGTTTATGTTATCGTTAACTGTTCAGGCTAATTTCGCTCTAAGCGCTCCCTTCAATCCATCATCGTTGTGAGTATAATCGATCCCTTTTTGCTTTACGCACTTTTGGGTGTTACATACGTTACTTATGCTAAATCACATCGAACACACTACGCAATACTTTAACGCTAACCGTTACTGCATGTTATACGTGACTTAATGAATGCTTGTTTGTTATGTTTACACATGGAATGCTGTCTACCTGCCTTAGCAATGGTAGTACTATTTGTTTGGACTCAGCACCTGTTCACTCAGGGGTTGTTAAGGACAATTTGTTACATGGCTCACAGTGGTGAGTGTGTATTACGAACTGCCTTGGGTAGTCAACCCGCAGTCATCGGTATCGATAGGTTCATGTCGATAACTAACATGCCTCATTTTACACTGTGTACGTGCTGGTTATGCGTAACGATTTCGAACTCTGTTATATCTATTAAACTTGTATGCTCACCTTTACACTATGTGTATTGACTTTTACTTTAACGTATGTAATGGGTGCTTAGGATGTTTATATGCTTGGCTTGCTGTGAAATCGAGGCTAGGAAAGGTCTAAAAACAAATAAACAATTGTCTGTATTATGAAATCTGAGTTGTCGGAACAGAACAATTTGACTAGATCTTGTCTGTAATAATTATGATATCTTTTATGACATGGTATGGGACATGTTGCCTTAAATAATTGGTAATTAGAGTTGTTATGGAAACTTCTGGACAATCTGTTTCTCTCAGTGCCATGCCCCGATGTTTCTGCCATCGGTTGGGGTGTGACAGACATCAAGGCTGTTGCCCTCATCAACTACCGCCAGAGAGAAGGACATGATTTCGAACATGTCTCGCAATGGGAAATGATTAGGGTTTGGCTTTAGATGTTTGTTTTTTCTTTTTATATTTTGTTTTTTTAATGTAATGTTTAGTATGTATTTTCTTTTTTTAATATAATGTTTTATATTTTCTTTAACTGTTTACGGAGTTGGCCTGTTGACCGTTTCACAGGTTTGGGCTTACGGGTTTGTGCTTACGGGGTTTGGTTTTACGGAGATTGGACTGACGAAGTTTGGGCTTACGGGGTGTGGGCTGACGGGGTTTGGGTCTACGGGCTTTGGGCCTAAGGGATTTGGGCTTAAGGGGTTTGGGTTTACGGCGTTTGGACTTACGGGTATTGGACTGACGGAGTTTGGGCTTAAGGGGTTTGGGTTTACGGGGTGTGGGCTGACGGGGTTTGGGTCTACGGGGTTTGGGCAAAAGGGGTTTGGGCTTACGGGGTTTAGGTGTAAGGGGTTTGGTTAAAATAATTAATTAAAATTAATAACGTGTATAAATAAACTTAAAACTGGATGTAACTCGTTCTCATGGTCACGTTGTAGTGGCTTGTGATATGTTGGTTAAGTCGTTGGTGTCTGTGTGAACCGGGTTTGGCGCGGGTTCGATACCCGACGTTCCCCATCTTTTTATTTTTCATATTTTTAAGTTTTTGAATATGAGCCTTTAAAGAAAATGAGTGTATAAATTAAATTAAAACTGGATTTAACTCGTTCTCAGGGTCACTGTGTAACAACTCTCGGTAAAATCAATACCCTCATAATATTTCCGACTCCCTAATGTTTCCATATGTCTTTAATTACACCCCGTATGTGAAAACCGAGCCCAAATTATGTTATAGTTTATAAAAATAAAATAAAAATCTGAATTTAGAGCTGAGGCGGGCCGCGTAGGATCCCACCTCAATCTCACGCGGGCCGAATTAGGACCAGGTGTTGACTTCGCTGACTTTTCTAGTCAAAGCGGGCCGCTTTAGGTTTTAGTTAAGTTGAAGCGGGCCGCGAGTGACTTGGTTACGCGAATGCACCAGAGGTCGACACGTGTCGTAATCGTGTCAAGTCTAGTAAACGACTCAGCTAAGCTACCGCGTTGACTTATGTTGACGCGGCCCGCTTTAGGTTTAGCGTTTTCGAACGCGGGCCGCGTGAGGATCAGATTTCACAACTATAAATAGCCAGCATCAGATTTCATTTTCCGTCGCTCACATTTCATTCTCAATCTCGAAATCTCTGATATTGGTAGTAATATTTTGGGTACTATACCCCTAATTAGCGAGGTTCTGCTCCATTGTAAGTATTATAACCCCGGTTTCATAATAGTTACGCTGCCCGATTGATTTAGGGTTCCGTAACAACTGTCGTGGTTCTGCCCGACGTAGTTGTTGGAATGCCGTCTCGGGGAGGGTATTATTAATAATTTCAAAGGGTTATGGTACTAATCAATGTACATTTGTATAAATTTTAGATTATAGCCAGGAAACCCTTACGAAAAGCCTAAGACAGCAATGTGAGTAATCTCCTTTTTGTTAACAGTTTTTACAAAACCTTAAATGTTTTACAATGTGATTAAGCAGTATGTGAGTCTTTGTAATTCTTCCATTACTGCCGGTATTTGGGGTTTTGTATACAAAATTATTACTTGCGAGTAATAAGTCGGGACGACAGTACGTTACCATTGGACAACGAGTTAGCCAATGCGTAATATGACCCACAAGTCAAGGATTGACAGTACTGATTGAGTAATTGTGTAGAAATAAACAATGTGATCGCCCTCAATACTGTTTTAATTGATAAAATGTTTCTTGATTAAACTGGGATTCACTCACCAGTATTTCCCGCTGACAAAATATTTTTAAAACATGTTTCAGGTAACACAATGTGAAAGCCTACTGGGATAAAGCCAGCTCGAGAGCACTGACGGCTTGGAAAATAAGTGGCTATAAAAGTTATCTAAGAAACAATGTTTTAAATTAAATAAAATAGGGTTTGTCCCTATAAATGTATTGTAATAAGAAACTTGGGTTTTGCCCATGTATTTATTAATATCAAGCATGGTGGTTTTACTCTGATAATCATTTCCTAACTACGGTCCTGATGTAAATTCCGCTGCGAGACTAATTAAAACTGATACCACCACACTCTGAGCTCACGTCCGCCCGTTCCCGGGGAACAGGGATCGGGGGTTGTGACACACTGTGTAGTGGCTTGTGATATGTTAGTTAAGTCGTTGGTGTTTGTGTGAACCGGGTTTGGCGTGGGTTCGATACCCGGCTTTCCCATTTTTTTATTTTTCATATTTATAAGTTTTTAAATATTGACTTTTAAACAATAATAACTTTAAATTACCAAAGTTATTACATCCTAAAAAACGATACAAGATAAACTTAAAAAACATCCTAAAAACGCTAGCTAAATATAATTTTTGAAAGTTTCAAACACGGAAATGTGTTCAAAGTCCTCGTCATAAATTATTGCGTAGTCTAGCAGGGCTTCTTCAATGACCTCTTCTTCAGCCAGGTTGTTGTGCCGATTTTTTTTAACGTTCTTGTACCTTCCTAATAAACGGCTACATTTGAAAGCGTAGGAAAGCACACCGAGTGTTGAGGTCATTGGCGCTACGGGTCGTTTGTTGCACGTGAATGCAGAAATAGTTCATAACCTAACCCCAGAACGCGGGATCGGAAATTGAGTAAGTGCTTCATCACGAGCGGCGGCGTAGGAGACGGCAATAGCAATGTCTTCTTCGTCGGTCCAAGAATCCCTGATTTTGTTAGCAAATTTCAAGTTTGAGGTTAAATTGTGATTGGATGTGGTTAAATGGCAAGAATGCCTATGCCTGTTTATAGTGGGTTCATTGATCACTATTTATTAAATTAATAAATTAAAAACAGGTATTTTATTCCATAAACTAGATAGCATTTGGACGGGGTAAACACCGCCAAAAATACAGTTTTTCTGCAATGAATTGTCTGTACGACAAAAAAGTTTTACAAATGTCTCCAGTTATATTTATTGGTTTATCCGTAACCAGATGCTCCATAAGCATACACAGGTAGACAACTTCATTCCCTGCGATTGATGTGTTATATACCACGTAGTTGTCATTGAGCTCGGCAAAGATACATTTTTCTGGTTTTCCCGTTTTTTTTTTCAATATTGCAAATGCACTAGTAATGCTCCTAAATAAACTTTAACCTTCGTCAAACATGGGTGAATAACGTTTATGTATTTATTGCCGACATAAACATTTTCGCACGGGTAATACACCAACTCCTGTGACGATAACTCTAGTCGAGCTAGGAGCCATTCGTTATTTTCTAACGGTAACGGAAAGAAGACGTAATCCACTTCGAAGAAAGAAGGAAATGGGTGTAATTTGCCATTGGCATATTTAACAACGTTTTTAGGAGTAGAATCTAACAACGTTTCATAAAATTGTGGTGGAAGAATTGTCCACCGCAAGTTTAACAACGGATCCCTTTCAATCTTTCTATTCCTCCAAGCCATTAGCCTTCCCACCCATCCTTCAATATGCAGTATAAGTTGTAATTTAAAATTAATTAATAATGGGAAAAAAATTCTAGATTTAATAAAATATTAGGAAGAATAATTAACTGTTGACGTTAGGTAGCCGCCACAGCGAAAACCTAATAGAGTCCCCAAAATTTTTTTGTCCAACTCTATTGATCTTGTGAAAACTGCTGAATAACAGAACGGCGCATCCCCATTTCTGTAGAATGTTTCCACGTCTTTTGACCAGTTCTCACTTTCGTCGTCTGGAATTGCCCATGTACCAGCCCGGTTGAGGTGAAAACTTTGTCGATTGTGTACAAAGTGGCTTTGTTCTGAATCATTTCGTTGTGGAACTTCAGAAGAACTTTCACCCTTGGAACTTCTCCATTTTTTGAGAATCCAAGATGATGATTTGTTTGCTGGTTGCGAGCAGTATACATCATTTTTATTTTTTTCACACATTTTGCGAGCTCCAGAAATGTACTCAAATACTATACTTAAAGGGAAGAATTTATTTATTTAAAAAAAATATCGAGACGTTTTAGGTCAAGACGTTTCAACCAAGATGTTTGAATTGTAGTACACGTGGCATGCAAGCACGAGACGTTTCAGGACATTTCTTTAAGACGTCTCAGGATTTAAGACGTTTCAGGACGTTTGAGACGTTTTAACTGTGGTCACGTGGCATTTAAAGACGTTAAACTACATTTAAGACGTTTCCGTTTCATTTTAGACGTCTTTAGACGTTTCTGACATGCACGAGACGTCAACGCTGACATTTAAGACGTTTCCAACATATCGAGACGTTTCTTTATTAAGACGTTTGTTATGGTACTTGAGACATTTCACAAGAATCTTGAGACGTCTAAACTGCTACTTGAGACGTTTCCTCATTCCTACCGTTTGATGAACGACACGTGTTCCAGTTCATTTCCCCGTGTAGCCATCGCGTGACACGTGTCGCGGAAGAGGATTTGACCTTGGGAGTGTGGGTTCATGTGTTTCATTTGTTCCGGCAAACGTCCTCGGGACCACATTCTCCTTTAGGACCACCTTGAAGATCCAAAGAAAGACCCGACGACCGTTGAAGATCCGACAAAAGACCCAACCCGCGTTGAAAACGGACCACCGTTTCATTTCTGCTGTCGAAGTACCACGTTGCCCGTTGACTCAGAATGGATCCAAATTACTACGGTTACCCACCCTTTGGTCGTCCAGAGCACTTGCAACCTGATCACGTCATGCAAGACGTTGGAGAAAATCCTCTCCCATGTGTAGCGGTGATACTTTATCTTTTTTGTTTCCTTTATTATACTGTTTTAGTATTTTAGTATATTTACTATTTTTCTTTCACTTGTTACTTTACAAGGCCAAAAAGATCAAAGTTCGGCAAACGTGGAATAAAGTAAAGACTTTGAACGACAGAATGACGGCACCTGTTGAATCCCAGATTAGGCAGACATGTTTTGGGCCTTTTTTAGATATTAAGTGTGTTATGTGTGATAGCCTACTCTTACTTGGTGTTGCACAATTACAAGTGCATACACCTACACCCAGATTAGGGATTACATATCGCCTAGGCCAACAAATTTTAATGTTTACCCCGAAACAATTTTGCCTTATAACGGGGTTAAGGTTTGGGCCCACTAACTGGACACCGATTGAGCACCTGACTCATTTAAAAATCGACATTTCCCGGGCCGTGAACGTATTGCTTTCAAACGAATAAGAGATATGTTTGAAGGTCCGATGCAATATAGCAACGAAGATTGCACAATGATATGTCTACTGATGCTTTTGGGCCAAGGGTTTTTAGGGTTGCAGGATTCAAATGCAATCGATAATAAACTGTTACACCTGGTGGATAATCTGAATGACTTTAACCAATATCCATGGGGTAATTATTTTTGGGAGAGCACCTATACGAACGTGTATGATATGCACGTTCGTCAAAAGGAATACGCGAAGGGTTTTTCGTTAGACGGATTTGTTTGGCCCTTTAAGGTAACTGGGAAATCGTATATTTTAATGTAATGTTCGTTTTAATTTGTAGACTAATACCTGTTAAATATGTTAATGCATTTACAGATGTGGATTCTAGAGGTTTTTCCGGAATTCAAACAAAGGAGGGGGTATTTCGATGGTCAGACCTTTCCGAGATTTTTAGGATGGCAAGAAGGACAAAAGCTGATGAAGGGTAGTGTTGATGGCATCTTAGCGAATGCAATAAAGGTAAATTGCTATATTGTGTCTGAAATTGCTTGACAAATTTTATAAAAGTTTATAGTTTTTGAAACATTTTTATATGAATTTTCAAATTTTAATAGTCAACTTTAATAGTTTTAATAATTTAATAATTTTATAAATTATAAAATTATAAAAAAAAAATTCTACGTTTTAACAGTTTCAACCGTTAATAGTTTTTGAAACATTTTTATATGCATTTTGTGTAACAAATTTTTTAATTTTTTTTTCAACTTTTAATAGTTTTTAACATTTTTTTGTAAAATGTTTGGTTTCAATCTGATAGAGACGTGAATATAAACCGCTAAACTTCATACTATCAACTGAGTTTGAGGCCGAGACACAGTGGTTCATTTCAAGCTCGGATTATTTGGACCGTGAACGTCAAATTTATCAACCTGCTACGCCGACTTAATTACCCCCTCAAATGCAACATCCAATCCAGCCGACTGAAAACAGCGGCCAGCCAATGAAGGACTTCATTGCCGACTTGTTCGGCAATAATGAAGTACTGGTTCAGGTGCCTCAAATGCACGGATTTGCACCTGAAGTACCGGTTCAGATGCATGATATTCCGTTAGACACGGCTGACTTGCAACGGTATGCTGCTCCCGGTCAGTTTTCATTAGGATTTTATTCTGAAGAGCAGCTTCTCTCTAAGTTTCAGTCACTGATGTTCACAAACAACCGGGCATTGACTGACATGATCAAGTCGGAGTTGTTGCAAAGTTTTCGTATGGCTCAGGTTAATACTCCAAGCCACATACGAACACCGATGGAACAATCGCAAAAAGAAGATTATAATGTATTCATCCAAAAATCCCGTTTATTTGGTTATAAAAATCTAAAAAATAAATTTATTTAAAAATGTTTCTAACATTTTTTAAAAATTTGTAGGCGGCAGCTGATTCCTATTTTAACTTCGATAACGATGTGTATCATGTGTCAGCAAATCCCGAAAATCTTACGGAAGAAGTCGTAAGTTTGGGTTGCGTATATGTTTATTTTAGTTATCCATGTACGTTCTGTTAATTAACCTCTTAAATTAATATTATTGTAGAATGAGGATCCGGAGATGATCAAACTGAGGCGGTCCGAAAGGCTTGTGAAGCCCGCCAAGCATCTGCTATCACCGTTTGTAGTTTACAGAAACATGAAGAGGAAGCAAAAAAAGATAGCAACTGATGAAGATACTTTAATCAAAACGATACAAAATTGGGCACCAACTAGCGGCGTTAGACAACTAACCCTCACGGCAGGCGGCTGTGTTGGTCCTGATTTCTGGGCGGCATTGCTAGGCACTGACTGTACTGGCTGGTTAAGCGATGATGTAAGCAGTATAAATATTTTGTTAATACTAAATTTTCCTATAAACTTACCCTAAAATTGTCAAAACCTATAACAACACCTTTTTGGATGGATGCTACACATGTATCATTCAAGAAATCCATCCGACCGTTGGTCCATTTTACCCCCATATTTCCAGATGAATTGTCAAAGATTGGATCAGACGTTCGAAGGTTACTTCACTGGGGGTGTCGAACCTTTTCCTCCGATATCTACCATTGACGAGGTGTACGTACCGTTATTTATACCATCAATTCACTGGTTTTTAGGAGTTTTCAACCTGGTTAACCATACCCTCACTATTTACGACAGGTAAAAATTTATAAACGCTCGTTTTTTGTACCTGATTATTTTATTTAATAGTTTTAGTTAACGGACTCTCAAAGGGTATGACTTTAAAAATTTATAAATGCTCGTTTTTTTTTAGCTTGATGGGCATGCAACAATTGGAAAAAGGAAGAACGTAAGTGGTTTGTTTTATAAATTTTGTTTTTGACCATTGGCTTCGTAATCATGGTTATTGTAACACCCCGTGTTTTCGAGAAGTCAAAGTCAAAGTCAAGGTCAAAGTCAACGACCGATTTCGCGCAACTTGACTTATAGAAATTTCTTTATTTTGATTGTATTATATGGAGTAAGTGTCGTTAACTACAATAATCGACGAACGACTGTGAACTATAGGAAGTAACAATGCGATAAAGTTAACTAAACGATAATCAAACTATGCTAATCAAATCGACAATCGAATCGCAACCCGAACTACGCATATTAGTTATTGATTATACGTGTGTGTGTGCCTTATGTGTTACTTGTGCATGTTCATTTATGTTATATGTGGTAATCAATCGAAACGCAATCGAACTCGAAATGCAATCGAACTCAATCGACATCGAACTCGAATCACAATCGAACTATGATAATTAGTGGATAAGGGATAGTGCGAGATATGAGTGGTTGGGATTAAAAGTAATTTGAATAGGAACCTCCATCGCATTCGCATCACTCTCAATCGAAACCGAATCAGCAAAAATCGTCGCGTCAAACATTCGAACCAAGTGCCATCCGGCCGGATAGCCATCCGACCGGATAGCCACTTGTCCATGAGTCAGGTGCCATCCGACCGAGATGTCATCCGACCGGATCGTCATTCGGGCGGTGTACCATCCGACCGGACAACACTTTCCCCTTTTGGAATCCTATAAATACCCATGTCACTCTCAAACCTTTCTACTTTTGGAAACCTTGTCCGACCAGCTCGTGTTCCTCACCTTTTCTTCGATTTCTCTCAATCCCGGTAAGATCTCGTCCTAAAACTTGTACTTTCTTGATCTACATGCACTCCTACACCTTTCTATCTTTTAAATCTTAACTTTTAACCGTGAAATCACTAGATTTCGGGTGTTCTAGGATGACGTCATCATGTGTTCTTGAAGAACTTCATGTTTTGACTCCAATCCACCTAGAACAACCTAGATCTAACCGATTTCCACACAAATACACAAAGATCCGGTAGAGATCTCAACAAAAACATAGTGGAAAAGGATTGAAAGATGGTTTCTAACTTTCTTTCAACTCTTTTACACTCAATGCACTCAAAACCGATCGAATCGGACTTTGTTCTAGTCTCCTACTCACTCTTAAGTGTTGTACTAGTTCAAGGATCTGGATTCTACTTACGAGACCACCGATTTCGGGTTAAACACGAACAACCGTCTTGAGCCGGTAACCGGCCGAACAAGGGTGATTCCTGGTCGGTTTGGTCACGCGGGTCAAAATGGAGTTCTATCGGTTAACACGTTGTCAACATGTCTCGATAAAACGACAAACAATCAAAACAACCAAGTGTAGGACGAACGGAACAATCGGAACGGAATGCCATCCGACCGGACTACCGTCCAACCGGATGACCATCCGAACGGATTGTTGTCCGAACGGATAACACCTTGGGTCCCATACCTCATCAACTCTAACGGAAGTTTGAGTATCGAACGAATTGCCATCCGACCGGACTACCATCCGACCGGATTACTCTTCGAATCATGAGATACTAGGACTTTAAAGACTTAAACAATTTTCAACATGTTCATTAACAGGGTTGCCACCCGGTCGAATGAACATCCGACCGAGTGACTCTTCTGCTATGAATTGTTCCCACAAAGTAACCTCATCACTAAGGTCGTCGTCTGACCGGATTACCGTCCAACCGGATGACAATCCGAACGGATTGTTATCCGCACGATTGACCGTCTGATCGATAGTACTATAGTTTGGACTCAGCACCCGTTCCGATTACACATGGAATGCTGTCTACCTGCCTTAGCAACGATAGTACTATAGTTTGGACTCAGCACCCGTTCACACGGGGGTTGTTAAGGACAATTACTTGCATGGATTACGGTGGTAATCATGTATTGCGAACTGCATTTGGCAGTCAACCCGCAGTCATTGGTATCGATGGATCTATGTCGATAACTAACGTGCTTCATTTCACTATGTGTACGTGCTGGTTAGGCGTAAACGAATTCGAACTTTATATGCTATTATCAAACTTGTATGCTCACCTTTACACTATGTGTATTGACTTTACTTTAACGTATGTGACAGATGCTTAGGAAGTTTACATGCTTAGCATGCTGTGAACTTGAGGCTAGGAAAGGTCTAGGATGCTCTTTGTGCTGTGATGAAATCGAAGCTAGGAAAAGAGGTCCTAGAAACCAATAAATAAACTATCTATGTATAAATCTGAGTTGTCGGAACAGAACTACTTGACTAGATTTTGTCTGTAATAATTTGTTTACTGTTTGAGACATGGTATGGGACATATTATTTAAATTAAATGGTAATGATAATTGTTATGGAAACTTCTGGACAATCTGTTTCGCTCAGTGCCATACCCCGATGTTTCCGCCATCGGTTGGGGTGTGACAGATTGGTATCAGAGCCATAACTATAGGGAATTAGGCAAGACACGACCTAGTCCGGGTCGATGTCTTAGAGACCTAGTCTATAGTTAAGAACCAACAGACCGACTTGTGCATATCCGTTAGGGATTTTGTATGAGCCTGCTATTTCTCGCTGTTCTCGCTTATGCTACACTATCACTGCACTCGAAATTTTCAATTATGAATAGGCGATAAAGTCGAGATTAGGTGTGAAAACCGCAAACTCTCGACTAAAGTTGCTTAAACAACCCGCATTTTTATCTACAAACGGGGAGAATTATGCCAAATCAGGAGTGAAATCCATATTTTGATGAATAATCTCCTCTATTTTATCAAAACAGGGACGAAGTTGTTAAGCTAGGGGTGAAACCCTAACCTTGACTACTGGTTCCGCCCATTTCACAAAACTCTCACCAATGTCTCGACGGACTCCAACGACCTGAAGTCACGATACGACTAACGAGATACGTGCCCGACGCCCAAGAATCGAGGCAAGGGTGCTGCTCTGAAAGTCAAATGTGCACAACAAGTCCTTGTGAATAGTCGAATCACTTTGGGTAGTCGAAGTCTAATAGCCGCAGACAATCTATATCTCGAGTTTTACGTGTTTAGATTCCGAGCCCGCGACTGCTGACTCTGATGATTCGTCGATTTTATGTGCTTGAATGTATGTTTACCTGTTTAGGTGTTTAAATTTTGGAGATTTACTCGATTTTTTCTTTCACTTCAATCGACACACGCGACTCGCACTGCATCTCTATCTCAATACGCTGAGAAATCGCTGAACTATAGACGACTTTATGCTACGTTATACGCTTATACTACACGACTCGATATGCTAAACGCGAACGCTATATTCGAACGCTCGCGAACTGTGAATGATAGGTTTCTGTAATCTGGCTGCCTCTTGTGCTTAAATGCTTATGTGGTTTACGTGCTTCGGTGATTATGTGCTCTATATGCTTACGTGACTATGTGAATCTGTGCTCATATGAATCTGTGACTGATTGACTATGTGTTTATGCGCCTACGAAATTGTATGTGTTCCTGATCTTTAGTAAGTAGTAGACGTGTGGGATGAGATTCAAATACAATGTGTTGAGTCCTGTGACGATGTCTGTTGCAGACAATGTCATCTGGATCCCGTCACACACTTTCTCGTCAAGAAAAGAGAGACAAACGCCTTGCTGCTATCATCGCCAAGCAGGTAGCCAAAGCCGTAAGTGATGTCTACGAGAACGTCAGCAAATCATCTGAGGAGTCGAGAACCGAAGCTCCTAAAGCTGCTACAAAGACTACTTTCAATTTCAAGCAATTCAAGTCGTGTGGGCCAAAAGAATTAACTGGCGAGGGAGGTCCTACTGCACTATTCCAATGGTTCGATTCCATTGAGGTCACTCTACGACAGAGTGGTTGCCCTGATGACCTCCGTACTCTAAATGCTACCGGCGTTTTCCAGTCCCGTGCACTAGACTGGTGGACGGCTGAGAGAAACAAGCGAGGGAACGATGCAGCCTACGGTCTGTCGTGGGACGAGCTCAAAGAAGTCATGCTAGAGGAATTCTGCCCTCCTCATGAACGTCAAAAGCTAGAGGATGAATTTTGGCACATACATCAACATGAAGGTGACAATGCTGCGCTCACTGCTCGCTTCAAACAGCTCAGCATCATTTGTCCCGACCAAGTCAAGACTCCGGAGATCACAATCAAGAAGTATATCCGAGCTTTGCCCGACTGCGTCGCAGATTTCGTGCAAGCGGCTAAGACTAAGACGATCGAAGAAACTTATCTGTTGGCTGCTGAAATCAACGACGGGTAAAGGCTGGTGTCTGGGATAAAACTTCGAAGCACCTGCATCAAGCTACCACCGCCGCACCAACTGCTGAAACCACCTCATCGAGCAACAAGAGAAAGAACAGCTCTAGCAACAGGAACTGTGCGATCACTGCTGCACCGATTCAAGCTGTACCAGCCCAACAGCGTCAAGTAGCGGCGCCTGTGGCAAATGCACCGTCTGCAGAGCGTGCATACAATGGGCCACACCCGCTCTGCCATACTTGTACCTACCACCACCCGACTGCCATCGCTTGCCGTTTCTGTGCTCATTGCAATATGTACGGCCATTTCACTACCAACTGCCGCGCTCGACAAGCTCCTGCTCATCAAGCTCTACTCACCGCCCCTCAGGGTCAACAAGCTCCTCCGGCACCCGCGGTCAACGCCATAGCCTGCTTCGCATGTGGCGATCCTAACCATTTCGCCAACATGTGCCCAAACAAGGTTGTGAAACAAAAGCCTCAGCAACAGGAGCAACAACAACAGCAGCAGCAGCAACAACAGGCCGCACGCGCCAGAACTTTCAACATCAACGTGCGTCAAGCCCAAGCCAACAACAACGTAGTTAATGGTACGTTCCTTGTGAATGGTATTTATGCTTCGTGTTTATTTGATACTGGAGCCGATAATTGCTTTGTGTCGTTCGAATTCGAGAAACTCCTTAGTCGTAAACGCTCTCATCTCTCCTCGACGTTCGATGTTGAAGTCGCTACCGGAAGAACTGTCGCCGTCAATTCTGTTCTTCGTGATTGTACTCTCGAGCTCAACAATCACATCTTCCCAATCGACCTTAGTCCGATGCAACTCGGAAGTTTTGATGTCATAGTAGGCATGGACTTTCTTCGCGAAAACCATGCTGAAGTTGTGTGCTTCGACAAGATGATCCGATTCTCGCTCGCGAATGGTGATTTATTGTGTGTCTACGGTGAAACTACTTCGAAGGGTCTCCAGCTCATGTCATGTGTTCAAGATAGCAAGTATCTCCGCAAGGAATACAGAGCTTTCTTGGCTAATATTGTAGTAGCGGAGAAGGAAAAGAAAGAGAAGAAGGAAGTGAAAGACGTTCTTGTGGTTCGAGAATTTCCTAATGTTTTTCCAGAGGATCTTCCCGGACTACCGCCAAGTCGTGATATCGACTTTCGTATCGACCTCATTCCTGGAGCCAACCCTATTGCCAAAGCTCCCTACCGACTCGCGCCGTCCAAAATGCGTGAACTCTCAAACCAACTCCAGGAATTACTTGAGAAAGGCTTCATTCTCCCGAGCACCTCTCCTTGGGGCGCGCCGGTTCTTTTCGTCAAAAAGAAGGATGGGTCGTTCAGGATGTGCATCGACTATCGGGTATTGAATAAGCTAACTATCAAGAACCGCTATCCCCTACCCAGCATCGACGATTTGTTTGATCAGCTACAAGGTGCTACGTGCTTCTCGAAGATCGATCTATGCTCAGGATATCACCAACTACGCATTCAAGAGGAGGATATACCCAAAACCGCGTTTCGCACTCGATACGGCCACTACGAATTCGTTGTTATGCCTTTTGGTTTAACCAACGCACCTGCGGTTTTCATGGATCTGATGAATCGCGTGTGTAAACCATATCTCGACCGTTTCGTCATCGTGTTCATCGACGATGTCTTGATCTATTCCAAGTCGAAGACCGAACACGCACAACATCTACGTTTGGTTCTCGAGCTACTCCAGGGGAACCAACTCTATGCCAAGTTCTCCAAGTGTGAATTCTGGTTGGAGGAGGTGTCACACCCCTATTTTCCACGTGTCACCGGTGGGCCCGGTGGGGAGTATCGTGACGTAGTTGGTATCATCATAGACAAACAACACAATATATAAATGCACAGCGGAAGCAAAGATAGATTCATTTCAACTTTAATAAAGTGTAATATCAAATATCACAAATAGTTGAAACGGATCCACATGCGGATCAAAATAAAATAAGATATTGTTCAACAGCTTTATTGTCATCCAAGCTTGCGAGACTTATTGTGGACGCTCTAGAAGACAGCCAGCCTAATACGAGTAGTACCTGCACTTAATCTTTTTTGAAAAATACGTCAGTTTACACTGGTAAATACAATTTAACTGACTCATTTTGAAAAGGGTTGAAAATTGATTTGAATGCACGTGGCAGAAAACATTTTATAACTTGGGATAATTATGTAATATAATCTTGTGAACGAATTACATGTTACTTGTGCGTTCAGTAGCCCGGATCTTGTCCGGGTTAAAGATCAATAGACACACCACAATAATGAGTTATACACTGACAGGTGTACGCCTACACCCCGTGCTCAGGTCGTGGCCATTTCGTAAAATGATGCCAGGGATATCCGGGACATGGTCATTAACCCCCCAAAGGCTTTAAGTGAACAAGACTGTTTAAACGAGCCGATCAAATTATTCAATTAACCACCCAACGATGTAAGATTTGATGCTCGATCAAGCGGTATTCTATATACCGTAACCCAAGCCCGTATAGGGAAAATAAGTTAAAAGTATTTACCTGAGTAAAGTATAATTCACAATAAGCAAGTGAAGGTCGCTTTTACTGGTTCTTCTTATTCTGGAACAAATGTTTATAATAACCTATTAGATTTCTAACGGGTCTTTATTTAAGCCTAAGCTTAGACCGGCTAGTGTTAAGGATGATATGGTTCAAACGCACGATTAAGCGAAGACCGGATAGAATGTGATTTAGACCCGACAAGTTTGAATGCTTGTATAATATGGGTATACTAAATACATTCTAGATTTTGAGACAAAAATGATAAGGTTTGACCCGTTTCGGTCAATTTATGCAAACTAGTTACATAAACCGAACCGAGCGCGAAAAGGGCGTTACGGGTAACCATAAGAGTCATATGCAAGTTCCCTGAGATAATATGGCTTAAATATGTTATAATATCAGTAAGATATCTTCTATTATGCCCCAGTTGAATTTAAACTCAACTTATGCCTCATAAGGGCATTTTGGTCATTTAAAAGATTATAAAAGAGTTTAATTTGCAATCTGAGTTACAGGTCTTATTTATACAGTAAATACACTTAATTTAACATGTTATAACAGTAGGGTATGACCCGTATGTGAAACTTATCATTTAAAACCAAACTATGCACCTTAGGGGTATTTTGGTAATTTCACAAGGGCTAAAAAGATCAAAACTGGAAACCTGAGTTCAAAAACTTTTACTTACTGTTATTATCTCAAAATATACTAAAAACATCAGTAGGTATGAACCTTATATATTTAATATGGTTATAGCACATACTATGCGTTAAAAACGCTTAAAAAGACGATTTGGAGCCATTTCCGGGTTTTTAAAAGAAAACTGATATTTTTATAATTCCAGAAGGCTCAAAATATTTTATTTAACAAATAAAATCAGTAGAAAAAGGTTTGGGGTCAAAAGGATTTATAAAACTCATTTTATGGCTTAAAAGGGCAAAATCGGTATTTACCGGATTAAACTTAGAGACCTATGTTATGCTTAGCCAAAAATTAAATAAAAATCTTTAAAAATCCCAAAATATTATATAACATCAGTGTGTAAAAAGTTTGGTATCAAAAAGTGGGTTTAAATAGGCTATTTGCTAATTACGCCATTTAATTAACATAAAGCTTTCAAATTACGATAATGAGCATAACTCTTAATCTAGACCTCAGACTGATATCAAATTTTTGGTGCAAGTTTATAAATCAGTAAGTAATGTTTCTACTCTTTCACTTTTTCAAAAATCACGTTTTATGGTCAAAATGGCATAATAGTCAACTTTTAAGCATTAATCGGAAACATGCATATGAATCGGATAAGTATTGAACCAAGTTGTATAATCTCAGAGAGTTATACTTATAAGAAACCTGGTCCAAAATAAGCTCAAAGGCAGATCTTAAACATGCATAAACGGATCAGAACTGATAGTCAAAGCAAAAGTCAATTTATGCGACTTTCGGGTCCGATCCGGGTTTATACTGAAAATTGTCGAGTTGAACATGTTGAGACATGTTCTTACATTAATTACTATGTTATTTTAATGATCAAACAGGTTGCATGTACCCTACATTGCTAATTATGCTTAAACTTGCAAATAATCATTTTGTTGACTTTTTAAAGTATGTTTTGACTCGACAATTAGCATAGTTAGAGTGGGAATCTGAAAATACCCTTTTAAGGGTTTGTTACCCACATAAATACCTACTTGTAGGTACCTTCAATTCAAGAAATGACTGAGCAAATTTCGTTTAATCTCAAAGTCAAACTTAAATTACGATGGTTTGACTTTTGATTAATTAACTAAGCTAGAACGAATTTGAAAGAGTTATGAACACTTACAAGAGTCCTAATTATGCTTAGAGATCACTAGAAAGTTGGCTTGATGTCCAGAGAGCTCCAGAGATGATCTTTTGCAAAGTTGTAAATGAATGAACATAAGTTGCAACAATGTGGGTTCTTTTGTAGTCACTTTGATCCTCCAAGATGATGCCAAATCAGTCTACTGATGATATAAGATCTGTCCAAGTGCCCCTAAATGCATGTACATCCATTGGTGAGGCTCAGGTATCGGATCCAGCTGTTTACAACTCGAAATCAGACTTGTTACTGGCAGCTGCGCATGTTTTGTCACTGGCAGCTTGTACGCGGGGCGCGAAACACTTATAAGCAACTGACCCGACACGTTCGATAACCTCGAAAGCTCTCATCTATATGTACATTCGTATGCGGTATGACCAGTGATTCATCAGCGAAACACTTCTTCAGATTACAGATGTGAAAAACATTATGTATAGCACTAAGCTCTTCAGGAAAGTTTAACTTATAAGCAACTGACCCGACACGTTCGATAACCTCGAAAGGTCCTATGTATCTCGGGCTTAGCTTGCCTTTCTTACCAAATCGCATCACTCCCTTCCAGGGTGATACTTTAAGCAATACCTTGTCACCTACTTCGAAGTGAAAAGACTTACGCTTTGGATCCGCATAGCTTTTCTGCCTATCTCTGGCAGCTTTCAAACGATCGCGAATCTGGACAATCTTGTCCGTCGTTTCAAAGACCAAATCTGGTCCTGACAATTGAACGTCTCCTACTTCCGCCCAACAAATAGGTGTTCTGCCTTTTCTACCATATAATGCCTCAAAGGGCGCAGCCTTAATACTAGTATGGTAGCTATTGTTATAGGAGAACTCGACTAACGGCAGATGCTTATCCCAACTGCCACCTAAATCAATCACACATGCACGAAGCATGTCTTCCAATGTTTGGATGGTACGCTCACTCTGTCCGTCTGTCTGTGGGTGGTAAGCCGTACTAAAATTCAAGCGCGTGCCCAGAGACTGTTGGAAACTTTTCCAAAAATGAGAGGTGTATCTCGTATCTCTATCCGAGATAATTGACAATGGCACGCCATGCAACGCTACAATTTTATCTACGTACAATTGAGCTAACATGTCTGAGCTGTAAGTTTCCTTAATGGGTAGGAAATGTGCTGACTTCGTCAGTCTATCCACTATGACCCATATAGTATCATTTCCCTTCCTCGTCCTTGGCAACTTGGTGATGAAATCCATCGTCACCATCTCCCACTTCCATGTGGGAATTTCAGGCTGTTGTAACAAACCTGACGGCTTTTGATGCTCAGCTTTGACTTGCGCACAAGTCAAACATTTAGCTACATAGGCAGCTACAGACTTTTTCAAACCAATCCACCAGTAGTTTGCCTTTAGATCCTGGTACATCTTATCAGCTCCAGGATGAACAGAATATTTGGAACTGTGGGCTTCCTGGAGGATAACATCTCGAAGTCCTCCATAAACTGGAACCCATATTTGTCCATTCAATCTTAGCATTCCATCCTTGTCATAGGATAACTGCTCCTCAGTTACTCCTAGCTTTTCTTCAGGATAGTTAGCTTCCAACACAGCTTCCTTCTGTGCAGCTAACACCCTTTCGTTCAAACTATTCCTTATTTCAATGCGCTTGGCGTTGATTCTTATCGGCTTCACTCTTTATTTTCTGCTCAAGGCGTCAGCAACTACATTTGCCTTGCCTGGATGGTATTTTATCTCACAATCATAATCATTTAGAGTTTCCATCCATCGTCTTTGTCGCATGTTCAAGTCCTTCTGATTGAACAAATGTTGAAGGCTCTTGTGATCTGAATAGATCACACACTTGGTTCCATACAAGTAATGTCTCCAAAGTTTTAATGCAAATACAACGGCACCCAGCTCCAAGTCGTGGGTGGTGTAGTTCTTCTCGTGTACCTTTAGCTGTCGTGAAGCGTAGGCAATAACCTTGCCTTTCTGCATGAGTACACAGCCCATACCAGTGTGTGATGCATCACAATACACCACGAATTCTTCTATACCATCGGGCAATGTTAACACTGGTGCATTGCTCAACTTTTTCTTCAGAATGTCAAAGGATTCCTGCTGCTTAGGGCCCCAATCAAACTTAACCTTCTTACGTGTCAACGAAGTTAGGGGCGCAGCAATCCTTGAAAAGTTTTCGATAAAACGCCTATAATATCCTGCTAAACCCAGGAAGCTATGAATCTCAGTAGGCGTTTTTGGCTCTTGCCAATTCATAACTGCTTCTACCTTAGCGGGATCCACTTGGATACCACGCTCACTTACCACATGTCCAAGGAATTGGACTTCTCGAAGCCAAAACTCGCACTTCGAAAATTTGGCGTAGAGTTTCTCCTGATGTAGAAGTTTGAGAATACAACGAATGTGTTTCTCGTGGTCAGCTTGGTTCTTCGAGTAAATAAGGATGTCGTCAATAAAGACGATGATGAATTTGTCCAAGTAAGGCTTGCAGACGCGATTCATGAGATCCATGAATGCGGCCGGTGCATTAGTGAGCCCAAAAGGCATCACTAGGAACTCGTAATGTCCATAACGAGTCCTAAACGCTGTCTTGTGCACATCTTCATCCTTGACCTTCAACTGATGATAGCCTGACCTCAAGTCGATCTTAGAGAAGTAGCTTGCTCCTTGCAATTGATCGAATAGATCATCGATCCTGGGCAAAGGATACCTGTTCTTGATAGTGACTTTATTAAGCTCACGGTAATCGATGCATAGACGCATCGATCCATCCTTCTTCTTGACAAACAAGATCGGCGCTCCCCAAGGAGACGAACTAGTTCTAATAAAACCTTTGGCTAGCAGATCGTCTAACTGCGTCCTTAACTCCTTCATCTCCGTTGGTGCTAACCTATAAGGTGCTCTTGCTACTGGTGCAGCACCAGGGATGATGTCGATTCGGAATTCCACTTGCCTATCTGGTGGTAAACCAGGTAGTTCTTCGGGAAAAACTTCAGGATATTCCGAAATGACAGGGATGTCTTCGATCTTAGGCTTTGGCTCGTCTATAGTAACTTGTGCCATATAAATGACACAACCCTTCTGCAGACATCTGGATGCCTTGAGCATAGACACTTGCTCAGGCAATCCATGCTGGGTATCTCCTTGGATGGTGAGTGACTCACCAGACGGAGTTTTGACTATTACTTGCTTTCTATTGCACACAATCTGGGCTTGGTTATGCGATAACCAATCCATACCTATGACTATATCAAAGCCGGCTAGCTTAAAGGGAAGTAAGGACAAAGGAAAAGAGTGATTCCTAATGGATATAACACATCCATCTAAAACAGTTGAGGCGGTTTCTATGGTTCCATCAGCTAATTCCACCTCATATTTCACACTTAAGGGTTTTACAGGCAATTTCAACAACTCACAAAACTTATTATCCACAAAAGACTTATCTGCTCCAGAATCAAACAATACTCTAGCAAAAACATCATTTACGAGAAAAGTACCTGTAATTACGTTGTCATCCTGAACAGCTTCCTTAGCGTCCATCTTGAAGACCCTCGCATTGCTCTTTTTCCCATCTTCGGTTTTCTTGGTGTTCTTTGGGCAATTAGACTTAATGTGCCCTTTTTCGTTGCAACCGTAACATGTTGCATCCTTCAGCTTCTTACACTCCAAAGTCTTATGATCCGTAGATTTGCAAATCCCACAGGATCTCATGTGAGACTGGGATTTTGACTCAAATCGACACTTCCCAAAATGGTTCTTCTTACAAGTTTTACATTTGGGCTTATCCCCCGATTGTTGCCCATCCTTCTTAGATCCCGACCCTTTCTTGTGGTCGTCATTTCCTCGGTGTTTCTTACCTGATCTTCGTGAGGTATCGTCCTCACGCTTCCTTTTGTTCTCTTCTGAATTCCTGAGTGCTCTCAACCTGACTACGTCCAAGGTAAGAGATAGAGATAGATCAGCTGCTGATCTGAAGGTTGCAGGCCTTGATGCCTTAACACTTGCTTTAATCTCTGGGGCTAAACCCCCGATGAAGCGAGCAATCCTCTTAGGTTCTGGGGTTACCAAGTATGGAACCAACCTAGATAGGGTATTGAAAGTGGTGAGGTATGCCTGGCAGTCTAAATTCTTCATCACTAAAGATAGGAAGTCTGACTCAATTCTCTCAACTTCGTGCTGCGGGCAATAATTATCCTTAATAAGGGCAACGAACTGATCCCATGATAGATTGTAGAGCGGGATCTTTCCAGCAGCTTGTATGAGAGACTTCCACCACGCCAGTGCTTCTCCTTTGAACGATTGGGATACGTATTTTACTACGTCCCTTTCAGCACAACCGCTGATGTCTACAACCGTATCCATTTCGTCCAACCAAGTCATACAATCTATTGCTCCTTTCTCCCCGGTGAAGTCCCGGGGTTTGCAAGACACAAAGTACTTGTAAGTACAAGACTTGGTGTGTGGTTTGGCATCATACACCATCCTTTTTGAGGGAACACTGTTCTGATTTGATGAGTGTCAATCATCATCCTTCTTGAGCTCATCTTTCTTAGAGGGCGGTTTGCTATGAGCCTCAGAGTGAACTTTTGGCTTAGAATGTGGTGCAGATCGGGTCCTACTTCGGGTCCCGCTTGATTCACTATACTGTCTATTTAGTGCTTCGATAACAGCATCATTCACTAATGCTTTCAACTCCGCACCTGTTACTAATATCTTAGCATTTTCAGGGTTTTCTGCTGGACGATTGTTTAATTCTTCAGACTTAGCCATGTAGTCTTAATTGCTACATAAAAATAAGGACAAGGTCTATTTAGAAGCCTAAACAGTATTATCGTTCTTGACGATTTATTAACCATGGTAAATAAAAGCCATATTAGTTAATTTGCTAAGTAATTTCATTCGGGATTTTTACCAGTAATCTTTTTAGAATGAAATATAATATTGGCATAATAGGCCTAGTCTCGCAGACAAATTTCTAAATTACAAATTTAGATCTTATAGGATTAAGATTTGAATAATTAAGACAAATCAATCCTTTTCTTGGCAGGGAGTTTATAAACTACGGCTGCCTTTTGTTTTATATGACATTAATTATAACCCGTAGGCATTTTGTCACAATCAATTATATATAAAAGTATAAATTTGGATAATTTATTAAAAAAGGTGACATGTGTGATTTTGCGGATCACACTAGCCAAGAATGTTAACATATTTACAGATGTTAACAGAGATTTGAATCTTTTTAAACAGGTTCTACCATATTGGCCAGGTCTTTAATATGACATTCAAGCTAGGTTTTACCTTTTTAAGATTCTTATTATAAAAATGGTAAATAAAAATAATAAACGTTATCTTTCATTTATTCATATATTATATTCATGCATATGACTTAAAAAAATGAAAAACTTAAATTAACCATTCCAAACAAAATTAAACTAGTACGAGTTTGCCCTAAACGGGACTTTTACATAAACAACATGCCCACGCAGGGGCCAACTAACAAAACAAACCCACGCAGGGGTCAAAATAGAAAAACATGCCCACGCAGGGGCAGAACAGAAATGAAATACCCACGCAGGGGTAGAGTACAGAAATAAATGTCCTCGCAGGGACATGATTACAACTAAAATAGATAAACAAACAAAGGATTTTAGTGATCCTTCTTGCTTTTTCCCTTGATCAAATTCACCATCTTCTTAAACATCCCCCGGTTATGCCTACGTTCTTCCCGCAATCCATGTTGCACCTCTTGTCGCACCTCATGTATCTCATGAAGGATTTCTTGAAATTGTGGCGGCGACATCACCGGTGTCCGCGGTGGTTGCTGAAGATGCTGAGGTTGAGGAGGCGGTGGTTGCTGATAATGCGGAGGTTGAGGAGGCTGTGGTTGCTGATACCCATATGGTGGGTATCCATAGGTCGAGTGTCCCGTAGCCCAGGGACCTCCGTAGGGACCTTCCTGATGGAGAGAGTTCGCAGCTAACCAGTAGGGATCCTCTGCAAAGTTGTAACCTGTGTGGATCTGCTGCTCAAATGGATTGTATGCTGCCGCACCAGTGTAAGTGGGAATTGGGTCTCCAAAACCCATTGGTGGTTGTGGCGCGACAGGCGCAGAGACCACTTCAGAGACGGGATGTGAAGATTCTCCCCTCTCTGGTTCTTCGTGGACAAGCGAGTACCGGCTGCCACTTGAATGTTGAGGGGTGCTGATGCGTATTCCCCCTCGTGCGGATATTCGCAAAGTCGTTCTCCTTCGCCTCGGGGGCGAGGGAGGCTGAAGCTGAGGTGGTGCTGCCGGCGGAGTGACCGCGACAAGTCGGGAATCCTCGGAAGGATTCTGTTGCTGCTGCTGGTGTAGGGGAGAGTGGTGTGGCTGGTGCAGGGGAGAGCTATGGTAACTGGGAGTAAATACCCAGTCATACTGCTTGAAGTTCTCCTCAAAGCTGTCGGGACCATTGTAAGGTGATCCCACAAACGGTGACCCATCTGAAATTTCAATGGGATGATTGGGAGTTCCGGATGGTGGCATTGCAGGATCGGTATCTTCATCGATGTCCATCGGGTTGCCACCAGAAAAGTGGTCTTCGGGTCCAAGTGGTTAAAACCCACTGCTGCTCCTAGGTAGTCGTCAGGGTTGAACTGGCCCTGAAAGACGGGTGATGGATGGTCAAAGGGTGAATTGTGTCCTAGAAGAGGAATGTAGGACTGGTGAGAGTTATGGGGCTCATTCTCAGAATGAGGCCCAAAGGAGTGTGGGATGGAAGGTGAGGTACTCAGTGAAACTGAGCGCCTAGCTGGTTCAATAAAAGACCTCCAAAGATCTTGAGCATCTGAGTTATGGGGATCCGAAGGTGTTCGCCGGTGTGACGGTCCGGCCTCGTGGTCGTTTGGGGCGGTAAGTGGCCCATTTCCCCTGCCTCTTCCTCTCATTCGCGGCGGCATTTTTGTGAACCTGTCAAAACAACAAGTGATACAACACAAAAATATATATAAGACAAAGTTAGAAATAAAACAAATATTTGGAAATTTCCTAAGTTCTTTGTCTAGACTCGAGAATCGAGGAATGTGCAATTGTGTAACTGAGATTAAACACAAAAAGGCTAGTGTTTAATTCACTCAGAGTTGGCTCTGATACCAACCTGTCACACCCCTATTTTCCACGTGTCACCGGTGGGCCCGGTGGGGAGTATCGTGACGTAGTTGGTATCATCATAGACAAACAACACAATATATAAATGCACAGCGGAAGCAAAGATAGATTCATTTCAACTTTAATAAAGTGTAATATCAAATATCACAAATAGTTGAAACGGATCCACAGGCGGATCAAAATAAAATAAGATATTGTTCAACAGCTTTATTGTCATCCAAGCTTGCGAGACTTATTGTGGACGCTCTAGAAGACAGCCAGCCTAGTACGAGTAGTACCTGCACTTAATCTTTTTGGAAAAATACGTCAGTTTACACTGGTAAATACAATTTAACTGACTCATTTTGAAAAGGGTTGAAAATTGATTTGAATGCACGTGGCACAAAACATTTTATAACTTGGGATAATTATGTAATATAATCTTGTGAACAAATTACATGTTACTTGTGCGTTCAGTAGCCCGGATCTTGTCCGGGTTAAAGATCAATAGACACACCACAATAATGAGTTATACACTGACAGGTGTACGCCTACACCCCGTGCTCAGGTCGTGGCCATTTCGTAAAATGATGCCAGGGATATCCGGGACATGGTCATTAACCCCCCAAAGGCTTTAAGTGAACAAGACTGTTTAAAAGAGCCGATCAAATTATTCAATTAACCACCCAACGATGTAAGATTTGATGCTCGATCAAGCGGTATTCTATATACCGTAACCCAAGCCCGTATAGGGAAAATAAGTTAAAAGTATTTACCTGAGTAAAGTATAATTCACAATAAGCAAGTGAAGGTAGCTTTTACTGGTTCTTCTTATTCTGGAACAAATGTTTATAATAACCTATTAGATTTCTAACGGGTCTTTATTTAAGCCTAAGCTTAGACCGGCTAGTGTTAAGGATGATATGGTTCAAACGCACGATTAAGCGAAAACCGGATAGAATGTGATTTAGACCCGACAAGTTTGAATGCTTGTATAATATGGGTATACTAAATACATTCTAGATTTTGAGACAAAAATGATAAGGTTTGACCCGTTTCGGTCAATTTATGCAAACTAGTTACATAAACCGAACCGAGCGCGAAAAGGGCTTTACGGGTAACCATAAGAGTCATATGCAAGTTCCCTGAGATAATATGGCTTAAATATGTTATAATATCAGTAAGATATCTTCTATTATGCCCCAGTTGAATTTAAACTCAACTTATGCCTCATAAGGGCATTTTGGTCATTTAAAAGATTATAAAAGAGTTTAATTTGCAATCTGAGTTACAGGTCTTATTTATACAGTAAATACACTTAATTTAACATGTTATAACAGTAGGGTATGACCCGTATGTGAAACTTATCATTTAAAACCAAACTATGCACCTTAGGGGTATTTTGGTAATTTCACAAGGGCTAAAAAGATCAAAACTGGAAACCTGAGTTCAAAAACTTTTACTTACTGTTATTATCTCAAAATATACTAAAAACATCAGTAGGTATGAACCTTATATATTTAATATGGTTATAGCACATACTATGCGTTAAAAACGCTTAAAAAGACGATTTGGAGCCATTTCCGGGTTTTTAAAAGAAAACTGATATTTTTATAATTCCAGAAGGCTCAAAATATTTTATTTAAAAAATAAAATCAGTAGAAAAAGGTTTGGGGTCAAAAGGATTTATAAAACTCATTTTATGGCTTAAAAGGGCAAAATCGGTATTTACCGGATTAAACTTAGAGACCTATGTTATGCTTAGCCAAAAATTAAATAAAAATCTTTAAAAATCCCAAAATATTATATAACATCAGTGGGTAAAAATTTTGGTATCAAAAAGTGGGTTTAAATAGGCTATTTGCTAATTACGCCATTTAATTAACACAAAGCTTTCAAATTACGATAATGAGCATAACTCTTAATCTAGACCTCAGACTGATATCAAATTTTTGGTGCAAGTTTATAAATCAGTAAGTAATGTTTCTACTCTTTCACTTTTTCAAAAATCACGTTTTATGGTCAAAAGGGCATAATAGTCAACTTTTAAGCATTAATCGGAAACATGCATATGAATCGGATAAGTATTGAACCAAGTTGTATAATCTCAGAGAGTTATACTTATATGAAACCTGGTCCAAAATAAGCTCTAAGGCAGATCTTAAACATGCATAAACGGATCAGAACTGATAGTCAAAGCAAAAGTCAATTTATGCGACTTTCGGGTCCGATCCGGGTTTATACTGAAAATTGTCGAGTTGAACATGTTGAGACATGTTCTTACATTAATTACTATGTTATTTTAATGATTAAACAGGTTGCATGTACCCTACATTGCTAATTATGCTTAAACTTGCAAATAATCATTTTGTTGACTTTTTAAAGTATGTTTTGACTCGACAATTAGCATAGTTAGAGTGGGAATCTGAAAATACCCTTTTAAGGGTTTGTTACCCACATAAATACCTACTTGTAGGTACCTTCAATTCAAGAAATGACTGAGCAAATTTCGTTTAATCTCAAAGTCAAACTTAAATTACGATGGTTTGACTTTTGATTAATTAACTAAGCTAGAACGAATTTGAAAGAGTTATGAACACTTACAAGAGTCCTAATTATGCTTAGAGATCACTAGAAAGTTGGCTTGATGTCCAGAGAGCTCCAGAGATGATCTTTTGCAAAGTTGTAAATGAATGAACATAAGTTGCAACAATGTGGGTTCTTTTGTAGTCACTTTGATCCTCCAAGATGATGCCAAATCAGTCTACTGATGATATAAGATCTGTCCAAGTGCCCCTAAATGCATGTACATCCATTGGTGAGGCTCAGGTATCGGATCCAGCTGTTTACAACTCGAAATCAGACCTGTTACTGGCAGCTGCGCATGTTTTGTCACTGGCAGCTTGTACGCGGGGCGCGAGAACCCCCTCGCGGGGCGCGTACTAGTGCGCGACCAGGTAACTAAGTTTCATTTGTTTTACATTTTGGTCCTTGGTCCTTTGAAACGTGGTTTTGGCTATTTATCTTGCACTCTTGACCCTTAAACCTGACTTTTAAGGACCTTGGGACATTTACAAACATGGTAAATTCCTTGGTTAACTTTGTGCTTACCCAAAAAGTCACGAAATTCAATGTTAACGCATTTAACCCTTCGTGCACGGTTTTGATCATAACTTTCTCATACGATAACGAAACTTGATGAAATTTTTATCACATATTCTAGTGAATATATTTTATCATTACAAAGCTTCGGGTTTGCCAAAAGATCACTCAGAGGTATACTTTCAACATGTTGACACATTTAGCCCCTGTAGTTTGTAATTACTCACTTTCTTTCATTTTCCGCTTCGTATGATCCATGATTTATTCATTTAAGATTATAAACACCATGTAGGGTTATTGTAGGGCCTATTTATCCATTGTTGACACTTTGGACCCTTATAATCACATAGTTTCACTGTTTGTCAACTTTAGTCCCACTAAAGTACTTTTTCACATATTCAAAGCCTATGACACGTGTCAATACTTTATTGGACGTAAATTTTCGAGGTGTTACAGGAGGTTCAGTTTCTGGGCCACATTGTTAATAGTCAAGGTATTTATGTCGACCCTGCGAAGATCGAAGCCGTTAACAGCTGGATTACACCTAAGAACCCATCTGAAGTCCGTTCTTTTCTCGGACTAGCGGGCTATTATCGACGATTCATCGAAGGATTCTCAAAGATCGCTGTGCCACTTACCGCTCTCACGCATAAAGACAAGCCTTTTGTTTGGGGAACCAAACAAGTGTCTGCCTTCCGAACTCTCAAGCACATGCTTTGCAATGCTCCTGTTCTCACATTACCCAACAAAAACAACGATTTCATTGTCTATTGTGATGCTTCCAACCTTGGTCCTGGCTGTGTCCTTATGCAGCGGGACAAGGTTATAGCTTACGCATCTCGTCAGCTCAAAATCCACGAGAAGAACTATACAACCCATGATCTCGAGCTAGGCGCAGTTGTTTTTGCGTTAAAGATTTGGCGACACTAACTGTATGGTACCAAGTGTACGATCTTCACCGATCATAGGAGCCTACAGCATATCTTTAATCAGAAGGAACTTAATATGCGTCAACGCCGATGGGTAGAACTTCTCAACGATTATGACTGTGAGATTCGTTATCACTCAGGCAAGGCAAATGTTGTTGTCGACGCACTCAGCAGACAGAGCTATCTGCTTAGCACTCGTAATGTTCAAGCCCAATACGATCTTGAATCCCTCATTCGCGAAGCTCAGCACGCGTGTTTCAACGAACGCACTCTGAAGAAAGAAAGATTCTACGCAAGTCGAATGGGATATTCCACTTTCTGGACCGAATTTGGATCCCCAAACGGACCAATTTGCGACAGATCTTGATGGACAAAGCCCACAAATCCCGGTATTCTATTCATCCCGGTGCTGACAAAATGTACCAGGACCTTCGCTATAAGTACTGGTGGCCGGGCATGAAAAGGGATATTGCTCTCTATGTTGGAAAATGCCTAACCTGTGCGAGAGTTAAGGCTGAACATCAAAAACCCTCTGGCTTACTCGAACAACCACCGATCCCCATGTGGAAATGGGAGAGTATAGCTATGGACTTCATAACAAAGCTACCACACACGTCATCAGGTCACGACAGCATTTGGGTTGTGGTTGACCGTTTGACTAAATCAGCTCACTTTTTGCCAATACGGGAAGACTACAAGGTAGAACGATTAGCCCGAATCTACACCGACGAGATCATTTGTAATCATGGGACGCCTCGCGACATCATCTCTAATCGTGATGCTCGGTTTACCTCGCAACTGTGGGAAACGTTTCAAACAGCACTCGGTACATCACTGAATCTAAGTACCGCTTTCCACCCTCAAACCGACGGTCAGACTGAAAGAACGATTCGTACTCTTGAAGACATGCTCCGTTCGTGTGTCATAGACTTCAGTGGTAATTGGGATAAATACCTGTCGTTAGTCGAATTCTCGTATAACAACAGCTATCATTCCAGCATTCAAATGGCACCATTCGAGGCTTTATACGGAAGAAGATGTCGATCGCCTATTGTGTGGCACGAGATCGGTCACTCGCAATTAATCGGTCCTGAGCTATTACAAGAAATGACCGACAGAATTTTCCAAATTCGAGACAACCTGGTGAAAGCTCGGAATTGACAGAAAAGTTATGTCGATAAACGACGCAAGCCCCTTGAATTTGACGTTGGTGACTACGTACTCCTAAAGGTATCACCTTGGAAGGGTGTGGTCCGATTCGGCAAGAAAGGAAAGCTCGCGCCTCGATATGTTGGACCTTTTAAGATTCTGGAAAGGATCGGAAAAGTCGCCTACAGACTCGAACTACCGGAGGAACTTAGTAACGTCCACCCGACTTTCCACGTGTCAAACCTCCGAAAGTGCCTAGCCGACCACGACTTACATGTTCCTCTCGATGACCTACAAGTGAACGAAACATTACACTTCGTGGAAAAGCCTGTCGAAATCATGGACCGCCAAACCAAGCAACTCAGACGCTCTCGCATTCCTATTGTGAAAGTCCGATGGGAAGGCAAACGAGGCGCAGAGTTCACTTGGGAACTCGAAAGCGACATGAAGGCGAAGTACCCGCAGTTATTCAAGGAGAAAGTCTAGAGAGAGAAAGTGATTCACGGTGTTGTACAACTTCCAGCTTAATTTCGGGACGAAATTCCCTAAACTAGGGGAGGCTGTAACACCCCGTGTTTTCGAGAAGTCAAAGTCAAGGTCAAAGTCAACGACCGATTTCGCGCAACTTGACTTATAGAAATTTCTTTATTTTGATTGTATTATGTGGAGTAAGTGTCGTTAACTACAATAATCGACGAACGACTGTGAACTATAGGAAGTAACAATGCGATAAAGTTAACTAAACGATAATCAAACTATGCTAATCAAATCGACAATCGAATCGCAACCCAAACTACGCATATTAGTTATTGATTATACGTGTGTGTGTGCCTTATGTGTTACTTGTGCATGTTCATTTATGTTATATGTGGTAATCAAACGAAACGCAATCGAACTCAAAATGCAATCGAACTCAATCGACATCGAACTCGAATCACAATCGAACTATGATAATTAGTGGAGAAGGGATAGTGCGAGATATGAGTGGTTGGGATTAAAAGTAATTTGAATAGGAAACTCCATCGCATTCGCATCACTCACAATCGAAACCGAATCAGCAAAAATCGTCGCGTCAAACATTCGAAATAAGTGCCATCCGGCCGGATAGCCATCCGACCGGATAGCCACTTGTCCATGAGTCAGGTGCCATCCGACCGAGATGTCATCCGACAGGATAGTCATTCGGGCGGTTTGTCGTCCGACCTGACAACACTTTCCCCTTTTGGAATCCTATAAATACCCATGTCACTCTCAAACCTTTCTACTTTTGGAAACCTTGTCCGACCAGCTCGTGTTCCTCACCTTTTCTTCGATTTCTCTCAATCCCGGTAAGATCTCGTCCTAAAACTTGTACTTTCTTGATCTACACGCACTCCTACACCTTTCTATCTTTTAAATCTTAACTTTTAACCGTGAAATCACTAGATTTCGGGTGTTCTAGGATGACGTCATCATGTGTTCTTGAAGAACTTCATGTTTTGACTCCAATCCACCAAGAACAACCTAGATCTAACCGATTTCCACACAAATACACAAAGATCCGGTAGAGATCTCAACAAAAACATAGTGGAAAAGGATTGAAAGATTGTTTCTAACTTTCTTTCAACTCTTTTACACTCAATGCACTCAAAACCGATAGAATCAGACTTTGTTCTAGTCTCCTACTCACTCTTAAGTGTTGTACTAGTTCAAGGATCGGGATTCAACTTACGAGACCACCGATTTCGGGTTAAACACGAACAACCGTCTTGAGCCGGTAACCGGCCGAACAAGGGTGATTCCTGGTCGGTTTGGTCACGCGGGTCAAAATGGAGTTCTATTGGTTAACACGTTGTCAACACGTCTCGATAAAACGACAAACAATCAAAACGACCAAGTGTAGGACGAACGGAACAATCGGAACGGAATGCCATCCGACCAGACTACCGTCCGACCGGATGACCATCCGAACGGATTGCTGTCCGAACGGATAACACCTTGGGTCCCACACCTCATCAACTCTAACGGAAGTTTGAGTATCGAACGAATTGCCATCCGACCGGACTACCATCCGACCGGATTACTCTTCGAATCATGAGATACTAGGACTTTAAAGACTTAAACAATTTTCAACATGTTCATTAACAGGGTTGCCACCCGGTCGAATGAACATCCGACCGAGTGACTCTTCTGCTATGAATTGTTCCCACAAAGTAACCTCATCACTAAGGTCGCCGTCCGACCGGATTACCGTCCGAACGGATGACAATCCGAACGGATTGTTATCCGCCCGATTGACCGTCTGATCGACCGACTTGAAGGATAGAGATACTTCAATGTTTTTAAAATGCTACAACGAAAACTTCAAAGGACAAGCCATCATACACAAACACATCTTTCTTATAGAAAGAAACAATCCACTCGAATAGTCATCCGACCGGACTACCGTCCGACCGGATGACCATCCGAACGGACTACCGTCCGACCGGATGACCATCCGAACGGATTGTTATCCGCACGGATTGCTGTCCGATCGGATTACCATCTGACCGATTTGCTGTCCGACCCATTCACACTTTGTATCGTTTTACGCGTCACTTATCGTTATGCTATCAATCCATTCAGGCTAACTTTACTCGCTAAGCGCTCCCTTCAATCCATCAACCGCTGTGAGTATACTCGATCCCTTTTTGCTTTATGCACTTTTGGGTGTTACATACGTTACAACTATTCAAATCACATCAAACACACTACTCAATACTATCTGAACGCTAACCGTTAATGCATGTTATACGTGGCTTATGAATGCTTGTTTGTTATGTTTACACATGGAATGCTGTCTACCTGCCTTAGCAACGATAGTACTATAGTCTGGACTCAGCACCCGTTCACACAGGGGTTGTTAAGGACAATTACTTGCATGGATTACGGTGGTAATCATGTATTGCGAACTGCATTTGGCAGTCAACCCGCAGTCATTGGTATCGATGGATCTATGTCGATAACTAACGTGCTTCATTTCACTTTGTGTACGTGCTGTGAACTTGAGGCTAGGAAAGGTATAGGATGCTCTCTGTGCTATGATGAAATCGAAGCTAGGAAAAGAGGTCCTAGAAACCAATAAATAAACTATCTATGTATAAATCTGAGTTGTCGGAACAGAACTACTTGACTAGATTTTGTCTGTAATAATTTGTTTACTGTTTGAGACATGGTATGGGACATGTTATTTAAATTAAATGGTAATGATAATTGTTATGGAAACTTCTGGACAATCTGTTTCGCTCAGTGCCATACCCCGATGTTTCCGCCATCGGTTGGGGTGTGACAGTTATTATGACAACAAACCTTTACCGTTAAAGTTTCCGTTTCAAACAGTATATGCATATGACGTGCCACAGCAGTCGGGACCATTAGGGGACTGTGGGGTTTGGGTTTGTATATTTCTGGACCGGTTGATTAACAAAAAACCACTAAATGATGGTGAAGACACAAGCATAACGGCTACAAGGATGAGGCGCCATATTTTGATACTTTTCTACAACTCGCTTATACCTAAACAATCAGTCGACGAGATAGAAGAGGACGATATTGAATGTATTCAATGATTTGTATAATTTTATATTTTATAAAACAGAATTCATTATATATAGTTATTTCCTATATATGTTTCGATGACATATTAAGTAGGTTTCAATTATATTAAATATTATATTATAATTGTGAACATGTGTGTATATATATGTGCCCTCACTATGTCAATAATGACACACCGGATGTCTTACTCAAACATTCCTCATTCCGTGCAACGCACCATTTGGATAAACCAAAATGATCGGTTTGAACATTGGTCGCCAAATATTTTAGAGTTTTACTATGACGGCTATACTCCAACTTGCTACTCAACCTACATGGTAAAACACCTCTCGGAAAAGAATGGTGGGGCGGATTACTTGGATTTTGTGGAAACGGATTTATTCAGGAAACGGTACCTTCGAAATACCTTTCCTGTTAATGATAGTGTTTTTATATTTTTTTAGTCAAACGTTTACCATATTTTTTCTCAGCATATCAATGCATGGTGTAACAAGCTAATGTATCAACGGGAGCTTCACAGACGGTCAACGGCGATGTCGTCAAAGGATTATCGGTGGACAGTAGTCCCGCCTACTTTTTTTAACATGATAATAGAACAAAATAGAGAGGCCTACGGATATGGAGACGGTTCAAAAAAAAAAATTCCTCCCTTTTGGGACGTTGATACGGTACGTCGTTAAATATGCTTATTCGAAGTGTACGTTTTTTTATAAATTTATTTAAATTTTGATTTTATGTTTTAAATTTATTCGAAGTGTACGTTGTTAAATATTTTATGTTTTATAAAAAAATATTGATTTTTTAAATAATTTGTAATTTTTATATTTTATGTTTTATAAAAAAATTTATTTAAATTTTTATACGGGGCTTATTTACGTTTCAATTTTTTGCAGATTTACATGCCCGTAGCGCACAACGAAAACCACTGGTTACTTCTAAAAATAAATATGCGTTCGCTTAAAATATATGCTTATTTTCCCGATAACTGTAACCTAAGTAATTGCGGAGAAGGATTTTGCATACACAGGAAAACACATCAAATTCTTTTAGAATTTCAATCTCCATTCGTATGGTTTCTGGGCCGTATATCGTACTGGCAGCACTCGAGGATAGATAGTATAGAAGCCTTAGAGTATTGCGGTGATGTTGTGTGGCCTGACCACGGAGCTCATATTGGCCGAAACTCAGGTGTTATCATATGTATGCTAGTGGAAAATCTAGTTTACAACCGTTCATTGACATGGAACGAATTAAACATGCAGGATGCTTGTGTCAGATATAGAAGCTACATGGCTGATGAACTCTAAGCCGGGTGCTACACACCAACTAATTTTTGAAGGCTGGACGTACGCATTGTAAATTTTAATTCTTATATAAATTAACAGTACTAATTACTATTGCGGTTACGAGAATTTGTTACATGATTTTCCTAATTAAAACATAAAAAAACTAAGCTATTATTTAAATTCTGCTAAATTATAAGATGGACAAATGTCATCCGTTGGACTCTGGGTTTCTATCTCTTTCCCTTTTCCTTTGCCTGATGATTTACGTGAACGAATCTGTGATGGCATTGGATCTAAACAAACGTCACGACCATGGCCGTATGTTCGACACCGCGTACAATATACCTGAACGGGCTCTTCCCCATGAGACAAGATTCGTGTGTTTTCTTTTGGACGGCCAGATTGACGTTTTGTAATATGCGGTGGTAATACACTGCCAAGGCATTCTTGTATCACCCATTCAGACCTATGAGGCAGAGGATTAATCAATTCTTCATACGTTTTTTTGTATACTTCGTTTGAATAACACGAGAATGCATAATGACTGCAGTCAGGTTCACCCAAAAATCTTGAAACATCAATCACATGCCCACAAGCTAGACTAGAAACTTGCCAGACACGGCAGCTGCATGAACGATTCAAAAAATCAACTAAACCCCTTTTCCCACCGTCTTCAACAAGAAAACTGTTTGCCCCGATACCTGCAACAGTCCAGGTTCTAGACCCTTCAATTTTCTTTAAAATTTTCTTCTGTGCCCACTGAGTCAGTGAGTGGCTCTCCTGCATGCCCTGTAGTCGACGGTCATAAAACCATTTTTGTACGGACTCGCAGAAGAATTCGATAAGTTACGTTATCGGCATCTTACGCGAGAATCTAGACAAAGAGTTAATAGACTCCGCACTATTAGATGTCATATAGTGGTATCGATTGTCGGGACAATGAGCTCTTACCCATCTACCAAACCCAATATTTGTTAAAACCTAGCGTATTCTAGGAACAGCAAGACACAAAGCATTGAATGACTCGTTAAAGTCAGACATCCGATAAGATTTACATGTCTTCTACCATAGTGCCTCGTATTCTTTTTTTTAGACGACGGCAAACGTAAATTCATCATTAAATGACGACAACACAACCCGTGGTAAACACGTGGAAACACGTTTCTAACACCTACATGTATAGAATTCGCCCTATCCGAAATGATCGCCATATCTGTTATTTCACCAACACACTCTCTAAGCTTTGAGAGAAACCATGTCCAAGATTCACCATCCTCTGATTTTCCTATGCCATAAGCAATTGGTAAAATCTGATTATTTCCATCCATGGCCACTGCTAAAAACAACATCCCTTTAAATTCACCCTTTAGGTGTGCCGCATCAATGATAACGACCGGTCTTAGATTAAACATAAAGCTACGAATCTGAAAATTAATGATAACAAAATAAGATTAAACCCATGTTACTCTAAAAAAAATAAGAACAAGTACAAACGAAAAGGTGTAAATTACCGCAGCACCTAACGCAACAAAAACCATTTCAAAACGACTCTGCTCATCAACCAAGATGTGAGTAACGCTTCCAGGATTTGCAAGCTTCAAATTGTAACAGTATATTGGTAGTTCGGCAAAAGAGTCTCGGGTTGTTCCTTGTAGAAGTTCAAGTGCATGGCTTTTACCACGCCAAGCTTGAAGGTTTGTTATCTCAACCTCGAACCTTTGTCTAAAATCTTTGACAATCTCTTTCGCTCGATATATCCTACCACTGTCTTTTAGTTGATCCTTTAAAAAGTGACCCAAAACCTTTGGGTTAGCCTGATAGAAATGTGGGTGTGTCGCGTCTTCGAACAGGTGTGTCTATCGTTCATATGTTTAACAAAAAATAAACTACCACCAGGAATAGCGTATGCCTTAAATCGCCATTCACAACCATCACCCATGCATGACACTTCATACCGTGTCTTAGATGATCTATCAACTTTAAACTCGAAATGATCTAACAAACATTTCTTTCCCAACTCAAGCTTCATCTCTTCTTTGTTATTGAATATATGACCGGCCTCAAACACTATAGATGAAGAAGCTGATTCGTTGTTAGACGTGGATGATTTTTCAAAATTATTTTCTAAAATAGGACACTCATCGTTTAAAACATCAACACTTTCTTTTACTGAAATATTTAGATCTGGAGTTTTGAAATTGTTTAAAGATGAAAAACCAGAGGAAACAACACTAGACTCTTGAATAACATATAATTTATATAATTCAAAAGGATTCTGCATCGCCAAATAAAAAAAAATCTAACATCTCGATCATTAATTATATCGATCGGATCAGTAAACGTAGACATCCGGTATGACAACCGTGTAATGTTTGGAGTATCACACATCTTAGAAACATAATTTAAAAAACTATTATATGAATGATCTTTTTCAATTTCTAAACCACGTCTCCTTGAATCGCCATCAGTAACATACTCAATGTTTCCGTTAATGACATCCCACTTCCCCCCAGTATAAACAACAAACTTGACCCTCATGTTGTGAGATAATTACTAAAAAAACAAACTCTTAGAATCTTAGATTTATACAAAACGTATAAATAAGGGATCCTCTAAATAATGCAAAACGTCTTAAATTCGTACACAAACGTCTTAAACTAGTACAAAAAACGTCTTAAATTCGTACAAGAAACGTGTTAAAAATACAAATCCGGCTCCAGCTGATGTAGCCGGCTAAGAGGGTGAAATGGCTCAAGCCGGCCTGAAACGTCTTAAGTCGTCTGAAGAAATGTGCAGCCGTAAGGAAACGTCTCAGCTAAGACGTCCAGACGCCTAAGTTTACTGTCGGACACGTGGCAGCGTTTGGTTGGTCAGCCGCCAAGACGCTAGAACGTGTTTGTGGCGTCTCCCCAAGACGTTTGACTTATCTATTTTAGAAAAGTTGACCATAACGTGACTATTTTGGCTATTTTCCCAAATATTATTGTGTGATGCAATGTTTTAAAAACCGGTTTAAATCGGCCGGTTGTACTGGTTGAACCATCCGGTAGAACCGGTTAAACCGCCTGTTATACCTGGTTGAACCGTCCAATACACCCGGTCAAACCGTTTATGAGCCAAATCCGGTACGGTATAAAAACCGGATTTTAAAACATTGGTGTGATGTATGAACCCAGCCGGTATACAAACTAAAACCCTAGGCTCCCTTCCGGCAAGTGCGGAGCAAAGTCGGTCCCGTTAAAACCACCATCTTCATCATCATCAGTACAACACCATCTCATAATATTTCGCCACCGATGGATATCGATTTCGGCGACCTCGATGCTCCATCCAAGGCTCCGGCTCCAAAAGCGGGGAAGTTCGCCCCTAAAAACTCCAAGTTTAAACCCGTCGCTAAACCCAAAACCGAACCCGAACCATCCGAAATCAAACCCATAACCGTTCCTAAAGTGGAGCTTGATGATGACACGCCCATGCCGCCCTCAAAGCCTGAAATTGATCAGCCTGTTCATAATGAAACTAACGGTAATGAAACCAACGGTAGTGTGAAAAACGATACTGATGATATGGAACTAGATGATAATCAAGAAAAAGAAGAAGAAGATAAAGTTGTTCGAGAAATTGATGTTTTCTTTACTTCTAATCATGCTAATTCTAAGGTTAACATCCACAATTTTATTATTTCTATTAGAATTTGCAAATTAAGTAGTTAGGGTTTCAATTTACATATCGTTATGATAAGAGGCATTAATCGTTGTGATTTATTGTGTTTTGCAGCTATATGTTTTGCAGTATCCTTTGAGACCGCATTGGCGCCCTTACGAGCTAGATGACAGGTGTTCGGAGGTATTTGTTTGATGCTTATTGTATTTGTAGGTTAAAAGATGTTGAATAATTTAATTTTTGTAGGTTAGAGTGAAACCGAAGACTGCTGAGATGGAGCTTGATATGTCTGTCCAAGCGGATTCGGAGAATTTTGATACTGATGTTGATCTTGACAAAGTAATGCGGAAGCAGGTCTGTTTTTGTTTGGTGGATCTTTTTTTTGTGTCTTCATAGCTCTGTAACTTCTTTTTGTAATATGATGTTTTCTTATATATTTAGGTATTATCGACTGCGTGGAGGCCGCCGGTAGCAAATGGTTACGCTGTAGGGATTTTGATTCGTAATGAGGTGTGTGTTTTGCGTTTTCCGATCACGTTTACCTTTTTATGACAAGATTAGAACTTAGAAGAATTATGCACGTAAGTAGTTTAACCGTTTAATGAAAGTTGCATATTTCTGTAATGATGGAGTTGCTGGTTTCACAATTTCTTTTGCAGTTATACCTCAAACCTGTTGATGCAGTTGTGCAGCTACGGCCTTCAATGCAACATCTTAAGCATCGGACCACAGCTATGGATGAGGAGGTTGTCAAGAAAGAAAAATCTGTAAAGCAAGTCAAGAAACAGGTTTAGTATCACCTTGATTTTTTAGGATTATGCAATGTGTTGTCGGTGTCTTTTATAATCAAGGAGCAGAGAGAGGTAAATCATTAATGCTAGTCAATAATCGACAAATTGAGGTCTCCTCTGTTATATTATAGTTATAATTATGACATCATATGATAGTATGTTTAGTACACTTTTTTTTTGTTGAAAGTCGCATTCCGTTGCCTTTTTTCTATTTTAACTTTTTACGACACACTGTACCTAAGATATGATGATTGCAAACCCAAATCATATCATATGTACCTAAGATAGATATCCCATTTACAAAGGTATATGTTATTATTTTTTTAAGTGAAAGAATAACAGACTAAATGTTTAATGTAAAGCTCTATCTTTAACCAAAAACTGAGTGAGTTTTTGGTTTATATGATGTTTTACCTATTCAGGGTAAGCCACCAGTAGCTGTAACTGAGCAAAACACCGATGCTACACCTGAAGAGGTATTAGACCTTTCATGTTGTTTGTTTAGCCTCAATAGTTTAAATATAATTTTACTTCATGTTGGTGTCTTATCTTTTTCAGCAGTGGATTCCTCTCAAGTACCATGGAGAAACGAGTCCGTTGTCATATCGATACATGGAAAATATGGTTGCACGACAAGATTGTCACATACAATTTTCCATGAATCAGTATGTCACTGTATTGAATTTACTCAATTTCCATCATTTAAGAATGCGCGTATTACTTACGGTTTGCTCTTTGTTATGTTGGTTGCAGGTCTGATTATATTGACTCCTTGTGTCCTGCAACAAGTGGCAAACCCAGACCTAAAGGGTCATCTCTAAGGTGTATATTTTGTTCCTTATATTGTTATGCTTGTTATTGCTGTCATTACAGTACCGCCGGTACGTAATGCACACATACACCCATTATAGTTATTGCCATTTCTTGGTTGATATCGTTTCAGCGCATTGCTCAAACTTCCACTTGAAGAGCGTTTTAAGAGACGCCTTGTTGAGGTTAGTGTAAATTATGTCTGTTTCTGGATATGCATTTCGCCAAAGTTTTTGTTAAATAGTTAGCTTCCAATTTTACTCTTACAATACAAATAGTTTTAGAAATATACATATACTGCAGTTTGATGGTAGGAGACAATTGAGGGCAGACTGTGAAACATTATCTCTATATAAAAGAAGAGAAGTTGAATAGTGTCAATATGCTAACATGAGCCTTAGGGGCTTTGCTAACTTGAGCCTCTCTTTTTTTAAGTTTAGTGGGAGGCTTTGCTAACTTGAGGTTTTTTTGGTGTGTTTAGTGCTTTGCTAACTTGTGCCTATTCTTTAAAGAACTAAACCAATAGCATTACGAAAAAACACTTTTAACTTCCGAAAAATTTAAAACGAACTGAACACGCGCAGATACCCTTTTAGACATGTTTTTTAACTTTCATTTCGTTTGCTATAAACAGTGCACTGAAACCGACCAAGTTCCTATCGTTTTCTTTTACGTTTACCTTTGTTATTTACCTTATTGTTTTATCTTTTTTTTATTTTTTTTATTTTGATGTTTAGAGAAGAGCTACGACACAAATAGCATTAACACATTTAGATATCCTTTTTGTTTGATTTTATGAATTTATTCATCGGTTATCTTGGTGTGCGATACGTTGGCAGCAAATTCCAATAGCGTCCCGGTGCAACGCGCTGGTGACTACGACCCTAGTGACTAATTATTTTAGAAGTGAACATTAACATTTATTGTTTGATTTACCTTATGATTTTTCAACAGGGGCCTACAGCAAATCGATATACTGCTCTTAAACACATAGCTCCAGATGCTAGTGATGAAGATATTTTCAAAGTCCTGAAGGAGCATGCCGTTTTGGTTCAAGGATGGTGGGTTGCAAAACCTAAATTGAAGTTTTCGACTGCCGGTGGAAAGGATCTTTTACTCAGAAATTATGCATTGCTTCAGTTAAGCAGAAATCCTATTTTTCAAGAAGGGAAGCTACCGAGACAAACCGGACTCAGCGAACTTGTGAAAGTCGTATTGGATGAGTATGCTGCAAGACGAGAGTCCTTCAGGGATTGGAAGTTCAGAGAGTGTCCCGATGAGTCGTTTATTAAAAATTATCCCGACATTGTTAAGGATCAGAAGGAAAATTGGGATCGTGTGGAGCCAGAGATAATGGCACGTTTATATCCAAAGAACCTGAAAACTAATATCGGTGATAGGCGTCCTTTAGCGTCAAATAGTACTAACGCTGTTGCACCAAAAACCGCAACTGTACCACCTTCTAAACCTGTAATTCAAGATGAAACTCGAGAAGTATTACCCAAGGCCCTTCAGAAACTTTTCCACGTTTACAAGGTTTGCAGGTGTGTTTTCATCGCTATTTAATATTTAATGTATTAACTAGTAAATTTCAACCGCGCATTGATGCGGCGTCAAAACGTAAAGTAATGCGAATTTATATTGTCTAATGAAAACGTACTATATTTGATCTGACTCGTTTCCGAACAAAATTTACGTCAAAACGTAGATCAACTGAAAACGTACATAAAAATAAGCACGAAAGTGTTTTATATTTGACCCGACTTACTTCCTAAAAGAACTATGTTGAAACGTAAGAAAATAGTGTTTTTTAAGTTAAAGGATGGTACCGTGTTGCGGGGACGTCGAAACGTAAAGTAACTCGAATTTATACGCATCCATTGGAAACATATTATATTTGACCAACTCGTTTTCAAACGGCATTTACGTCAAAACGTAGACCAACTGAAAACGTACATAAAAATGTGCGTGAAAACATATTATATTTGACCTGACAAAATTTACGTCGAAATGTAAACCAACTTGAATTTATACACACGTGCATATATACAAATAAGCACTTAAAACTCGAGGGGGTCAAAATGACGTTTTATGAAGTTCTTAAAAAGTTAAGGGGGTGTAACTGTAAAAACTGAAAGTTAAGGGTTCAAAGTAAAAAATAAAAGACGAAAATCAACAAAGGAAAAAAGAAAAAAAAGAGACTGTAGCTCCGATGTGACGGAGCTATAGTAACCCAATTTGTTCTTTAATAATATTTATAATTATTTTTCTAAAATGTATAAGAATGTGTTTGTGAGCATCATTTACTTTAGTATGCAAGTATAAGAAAATGGTTCAAATTCTATTGATATTACAACTATAGAAGTCATTCGTATGAAACTTTTATTTTGCCGGATTGTTTTTAATGATGTCAGCATCAACCAAATACGCCAACGATTGCGTGACATGGCAACAGCAGCTTCTCAAGAGACACGGAAGAGCCCCCGAGAAGTCAAAGATGCAGTTGCTGCAGCAGATGCACCTCTGGAAGAGCTTCAAAGAATCTTAACTCAAATTGCTGTTAACATACATGGATCTTTTGTTCTAAAATCATCACCCGATCATCCTCAATACGATTACTTGAGGTTTTTTTTTCCCATTCTAACGTCCGTCAATAAATGTTATTCGGTTTTGTCATGATTAGGTGTGATTAAATTTTCTTATATTTTTTCTCTATACTAGGAAAATTGTCATAGACCTTTTTCTAGCTGAAGGGCCTGGAGGGAAGCTCAAGAAGGCCAAAATTTCTGCTGCTGTCAAGGAGCAGCTGAAAAGAGAGATGGCTAATAATGAGTATCAAAAGGTGATATTTTTACGTGTGAATTTTTTTTTTTTGCTTGGCTTATTTGTGTTGATGTTAAGCTATTGATGATGGAAACGCTTTGCTCTTTGCTTCTTGTGTTTTTAAATTCCAGGTTTTGAGTGAACTATGCGTTTCACAAAGTACTGGATGGGTTTTGAAGAGTGGGGATAGTCCAACATAAATGTCTGTTTCCCATCTTGAAAGGTACAAATCATGTGTAAGGTTATTTAAGACTAAAATATTGTAACGACATTACCACAAATCAATCTTCAAGGGGACTAAATCTGGCATCACATCCCAAAACATTGTTTCTTTTCTGTGTTTCCAGTTGGCGGGACTGCATCCATTTGAGCAAGTTGTCGCTGGTGCATTGAGTTATCTATTACAGGATTTATGAGTTATTTTTGGATTTATTGGGAAATGAGTAAATATGGTTTATCGAACTTGCCACCATAGAGCTAGTAACAACAGCTTGTTTCATCTTTTTAGTACATTCTGATGGTAGATATTAACTCCTTCTGTCAAGGTTACTCGTTTCAGGAAAAATAACAAAAACAATTCCATTGTTCATGCTTTCTTATACTCAGCTTGTTGCTTTTCATTTACATGTTTGATTGCCCGAATGTGTGGTTGACCGGTTGATAGTATTTTCTTTCGATGGCCTGTTATTCTTGTTTTGGGTACACTTAAGCTCTAAATCGAAATGGTCTCAACTTGTAAGAGGATGATGTGATAACATCGCACTTTATGGTATGGCTTTTAACACATTTTTGTGTGTTTAGGATGTCAACAGGAGTAAAGTTTTATTGCAGTTATGTTGGCAAGCAACCTTTAGTAGTTTTGCTTCTGTTTTAATGTTTTGCTATTCATCCATGTGATTTTTAATGGGTTCTAAGCATTATTGTTTTCCTCTATAGTTCAACATTACTGTCAATCTAATTTGATGTTAATCAGACGCGCTTGGTTATATTATGAACATATATATTGTCGGGGTTAGTTCCGGTACAAACCATATTTATCCTACAAACCGTAAGAACAGATCCTAGCACTTAAAAAAAGTTAAATTATCACATACCAAAACAATACATACATAAAAGTAGCACTTTTAAATTATATATTAGCACATGAAAATTAATCAAGATAATTGATTTTTGCACATATTTGAATGATATCAACACTTTTCTTAATCAACAAATGAGTAAACTGCCCGGATAGTCCCTGTGGTTTCACCTTTTTTCACCTATAGTCCCCAACTTTCTAAAACTACCTGAATAGTCCTCAAGTTTTCATTTTTTGTTCCCGGATAGTCCCTGGTTCTAACTTCAGTTTGTTTTCTCTGTTAAGAGGGTGTGAAATGACAGAAATACCCTTTCCTTAAAAGGCCAAACCACAGGGACTATTCGGGCATCTTCTTCATTTTTATTTATAAAACCCCACCACCACACTTCATCTTCAACCTCCACCCACCATCACCCTCCTCCACCCACCATCACCCTCCCCCACCACCCTATGAATCATAACCCGCACACCAGACAAAACCCCTGTGCCCTCTCCTTCTTCGATGATAACCTCACACCCACACTCATCTCCTCCCTCATCTACTCCTCTCACTCCTCTCAAACAAACCGCCAACCACCATCTGCTGAGTGGCGGCGGACGACAACGAACACAAGAACCACCACAGCCGGTGGCGCTGTGGTGGTTGACATCGGACCCGAGATGGCAGAGAGGAGAGAGAGCGACCGGTGGAAAGACAGAAACAGGCGAGAAAGAGAGAGAGAGAGGGAGAGCGACCGAAGAAGAAGAAGTGAGCCGGCCGATCACCGGCGACCCCCCCCCCCCCCCCCGCGGCGGCGGCGCCGCTGGAAGTGGTGGCGGCAGAAATCGGCAGCTCCGGCAGTGGTTATTTTTTTTTTCTCTGATTATTGATGATTATAACTGAGGATGTTGATGGTGACGGTGGTGCTTTGATGGCCGACGGTGGCTAGCTGCTTTACCGGCACCGGCGACAACTGCGATTGCAGTGGTGGTGATGGTTTGAGTCGGGTTGGTTCGGGTCATGTTAAGTTCGGGTATACTCGGTCCAAGGTACGGTTCACTTCAGATTCAGGTTCGGTTCAGTCGACACCGGTCAAGGTTCGGTTCACTGTGGCGGTGATGGTGGAGGGTGGAGGAGGGTGATGGTGGGTGGAGGTTGAAGATGAAGTGTGGTGGTGGGGTTTTATAAATAAAAATGAAGAAGATGCCCAGATAGTCCATGTGGTTTGGCCTTTTAAGGAAAGGGTATTTTTGTCATTTCACACTCTCTTAACAGAGAAAACAAACTGAAGTTAGACCCAGGGACTATCCGGGAACAAAAAATGAAAACTTGGGGACTATTCAGGTAGTTTTAGAAAGTTGGGGACTATAGGTGAAAAAAGTTGAAACCACAGGGACTATCCGGGCAGTTTACTCTCAACAAATTGAAAACAAAAGAAAGATCCAAATAAAGAATTAATTGCTTTTTAGCATATTTATAGGGAATTCAATATAATTGATATTATTTAGGATATTATTTTATCATTTCTCTATAATTGGTTGGATGACACGTGACACTTTTTAAATGCTTCTTACAGTTTGTATGCGAAATGTGGTTTGTATTTGATCCTACTCCTTGTCGAGGGAGTTAAAAGTATGTTTTCTACTCCCTATATATGCATTTAGCTAAAAGTATGTTTTCTACTCTATTTAATATGTGATCACGGATGATAGACTATCAGTGTACTTATGTATGTATAGGGGAAGGATCCACTAAAAAATGGATTTTGCTAAGTAGCCTAAGAAGGAATCTTAACCATTCATTTTTCAAATCAATGGTTAAGATGAAAGGGTAGGAGAAAGGAGGAGTGCAAGGGTATCTTGGGAAAATCCTATTTATGAACTTTCTCTCTCCACATGCAAGTCACATGCATATTCCACCCTCATTTTTTAAACGTTCATAACTTTTTTATACGACATTATTTTTCATAAAAAATTCACCATAAAATCGAGCGTCTTTTTATCTTTAATTTGAGTACCATATTGCTATATAAAATATGAAGACTAAAAAAACCCACTTAAATGTGTTGTATTTCTATGTTATATAACATTTTTTGTGCTGAATTTTTGTACTATATTTTTGTGTTAAATTTTTTATGCTGAATTTTTTTGTCTTAAATTTTTTTTTCCTCAATTTTTTTATGCTAGATTTTTTTGTACTATATTTTTTGCTAAATTTTTTCGTGCTATATTTCTTTGTGCTAGATTTTTTTGTGCTATATTTTTTTGTACTACATTTTTTGTGCTAGATTTTTTGTGCTAGATTTTTCTGTACTAGATTTTTTTTGTTTATATTTTTTTAAAAACAAAAGGGGTGCCACATGTCATTTTCACTCCTATTTATAAGGACCAAAATGCCCTTCATTCCTACTTATTAGGAGTGCCACATGTCATCATCACAATCCTTCTTAGGCTACTTAGGCAAAATCCACTTTTTAGTGGATCCTTCCCCATTGGGTTATGTTTTTCTACTCTCTATTTATGCATTTAAGTATATGTGAATATGTGATCACGGATCACAGATTATGAGTATACTTATGTATGTATAACAACTGATGGGTTATTTTAATGCGTTGTAGTGGCTCGGTTTTAGATAAAACATATATGAAAAGGTAGATAAAAAAACACGTCGTAACAGTATATTTGGAATTTTACAACAAAATTATATTTGAAAAGAAACAAAATACCGGTTTCGATAGACGTTGTTCGGTTGGTATTGCTTCGTTTCGTTACCAGTACCAAGTATGGTATTGACAATTAGTATAGTTTACGACACAAAATAAAAATTATTTTGAGTACAACTGCATCGCAATGCCACAAAATTTTGATCGGTATCAATTCAATTTCTTACGGTACCGTCATTTTATAGTAACCCAAAGAGAAGCTAAAAATTAAGTTGTAATATGTCAAAAAGTATAGAAGGCCATAGAAATGAGAATCGGTATCGGTTTGTTTCGGTTCGTTACGTTACGGTACTGGTATAGTACCAATGCTCGCTATAGCTTACGATACTAAAAAAATATATATATTTTGAATACAACTTCGTTCTCAACCAAATTCATTTATATCTTTTAAGTTATGGAATGAAAGTTATTAGAGTATAATGGGTAAAATTAAAAATAAAAATGTCTAATTGTTCATCGCAATAGCCTAAAAACTCAAAAGAAAGTGTAGTTTCTAAAACGCAATGGCCAGAAAACACTTAAAATGTCTGTTTTCTAAAACGCAATGGACTGAAAACACATAAAAATGTGTTTTACCTAAAACGCAATGCACCAAAAAACACAAAGAAATGTCTTATTTATAAAACGCAATGGCCATAAAATACTTAAAAATGTCTCATTTCTAAAACGCAATGGCCTAAAAAACAAAAGAAAGTGTTCTCTGTAAAACGCAATGGACTGAAAACACATAAAAATGTGTTTTACCTAAAACGCAATGCACAAAAAACACAAAGAAATGTCTTATTTATAAAACGCAATGGCCAGAAAACACTTAAAAATGTCTCATTTCTAAAACGCATTGGCCTAAAAAACAAAAGAAAGTGTTCTCTGTAAAACGCAATGGACTGAAAACACATAAAAATGTGTTTTACCTAAAACGCAATGCACAAAAAACACAAAGAAATGTCTTATTTATAAAACGCAATGGCCAGAAAACACTTAAAAATGTCTCATTTCTAAAACGCAATGGCCTAAAAAAACAAAAGAAAGTGTTCTCTGTAAAACGCAATGTACTGAAAACACCTAAAAATGTGTTTTACCTAAAACGCAATGACTAAAAACACTTCAAAAATGTGTTTTTCTAAAACGCAATGACCAGAAAACGCATAAAAGTGTCTTAGTTTTAAAACGCAATGGCATAAAAACACCAAAGAAAGTGTTCTCTCTAAAACGCATTGAACCATGACAATAGTTTTGTCTGTGCTGTGAATTGTCTGTGCTGTGAACTGTCTGAACCAATGCAGTTTACGAATGCAGCTTCCAGAGGCAATTTACAGAAAATTAATTTTTCTCATGTCATTTTCAACCCCAGCCAGGGGCTCTGCCCCTTGGACCCCGCCAGGGGCTGCCGCCCCTGGGACCCCGCTACCAGGGGCGCTGCCCCCGGACCCCCGCCAAGATCGTAAAACGCAATGACTAAATCAAAAACCCAGATCGTAAAAATGAAATTAAAGAATTTCTTACATGGATCGAAGTGATATCTTCAACAATTGACGAATTTTGAATGATTGAAACACTTATCAGCGTTCGAATCGAACGGATCGAGTTATTATCTTCAAAATCACCGGAAAAAACGAGATTTTGTATGCAATTAAACTGGGTTTCCTTCAAAAAAGCTGAAGAACACGTTGATCGGGTGTTTGAATCATTGATTGGTGATGAAAATCGCACTATAATGTAGTGATTATTGAGATAGAAAGTGAAGAAATGGTTGAAGATGGTGGGTTTTGAAAATGGTGGGTTTTGAAGTTACTGGGTTTTGAAAAGGAAGAAGAAATGGTTGGATTGACTAAAATACCATTTTTCTTTATTTTAAATGTTGCCACATGTCCTAATCCTATTGGTTCCTACACTTCCTAGTCAAAATAAACTTCCTATTTGATCATTTCCCTGAACAAGATAAGATAAAGCAAACTTATGAACGAGTTGTTTGACTTTAAGATGGTTTTGATGAAATATGGAAGTGATTTTTAAATGGATTATAAGATTTTTAATCAAAACGGCGTAGTTTTGATTGATTTTACATGTAAGGTTAGGTGTCTAATAACACCGTGTTCACTTCTTTAAAAAAATATAATAAATGAAATTAGAAGCCTCCCGAGTAGGGCTGTAAACGAACCAAACGTTCGGCGAACAGTTCATCAACCGTTCGGCGGGAAGCTCGTTTGTGTTCGTTCGTTTATTAAACAAACAAACACGAACAAGAAATTTCGTTCGTTTAGTTAAATGAACAAACATGAACAGAGGTCTTGTTCGTTCGTTTATGTGCGTGAATGTTCGGTAACGTGTTCGTTTGTGTTCGATAGTTCATTAGTGCTTTTAGTTTTTATATTTATTTAAATAATTCAAAATTCCGACAAATTAAATATCTAATAAGTGTCAGTGTATTATATTCTATTCATGAACGATTGTTTGTGTTCGTTTGTTTCCATTTGCGTTGTGTTCAAGAACATTAGTTTATGTTCATTTGTGTTCGTCAACGTTCGTTTTTGTTGGTTGCCTAAAATTAACAAACAAACACAAACGAACACGAACAAGTTCATTTCCTTAACAAACGAACACGAACATAAAATCTCGTTCGAGAAGTGTTCGTGAACGGTTCGCGAACACATATATTTCTTAACAAACGAACACGAACAAGGTCTTGTCCGTGTTCGTTCGGTTCGTTTGCAACCCTACTCCCGAGCCGATTATCACAAATTAATAAATCAAAATACGTACCGGCCAAGGGTATAAATACAGGTATCAACATCGTGCGCTTAAATACTCTGCAAGCCCTAAAAATATACATTCATCCTTTTGCAGATAATTGTGGGGACACAAGGCGATCCAAGAACCATGACGGATTACGAAGAAATATACGAAGGTAACGGAGAAGATGTTCAAACCTTCGCCGTTGGAGATTCTTCACCACCGGCCGCTGCTAACGGCGGCGGCGCCACCGAAGAGTTCAGTGATTCCAAGTCACAGGTATCTCTAATTTTGTTTAATTTTTCTCAATTACCGCTAGGTTATTAGCAGATCGTGTTTAGGATTGTAGATAAACGTTCATGAATAAATTGCCGACACTAGGTTTTATGATGATTTTAAAATTGTAATACGTGTTTGAATTAGGTTAATGTGGAATTGTTAACCGTGGTGTTGTATGTATATAACGCTATTTTATTGGATTTATATTGATGTGTCATGAATGATTGATACATGAGTTAGGGTTTTGGAATAACTTGCTGAAGGTTAAACTGTGTTCTTAGTTTTGGCATGGAAGATGCAGTAATTTGTTTGAGCACAAGATGAACTGCTGTTTGTATTGGATGTTTGATATGTTTGGAGATTATATGATGTTTGGCTTCTTTGAAGAGTTTTTTCTAAAAAGTTAAAAGGCATTTCTGCAAGTTCCTTGGATATATATTTAATTTGCCGATAGTAATTTCTATGATGACAGTGAAATTGTAGTTTGTCTCTAATATGTGTCATAGTGTTTTCTAAAACTGCTTTAGAAGTTGGGAGCATACTTTTTTGTATTATTTTCTGATATTATGTGTGGATATTAATATTTTTTTGCTGTTTGCAGCGTGGTTCTCGTGACTATGAAAGAGAGTCCTTAAAAAGCAGGTCAAAGGACAGGGAGAGAGGGCGTGATAAGGACAGTGATAGGGATAGAGAGAGGGACAGAGACAAAGATAGGGAAAGAAGCAGAGGCAGAGATAGGGAAAGAAGTAGAGACCGGGACAGGGAAAAAAGCCGAGACCGGGACAGGGAAAGAGATCGTGATCGACATAGGGACCGTCACAGGGAACGGAGTGAGAGAAGGGAAAGGGGAGGAGATAGAGATGACGATGACTATCACAGGAGTCGAGATTATGACAGGTAATGCAGTGGAAATGTTTGTTGTTTGACATGGTCTCATTTTCTTTTTGCTTTCTAGTTCGTTAATCATGAAAAGTTCATCATAATGATTACAGTAACCTCTTTTATCCTTCTATTTTGATGCTTACATGTTTATTTCTGATGGATTTCATCACGTTATGCTTTCGATACTCTTATCTCGTTGTGAAGATTTTTATTTATTAGGTCGAATTTGTTCTGATTTTGTAATTTGTTTGCAGGCGGAGAGATAGAGATGATAGACGTAGTAGACATAGATCCCGTTCTCGCTCAAGAGCTAAATCTGAACATAGATCAAGGTCGCGGTCTCGTTCACGCTCCAAAAGGTATTATTAATCAATTTTTTAGCATGACGACACACATGCTCCCTAATTCTGTACACCATCTTACATCCACCTAAATACTAACAATGGATTTGAACCCTCACCATTTGGTTGAGGGGAATTTACCAATGCCATTGTGGGCCAAAGGCCTCTTGTCTATTTACCAATCATCTATGTTGAATTATTCTTTTTTTTGTATCATCTGGTCGAGCTAGTTTAAAGATATGCAGTGTGCCTTTGTGTTAACTGTTGCTAACCAATGTTTATAATATTGCAAGAAACATCTTTTACAAACCAAACTTGTTCTCTGCTTTCTGAAAAGCTTCTATAATTCCAATATGTTTCTTGAATCTTGAGTAATGAGTAATATATTTATGGAAACAAAGGTTGTTTGTGCACTGCTTAAATTGCTAAAGCTAGATGGATACATACACCTTGAGTCGTTATTGACCATCTATATTGAATGTGTTATTCTTGTTTACTGAAACCTGTAGTCCTGTAATATGCGCATATCTATGCTTATGAACTTCTTACTTACTATTTGTTGTTTGTAGCAGCAAAAGAGTTAGTGGCTTTGATATGGCCCCTCCAGCTTCTGCAATCTTGGCTGGTGCTGCTGCTGTTACCGCAGGTACATGTCTAACCATTTGTAACTAAGTTAAATATCTTGATAACTTTTATTTTTTTTGATATAGTGTGGAAAGGTCGTACCAAAATGCATGGTGTTATTTTGGTAAGCAAATTTAGTTACTTTTACTCATACCCACAGAGTTCCAGTGTCATCATTCCTAAAATATTGGATATTTCAGAAATTATTATTGTTTACTTAGTCACATAATCTTGAACTGAGAGAGCTTTTGGTTTTGTTTTGTGTTTTGGTGTTTTTTGTTTTTTGTATGTTTTGTTTTATGTCTAAGAAGGCAATGTTGGGCTACTAGCCCCACTGTGCTGAGAATGGGTGTGAGCCGCTTATTTGTACAAGGAAGAATCAGTGCAATGGTATGACGGCTCTTGTTCGTTTTCAACTGGGAATTGCTTGTTTTGGTAGCTTTACAGATTTTTACATCTGCTCAATAATGTAGATTTAATAAAATTTTGATTTCTTGATAATGCAAGATTCCAGAAATTTTCTTAAACTAGTGGTTTTTTTAAAGCACGGTGGTGGTTGTTTATTATTGTTATTATGGTTAGTTAGAGAAGTTTTAAATGTTATACTTTTGATAGAGGTGTAATTTTGTGGGTTGTTACAGGTCAGGTTCCTGGGCCCACCCCAGCCATTCCTGGAATGTTTCAGAACATGTTTCCGTTGGCGAGTGGCCAGGTAATGTATTAATAATTAATCTATCATCTATAACATAAGATTATTGATAGATGTAACTTGTTCTTTTGTTCTGTTACATTTTTATCCTCATCGTTCTTTGCAGTTTGGAGGTCTTCCTGTTATGCCAGTTCAAGCAATGACTCAGCAGGTTGTATGACAGTTATTTTTCACACTAAATGTCTTTTTTACTTTTTTTTGAGTGAAATACTTACAAATACTGCAATTCAGGCCACGAGACATGCAAGGCGGGTTTATGTTGGTGGACTTTCACCAACTGCTAATGAACAGGTGAACTTTCATGTTCTTTAATTTTACCCAAGTTTTATTGTACATAAATGATTGTAATTTGTTGTCTCGTTTGCAGACTGTGGCAACCTTTTTCAGCCATGTTATGTCTGCAATTGGTGGAAATACTGCGGGTCCAGGTCAGTGCATTCATTACATGTTGGTTTAAAATAAGCAGCAACTCAGTTCAGCTTTTTAGCTTTGCATTCTAAAGATTGTTTTTAAAAATATGGTCAGGTGATGCTGTTGTCAATGTATATATTAATCATGAAAAGAAGTTTGCTTTTGTGGAGATGAGATCCGTTGAGGAGGCCAGTAATGCAATGGCCTTGGATGGCATTATATTTGAGGTATTTTTACTAATTAATGATCTTTTTACATGATGTGCGTGATTATTTTGTTATTCTGATGTCATGTATATTCTCAATTTTTAGGGTGCGCCTGTGAAGGTTAGGAGACCAAGTGATTACAATCCCTCACTAGCTGCTACTCTTGGTCCAAGTCAACCTAATCCTAACCTGAATCTGGGTGCTGTTGGGCTAAACCCTGGTTCAGCTGGTGGGCTCGAGGGCCCTGACCGCATCTTTGTCGGTGGGCTTCCTTACTATTTCACTGAGGCTCAGGTTAGGGAGCTACTGGAGTCTTTTGGGGCTCTTCGAGGATTTGATCTCGTCAAAGACAGAGAAACGGGCAACTCAAAAGGTTATGCATTTTGTGTATATCAAGATTTATCTGTCACCGATATTGCTTGTGCAGCTCTTAATGGTATCAAAATGGGTGACAAAACCCTCACGGTTAGACGGGCTAACCAAGGTCAAATTCAACCCAAGCCTGAACAAGAAAGCGTACTCTTACATGCACAACAACAAATCGCATTGCAGGTTAGATTTTTTACATTTTTTTTCCTATTACTATTATTTATACTTTTATTATTGTTGTTGTTTTGTGATTTAAAACATCATTTCATTTGCAGAGAATGATGTTGCAACCTGGGGCAATTGGCACACCTCCTACCAAGGTTCTATCTTTGACACAAGTGGTAACTGAAGAAGAGCTGATAAACGATGAGGATTATGAAGACATCTTGGAAGACATGAAAATAGAATGTGGAAAATTCGGTAAGATGGTTTTCTTGTACCTTTTATGTCAATATATGTTATATATTTATGAAGAATAATAATTCATGATCTCAAATCTCAAACTAATTTGCAGGTAGTTTATTCAACGTGGTGATCCCACGCCCAAATCCTAATGGTGAACCTGTAGCAGGAGTTGGCAAGGTTGGTTCAGTCTAGTCTTTTTTATTACTGTTAATACCATCGAACAAACTCACGGTTAGCGGTTGGTTATTTTTTTCCGTGTAGGTTTTCTTGGAGTATGCAGACACAGAAAGTTCAACGAAAGCTCGGGCAGGATTGAATGGAAGGAAGTTTGGCGGGAATCAAGTGGTGGCGAGTTTTTACCCGGAGAATAAATTCAATCAAGGAGAGTATGATGGATAACCAAGCATCTAGTCTTTGCTTGTATTACTATCGTAATAATAGTCTTCCTCTTTTTAATATGTTATAACATAGCGATTTCTTTTTATTATGTTAGAACATACAGGTGTGTGATATCTGTTTTGGATATTTGGTTAGAACCTGTGCTATGTATCTTGCTTTTGTTTCTTTTTCCGTTTCTAATCATTCACTCTTAACTATTGTAATAACACTCAGAGTCTCAGACAGTCACCAAAAGTAGAGATAGTCCGACTGCCGACTGCCCGCGAAAAGTATAGGCTAGCCTTACTTTGAGGCTATTAACATCAATTTTGAGGCTGTTGTTTTCTGGTTGATTCTATCATGCTCAGCAGGCTTGATCTGAACAAATCAGCAGTCGATCAGTTTTAGTCGCCAACAAAATCCTATCAGCAGGTTAGTAGCAGAACATTTGATATTCAGTAGCAACAGTTAAAGGAAGCAGTAGTTCGGTTCAAAAGTATTTTGTGGGTTTCTTGCACAGGAAGTAAAACCAATTTAATAAAAGTTAAGAAACAATCGGGTTTCTTGAAGAAGTCAAGTCCAGTTTAGGACAATCATAATGCCCAATCCCTAACATGCATGTTAGCGTATCAACATCGCACGCAATGGGGGCCGACTTTGGAATTCACGACAGTCAAAATGGTTTGTTTACTCCTGGACCATCGTATACATAATTTACCAACACCAAAGTTACCTACATGAACCGCTTGGTGGCGGTGTTGGTGTTGGATAGTGGATAGTTCAACATGACGACATTGATCTTCAACATCACATTGATACGGGTTGTAATGTTGCTACAGGGTGGATCACTTGCAAGATGGAATTAGCGTGCCAAGTGAAGCAGACAACTTAGGGTGACATGTCTTTTTAATTTTAAGAGAAAGGGTTTTATGGTCTTTTCTCGCGTAACCTACTTCACCCCCAACTTTCAAACGTCTATAGCTTTTTTCATACGATAATATTTATAAAAAAAAAATCCAGCGTACATTTCATTCTTTTTAATTTTAGTAGACTATTGGTATAGTTTTCTTAATTTTTAAATTATTTTATTTTATAAGCTATAAAGTTGCTTGATTATGTTCGAGTACGTAATTACCCGGGCCGTCTTCAAAAATCATCGAAAATCTTTGGGCCCTGTGCGAACATAAAATACGGACCCCTAAAATATAAACTTTTTAAAAATAATATTAAAAAAAGTTTTAAATATATGAAAATGAATTAAAATTTTGTGGAATCACCCGTATGTTGCGGCATGATGTTTTTTTATGAGGAACTTTAATGTCGCAACCCCCGAACCCTTGCCCCGGGAAGCGGGCGGCCGTGAGCTCGCACATTCGGTGGTAACGGTGTTTATTTAATTTTGGCAGCGGAATTTACATCAGGACCGTAGTTAGGAAATATTTTAGCAGAGTAAAACACCTCATTTTATAAATAATAAACACATGGGTAAAACCCAAGTTTCCATTCATAATAAGTTTGTAGGGATAAACCCTAATTTATTGAAATAAAACTTCTTCTTTATTTAGGTAACTTTTATAGCCACTTTTCCAAGTCTTCAGTGCTCTCCAGCTGGCTTCTATTTTGGCTTTCACATTTTGTTACCTGATACACGTTTAAAACATTTTTGTCAGTGGAAAATACTGGTGAGTGAATCCCACTTTAATCAAACAAGTTTTATCATTTTACAGTATTGAGGGCAATCCAGCAACTACATTTGTTTACATCTACTTTAATTACCACCCACAACACTGTCAATCCTGACTTGTGGTAATGTTACTACTCACAGTGTAGTAACAAATTTTGTATACAAAACCCCAACATACCGACGATAATTGTAGAATTACAAATACTCAATCACTGTTAATTATAATCTAAAATAATTTGAGGTTTTGTAAAAACAGTTTATAAAAAGAAGGATTACTCACATTGTTAATTTAGGTATTTCCTTGTGACTTCCTGGTTATAATCTATTAATTTAAACAATACACACGCGTTAGTATAATAACCCAAATTTACATTAGTTATACCCTCATCGAGACAGAACTCTAACGACTGAGTCAGGCAGAGCCTCGACAGGTGTTACGGAGCACTAGATCAATCGGGCAGCGTATCTAATACGTAACCGGGGGTTATAATACTTACAACGAGGCAGAGCTTCGCTAATTAGGGGGGGTATTATACCCGGAAATTATAATTGCTATCAGATTGAGAGAGAAAGTTGTGTGATGAACGATTTGCAACTGAAACCAAAATCCCCTATTTATAGTGCCTGATCGGCACTTTGTCGCCCCTCGCGAGAGCCGAAGACAAAGTCTTCGCGGCCCGCGAGCTAGGTGGAGTAGGCCTTAGCCTTCACCAGTCATGGGGGTAGGTTTAACACGACATGGACACGTGGCAGCACCGGGTTACGCCACTTATCCCCTCGGATCAAGAGCAGTCTGTCGCGCCCCGCGACAGACATAAAATATTGTTTTTATATGATTTTTGTTAAATTAAATGTATTTCGGGCCCACTTTTCGTATACGAGGTGTATTTTAGGACGTATAGGGGTGTTATAGGTATTTTAGGAGAGTTGTTATATCCTCCCCACCTTGTTTTAGAACTCGTCCTCGAGGTCTACTGGAACAGGTGTGGATATTTACTCTGCATCTCTGATTCAAGCTCACAAGTGTATCTGGTCCTCTCTTGGAATCCCATTTCACTTTGACTAGAACCAATCTCTTCTGCTTGAGGTTCTTGATCTTTCTATCTTCAATCTGTAGAGGTTTCTTTACGAACTTAAGCTTCTCATTTAGCTCTATATCCTTAAGAGGTACCACTAATGATTCATCTGCTAAGCATTTCTTGAGATTACATATATGAAATACATCATGTATTCCTGCCATTTCCTCTGGCAGTTGTAGCTGGTAGGCTACTGATTCTATTTTTCTAATAATCTCAAAAGGTCCAACATACCTAGGGCTTAGCTTTCCCCTTTTGATGAATCTGACTATTCCTTTCCACAGAGAAACTTTTAATAATACTTTGTCTCCTACTTGAAATTTCAACGGTTTTCGCCTGTTATCAGCATAACTCTTTTGTCGCTTAGTTATTGCTAACTGTGTAGTTAGTGTTGTTTGCCTTAATATTTATGTTCATCTCTCGTTTTTATCTTCCATATATACGTAGTAGTATGCCACCAGCATTTCTATTTTGTAACGACAAAGTTGTTTTGAGTGTTGTTGGAATGGAAGTAGACTCTCAATTTCCCGAGATATATGTATGGCCTGCTCCATCTTACCTTTTTAACACCCTACTTTTTATGAGTGGTTACTAATGAGTGTGTTTATTTGTTTTCTAATGTGGTTAGCCTGACAAACATTCAAATAAATTGTTCTCAAATAGAAAGGGAATTGAACTGTTGATTCATCTAGAAACGATTCAGGACCCGATCATTAGTTCATCTAGCTCATTCGATCATCAACATTCCGTTACTTCTGTATTTATCATGCTTGAACTGTGCTTTACTTCTATATTCTGATTATTATTTATTTAAATAAAACTATATTAAATTATAATTGAAGCTTTTTACCATAAAAAAAAAAAAAACCTTAAGCCCATTAGACTTCGAATGATGAAAACAAACCTTGTTAACTAGAGATGGGCATAATAACCGGTTCCAAACCCGAACTGGTAGAACAGACCCGTACCCGGTTCCAGTTCCAACCCGATGTATAGAAGAACCGGTTCCGGGTTCAAAATACCCGGCGGTTCTTACCCGGTTCCATATTTCTTGATAATAAACGGGTCGTACCCGGTTTTTCAAGTACCCGGTTCCACTGTACCCGGTACTAAAACACACCATATATTTATTTCAAACAGTTACATCATAACTAAACAAACATAACACACCAAACATAACTAAACATAACACACCAAACTTAACTAAACAAAAGGGTTACATCAACAGTAAGTGATGTAATCGGTTTCCAACGGTATTATATCTGTTGGAACTGGTTCCAACAGTAAGTGGCAACTTTTTGGTTTGAAAAACCCGACAGAACCGGTTCCAAACAGTACCCGGAACCGGGTCCAGAGTACCCGTAACCGGTTACATCGGTTCTAGTTTTATTGACGACTACCCGGGTTCAGCCCGGAACCGGTTCTTCAGAGAACCCGGTTCCCCTAACTAGTATCAGTACCCGGGTACGGGTAGGAACCGGTTCCGGGTATTAATAATACCCGATTATGCCCATCTCTATTGTTAACCCATGAGCCCAAAAAGGAAAAAGAAAAAAGACCTTACCATTTTAGCTTTTAGGGTGGGGGTATGGTTAATCACTCTAGGGTGATTGAGTGATTCTCTACCCAATAATATTATGTCATGTCAACTCCTTATTCCACTCCTCATTTTGCACTCAATCACTAGGTATGGTTAATCACTCTAGGGTGTTTGAGTAGGTTAAAAAATAAAATATTTTGATTGGTTGTTCTCTCCTCCATCACTCCTCCACATTCGGTTACTACACACCGATTTTGCTCACCGCATACCCACTCACCGAAACCAATCATCACCGCGGTATGGTCACCGCTCGGTGACACCCACTCACCGAATCACTCCCCGATAATCATACCGCCCACCCTTACTTTATTTTTATCTGCAAAACATAATTTCTCATCACCTAATTAAGAAATTAGGTCAGGATTACGATAAAAAACATATTTAACAATGTTACTATACAATCGGACTTATTATAATCAAAATAGTATAAAAGTTTAATTGTTTATAAATTTAATATGAAATTACGTTGTATTTATCAAAATAGTATAAAAATTTCATTGTTTATAAATTTAATATGAAACTACGTTGTATTTATTTAGACGTTTAAATATATTTGTTAAAACTTATAATATTAAAGAATTTAATGAAATAAAATTATATATTACCCTACTCATGTTAAAAAAAAATATAATCAGCAATAGTAATACAGTTAGTATAAAACTATTTAGTGAGTGAGTCGGTATCACTTAATTTTCAAATACATACATAATGCATGATAATAAAATTTTGAATACTATATAACACAAACATTTTACCATTGTCATGAAATACTATACTGATCTTTAATATTTGGGTCAGACCTAGATAGCAAAGACGTGACGTCTTAGTTGTTTCTTTAAGGGTAGACGAGGCATCCTCTGTTGGATCAGTTCTGTTAAACATAATGGAAAACATGAAAACATACCTGTTGCAGCTAGGGATGAGATCGGTATGATACCGGTACCGTACCGATACCGATACCGTAAATACCGTTACCGAAATTGAGGAAATGTGGATACCGATTACCGTACCGTATTTATAGATTCGGTACCGGTATCGGTACCGGTTTTTCGGTACTTTACCACATTGGTACCGTTTTGGTGTCATCCATTGTTTTACCTAAAAAATATCATGTATGAAAGCATATTATTAGAATAAAACTTTACCTAAAAAAATCTTCAAAATAGTATAAACTGAACAAGAACAAACTGTATACTGTATATTAGAATAAGACTTTGCCAAGATCACAATGGAACATGAGTATGAAAACATATAAATATATTATGTAAATGTTATTATTAGATAATAATAACATAGACAGTTACACTCCAAAGAAATAATTCAAAATTCAAATTATGTTCGTATTTTTGGATAGTATTTTAATAGGTTTATTGTAGCTTATTTGTAGTGATAGAATTCCAGATTTTTCATCTCTTATTTTTTCTATATATATTTGTCAGTATGTCAATGAATAAATCAAGTTTATATACTTTTTTTTTTTTTTTTTTACAAAGTTTAAAATTCCATTAAAAACCCAAGTAACAAATTACAAACAAGTGGTAGGTAAACGGGCAACAAGCTGCGCCGCAACCCCCTTTTGAATTGCAAAACCAATCCTACTAAAGACGAAACGACCCTTAGAGTTCGAGAGATTACTGTTCACAACCCGTTGGACCCTGTTTAGGAATTCCACGGCCTCTGGGGCTAGGGAACCAAACGTATCAAAAGCGAATGGGATAAACACATGTTGATTTTCTAAACAAGCCTTCTCGTGTTTAGCGACCTTGCTTGATTCCGCCTTCAGCGCGGCCTGGCCAGCAACAAACCCATTATCCCTAAGCCCAACAAGAGGGGATACTCCTGTAAGGTCCACATAAGCGTGTTTCCCCCTGGCCCACCCAAACACAAGAATATCAGCTGGCCGAAGAGTAGACCTCCCATCGAGCGGATCCGTCAGAAAGTTCACCGGAGCCTCCTTTTTTGCCGAAATCCCCGCCCGCTTTAGAACATCAAACAGAATATCCCTTACCAAATCATGCCTGTATTTAAATCCAGGCAACTCCCTACAATGAACCGCATGCTCGCCAAAAGTATCTAAACATACCTTGCGGCAAACTGGGCATGGCTCATCAACCGGAAACAGAGGGATCATTAGCCGGTACTTAAGAATTACCCGGTATTCCACTGCCGACATGTGTTGGCCAAGTCCTTCAATGGGGATGACTGTCAGGAAATCCTGAGCATGAGGAGCCCGGAGAGAATCGAACACGGCTTTCTGACGAGGGGATAGACTGAACTTCTCTCCCAAACTCTGGACGGTTCTACTAAATAGGGCACTCGCCAAAGCATTCTGGGCTTTAGGGGGGGCGGTGTCCTTATTAGAGAAACCGCCAAGATCGAAATCCAGAAGGGACTTGCGCATGCAATCCAACGCACACACATAATCAGAATCTAACCCGACAATACCACAGTCCCGAAGAATGTGGTCCTGCAAACTCCAAGATTGCGCCCTCGAGGCCACAAAAGCATACGTAGATACATCCTCAGCCGAACATAAACCCAAACCCCCAAAACGGGTCGGAAGGGATGCTAGCCTCCATTGAAGATCCCCAAAAAACGGACCCCCGCAAACCACAATATCTTCTATAGCTCTCCGAAGGCCTTTGTCAAAAACCGAAACAGCCTCCCCAACAAACGTGGGTTGGCACGTTCTGAGGCCGAACAACAACTTAGCAACACCCATGCAAGAACGCAGCAAGAGAAGCTCGCATTGAGGGTCCCGCAGATGTGGAAGGTAGCTCATCAGATCCACTGCACAAGATGCCCTTTTCACGGCCATCCTGCTGATAAAACCCGCATCCCGACTAACAACACCCCCGAGGAGTTTGACACCCAACACCGGCCTTCCAATCCCGCTAGGAAACAAACCCTCTTGCGCCTTAACTCCATTGCACGATGGCCAAAAAACTTCTGTTTTCTTGACGTTAAGTTGAAGCCCCAAACAAGGCCCCTTAGTCCTGATGATTTCTAAAGCTTTAGCCACCTCTTTAGCATCTCCTATAATCGTACCATCATCCAAGTACCAAGCATGGAAGAGTAACTTGCATCTATCTTGTATCTGATGAATGAGGGGATGCAAAACTAAGGCAAAGAGAAGAGGCCCCAAGGGGTCTCCCTGCTGAACCCCGGTGGTGGACCAAATATAATCGTCTCCAACATATAATCTAGCCGGCTGTCCATAGAGAAAATCCACCCATAAGGAAATGGACGGGCATCGGGTCCGAACTTCTGACAAAAGGGCGGATCTATCCACCAGGTTTATATACTAGCCGTTCAAAAAAAAATCAAGTTTATATACTAGACACAAAACTTTTAGCATGTATATAGAAAGCTAAATCTATATTAACGTGAATGCATAATGATAAATCTTGATACATAAAGTTATTTTAAATTCGGTATTAATACCGGTATTTACCGAAAAATACCGGTACCGATACCGTTATTTACCGATACCGAATTTTGAAAAATCTATTACCGATACCGGTACCGTTTATGATCGGTACGGTACGGCATCGGTACGGTACCGGTATTTCGGTAAAAAATCTCATCCCTAGTTGCAGCAGACAGTGTAGAGGAGAATCCAGTGAGAGATGATGCCATCGAGTTTGACATATTTGTCAGTGTGGTCTGGTTCCTCCTTAGGGTGCTGACTGATGATGGTGATTATGAAACCGAATAAGGGAGTTCGGCTATGGAGAGGAGGTCGATATTGATATTATGCTAATCAGGTTATCTGTCTAAGTGTGTAACCTTTTAACCTCTACATAAGTCTCCTTATATAAGCACCCAAGAGGAAACCTAATGAGTTAATAAGGGTAATATGGTCCATCAACAATTACCAACTAATTATTTAATAGGTTGTTATATATTTTGATCTATATAATGTAAATGATTATAATGGCTACTAGATTAAATATTAAAACATAATATATTTAATCTTACATTCTCCCACTTAGCCGAGTAATCATTTACAATGAGTATTAGATAAGCCTGATCAGGAGTTAACACTCATTTTAGCCTTAAACAAGAACTATATCAGAGAAATACAGCCGTTGAATCATTATGCGACTCATGACCCCCATTAGTCATACTATAGCCTTAATTTAAAACCTAATCGTCATGATCAAAATACGCATAAGCCCTTTGTTTGATTTGTAACTTTATTTGTCTATATGCCATTATACCGGTTGAACATATTCTAAGAGACATATAAAATCAAACTGAGGAAATTTCATTAATCATAAAACATAAGCTAGTACAATATGCTTAAATAAGGTCTTTACTAAATCCCATATTCCGAACATGTTCTTCGTAAATGTTAGGAGGGAGACCTTTAGTTATCGGATCCGCAAGCAAATCTTTAGTACTAATATACTCAATACAAAGATTATTTTCCTCAACTCGTTCACGTACGAACATATATTTTGTATCGAGATATAAACCAGCTCCAGTCGAACTGTTACTGTTCGAGAAACTAACGGCAGCTGAATTATCACAGTAAAGCTTCAATGGTCTAGAAATGGAATTAACAATTTTGAGTCCAGTGATCAGATTTCTAAGCAACATTCCATGACAGGTTGCGTTATAAACTGCAATGTACTCTGCCATCATTGTGGAAGTTGTGGTCAACTGTTGTTTATGACTCTTCCATGAGATGGGTCCGCCTGCTAACATAAAGATATAGCCTGTAAGGACCTGCAAAAATGTCCTAAATCGACCCGTAAGTGAAAACCCAGACCCTTGAAACCCTAATGTGCATGAAAAACCAAGAAAACAAGGTTTCTGGGTTTCACGCGGGCCGCGTAAGAATAAGCATAGGCTTACGCAGGCCGCGTCAAAGTGATGTTGACCGGATAAGCGTCCCAGGCCACGTGTCGCACACGTGGCAGACCTAGGTGTGACACGCTAGCCCTAGTCTACGACTAGGTGGCCCTCGCGGGCCGCGTAAGTTTAAGAAACGGTTTACACGGGCCGCGTAAAACCCTATTTTCAGCTATAAATTGCTTAGTTCATGGCCTGTTCATCTGCACTCGACAAAATTTTCAAAAACGAAAGTATACTGCTCAAAATCATAATTTCCATTAGAGAGACGCTGCTACGATACAGGGTATTAACTCGATCACTGCTACGATTCAATGTCCGATCGATTGAAACCAATCCGATGGATGTTTAAGTGCTGCCCGAATCAGGGCTATACTTTGTCATTCGTCGTGAGGGTTTCGATCTCGTGAGTTATCGTAAATGTTGTATTAAGTTACTGACCTAGTTCGTATGCATTGTTATTTAAATTAGGTTACAAGGCTTATCAGTAGGCTAAACTCTGCCCGTTTAAACCTGCAATGTGAGTCATTCTCTTTTTATCAATAATGTTTTACAATACTCCAATCATTTTCAAAAGTTATAATTACAGGGATTAAGTCGTGGTTATCTTGAATCACTGGCAAGTGGGGTATTGTGCAGATTACTAATTTCTCACTGTTAGGTTCATCAACCTAACAGTGATAATCATCACTACTTGGGTGAAAGGACCCAATAGTGGTATGACCATCGTCACCAGGAGGTGACACGGCGCCAGATAAAAATAAGATAATAGCCATTGTAATCGCTCTTATGCTGTAATTTATAACTATGTGTCGTTTTATCAAATTGAGTGACTCGCCAGTATTTCCCCGCTGATAAAATATTTTTAAAACATGTTTCAGGTGACCTACTGTGAATCAAGGAAAAGTGCTACGGAGCACTAACAAAGCTTGAAGTAGTGGCTCAGTCAAATAAATAAACATGATTTGTAAACAGGGAATTTCCTTGTAAAATTCCTCTATTGTAAATTACGGGGTTTGTCCCAATTTATGAAATAAAATAATCGGGCATTTTCAAGTTTTAAAAGATCCTGTTAAAAACTTCCGCTGTCAACTCAAATAATAAATACCACGGGTTTCTGTCTCGCGGCTCCTGGACCGGGTAAAACCGGGACGGGGGCCGTGACAGAAAAATGTGGTATCAGAGCCACTGATTTAAGCCAATTAAGTATTTAGAAATACTTAATTTTTCTGATTGCCATTTTGTGATTCTGTGAAAAAATTTAATTTACAAAATTTTAACTTAGAATTTTGTGTGTTTTTTCATGGATGCTAACAGCATGAATGAATTTTCAGAAGCACTTCAAAACTTTTCTATCCATAGCTCAGATATGGATACCACCAGTACCTTTACTGGCTACCAGGCTGACACTGAAGAGCCAATAGTATTCCAAGCCCAACCTCAGGAAAAACCTAAACCGAAGAAAAGAAGAAGACTTGTAGGCTGGAGACGTGTGCGTAGGAAGAGGCCAGCAACACAAAAAGTTATAAAGACTGAGGATCCCAAAGATAAAGGCAAAGGAATAGAGATCGGAGAAAGTTCAAGGCAAGCCCAAGAGATGCCACCCTGGGAGGAGCTGGACCGCCAACTAGCAAATAGCGACCTCATCGGACCTGCCGATGAGACTATCTTTAATTACCCAGCGGAAGCACAACTTCCAGTCAATCTGGAACCTGCTATTCCAGATCCCTTTGTTAACCCCCGACCTCTAGGAGAGCTGGAAGAATGGTGGACCACTGATTGGCAGTTTCAGAATCTCCTAATAACCCTAATACCTTTTCCCCCCAATTAGATCCTGAGCCTCCACTACACCCACCTATGAGCTCCGAGAACTTGGCTGGACTCCGCCACTATGGCGAGGAGTTGGTGGATGCAGGAAACATAATCCGAGAAGTAGGGGAGAGGATATCCTGGAAGTACGACGAGAGGGAACGTCGTTTCTAAAGTGCCAGCTGACAGGATCATATGTGGTTGTGGGAATGCGTGTTTTATAATATAATAATAAAAATATAATCATGTAAAATTTACTAAAAATAAAACTCGTGTAACATAACTGGTGTGTACGGACACATATTAAAATATATAAAATATGGAAGTCGAAAAATCGACAATTTTGGCTATATATGTTTACGTGATTATGTGCGATTGTTTTATTGTGTTTGATTGTCATTTATTTTGTGCTAATAACTTATATATATTAATTATCAGATGGAACACGCTGGTAATGAACCAGTTAATGAAGTTAACCAATCTGATCAAAACCATGAAGATCAATTATTGAATAGGCAAGATATAGAAAATATCGTTGCCCAAGGAATAGCTAATGCTATTCCAGCAATCTTTGCTGCTGCCCGAAATCCAATTGAACCTCCACCGCCTACTCACAACAAATGTACTCGTGATGACAATTTCAGTAATAGTGTAAATTGAGGCGGCAACAATAATAATAACGATAATGGGATGCAAGCCCCATTCCTTAAGAAAATGAAAGCTGCAACGCCTGGTTGCACTTACAAGGAATTTCTTGCCAGTAAACCGGTGGAATTTGCAGGCAATGAAGGGGCAACTGCAGCACTGCGTTGGTTAGAGAAAACCGAAGCAGTAATTAAAATAAGTAAATGTGCCGAGGAAGACAAGGTCATGTACGCATCGCATCTTTTTAAAGAAGGGGCGCTAGAATGGTGGAATACGCTACTACAAGCCAAGGGAAGCGATGTGGCCTATGCCATGAGTTGGGAAGAATTTAAGCGGCTAGTAGAAAGAAAATTCTGCCCCGAGTATGAAAAGGAACAAATGGCGAATAAATTCCTGAACCACCGGATGGTGGATGTAGACTGTCGAGGGTATACTTCGACATTCTTCGAGTATGCTAGAGTGGTACCAACCCTGGCCTCGCCAGAACCGGTGCTTATTTCTCGCTATATTTGGGGTTTGATTGGCGAGATTCGGGATATCGTCAAAGCTACGAGATCCCGCACTATTGACGATGCAGTGGAATTAGCCAACACTTTGACGGACGAACTGGTGCGTACGCGAGAAAAAATAGAAAGAAGGAAGTGGCCCAAAAGATTACCCAGGGATTCCGTGTGGGTAACAGTAGTAATTTCAAGAAAAAGGGAACTGGGAAATCTTCCACTGTTCCATTTTGCAATACCTGTAAAAGAAAGCATTTTGGAAAATGCAAAGGATATTGCAATTTCTGCAAAATTCCAGGGCATCAAGAAGAAGATTGCAGGAGGAAGAAATCAACAATCTGCTACAACTGTGGAGAAGTTGGACATTTTAGGCCAGACTGCCCGAAATTGGTCAAACCAGCTGATAACAAAGCCAAACCTGCAGAAGGAACTACCAAGAAAAACGCAAGAGCCTTCCAGTTGACTACTCAGGAAGCAGAGCTAATCCCTGACGTGATAGCTGGTACGTTCCTAGTTCACGACGTTTATGCAAAAGTATTATTTGACTCTGGTGCAAACCAAAGTTTTATAAATACTTCATTCTGCCAAGCTCTAAACTTACCCTTAACCAACCTTAGGCAGATTTTTATAGTCGAAACGGCAGATGGGAATTCTGTCAGCATAGATAAGGTTTTGCGAGAAGGAAAGATAGAACTCTTAGACCATAAATTTTCTGCAAACCTGTTACCTATGGATTTAGCTGGATTTGATGTTGTGTTAGGAATGGATTGGTTAGTAGCCAACCATACTCGAATCCTATGTAATAAGAATTCCATAGAAATTCATACACCCACAGGAGAATTAGTGGTTATTACAGAAGATAAGCCATGTAAGCCACTGAAATTCATTTTAGTAATGAAAATGGTCAGTTATTCAAGAAAACAAGGAATAGTGTATATGATATCGGTAATCATTAACACTAAAGGTAAGGAACTTAAGGAAATTCCAGTAATATCAGGATACCCGGATGTATTCCCAGAAGAACTACCTGGATTACCAACCAATAGGGAAGTAGAATTTAGAATTCATCTAATTCCTGGAACTACACCGATAGCCAAAGCACCCTACCGATTAGCACCCACTGAAATGCTAGAATTGAAAAAGCAGTTAGATGAATTATTAAGCAAAGGATTTATACAACCTAGTTCATCCCCGTGGGGAGCTCCAGTGTTGTTTGTGAAAAAGAAAGATGGTTCGATGCGAATGTGTATCGATTACAGGGAATTGAATAAGGTTACAATCAAGAATCGATACCCATTACCTAGGATTGATGATCTTTTTGATCAATTGCAAGGAGCTAGATACTTTTCTAAGATAGATTTACGCTCCGGATACCATCAGTTAAAAGTACAAGAAGAAGACATACCTAAAACTGCTTTCAGAACTAGGTATGGTCATTACGAGTTTACAGTCATGCCATTTGGACTAACAAATGCTACTGCAGCATTTATGTACATGATGAATAGAATCTGTAAACCATATTTGGATAAATTTGTAATTGTCTTCATCGACGATATACTCATTTATTCCAAAAGCCAGGATGAACATTGTCAGCACCTGCATGCACTCTTAACTTTGTTAAGAAAGGAAAAGCTTTACGCCAAATTCTCGAAGTGTGAATTTTGGCTACAAGAGGTACAATTTTTAGGACACATGGTGAATCACGAAGGTATTCACGTGGATCCCTCCAAAATAGAAGCAATCACCAAATGGAAAGTCCCACATTCAGCTATGGAAGTTAGAAGTTTTCTAGGGTTAGCTGGATACTATAGACGATTCATTAAGGATTTTTCCAAAATAGCTGTGCCATTAACTAAGCTAACCTGTATGGCAGTTAAGTTTGAATGGGGACCTAGACAAGAGGAAGCTTTTAAGATTTTAAAGCAAAGATTAACGAACGCCCCAATTCTAGCCTTACCAGAAGGAACAGAAGATTTCGAAGTCTATTGTGATGCTTCTAAGCTAGGATTAGGATGTGTGTTAATGCAACGCAAAAAGGTAATTGCGTATGCATCAAGACAATTAAAGAAGCACGAAGAAAACTATACGACTCATGACTTAGAGTTAGGAGCCATAATTTTTGCCCTTAAGATTTGGAGACATTATCTGTACGGAAGTAAGTTTATTGTCTATACAGACCATAAGAGCTTAAGATACATATTTGGGCAAAAAGAATTAAACATGAGGCAAAGAAGATGGATGGAAATTTTAAGCGATTATGACTGTGACATTCAATATCACGAAGGAAAGGAAAATGTAGTAGCAGATGCCTTAAGTCGTAAGTATCATGAAAAGCAAAGACGAGTTCGTGCTCTTAGATTAAATCTACAGTTAGATTTAATGGAACAACTGAAAAATATTCAGGAAACAACAATCAAGGATGATGCTGAAGGAATGAAAGGACGAATAAAGAAATTAGAGCAAGGGACTAATGGAATTTGGAAATTCCACAAGAAAAGGATTTGGGTACCTGAACAAGGAAAGTTAAGAAATAAGATTTTAGATGAAGCCCATAAATCTAGATATACCATGCATCCTGGTAATAATAAGATGTACCAAGATTTAAAGAATAACTTCTGGTGGATAGGAATGAAAAAGGACATAGCTAGATATGTTTCTAAGTGTCTTACTAGTTCGCAAGTTAAAGCAGAACACCAGAAACCTTCAGGATTACTACAACAATTAGAAATGCCTGTATGAAAATGGGAACTCATAACCATGGACTTTGTTACTAAGTTGCCCAAAACCAGAAAAGGTAATGACGCGATTTGGGTAATTGTGGACCGATTAACCAAATCAGCTCATTTTCTACCCATGAAGGAAACCTTTAGCATGGAAAGGTTGGCAAAGTTGTATGTGGATGAAGTAGTATCCTTACATGGAGTCCCACTCTCCATTGTATCGGATAGAGATAGTCGTTTCACTTCCCATTTCTGGACCAGTTTCCAGGAAGCGATGGGAACCCGATTCAATTTAAGCACTGCATACCATCCTCAAACAGACGAACAAAGTGAAAGGACGATCCAAACCCTGGAAGACATGCTTAGGGCATGTGTGATAGATTTTGGTGGAAACTGGGATGACCACCTACCCTTAATTGAATTCTCCTATAATAATAGTTATCATGCAAGCATTGAAGCTGCCCCATTCGAAGCACTGTATGGACGAAAATGCAGAACTCCAGTTTGTTGGGCAGAAATAGGAGAAAGCCAGTTATCAGGCCCTGAAATCGTACAAGAAACCACCGAAAAGATAAACAAAATCAAGGAAAGATTGAAGACAGCTCGAGATCGCCAGAAAAGTTATGCAGACAATCGACGTAAGCCGTTAGAATTCCAGATTGTAGACAAAGTACAATTGAAAGTTTCTCCTTGGAAAGGAGTAGTTCGGTTCGGTAAGAAAGGAAAATTGAGTCCCAGGTACATAGGACCCTTTCCAGTAATTCAGCGAATAGGACCTGTTGCCTATCTCCTATAACTACCAGAAGAATTAGTCAGGGTACATGATGTATTTCATGTATCAAACCTCAAGAAATGTTTATCTGACGAATCACTGGTAGTACCCCTTCAAGAAATAGAGGTAAATGAAAAGTTGAAGTTCGTAGAGAAACCGCTTCAAATAGAAGACAGAAAGGTCAAGTTTCTCAAGCACAAAAGATTGGTACTAGTCAAAGTCAAGTGGGAGTCAAAAAGAGGACCTGAATACACCTGGGAGCTGGAATCAGAGATGAAGCGAAAGTATCCTCACTTATTCCAGTAAATCTTGAGGACGAGATTTTAAAGAAGGTGGGGAGGATGTAAGGACCTGCAAAAATGTCCTAAATCGACCCGTAAGTGAAAACCCGGGCCCCTGAAACCCTAATGTGCATGAAAAACCAAGAAAACAAGATTTCTGGGTTTCACACGGGCCGCGTAAGAATAAGCATAGGCTTACGCGGGCCGCGTCAAAGTGGTGTTGACCGAATAAGCGTCCCAGGCCACGTGTCGCACACGTGGCAGACCTAGGTGTGACACGCTAGCCCTAGTCTACGACTAGGTGGCCCTCGCGGGCCGCGTAAGTTTAAGAAAGGGTTTACGCGGGCCGCGTAAAACCCTATTTTCAGCTATAAATTGCTTAGTTCATGGCCTGTTCATCTGCACTCGACAAAATTTTCAAAAACGAAAGTATACTGCTCAAAATCATAATTTCCATTAGAGAGACGCTGCTACGATACAGGGTATTAACTCGATCACTGCTACGATTCAATGTCCGATCGATTAAAACCAATCCGATGGATGTTTAAGTGTTGCCCGAATCAGGGCTATACTTTGTCATTCGTCGTGAGGGTTTCGATCTCGTGAGTTATTGTAAATGTTGTATTAAGTTACTGACCTAGTTCGTGTGCATTATTATTTAAATTAGGTTACAAGGCTTATCAGTAGGCTAAACTCCGCCCGTTTAAACTTGCAATGTGAGTCATTCTCTTTTTATCAATAATGTTTTACAATACTCCAATCATTTTCAAAAGTTATAATTACAGGGATTAAGTCGTGGTTATCTTGAATCACTGGCAAGTGGGGTATTGTGCACATTACTAATTTCTCACTGTTAGGTTCATCAACCTAACAGTGATAATCATCACTACTTGGGTGAAAGGACCCAATAGTGGTATGACCATCGTCACCAGGAGGTGACACGGCGCCAGATAAAAATAAGATAGTAGCCATTGTAATCGCTCTTATGCTGTAATTTATAACTATGTGTCGTTTTATTAAATTGAGTGACTCGCCAGTATTTCTCCGCTGATAAAGTATTTTTAAAACATGTTTCAGGTGACATACTTTGAATCAAGGAAAAGTGCTACGGAGCACTAACAAAGCTTGAAGTAGTGGCTCAGTCAAATAAATAAACATGTTTTGTAAACAGGGAATTTCCTTGTAAAATTCCTCTATTGTAAATTACGGGGTTTGTCCCAATTTATGAAATAAAATAATCGGGCATTTTCAAGTTTTAAAAGATCCTGTTAAAAACTTCCGCTGTCAACTCAAATAATAAATACCACGGGTTTCTGTCCCGCGGCTCCTGGACCGGGTAAAACTGGGACGGGGGCCGTGACATAGCCTGAAGTGGATTTCTTGTCATCTTTGCATTTGGCAAAGTCAGAATCAGAATAGCCCACCACTTCTAAATGACCACTTCTTCTATAAGTCAGTTTATAGTCTTTCGTCCCTTGCAGATATCGAAGTACCTTCTTAGCTGCTTTCCAGTGATCTAGGCCAGGATTAGCCTGATAAGGCCTAGCATTCCAGCAATATAAGCGATATCTGGGCGAGTACAGACTTGAGCATACATCAGGCTCCCGACTACTGACGCGTAAGGTATCTGGCTCATTTGCTCTTTCTCAACCTCTGTTGCCGAACACTGGAATGAACCGAAAACATCTCCCTTAACTACTGGAGCGACGGAGGGTTTGCACTGTTGCATGTTGTAATGTGTAAGGACACGATCTATGTAAGCCTTTTGAGACAATCCTAAGATCCCTTTGTGTCTATCTTTGTGAATTTCGATGCCAATGACGTAAGAAGCATCTCCGAGATCCTTCATGTCGAAGTTGTGTGAGAGTAACCGCTTCGACTCATGCAACATGTCTAAACTATTACTTGCCGATAGAATATCATCTACGTAAAGGACAAGTATAGTAAAGTTGCTCCCACTCATCTTGAGGTAGGTGCATTGATCCACTTGATTCTTCATAAAACCTTGTTTCTTCATGACTTCATCAAACTTGAGGTACCATTGACGTGATGCTTGTTTTAACCCGTAAATGGATTTCTTCAGCTTACAGACTAGATGCTCCTGACCCTCAGGTTTAAAGCCTTCAGGTTGTTTCATGTAAACATCTTCGTCTAAGTCTCCGTTAAGGAAAGCGGTTTTAACGTCCATCTGATGCAACTCTAAGTCAAAATGAGCTACTAGGGCCATGACGATCCCTAATGAATCTTTAGGAGAGACAGGTGAAAACGTCTCTTGATAATCAATTCCCTCTTTCTGAGTGTAGCCCTTTGCAACCAATCTCGCTTTGTAGCGTTCAACGTTCCCATTCGGATCCAGTTTTGTTTTGAACACCCATTTGCATCCTACGGGTTTGACTCCGTTGGGTAATTCTACCAAATCCCAAACGTCATTTTTCTTCGTGGATTCAAGCTCATCAATCATTGCTTTATTCCATTCAGAAGACTGATCACTGCTAATGGCTTCATTGTAAGAGATAGGATCATTGAGCTTTCCGGGATCCATTTCAGTCAGGTAGGTAACATAATCATCCCAATTAGTAGGCCTTCTTTGCCTAGATGACCTCCTGAGTGGATTGTCGGGTTCAGCGTTGTCTTGGTTTTGAGCGTTTGAAGTGCCTTCGTCATGAGGTATAATGGGTTCTGATTGTGGAGTTAAATTTGGAGTTGGTGCAGTAGCTTCGGGTACAGTAGTTGCATTGGGTACAAGAGGAGTAATCGGAGTAATGGTAAGCGATGAGTCTCCCCCCCCCCGCGTCTTGTACTTCTTGCAATTCTTCGTAAGGGTTGGTACTGCTCCCACTGACCTTGAAATCCTCCAGGAACGCAGCACGCTTGGTTTCAACAATACGGGTGACATGAGAAGGACAATAGAAACGATAACCCTTTGAATTATCAGGATACCCAATAAAGAAACAGGTAACTGTTTTAAGGTCAAGTTTCCTTAGGATAGGATTGTACTGTTTCGCTTCAGCAATGTAGCCCCATACTTTCATATATTTAAGACTCGGTTTCCTTCCTGTCCAAAGTTCATAAGGAGTTTTAGGGACAGACTTTGAAGGAACTCTATTGAGTATATGAACAACTGCTTTTAATGCTTCATTCCAGAGGAATAATGGTAAATTATTGTTGGCTAACATACTGCGCACCATGTCCATAAGAGTACGGTTTCTTCGTTCAGCGACACCGTTCTGCTGAGGTGTACCAGGTATGGTGTATTTGTTCACAATCCCCTGGCCCTTACAAAACTCATAAAATGGACCAAGAGCTTGACCCACATCAGTATGTCTTCCATAATATTCACCGCCTCTATCTGATCTCACAACATTAATCTGACGATCTGATTGCTTTTCAACTTCAGCCTTATAATCTTTAAAAGTTGTAAGAGATTCAGACTTTTCCTTAATAAGATACAAGTACATGTAACGAGAATAATCATCAATAAAAGTGATAAATGAAGTATGTCCTGTTATGCCAGCGATTTGGTAGGGACCACTAATGTCAGTATGAATGAGTTCTAATAAAATAGAGTTCCTGGTGGCACCTTTCTTATTCGCTAATGTCATTTTACCTTTAAGACATTTGACACATGTTCCAAAATCAGAGAAATTGAGAGGAGGTAAGACTTCATCCTTTACGAGACGATTTAATCGTTCTCTTGAGATGTGGCCTAAACGTTGATGCCACAACATGGATGAAGTCTCTAAGTCTCGTTTCTCTTTCATCTTTGTGAGGGATTCATTAATGTTATATGACAACAAAGATTTGGAAAAAATTATCATCTAGTTCTAATCTATAGAGACCACCATCCAGAATACCAGTACCATAAAGAACAGAATCATAGAGGATAGAGAGTTTGCGATGACCATGGGAAATAATAAAACCGTCCATGTCTAACTTTGGTCCTGATACAAGGTTCCGAGTTACCTCAGGAACATATAAGGTATCATAAAGTTTAATACATAAACCAGTTTTCATAAATAATTGTAATGTTCCAATGGCCTTCTCTTCTAATTCTCGATCATCCCCAACCTTAAGTGTTCTTTGGTTTCTTTCCAGCTTCCGGATTGTAAGAAATCCCTGAGTTGAATTGGTAACATGAACCATAGAACCAAAATCAAACCATCAAGAATTAGCAGGAACATTTAAATTATAGGACTCAAGTATCATAAAATAATCGTTACCTTTCTTAGCCAGCCACTCCTTAAAGTCAGGGCATTCCTTCTGCATATGTCCTGCCTTTTTACAGAACTTGCAGTGGATTCTGCCTAAGGAGTTCTTAGAGCTGGAAGGTGCACTTGTATTGGGATTGGGCCTTTGGACTTTTGAAGCATCCTTCCTCTGATGATTGTTCTTCCGCTTCTTAGAGTTGGAGGTGGTGAAGTTAGCAAATCAGTAGTGCGATCCATCCTCATACGCTCTTCCTCCTGTACGTACATAGCGACCAGCTCACTCATCGTCCATTTGCCCTTCTGAGTGTTGTAATTGATCTTGAATGCTTCAAAGGACAAAGGAAGCAAAGTAATGATGAAATGAACGAGGAAACCATCACTGATTTCCATTTCCAGCCCCTTCAGCTTATTGGCCATGTCATTCATCATCATGATGTGCTCGCAAATGCCGCTCCTCCCATCATACTTAGTTATCACCAGCTTGAGGATAAGGGTACTAGTGTGTGCTTTAGACGTTCCCTTGAATTGCGCCTCCACAGAAGCCTAGTAGGTTTTAGCATCTTCAGAATCAGGAATGGCTCCTCTGATTGCATTGCTTATCGACTGCTTCATGAACATGAGAGACATGCGATTACACCTAGTCCATTTTTCATGAGTCAACTACTCAGCAGCAGTACTTTGAGGAGTAAGGTCCGCTGGCTTATTCTCTCTTAGAGCATAGTCAAAGTCCAGCAATCCAGGCGTAAGCATGAGAGCATCCTTCCATGCAGCAAAGTTATCACCAGTCAAAGGTGGAATCCCGCAATTGGGCGCTGATAGTGGAAATAAGATGAGCAAGTTATGATACTAAGGAAGAAGTCCTAATGTGATCTAAGGGCATGTTATACTAAGGCAGGCATAATTAATGACCATTTTACATTATGAAGCTGTGATATTGTCTATTACTAACATCAAAATAATAGACTTAGTTAAAATTCTACTTAAACGAAGACAAATCAGTTTTGGCCAGAAGTGTAATCATTTAAGCATGTGTGCAAAGTGATTGTAACAAATCAGTTTTGGCCAAAAATGAGACAATCGCTTTAGTTATGCACTTGTTGAGTATGCTATCCATGAATGAATTAAATCAGCTTTGGCCAGATATTAAGACATTCACGTTTGTAATGCACACTTAACATAGCTTTCGTAATACTTGAACGATAAATAGATGTATCAAATCAGCTTTGGCCAGAAATGATACATCAGAAGCTCATTCAAGTTAAGCTATTTTTGGTTTTGTAAAACATTATCTGATTCTGATTAATTAACTAAGTATTTACAAAACCAATTATTTAATAGCAAACCACCTGTTAGCGCGGATCGAACTCAGTTATGAGATCTCGAGTCAAGTCTCTACTCATCTTGTAACATTATGAGGTCTCGACTCATTAAGGTCTCGAGTCGCAACCTCAGTCTCTCGAGTCGTAATCATGGTCTCGACTACTGTGTTTTATGAGATCTCAACTCCTTGATGAGGTCTCGAGTCGCAACCACGGTCTCGAGTTGTGAAGATTGAAGCCCTTAGTCGAAACCTCAGTGGTCTCGAGTCGAAACCTTATGGTCTCGAGTCGAAATCGTTGTCTCAAGTTGTAAAGATTTGAGAACACTTATGATTTCTAGTCGAGACCTTGTGGTCTCGAGTCGAGATCTTGGTCTCGAGTCGTTAAAAGTGATCTCGAAACTCCTGTTAACAACTGTTAATGTAAAAGCATAACTGAAAATTCGAATTCTTAGGGATTTTGAGATATGGTTTCCTGTTTTAGTGATGATCTAATTTTATCAAAATATTTATCTGATTATCAATAAACAGTTTTCGAATAAACTTAAAAGATAAAATTGGATCAAAATAGGAAAAACACTCAATAATCCTAATTACATTCCAAAACATAAAGGAATTTTCGAATTTTCCTAAGAACATATGATGAACCCTAAAAAATAAAACATAATTCTGGAACCCGAAACATGAATTTTAAGGCTTTTCTAAACAGATTTCGGACATAGTATTACCCGTTTTTGATTTCGAGATATTTAAAACAGTTCTTTTCCTCGAAACAACGATCTCGAGTGATCCTTTATGACTCGAAACCGGCTGTAAGTTTATTAAGTTATAAAAATTCCGTTTTCCAGATTTCAATCCCAGAACTAATGGATACGAAAACAGAACCGACTAATCAACATATGCTCTGATACCACATGTTGGATCAGTTCTGTTAAACATAATGGAAAACATGAAAACATACCTGTTACAGCAGACAGTGCAGAAGAGAATCCAGTGAGAGATGATGCCATCGAGTTCGACATATTTGTCAGTGTGGTCTGGTTCCTCCTTAGGGTGCTGACTGATGATGGTGATGATGAAACCGAATAAGGGAGTTCGGCTATGGAGAGGAGGTCGATATCGATGTTATGCTAATCAGGTTATCTGTCTAAGTGTGTAACCTTTTAACCTCTACATAAGTCTCCTTATATAAGCACCCAAGAGGAAACCTAATTAGTTAATAAGGGTAATATGGTCCATCAACAATTACTAACTAATTATTTAATAGGTTGTTATATATTTTGATCTATATAATGTAAATGATTATAATGGCTACTAGATTAAATATTAAAACATAATATATTTATTCTTACATCATCTAGTACCCCTATACAGGTATCGCGGGTATTGCGGCTACATCACCACGGCCCTTCGGTTACTTCAAGCAGGTAAGAGAATCGGTGATGAGTACCCGTTGAAAGATGTGTGTGTGTGTGTGTGAGAGAGAGAGAGAGAGAGAGAGAGAGTTGTGTGTTGAGTGTGGAAACAGGTGCCGGGGACAGGTTCACGGGACACCAACATATGTGGGTTCAGAGGGGTTCAAATAGAGTTGGTGAGTTGTTAATTGATGACCTGGTGATTATCGGGTTCCGGCAGGTTAGCCCCGCCTGCCCTAACACTCTGTTCCCGAGTCTCATTTAACAGGGGGAGGGGAGGGGAACAAATGAAAATATAAAAAACCATGTTCCCGAGTTTCATTTAACATGGGGAGGGGAGGGAAAAGGAGGGAAAATGGAAGAAAATATGATCAAATATGACCATATATTCATCCTCCCAAATTGGAGAGATTAGGAGAGAAAATTTTCCTTCCCGTCCCCCTGTTAAATGAGACTCGGGAACATAGTGTAAGTGTATTTACAAGATTGATGGAGGGTGTAATATTACTACCACTTCTAATCTTAGGAATTGAATTGGGGACAAATTAGATGGCACACTTCAGATATTGATCATATGGTGTTAACCTTCATCAACTCGTTCATTTGTATGGTTGGTTGCTGTAATGATATCCGATTTGCCATAGATGGCTAAACCTTAAAGTGCTAATCATCGCTTGATGCATCACTTCCCTTGGCTTTATGACGATGAAATCTAACGCTTGTCATGAAGGTGGCCACCTCGAGGCGGTTTCTTACTGAATTGGGAGCTTTATGTCAAGTAACCAACATTGTCACTCTTATCAATCGACAAATATGATGGTTGGATGTGGTTAATTACGATTCGTTTATTGTTAGCGTTGTTTCTAAAATCATTGATGTGAAGCTTCTTGACCAACACTCATTATCGAATACAAAGTTCACGAAACTAATGGGGTCCGAATATTTGTTGAGAAACCAAATGAATCATCCAAAGATATTATTTTGAATAAAACAACCCAAAGGACCATTACAAATGCATCCCCATAGAAGATAAAAGATACCCTTTTCTACCCTTTTGCCTCTTTCTCTTTACATATTATTATATCTTTAAAATCAAAAGTGGCTTTTAATAAAAAAAAATCACAAAAAGATTAGTAGATAGTAGTGTAGACTTGTGTATAATGATGAAAATAGAACAAAAGTATGAATAAAAAGTGGAAACCATGCAAGTATAAACTTTATCTTCATATATGCAATACTTTTGATATGGAATTTTACCTATTCAAAATCTTGTACTAATATTTAAGATGATATTAGAACTCGTAAACAATTTGAGATGCAAAACAGTAACATTAACAAAATAGGCATATTCATTTCTTAGGCCACACGGGGTGGAACCGTGATACAATTGTATCACTCGTTGAACACCGTGGAACACCGCCCCGCCTAATTCTATCACTCGTGGTCAAGTATAACGAGTTATGGGCATAACGCGTTGAACTTTGAGTTGTGATAGTGTATGACTTGTACATTGTGCATTAATACTTGTACATTGGAATCCCATCACTAGTGATACCACCCCCCTACATTTCTATCACTAGTGATAGAAATTTGGTTGATGACATGGCATGATTTTATTGGACAATGGGAGTGATAGATCTATCACTAGTGAACCACCCCTCCTCCCCTTAGAATACCAAAAAGAAGAAAATTAAACACATCTATTGGAGTTCATTGACGGAGAAGATGACGTCATCACAACAAATCTAATGAAATTTGCCTAACTTGATTTCGGTACCTTTTTTTAAAGCAATTTGTATCCTTGAGTAGAATGGATATAATCGGGTGGTTTCGTTAGTGGCACAATGATACTTTAATGGTCCGTCGTTGATCCAAATTTGTCGTTAAAAAAAATAATAGTCTATTTGTAAAGACATTTTATAGGCTCAAATCCTAGTAATTATTTTAATATCTAAGGTAAATAATCAAATTCAAGTGTAATAAAGATAAATTGAATATCCATGGTACTTATATGATACATGATGCATACACAAAAAATACTTGCATATATAATTAGTGGATGAATGATTAAAAGGGAAATGGCCGGGGAATATGTTTAATACGACTTTTATGTAAATCTTTTGTAATCCACAAGCATCTACGTTTGGCCCATCCTCTTTGTATATTTTCGAACCTTAATTGCTAAGTTTGTGACGTCATCGACTGAATATCCTAAGACCAACATTAAAAAAAAAGTTTACACCAAAACCACAAAAGTTTTGCATCCAAGTGTCAAAATGTCAAAAACAAAAAATTACTGAATTTTATAATCAACTTCCTTTACTTTTTTATATACTACTTAATATTACTACTTTAGCCTTAAGTATAGTATTAAATTCTAAGAAAATCTTTAACTAAAAATATTAATGCAAACCTTTTAACAACACAAGTCACTACTCATAGCCTTAAGTATAGTATTAAGAAAATCTATAATAAACATCAATCAAGATGGTTTTGTTAGAAAAATCAATCAATCAAGCACACATGAACAACAGCAATACACACACACACACACAAAAAAAAAAAAAAAAAAAAAAAAAAAAGAGAGAGAGAGAGAGAGATACAGACAACTTGTAGTAAAACAAAAAAAGCACATCAAATGATCCAAGTGAAGTAAAATCTAGTAAACTTAAAACTGCATTCTCTTCAATAATATACTATATAATATTGAAGGTATGTTAAAATGATGTAAAGTTTTGACTCCTTTGTATTGTATTATTATGTGATGTAAGTTTAGAACAGGAGCGTTGTAGTTTAAAATCTATACTGCCAACGTTTATAAGGATGTTCCTTTCACAAATTTGACAGACAGGCAATGTGCATAGAAATACAAGAGTTTATATATTATTTTTATTTGTAAATCCCAATTAATGTCCTCAAAAACATCTTTATAAAGTGTGATCACTTTTGCTTTTTAGCCCTCCGTTGTAAAAAAAAAAAAAAGACTAAAAAAGATAACAAAACCAAAAGCAAAAAGGTTACAACAAAGCTTTTAGTTTTATAAACCATCATTTCATTATTTATAACCCTTTATCGTAATTTGTTGGGTTGTGTGTAAACATATATTTAACTTTACTTCATTTATATTTATAATTACTAAAAGGGTGCCGTGTGATGTGACGGGAAACACAAGTACTGCCAAAGTGTGTATTGTTCGCCTGGTTCAGTTATCATCTTCAACCGAAAGCGAAGTCATCAGTTAGTCTATTTTATCAAGCAATCGGTTTTGGTTAATTCGGCTTTCAGTAAATCGATTTTCAGTTAATTAAGTTTTTGGTTGATTCCAGTTTGGTTTCGCCTGTTTTCATTTTGGTTTCGGATAACGATTCGATTAATGTGCACCCTTAGAAACCGTTAATCATGTAAGATATCAATTTTTTTAATTAAAAAATACTATAACAATACCATACTCAAATTAAAGAGAATGAATACTCGTCTGTATGGTATAATTTAAAAAAAAAATATGAACGTACAAAAAAGTTATGATTGCTTAAAAAACATGGGGTCAATTAGTTTTTTTTATAAGGAGATAAACTGTAACTATTAACTAATTATCTATAATTTTATTAAAGATGAATAAATTAAAGTTTAACTAAGATGGGAGAGCTAAAGTGTAACTATTGTTTGAAAGATTAATTACTCTCATTTTATCTTATGCATTAAATCAAAAGAAATTTCCAACTTTTGGGTATCTTAAAATACATTCGTCTTATGCATTATATATAGTATAGATGTGTAGGGTGTCGTCTTAGAGTGAATACTAGTGTATTTGTGATCTGAGTGAACAAATTATTGACATTGATTTACATCATCGAATCGTAAAATTACACTAGTGTATTTTCATCATCAAATCATGACCATTGATTTACACTTATGTATTGATAATCAAAGACTAGAATTAGTTCACTAGTGTCCACAATTAAAGGGGTTGTTCACAAATGAACCTCTAACCTAAATGTATATCCATCTTACGTCTTAAAATATAACTAATTTCACATTATTCATGATAACGTGTATGGATCTTAAATATATTTTTAATTTAACAAAGTTCAGAAAAATTATGTATCGTAGTATAAAGAACCGCACTAAAATGTATCCAACTTAACACATCAATTTGCTATTGTAAGATCCCAGATACATGTAATAAGGGTTTCTCCATGTTCATTACGTTAGAAAGAAATGTTTTCTATTCATGAAACATAATTACGAGATTGGTGTCAAAGTGGATGCATTTTGATTCATTCAAAAATAGTTATTACGAAAACACTTATAATATACTAAAAAGCCTTTCCAGCATATTTATCACTACTACACTTAAGTATAAACTCAGAGAAAAAAAAACGTGTTAACTTGATTCATATAAAAGATTTACTTTTTAAACACGTCGTTTTTATACCGAGTTAAACACTTCAACTTAGCGTTTGTTGATGGCTAGTTTTATTGAGTTTTAATCTAAACGATGTAAGTATAAACTCAGAGAAAAAAACGTGTTAACTTGATTCATATAAAAGATTTACTTTTTAAACACATTCTTTTTATACCGAGTTAAACACTTCAACTTTATTTATTTAAGCAATAAGCTCTAGCGTTTGTTGATAGCTCGTTTTATTGAGTTTTAATCTAAACGAAATAAATAACTAGTGCGAGAAAAAAATGGATAAAATAAAACGAAATGAAACTTATATTAGATTACATGTGTTATTAATTAATTAATTATGTGTCAATAAATTTTGATAAAAAAAATAAACTTATTTACTTGGCGGTGACGGAAGAATATATTCGTCCATTAACTTTTATAAGCTTGTGGACTACTTTTGTTTTCTCCTTTTCTTCTTTTCCTGTAGGCACACAAAGGGCCAAAGGGGATCCATGTTCGTTAAGTGTCCATGTGTTGCACCTGATTTTGGTTGGATAATGTAGATTGTATTTAGCATAGGTACAAATTTATTTTGTTAAAATTAACAAATGAAGCTAAAAATGAGACTATTCAAACAAATTAAGAGTTGGTATGCTATCGCACTCCTTAAATTGGAGAGCTCTGTTATCTTACTCCGGCCAGACTATATTGTCTTAATCAACCCACGTTGTCTTCAGAGTTTAGCTTGGGCATTCCCCCGGGAAACCATACCGCCAACTGCCACTTGACAACCGTTGTGCCACCACAAGAGATGAACACTCTCTGGCCTAACACACGGTTGGACGAAAACCCAGGTGGGCTCAGAATAGAATCTGGCACCTCTGCAAGGAGGCAGGGTCTATTCATTATTGGCTAATCCACCAAAGTGATACAAGTGAGGATTGAATTTGGGTCTCCACCGGAGAACCCATGCCTCCATACCAATATGCTTAGTAACTTGTAAATTATTGTTTTAAACCAAACCATTCGGTACAGTTTGAAAATTTATAAACAAAGCGGCCGATTATTTTCTTATTGACCATAAAGTAAACTAATGATCAATTTGGACGGTTTCAAGGTTTCAAACGAAACCATGAGCACATAATTTTAGTGTACTTACTAGTGTGTACATTACCCATAGATTCTAATTAATAACTTTGGAGTATTCATCAATGAATACACTTACTTTTTGGATCTTATATATTACTATACGTCTATACGTAGGTAGATTCTAAACACATCTTCTTGAATCGTATAAAGAAGGATCTTTTGATTTATGAGCTTGTTTTTGTACATTCCATGATGCATATACTACTCCTATGTTATGATAACTTAAGCGCATTCATTAGTGAAGACACACATGTCAAGATTCTTATTTAATATATTCACAAATGAATATGATATGCGGATTCTAAATCGATTCTGAATCAGTTTGTTATATGTTTTTAGGTATGTTTTCATTCGATTTCGATCAAATTTGCAGAACCACATTTGTTCTTTTTGTAAATTTTATACAGTCATACCTTCAATTTAACTACAGAAAAATAATATATTTATTAAACTTCTTTCATGTATCCAAACTAGTTGATGCCCTGCCCGCGTTGCGGGGCGATGGTCGAAGAATTCTCAATCAATTAACAAAACATTATTATAGTTTTGTTTGGAAAAAAAACTAAAACGATGACAAGACCGTAGTTCTGAGCTCAGAGAAAAACTGTAGGTTGTCAGGATTAATGAGCGAGTGTTAGGCAGCTCCTTGACATGGAAAAAATTAAATCGAGTCAACCACTTAAAAAAAACACTTTTATAGTTTTGCTAAAAAAATTAAAACAATAGCAATACTGTAATTTGAACTGAGGGCAAAGTTGTATTTGTTGACTTGGGTAAAATCGTAATTTGCCAAAAGTTAAAGTGATGGCAATACTATAAATTTGAACCAGAGACAAAATCGTAATATAACTTTGCACTAAGGACAAAATCGTAATTTTAAGCTGGGGACAAAACAATATTTTTAATTTGAACCGGGGCAAAATCGTAATTTTGAATTGGGGGCAAAAGCATACTTTTATTTTGAACCTGGCAAAAACATAATTTTAAACTGAAGACGAAATCATAATTTTTGAAACGGGGCGAAAATGCGAAATCCTCATTTTTAGTTTGGGGCAAAAGCAAAAATTTATTTTGAACTGGGGCCAAAATTGTAATTGTAATATGGGGATAAAATCATAATTTTGAACCGAGGGCAAAATCGTGATTTTGAGCGAGGGAAAAAAGCATAATTTTATTTTGAAGTGAGGGCAAAAACGTAATCTTATTTTAAATAAAGGACGAAACCGTAATTTTAAAACGAATATAAGATGATAAAATGTTTGGTCTAATAGGGAAGTGCCACGCAGCTGTGTGACACTATTCCCCTCACTTGTATTTGTATAGGTAGGAAATGGGTGTAACGCATTATAATTTAACAATTAGTAATCATCATTGAAGATCCAAAGATCAAGGCCGAAGACTGTAACCTTGATTAGATCTTGTTAATACTCGAAGATCTAAACCTTCAAGATGAACAAACTGTTAGGTTCGCCGCAGAGATAGGAGGGCCCCTCTGCAACAACCCTCCGGCGTGAGGATAAATATTCGATAGAGAGAGAAAGTAGGACGAAGGTTCAGAAAATCGTACTTGGTTTGTACTTTGTGGGGGTATTTGTCACACCCCAACCGATGGCGGAAACATCGGAGCGCGACACTGAGCGAAACAGATTGTCCAAGAGAAATCCATAACCCTAAAATTACCGGATACTTTAACATCATGTCCCATACCACAATATACCAGATAAAAAATAGTTATTACATACACAGGTATCTCACAGACAAATAAATGTCCCGACAACTCAGATTTAAATTGTTTGTTTGTTTCTAGACTCATCCTACTTGATTCCACAAAAGCAAGCATCCTAGCATCTCAAACACCTGTCACATACGTTAAAATAGAGGTCAATACACATAGTGTAAAAGTAAGCATACAAGTTTAATAGTATAATAGTAGCGAAAGCGAGTTTACGCTTAACCAGCATGTAACATGTATAAATGTGAAGCAAGTAGGTTATCGACAATGAAATATGCACAGACGTGACTACGAGTTGTAGAATGCGCAACACATATCACCACTGCGACATGTGAGAAAAGCCCTTAACAACCCCTGTCCACGACAGGTGCTGAGTCCAAACTATAGTACTATCGTTGCTAAGGTGTCAGGCAATAATCACTGTGTAAACATAACATACAAGCATTCATCGAGTAACACGTATAACATGCAGTAACGGTTAGCGTATAAAATGTGTTTGCGTTGTGTGATCGATGTGATTTGATATAAATAACGTATGTAACACCCAAAAGTGCTTAAATCAAAAAGGGATCGAGTATACTCACAGATAGCGTTCAGTAACTAAACACTCTCTTGGATTGAAGGGAACGCTGAGAGATTAGCCTGAACAGTTAACGATAACATAAGTGATGTATGGCACGTTAAACGATGAAGAGTGAACCAAGTGACGAATGGTCATTCGATCGAATGACAATCCGTTCTGATGGTCATCCGTTCGGATGGCCATTCGGTCGGATTGACATTCGTTTGGGATTGATGTGTTTGTGTATGATGTGACTTTGAAGTTTTCGTTGTAGCATTTTGTAAACAGAGAAGTATCTCTACCTTTCAGGTTGTTCGATCGAACGGTCGTTCAATTGGAGAGCGATCCGTCCAGTGAGACACTTCAGAGAACAAGTTCACAGCAGGATTGTCATTCGATCGGATGGCAATCCGTTAGAAACTGACGATCTTTGAAAATTTGATAAAAAGTTTAAGTGTTGAAGACCAAGTGCAATCCGATCGGATAGCAATCCGATGGAACGGCAATCCGTCCAACAATCTGATCATTTTGAAAACTTGAATATTTTGTTAAGTTTGAAAAGTTTGCGATTTGATCGAGACGGTATGACAACGTGTTTAAACAACAGAACCCCCACCAAGTCCAGATTATCTGTCGGATGGGAATCACCCCAGTCCGATCAGTTAACTGTTCATGATGGTTTGTTCATGTTCAACCCGAAATCGGTTGTCTCTTTGATAGGAATCAGATCTCAGACCGACACTTCACTAGAAAACGAGTAGAAGGCCTGAACGAGCTCCGATTCTATCGGTTTTGAGTGTATTGAGTGTAAAAGAGTTGAAAGAAAGTTATAAAACCATCTTTCAATCCTTCTAACCATGAAAATGTTTAGATCTATGTGAAAACAGTGTTGAATCATGTTGAAATCCTTTAGATCTGAGTTGTTCTTGGTGGAATGAGGCCAAATCTTGAAGTTCATAAGAACCCCATGATGACATCATCCTAGAACACATCAAATTCGCTGATTCCACGGTTAAAAGTGAAGATTCAAAGGTGAAAATGATGAAGAAGTGTGTGTAGATGATAGATGTACAAGATTTGAGTTGAAAACTTACAAGAATCGCGAGAAATTGAGAGAAAGAGGGCTGGAACGTGCTGGTCGAACGAGAGGGCTATCACGTCACTGTTGGTGATGTGACAGGGGGTATCCCCGTCATTTCTGAATATCCCGAAGTATTCCCTGAAGAACTACCTAGATTGCCACCAGATAGGCAAGTAGAATTCAGAATTGGCATTATTCCAGGAGCAGCACCTGTTGCAAGGGCACCTTACAGGTTGGCACCAATAGAGATGAAAGAGTTGAGGACTCAGCTAGACGATTTATTGGCAAAAGGATTCATTCGTCCTAGTTCATCTCCTTGGGGAGCACCAATCTTGTTTTGAAGAAAAAGGATGGATCGATGCGTCTATGCATCGATTATCGCGAGCTTAATAAGGTCACTATCAATAATAGATATCCATTGCCCAGGATCGACGATCTGTTCGATCAACTTCAAGGGGCAAGTTACTTCTCCAAGATCGATTTGAGGTCAGGCCACCATCAGTTGAAGGTTAGAGATGAAGATGTGCACAAAACTGCATTTAGGACTCGTTATGGTCATTACGAGTTCCTAGTGATGCCTTTTGGGATCACTAATGCACCAGCCGCATTCATGGATCTCATGAATCGCGTCTGCAAGCCCTATCTGGATAAATTCGTCATTGTCTTCATCGACGACATCCTCATTTACTCAAAAAGTCAAGCTGACCATGAGAAGCATCTCCGTTGCATTCTTAAGCTGCTTCAACAGGAAAAGCTCTATGCCAAGTTTTCTAAGTGTGAATTCTGGCTTCGTGAAGTCCAATTCCTTGGATATGTTGTTAGTGAGCGTGGTATCCAAGTAGATCCCGCTAAGATTGAAGCCATTATGAACTGGCAAGAGCCAAAGACGCCTACGGAGATTCGCAGCTTTCTAGGACTGGCAGGATACTACAGGCGATTTATTGAAAACTTCTCAAGAATTGCAACACCCCTGACTCTACTAACTCGAAAGAATAGCAAGTTTGACTGGGGGCCTAAGCAGCAAGAATCTTTCGATATTCTGAAGCAGAAGTTGAGCAACGCTCCAATATTGACGTTGCCTGATGGAATCGAAGAGTTTGTGGTTTATTGTGATGCATCACACAGGAATGGGATGTGTGCTTATGCAGAAAGGCAAAGTTATTGCCTATGCCTCTCGACAGCTAAAGGTGCACGGAAGAACTACACCACCCACGACTTGGAGTTGGGTGCTGTGGTATTTGCACTAAAACTGTGGAGACATTATTTGTATGGTACCAAATCTGTGATCTATTCAGATCACAAGAGCCTTCAACATTTGTTTAATCAGAAAGACTTAAACATGAGGCAGCGACGGTGGATGGAAACTTTGAATGATTATGACTGTGAGATAAGGTACCATCCTGGCAAGGCGAATGTAGTCGCAGATGCCTTAAGTAGAAAGGAACGAGTGAAGCCCATAAGAATCAATGCCAAGAGCATTTAATTAAAGAATAATTTGAACGAAAGGTTGTTAGCTGCACAGAAGGAAGCTGTATTAGAAGCTAACTATCCTGATGAAAAGCTAGGAGTAACTGAAGAGCAGTTATCCAATGGCAAGGACGGAATCCTGAGATTAAATGGACGAATATGGGTTCCAGTGTATGGAGGAATTCGGGATGTCATCCTCCAGGAAGCCCATAGTTCTAAATACTCCATTCATCCTGGAGCTGACAAGATGTACCCGGATCTGAAGGCAAATTATTGGTGGATAGGCTTGAAGAAGTCTATAGCTACCTATGTAGCCAAATGTTTGACGTGCGCTCAAGTCAAAGCTGAACATCAAAAGCCGTCAGGTTTGCTACAACAACCTGAACTTCCCACCTGGAAGTGGGAAATGGTGACAATGGATTTTATCACCAAGTTGCCAAAGACAAAGAAAGGAAAATGATACTATACGGGTCATAGTAGATAGACTGACTAAGTCAGCACATTTCCTACCCATCAAGGAGACTCATTGCTTCGACATATTAGCCCAGTTGTACATGGATAAGATTGTATCTCTTCATGGCGTACCAGTGTCTATTATCTCTGACAGGGATACTAGATACACATCACATTTTTGGAAAAGTTTCCAACAATCTTTGGGCACGCGTTTAAATTTTAGTACGGCTTACCATCCTCAGACGGACGGACAGAGTGAGCGTACGATCCAAACTTTGGAAGACATGCTTCGTGCATGTGTGATTAACTTAGGTGGTAGTTGGGATAACCACCTGCCATTGATCGAGTTCTCCTATAACACTAGCTACCATACAAGCATTCAGGTTGCGCCTTTTGAGGCATTATATGGTAGGAAATGCAGGACGCCTATTTGTTGGGCAGAAGTAGGAGAAGCTCAGTTATCAGGACCTGATATAGTCCTTGAAACAACGGACAAGATTGTCCAAATTCGTGACCGCCTGAAAGCTGCCAGAGATAGGCAGAAAAGCTACGCAGACTTAAGGCGTAAACCTCTAAAGTTCGAGGTTGGTGACAAAGTATTACTTAAGGTTTCACCCTGGAAAGGGGTGATGCGTTTTGGTAAGAAAGGCAAATTAAGCCCAAGGTACATAGGACCATTCGAGATCATCGAATATGTCGGATCAGTGGCTTATAAGTTAAACTTACCTGAAGAGCTCAATGGAATCCATAATGTGTTTCACATCTGCAATCTGAAGAAATGTCTAGCTGATGAATCGCTAGTCATGTCACATAAGGATGTGCACATAGATGAGAGCTTAAAGTTTGTTGAAAAACCCTTGTCGATCGAGGATCGACAGGTCAAGAAGCTTCGAAGGAAGCAAGTGCCGATTGTAAAGGTTAAATGGGATGCCAGTAGAGGTCCCGAGTATACGTGGGAGGTAGAGTCCACAATGAAAGAAAAATACCCTCATTTATTTCAGTAAATCTAGAGGTCGAGATTTCTTTTAAGGGGGTGAGGATGTAACACCTCGTAAATTTATGTCCAATAATGTATCGACACGTGCCATGAGCTTTAAACGTGTAAAAGATCACCTATGAAGGACTAAAGTTGACAAACAAAGAAAGTATGTGAATATAAGGGTTCAAAGTGTCAACAATGGATAAATATACCATACAATAACCCTACACGACGTTTATACCCTTAAACGAATGAATTATGGATCATACGAAGCTAATTGTGGAAGATAGTGAGAAATTGCAAACTACAGGGGTTAAATGTGTCAACATGTTGAAAGTATACCTCTGAGTGACCTTTTGGCAAACCCGAAGCTTTGTAACGATAAATTATACTCACTAGGATATGTGGTAAAAATTTCACCAAGTTTCGTTATCGTATGAGAAAGTTATGATAAAATTCGTATACAAAGGGTTAAAAGCATCAACGTTGAATTCTAGGGCCTTATGGGTGAACACAAGGTTAACCGAGAACTTAACGGTGTTTGATTATGTCATGGAGCCCTTAAAAGTCAAGTTAGAGGCCAAAAGTGCAAGAAATAAACTCAAAACCACGTTTAGAAGGACCAGGGACCTAAAGTGCAAATAATGAAACTTGTTTGGCTGGTTCTGGGAAGCCACACGGGCCGCGTAAGATCAGGCAGGACCCTTACATGGGCCGCCTGGGACTGCCAGCGACAGAATACGCTTGGCAGCTGCCAGTTCAGGCTGTTAACCGACTTCAAACGCTTGTTTTACATACCAGGGGCTGCCCCAATGGTATTTCATGTATAGGGGGCACTTGTAAGCATCTCATATCACATGTAGACTTCCTTGGCATGATCCTAGATGATCAAAATGGGTATATAAGGAGCTCCAATGTTGCAACTCTAGTGCACACTCACTTGAAACTCTCACAACTTTACTTCTGGAGAATTTTGGAGCTCAAGCACCCTTCCTAGGAGTCACTAGTCGTGCTTAGGACTATTGTAAGTGTCCTTAACTTTCCTTAATTCAGTTTAGCTTAGTTAAATAGCTTAAAGTCAAACCATCGTAATTAAGGTTTGACTTCGAGATTACTCATAATTTGTCCAGTCAAATCTCGAATTGAAAGTACCTATGAGTTGGTAATTATGTGGGTAATAAACCCTTAAAATGGTACTCTCTGATTCCCACTCTAACAAGGTCAATTGTCGGGTCAAAGCTAACCTTAAAAAGTCAACAGAAAGCTTATTTTCAAATTAATGAATAATTAGCAATGTAGGAGCCATGCAACCTGTTTTATCATTAATATAACTTGGTAATTAATGTAAGAACATGTCTAAACATGTTCAACCCGACAATTTTCAGTTTAGGCTCGGTTCGGAACCGAAAGTCGCATAAATTGACTTTTGCTTTGACTTCCAGTTCTGACCCAATGTAGCATGTTTTAGAAATTCCTTAGAGCCTTATTAGGACCAGGTTTCATGTTAGTATAACCCTCTGTGATTATACAACTTGGTTCATTAGTTATCCGATTCATATGCATGTTTCCGTTAAATGCTTAAATGTTGACTATTATGCCCATATGACCTTAAAATGTGATTTTTGAAAATGTAAAAGAATATAAACCTTAGTTACTAATTATTAGACTTGTCCTTAAAATTTGACATCAGTTTGGGGTCTAGATTAGGAGTTATGCTCATTAGCGTAATTTGAAAGCTTTTTATAAATTAAACGACGTAATTAGCATATAGCCTATCTAAACCCAATTTTTGATACCAAACTTTTTATCCACTGATGTAATATAATATTTTGGGATTTTTTGAAGATTTTTATTTATTTTTAGGCTGAGCATAACATAGGGTTCTAAGCTTGATTCGGTAATTGCCGGTTTTGCCCTTTTAGCCTATAAAATGAATTTTACAAATTATTTTGACCCCAAACCTTTTGATACTGATTTTATATAATAAATAAAATATTTTAAGCTTTCTGGAATGATAAAAATATCAGCTTTTCTTATAAAACCCGGAAATAGCTTAAAAATCGCCTTTTTAAGCATTTTTAACGCATAGTATGTATTAAAACTATTTTAAACACATAAGGTTTGATGCCTACTGATTTTTTTCAGTAAATTTTTATATTTTAACAGTAAGCAAAAGTTTTAAACTCAGATTTCCAGAATTGACCGTTTAGGCTTATGTGAAATTACCAAAATACCCCTACGGTGCATAGTTTAGTTATAAATGGTAAATTTCACATATATGTAATACCCTACTGTTATGACTTATAAAAATAAGTATTCTTACTGATTATATCAGACTTGTAACTCAGATTAATATTTAAACTCTTTTATAACCTTTAAAATGACCAAAATACCCCTACGGGGCGTAATTTGAGTTTAAATCCGTTTTGGGCGTAATAGAAGATATCTTACTGATGTCACAACATATTTAAAGCATATTAACTTAGGAAACCTGTATATGGCTCTTATGGTTACCCGTTACGCCTCTTTCGCGTTCTGTTCGGTTTATGTAACTAGTTTGCATAAATTGACCGAAACGGGTCAAACCTTATCATTTTTGTCTCGAAATCCAGAATGTGTTTAGTTTACCCATATTATACAAGTCTTCAAACTTGTCAGGTCTAAATCTCATTCTATTCCGGTCTTCGCTTAATCGTGCGTTTGAACCGTATCTTCTTTTAAAACTAATCGGTCTAAGTTTAGGCTTAATTAAAGACCCGTTAGGAATCTAATAGGTTATTAAAAACCTTTGTTCCAGAATAGGAGACCCAGTAAAAGCTACGTGCACTTTCTATTTGTGATTATTACTTGCAAAGGTAAATACTTTTAACTTATTTTCCCTTATACGGGCTTGGGGTACGGTATATAAAATACCGCTTGGTCGGGCATTGAATTTTTAATTGTATGAAGATTAATTTATTGAAATGTCCCGTTTAAATTGTTTTGTTTGCTTAAAGCCTTTGGGGGGTTAATGACCATGTCCCGGATATCCTTGGCATCATTTTAAGAAATGGCCACGACCTAAGCACGGGGTGTAGGCGTACACCCGACAGTGCATAAATAAATAATAAGGTATAACCGCCGGTTTCGGGAATAACCCGCCGTGGGACTATATCATGTGGTGTGTCTATTAATCTTTAACCCGGTGTCAATCCGGGCTATTGAACGTATAACGAACATGTAATTCTTTTACAAGTTTATATATAAATAATTATCCCAAGTTATAAAATGTTTTGTGCCATGTGCATACAAATCAATTTTCTAAACCTTTTTAAAATGAGTCAGTTAATTGTATTTACCAGTGTAAACTGACGTATTTTCCCAAAAAGGCTAAGTGCAGGTACTACTCGAAATAGGCTGGCCTCTCCTTAGCATCAATAAGAGTCTCGTAAGCTTGGATGCGTTTTAAATCTGATGAACTATGTTTCCTGTTTATTTGATCCGCCTGTGGATCTTTTTCAACTATTTTGCGATACTTGGATATTACAATTTATTCGGTTGAAATAAAATCTATCTTTTGCTTCCGCTGTGCATTTAAAATTGTGTTGTTTGACTATGATGATATCAACTACGTCACGATACTCCCCACCGGTAATACGTGGAAATATTGGGGTGTGACAGGTTGGTATTAGAGCCAACACTGAGTGAATTAAACACTAGCCTTTTGTGTTTAATCTCAGTTACACAGTTGCACATTCCTAAACTTCCGAGTCTAGACAAAGAACTTAGGATTAATCCCAATTTGTTTTATTTCTAACTTTGTCTTTTATTTTTCCTTGTTATATTTGTTTATGTTGACAGGTTCAATCATGCCACCAAGGTTCAGCAGGGGTAAAGGAAAGGCACCAATCACAGGCCACGACCATGAGGCCGGGCCATCACACAGGCGAACCCCACCGGCCTCAATGAGTACGAGTCCCCAGGAGTATTGGAGGACGTATATAGAGCCAGCGAGGCAATCCGTCTCGCTAAGTTCGTCACCATCCTATCACCATTCCTACGGGCCTCATTCTGAAAATGAGCCCCATAACTCGCAGCCATCTTTCATCCCCCTCCAGAGATCCAGCCCTCACCATTCTTTCGATAACCCGACACCTGTCTTCCAAAGCCGGTTCAACCCGGCAAACTACTTTGAAGAACCAGTGGGTTTTAACCCACTAGGACCTGAAGACCACTTCTCGGGCGACCATGCGATGGACATGGACGAAGACACGGATCCTACCGAGCCTCCAACCGGGACCCCTAACCACCCCATCGAAATTTCGGATGGGTCACCTTTTGTGGGATCACCTTATAATGGTCCCGACAGCTATGATGAGAGGTTCAGACAGATCGACTGGGTGTTTACTCCCAGTTACCACAACTCACCGCAACAGCAGGATCCCTCCGAGGATTCTCGTTTTGTCGCGGTCACTCCGCCACCACCACCAGTTCAGCAACAGCCTCCGGAGCCACCGAGGTGAAGAAGATCGAACGCACGGATGTCCGTGCGAGGAGGAGTGCGTATCAGCACCCCTCAACCTTCAAGTGGCAGCCGCTACCCTCCACTCCATGAAGACCCGGAGATGGGTGGGCCTTCAAACCCCGTCTCGGAAGTAAACTCTGCGCCTGTCGCGCTACCACCGTTGGGCTTTGGCGACCCAATACCTACATACACCGGTGCGGCGACGTATAATCCCTTTGAGCAGCCGGCCCACACCAACTACAACTACGCTAATGTTGACCCTTACCAGGCAGCGTGGGATTATAATGCTCTCCATCCCGAGGGGCCCTTTGGAGTCCCATATCAAGCTGGATATTCACCCTATGGGTACCCACCATATGGGTATCAGCAACCTCCACCTCTTCAACCTCCGCAGTATCAGCAGCCCCCGCAGCTGCCAGTAATATCGCCACCGCAGCATCAGGAGATTCTTCAAAGGTTGAGTCAGGTGCAGCATGAGGTTCGGGAAGGGCGTAGGCAAAACCGAGGAATTTTCAAGGGTCTAGCGAACTTAATCAAGGGAAAGAGCAAGAAGGATCATTAAATCCTTTATTTGTGTGTTTGTTTTTAGTGTTGTAATCATGTCCCTGCGTGGACATTTGTTTCTGTATTCTGCCCCTGCGTGGGCATGTCTTTTTGAATTCTGCCCCTGCGTGGGCATGTCTTTCTGTTAGCCCCTGCGCGGGCATGTTATTACTGTAGAAGTCCCGTTTAGGGCAAATCTCTACTAGTTAATTTTGGTAGTGGAATGGTTTAATTTAAATTTTCATTTTTGATTAAATTATATGCATAAATATAATATGTGAAATAAATGAAAATATAACATTCTTCTTATGAGACCTACTATTATAATAAAATAATAAAAAATCTAAAAAGGGACAAACCTAGCCATGTGTCATTATAAGACAGGGCCAAGATGGTAATTCCTCAAATTAGATTCAGGTCCTTATTAACACCTCAATTTAGGATTGTTCTGCGTTAAATATTAAAAAGAATCTTAAAGGAAAAACCTAGTCTATATGTCGTTGCAGACATGACCAAGATGGTAAAACCTATTCAAAAGGTTCCAATCCTTGTTAACATCTGAAAACATGTTAACACTCTTGACAAAATGTGATTCGATAAAATCGCATAAGTCATCCTTATATTGGATTCTCCCAAATACTTTAAATTAATTAAAACATCCATTATGGATATAATGCCTACGGGATATACTCATTGTCATATAAGACAAAAGACAGTCGTGGTCTTCGACCTCCTGTTAAGAAGAGGTAATGAATTATAATTAAAACCTCAATACCATGACCCTATAAGATCATGATTGAAGATTTAAAACTGTCTATAAGACTAGGCCTTTTTGCCATTAATATACTTAATTATAACTAAGGACTTATATAATGAAAATCCTAAAAAATTATATGCTTAATTAATCAAAATGGTTTCTTAAATAGCATGATTAATAAATCATCTGGAATGATAAAACTGTTATAGACATCTGAATGAATTGAAATCATTATTTTATGTAGCAAACAAGCTACATGGCCGGGTCAGACGAAGCCAACAGTCACCCCAGAGAAAATCATGACACCTCCAGGGTTAACGTAGCAGGAGCATAATTACAAGCGTTAATAGATAATGCTTGTTAGGGGTGGATTTCTAAATGACCAGTGATCCTTATTTACTGTTGGATTTAGTGATCCTCAATTCTGTCTGAAGTAGTGATCCTCAGAAGTGTTGCAGGATCAGGATCATGGATCACTATAAGGATCCCTGTACTAACGATTGTCTACTTTGAATTCGTAAATGTTTTGCAGGAATATCAACTTGGACTTAGTCTTGGCGACATTCCTGGAGAATATTCTCAGTGTATTCCGCACGTGCTTGGTCAGAAATGGACGTTGTGGAGTCGTGGAAGACTTGCATGATTTGCGGAATGTTAGTTAGGCTTGATATTTTCTATTTTAAAAGGGGTAGCGAGCTATTTTAGAGACACTTAGCTATTTTTGGCTACACACACACACTCATACAACCGCTCTCACTGGCTCTCGACAAAACACTTAGCATTTTTCATACATTTCTACACGTTACACTATAGTGATCCTTGTACTTAGCTCGCTATCATCCGAAGTTGTAACAGATTGTTTGTTTAATTTGAGTTGGTGATCGGTAGTTTCCATCACCCGGGGTTTTTTGTGCCGGAGATCAACTATTGATCAAGGGCTTTTTCCCCGTATAAATCTTCGTGTCATTTGTTCATTATACTTTATAGTGATCCTTATCGTTGTTCATCAATTCAAGCATCATACCTCACAACAGAAAGTTTGGTTACATTGTCATTGCTTGATTTTTGACCAAAACAGTTTGGCACCCACCGTGGGGCAATTGGTGCTTCATTCTTAGAAAGATTCGTGTTTTCGTGGTTATTTCGGTTTGCTACAACCAAACAGATGGCTTCCTCAGTGAAGAATACTTCAAGCTTGATGCCCTCATTCAGTTCCTCACAAGGCGTTCCTCCTTTGCCTCCACCACCTTCTGGATCCCAGAAGAATGCTGAGAATGCTGCGAAGAAACCAACTCCTATTTTCCAAAAACCACCTACTTCTTCTGTTTCAACTAATCCTACTACTAATGATCTCTATGCCTTGATTTTGCAGATGAGGAATCATGCACAAGAGCAGAATAAGACCAACGAAAGGATCCTCCGGGAAATCGATGAAATCAAGAAACAGAAAAAATCAGTGGAGGATCACTCCCCTCTGATGCCAAGATCGCTGAACTTCGACACTCCGGTCATAACCTCACAATACTCAGCAGTTCCGGACGTGCAATACTTGGGTGAAGTATCAGGAAGGCGTTATGGGACAACAACAATGAGTCAGGCATTTGGCTCTTGCTTCTAGCCTCAGGGATCCTCTTCTCAACCATTAGGATCCTCTTCTCAGCATCAGGGATACTTCACGTCAGGAGGATATATGGGAATGCATGCGGTACAAGGATCCTCCCAGGTCCAAGGATCCTCCCAGGTCCAAGGATCCTCCCAGGTCCAAGGATCCTCCCAGGTCCAAGGATCCTCCCAGGTCCAAGGATCCTCCCAGGTCCAAGGATCCTCCCAGGTCCAAGGATCCTCTCTGGTCCCAGGATTCTCCCTTGTTCAAGGATCCTCCCTGGTCCCAGGATCCTTTCAGGTTCAAGGATCATCGCAATTCCAAGGATCCAACCCCCTTCAAAATCAAGGATCCTCGAGAAATATGCAACCTCAGAACTCAGACGTCCATCAAGGAGACTTCATACCAATGCAGACCATTGCCTCCTCTGGTCCTTCAATCATGCCAGAATCTCGACAAGATGGATTCACATCCGCAATTCCAAACTCGAATCCTGTGGGAGGTAACACTTTTAATAATTTATATAACACTAACCATGGCTTTATGCAGGATACAGGTATCAATCAGGCCATGGCTAGGGAACTGCAGAAGCTTAAGGATATGATATCCAGTGTACCAGGAGTGGTTAAACCCATTCCTGAGATTGCGGATGGTAGCCATAGGATATCTCGTTTTGCACCACCTTTGTGTGATGCTGAGATACCCAAAAGATTCCAGATACCATCAATGAAGCTATATGATGGTTCAACGGACCCAGAAGAGCATGTAGCTCAATACAGGGAGAGGATGGAGATCAATCCAATTCCGGAAAGGCTGAAAGAAGCATGTCTATGCAAGGGATTTGGATCCACACTTACAGGATCTGCTCTTAAATGGCTGCTAAGTCTTCCCCCTTACTCTATTACTTCATTTGCTAATTTAGTTAACTTGTTCAATAGTCAATTCTCTTGAAGCAGAAAGTTTGAACGATTAACTAGTGATCTATATAGGGTAACACAAGGTCAAAATGAATCACTTAGAGACTATATCACTAAGTTTAGTAAAGAATCCTTAGATATTCCCAATTTGGATATAGCTACGGCTGTTGAAGCCTTTAAAATGGGATTGCTTAGGGATTCATCGTTCTATGATGATCTTGTTATGACACCTTGCAGGAATCTTGATGAAGTAAGAACTAGGGCCCTTCAGTTCATCCGCCTAGAGGATGACAAAAGGATCCAGGACAGATTGACAGGATCCTCAAAACAGGATAAGCAAGGATCCTACTTCAGGAACAACAAATCCAAGTCCTATAACAGATCTGATAACCAGAATGTGCACGTAGTGGAACAAGAAGAGGATGATGAGAATTATCCTCCTATTTCTGAATATTGTTTCTCTGTTGATAACAATGAACTAATCCTTGCAATGCAGAATCTAGGTGAGAAAGCTAAGTGGCCAAGGAAAAGTGATAAACCAGCTGCTACAAAGGATAAATCCAAGTGGTGTGCATATCATGAGGATTTTGGGCATCTCACTGAAGAATGTATTGCACTTAGAAAGGAAATTGGTTATTTGTTGAGCAAGGGGCATTTAAAGGAACTCTTGGGACGAAAGAAGTCAAGAACCCAGGATCCTGAAAGGATCCCGGAAAGGGCTCCTGCTCCTCCGGCAGATGCACAAGTCATAAATTTCATATCCGGTGGATCAGACATCTGTGGTACATCCTTCTCAGCAGCAAAAAGACACGCTAAGGAAACCAAGATGGATAATGGAGACAGACCCGTCAGAACCTCCGTTGTCACCCAGGATAAAGTCATTACTTTTGATGAGGATGATCGTGTTGACATTCAGGATCCTCACCATGACGGTCTCGTAATTACATTGTTTATTTCTAACCACTTTGTTCGCATGATCCTTATAGATGGAGGAAGCTCTGTGAACATCATTCAGCTGGATGTTCTCAAGAAAATGAATATCCCAGAGTCCGATATTATCCCAAGATCCTCAGTACTTGTGGGATTCAGTGGTGAAACAAAGAATACATTAGGGGACATCAAACTCCCAATCTATATTGAAGGATTGCATTCTTATCAAAAGTTTTGTGTTATTGATTGCTTATCGTGTTGTAACGTTATCCTTGGCAGGCCATGGATACATGATATGAAGGCAGTCCCATCCACCTATCATCAGTGTGTAAAGCTTCCAAGTCCATGAGGAGTGGTGAAAATTGAGAGTGATCAACAGGAGGCTAAGAATTGCTATACCTCATCAATGAAACTAGCCTCAAGACCAAGGGAGCAATAGCAATTAAAGTATCCTTCAAGAGATGTCTTGGAGGCAAAAGAACAGGATTTGAAAGAAATCCTCATGGATCCTGATGATCCTGAATCCAAGATCTTCATAGGGTCAGGGATCCTTAGCAATATTGAACAAGAACTAGTATCCTTTCTCAAAAGAAGGAAGACCACCTTTGCCTGGAAACATGAAGACATGACAGGTATATCTAAGGATATAATTACTCACAAACTTGGCATTGACAGGTCATTCAAGCCAATTCATCAAAGGAGGAGGAAGTTTGCACCTGAAAGAAATGCTATTATCCAGGAAGAGGTAGATAAGCTACTTCGAGCATGTATGATTAGAGAGGTTAAGTATCCAAGATGGTTAGCCAATGTAGTTGTTGTTCAAAAGAAAAATGGAAAGTGGAGGGTATGTGTCGATTTTACAGATTTAAACAAGGCATGTCCCAAGGATCCTTTCCCATTACCCCACATTGACTCCATGGTGGATGCTACCGCGGGTCATGAGTTGTTAACTTTTATGGATGCTTCATCTGGATTTCAACAAATTCAGATGGAACCATCCGATCAAGAGGATACAGCCTTTATGACCCCAACTGGTATATACTGTTATATTGCTATGCCATTTGGATTAAGGAATGCAGGTGCTACATACCAAAGGCTTGTCAATATGATGTTCAAGGAACAAATTGGATACACTATGGAAGTCTATATTGATGACATGGTGGTTAAGTCCAAAAGAGCTGAGGATCACCTTAAAGACTTGGAGGAAGCATTCAATATCCTTGATAAATTTAATATGAAACTAAATCCTTCTAAGTGTCATTTTGGTGTAAAGGCAGGTAAATTCTTAGGATATATGGTAACAAAGAGGGGCATTGAAGCAAGTCCAGAGCAAATTAAGGCTATCGTGAATATCAAATCTCCTGCCAATGCTAAGGATGTGCAAAGGTTGACTGGCAGGATCGCGGCCTTGAACAGATTCATATCCAAATCCTCAGAAAAGTGCAAGGAGTTCTATGACATCCTGAGGAAAAACAAGAAATTTGAATGGACTGAGAAGCATGAAAGTGCCCTTAAAGCTCTTAAAGATTACCTATCCTCAGCCCCAGCCTTAATGAAACCAGAAAAGGGAGATGTGTTATCCTTATATTTGGCGGTATCCTCAAAAGCAGTAAGTGCGGTCCTAGTTAAGGATCACCAAGGTACACAACATCCTGTTTATTATGTAAGTAAGAGCTTACTTGATGCTGAATCCAGGTATTCACATTTAGAAAAACTTATCCTTGCATTAATTATGGCATCTACTAAATTAAGACATTATTTTGAGACTCATGCCATTATTGTTAAAACTAATTTCCCAATTAAGAATGTTCTCAGGAAACCTGAAATGTCAGGAAGGATGGCTAAGTGGGCAGTGAAGTTAAGTGCATATGATATAAGATATGAGCCTAGGACAGCCATTAAATCCCAAGCATTAGCTGACTTTGTGGCAGATTTCAGTAGTGATTTGCAAAAGGAAGCTGAACTAGAGGTCCAACAGCTTGAAGAAACCAAGGATCCTTGGATACTGTTTACTGATGGATCCTCCAATGTGAATGGAACAGGGCTTGGAATACTACTAAAATCGCCACAAGGGGACATAATACCCCACTCCATAGCTTGTGAATTTCAAACTACTAACAATGAGGCTGAATATGAAGCCTTGATAGCTGGTTTGCAAATTGCAAAGCATATGAACATCAGGACCATATTTGAGATGCATTGAGGATCCTGAAATTCAAGAAGTCCTAAAGGATTTCCATGAAGGAGATTGTGGAAACCACACTGGGGGCAGGGCATTATTCTCAAGGATCCTGAGGACAGGATACTATTGGCCCACTATGAAGAAGGACGCTGTGGAGTATGCCAAAAAGTGTGATCCTTGTCAGAGGCATAGTAATATCCTTCACCAACCAGCAGAGCTCTTGCATCCTATATCTTCTTCTTGGCCATTCATGAGATGGGGAATGTATATAGTTGGAAAGCTTCCTAAGGCACCAGGTGGAAAAGTATTCATGCTTGCTATGACTGATTACTTCTCTAAGTGGATAGAGGCTGAAGCCTTTGCTCAAGTCAGAGAAAAGGAAGTTATATCCTTTATTAAAAGGAATATTATTATTAGATTTGGCATTCCTTCTGAAATTATTTGTGATAATGGATCCCAATTTATTGGGAATAGAACCACTAACTTTTGTGACAGTTGGGGAATTAAGATGATAACATCAACACCAGTCCATCCACAAGCTAATGGTCAGGCAGAATCATCCAACAAGATCATCATCAACAATTTGAAGAAGAAGCTTGGATCCAAGAAAGGAAAATGGGCAGAAGAACTACCTTATGTGCTGTGGGCTGATAGAACAACTCCCAAGAATGCTACAGGCCAAACTCCATTTTCTTTGGTATTTGGGGCAGAGTCAGTGATCCCTACAGAGATGGTGGTTCCAACTGCAAGAACAAGCGTTCGTGATCCTGAAGAAAATGCTGAAAACTTGATTCAAGACTTGGATACTATAGAAGAAATCAGGGATTTAGCAAGGATAAGGATGGCCAGTTATCAACAAAGGATGGCTGGAGCTTACAACAAAAATTTCAGGCTCAGGAAATTCCAAGTTGGGGATATGGTATTAAGGAAAGCATTCCAAAACACCACCAATCCTACTGATGGAAAGCAAGCACCAAAGTGGGAAGGACCCTATTTGATTGAAGCTGAAGCAGGAAAGGGGGCATATCGATTGCTAACAATGGAGGGTGATTTGCTACCTAGAGCTTGGAATGCTGTCCATTTGAAGAAATATTTCATGTGATCATGATCCATGATCCTTACCAGACAAGTATCCTTGAAGGATCCCCGCTGATAGATGATCCTCTTTCTGGTAACATTCCAATCTTAAACTATTTCATTCTTTTTATTCTTACAAGGATAAGGATCCTGCGTCCTTTATCCTCCTTTTACTTGATTTCTGAGTTTTGAAGGTTCAGGTATCTTTAACTAAGCATTGTGTATCCACAGAAGTATCCAGTTGTTTGGGCTAGTCCCCAGTCTGGGCCTGTCCCCAGTTTCGCCAGTAGCGCACGATGATCCTGGTATAGTTCATGGCAATGGGACCAGTACCCGCTTTAGGGGCTGACAATTTCATTGTACTGGCTATATTCAGGATCCTACGTATAATGGTAGACGTACCATACATCCGTTCCTAAGGTTTCTAACGTTTTCACGTTAGCTAAGGTTTTGGCATTTTCATGTCACTAAGTTTGGATAGTCGCCAGTAAGGGCCATACTCCAGTTTACATACGATCCTTTGGGCTTGTCCCCAGTTATCCTTTGGGCTTGTCCCCAGTTATCCTTTGGGCTTGTGTAACACCCTTATTATTACTTAACAATTTACGTATAATTTACGAAAAACAATCATGTAAGTACGATTACATAAACATCGGAAATACGGGTTTATTAAAACTTTTACAATTCATAAGTTATTTGATATAACGTGATCATATTCGTCATTTGAATTTATGACGAGGCGAGGTGCGGAAGCTTATTTCTTGATCGTGTTCGGTTCTTCGTTGTGCTTGATCGTCCTCCGGTGCTAAAATCATACCTGAAACTCATAAAACATGAGTTGGATTAGTCATATGTAACTTAGAACGTATTTAAACGAGTCCGGGAAGCGAAACTGATTAAAATAAAAAAATTTCGCTAAATCAGAGTTCTGTCGCGTGTCGCGGAGGAACCATGTTGTTCCTTCGCGTGTCGCCTGGGAAACCAGTTTCCAGCAGGTTGCAGTTCAGATCAGCTATGCTAGTTTTTACGGAAACGGCCATAACTTCTTCGTTATTGATCCGTTTTACCCGATTCTTTTTCCTACGCGTCCGTAATTTAATCCTCCATCTTATGGAGTTAAAATCCTACATCCAACATAAGAAATTTTGAGACTTCTAAGCCTTTGACTCGTTACCTTTTTACCGAATTTTAACCCGTTTATGCATTTTATCAAACAAACGTATTTGTTTGATTCTTATATTACATACACTTCTACAAATTAATGTTACCTACCATATTAGGTTCTAATCATAGGTTTATTACACAATTTAAACCCGTTTTCGCTTGTATGCTTATTTTGACCCGTTAAGGGTATTTAAGCACTTTCGAGCCTAAAATCGCTCTCGATTGTTTCTAGCATTTCATCACCACATTTCTTATCCTATAATCTCCCACCACAATTGTGTTTATGGCGGGTTTGATGTGGTGATCTATATAAACCAAATTTTACCTCTCGAATCATTATTTTACGGCAAAAACTCAAATAGTACCGTTTGACTAATATAATACCTCTTTCAACTTCTATACTTAATCTAAGTATTTACTTAATCATAAAACTTGTTTCCAAACAACCTTTAAAGGTTGTTTGTTCGAATTAGCTAACAAGGGCGTTTTGGTCCTTTTTAGTCTTTCAATTACGACAAGGTCTTTTGAGAGCATGTTTGACCCATGATTCTTCTTTTGAATTATGATCTTGCTCGAAAAGTTAATATGCTTTTCAAAACGCCACTACCCTCTTTTAAAACATTCGGTTTACCCACTTAAGTAACCATTGTCTATCTAAGACTTCATTAAATACTCATTGAACCTTACGTTCTCAATGAATCATTACTCTATTACACATACCTGGCTCGGGTCAATGTATTGACCTGATTTAATGCCTTGCTATAATATTCGCTAAATAGTAGCGATGCAAATATCATTTCTACATTTATTCCTGAAATCATATAACTCGACAAGAATCATTAGTCGCTATTATCAAAAGGTGGTATCTTCACCCTTTGACCCGTTTGGTCTAAATGACCGATTATATTGGCGAGATGACATGTATTTTCATCTCGACTATATGACTCGCTCCGATTTACATCGTGCGGTCGCTTTACTTATAATTCATTTCTTAACACTTTTCGGCCTATTAAGGCTTACTTCATAAGTGTCTTTTAAAGCCAATAGTTATGGTCGATGCATGACCAATTTACCGTTATTGTTTGTTTTGGTTTACCCTATAAGGCAACCATTCAAAAATTTATTTTCCATTTGTCATAAAATTATCAAATTACCGATTTAACTCCTTTTAAACCATCAACATGGTTTCCTTGTCATACTCGACTATCTTGTTCCGTACGTTTACACGCCGGAACATCAAACCTCAATTATGTATTTATCTTATTCGTAACTAATACGATAAGAGAATATTCTAAAATATAAGACTAGTGTAAGTTATACTTACCTTACTTCCAAATTATGCTTTTTTCGTCATTCTTTCTTCGTTTGACCCGCTTTGTTCCCAAGCTTTCACCTAGCTTGTTAATCGTCAAACTATCATTGCAAATTGTAAGATGGTTAGATTAGTCATAATTATTCACGACTATTCCATCTCACTTATTTCATACGTCGAAACTACTATTCGACTTCATGATTAGTTAACTTAGCTTATTAAAGTTAACCACTTCAAATTACAAGGTTCACAACATTAAGTCTAAATCAACATTATATTTAGAACCCTTCTCACTTCATATTACGCGTAATCACCATATCATTCAAATGCGCGTTTTCGCTCTAATTTCAACACTTTAGTTTTCACTTAGGCATTTTAACAAACACCTAGTGTGCATACATTTTTACACATTTACAACTAGTTCATAACTAGTTATTTTTACCAAGATTAACATCAAAATTCACCACTATCACTTATGATCAAATACTCAAACTTGCAAATTGTTTAAGTATTTCCCGATTACTAACATGCATGATGATCCTAATCACAATCATATCATCAAATTCATCATATGATTAAAACCCACTTAACCTAGTGTGGTAAATCATTCAATCATTCAATCCATAGCATGTTATGTATGATTTTCACTTAGGGTTTTGTTCCTAAGCAAATATACATCACTAATCTAGCCATAGCTTCTCTAATCCATGCCTAATTCGCGATTAGGATGATTATCCAATTTTTACAACTTCAAGATTGTTAGAAATTCGACATACCTTACGATCCTCTTGACTTGGTGACCGTTTCTATGTGTTCAAATCCGAATTTGACCCTTGTTTGATCCTCCAATTTGAGGGTTTTTGTAACACCCCGAAAATATAAATCCTTATATTAAAATTTAAAAGTATAATAAACAAGAGTCAATCAATTAGGAATCTTAACTCAGTTAAGTACAAGCCTTGAAATAACCCATAATAGGGTTAAAACACTCAAACTTAAAGATAAATCAAAGTTGAGGGTGTAAACTTGTCAAAACTGAAAATTTGGTTACTAATTAATAAACAAAATAAAACCAAACACCCAAAAGCTGGTGTCTGGTCGAACAGAGAGCAAGGGGGCGACACAGGGTTTTCTTCAAACCCTTGTTTCATGTCAAATCTCCAAATTGAAGCTTCAAATCTGCCCTAAATCAAGTCTTGAATGTAAATTAGTAATCCCCTTGTAGTAAGGATCAAAAGGTATGTAAAATTTTTATATTTTGATTCACCATAAATTCTAGGTTAATGGTGAATAGCTGAAATTGGACCTAAATAGGTCATGCATGAATGAATCTTGAAGCAATATGTTGTTTAGGATTTAACCCTAGATGATAAATTGTGAAAATCATTGCATGTCACTTGAAGAAATTACAATCATCATTGTAGGTGATTTATGATTATGTGAAGACTAGACAAGTACTAGGATTATGAATTTTAATCTAGAGAAAAACTGAATGGTATGATGAAATTCAGCAAATTTAATGTTTAAATGGATACAAGTGGCTTAATTATAGTGAAATTTGATGTTAAATTACAAGTCATGAACTTAGTAATAATGGTAGAAAAATCTGTCTCGTTAGGTGTTCGTAGTAATACCTAATCGAAGATTTAAATGCTAGAATAGTAGGAAAACGCAGAATTTATCATGACTCATAATGATGCGATTATGGTCATGAAAAGAGATTCTAAACAAATTGTAAAACTGAATTTTCTAGGCAAAGAGTCCGGATCATCAAGCGGACAAGCCGGAGGGAATTCACGGGGGAAAGGCGTGCTCTAGAGGTACGAAATTATCGTTTCGTTACAATATGTATTATTTTGATAGATTTGTGTTGTAGTTTGAAAACATGGTAAACAAGGTAGATCAATATATCACGGAAGCGACTTTTCGTCTTAATCTAGTGAGACGGGTCAAAACAATTGTTAGAAACTTGGTGCTTGAATTACCTTGTTTGATGATTAACTTTTGGTGTTTAAACGGGTCGAACAATCTAACAAGGCATGATTAATACTTCGGATTATGATTGAAAAATCTTTGATGATTGGTTAATATATATTTACCATTTAAGTAATAAGAGGTTTTAATGCTTGGTATCATAGAAAATCTGAAATTTGAGAGTTAGAATCTTGGTGTAAAAATCAAACAAAGCAAAACTTGAAATTCCAGGTACTACCGTAAATTACGGTAGTACCGTAATTTACGGTGGGTGAAAATTGTTTACGGTGGAAACCCCCTGATTTACGGTGGTCATATGTCTTCAAAACTCACCGTAAATTACGGTAACACCGTAATTTACGGTGAACCCAGGAAATTTTAATTTGTTTTATTTAAGTTGATGTTTGGACTATATGTTTAAGTATTAAGTACTAAAGTCAAAACTAATGTTTTTAATGGTTTTGACCCTAGGTGTTTAAATGGATCGTACGGATGGTGATCAAGCAATGACGAAGAACCGAACACAACTTTTGAAGCTTCCGCTATGTGTCTTAATCTTACTTAAACTTTGTTAATGGGTTGTAAATCAATTCTCAAACAATTTTGAATGTTCTAACTTAGTCATGTGTTGACTATGTTTCATGATACTTCTAAAACTTATGTAAATCTAATATCTTTTGGTATAAATATGTATAAATCTGGTAATTAATTCTATTACAAATTTAAGGGCGTTACAGTTTTGTTGAAGTTTAGGGTTGAGCTCCATGGGAGCTTTCCTGAGATCGATCCAGAACACACATTTGTGTGTGTGTTTGTGTTTTGTGTAGTGAAATAACTTTTCTAGTTATCCCACTTTAACCCCTCGTGTTTGGTTCGTTATTAAGTAGGCCACAACCTACTTATTTTTAACCATATTCTCACTTATTAACTAGGTTTAATATTCCTAGTTAACTTAGCGGGTTCAGGAATATTTATGGCTAAGTTTATTTTAAGTCCCGTTAGGTCGGCCTTCTATAAACTTTATTTCCTCAAAAGCCTTTATTCTACTTTTATTTAATATTAGGTTTATTTATTTAAAATCCTAATATTCACCGGGTTACTTTTACCACTAACGGTATTTTACCCGTCTTTTAGTATTAACATGGGTTGATTACCAAACCCATTTTCGGGGTGTTACAGCTTGTCCCCAGTTATCCTTTGGGCTTGTCCCCAGTTATCCTTTGGGCTTGTCCCCAGTATATTGGGCTTGTCCCCAGAATTGTTGGGCTTGTCCCCAGTCACTAACATTCATCCTATGATGGCTCAGTTCCAAGTAATATCTTATTTCAGGTTTGTGAAGATAAATGGCCAAAGATTCTTGACCCTTACTTTGAACTAAGGTTTGTATCTTGGGTTATCCTAATTTTAAGTGTTGAAGGATAGGATCCTAACTTGGGTTCTCAGGTATGATCCTAAACTGTTTTGATTTTATTCATTATGTATTTAAGTGACACTTATCCTTTGACAACTGAAATTATGATCCTTAAACTGTTTTTTATGTGATCCTTGATCATATCCTTAACTCTTAAGGGGTATTTTTTAAATTTTCCTTACTTGATAAATTTAAACGACATGAACATCACAATAGATTGAAAATAAAATAACAATAAGGATATCAACACAGGATATAGCCAAAAAGTTAAAGTCATTTTATTCACAAAAGCTTAAACCCTTTTAAGGTTGTCAAAATTGCCAACCCACGTTTCTACCAGCAAAACGTGGCCCGTCCACATGGGTTGGCAAAGGGTGTCCATTGTTCATAGGTCTAACAAGTGCAGGAAATTCAAGACGGCAGGATCACAATGGCTTCATCCCCCAAACAGAGGATCCCTCCACCATTTGTAATCCTACCTATTGTTCAAAGGATCATCCATGATCCTCAACCCTAATTACTATTGTTCAAATACAGACCAACCATTGTTTATCAAAACATCATAAAAAAAAAAAAACCATAACCAAACTAAAAAAAATGGGCTCCGGCTACGTCTAGAAATGTCCATCATCACCCATTGTTGCAGCCTACACCTTCGCTGCATCACCACCTCCAGCTCCACTAGCTTCACCACCATGATCCTTGCCACTACCTCCAGCTTCGATCGCCAAAACCTCCCCAGCCTCTTCATCATCATCCAGTTCAGCCAGCCTTGCCTTCCAGCCTTCCACATCCCAGCTGCTCCTATCAAAGGCAGGATCCTCAGCTTCTTGAGCCATTTGTAGCTTGGTCTTGTGCATGGCTATGGCAGCGGAGACCTTGGCATCCTCTGTGATTTCTTGCTTTTCATAATCGAAGTTAATCAGGAGTGTAGCTGTCTGAGCTTTGGCATCTTTGAGATCTTTTTGGAGGTCAGCAATCTTGAGATCCTTAAGCAATGCAACTTGTTGGAGGTCAGCAATCTTCTTGTCCTGCTCCTCGACATGCCCAACATAGTCTTCAATCTCAGCAAATTTCTGCAAAAGAAGATAAAGAACAGTTTAGGAACAAGTGATCCTCAAATAAGCTGGATACCTAAAGCAGGGATAAGGATCCTTACCTCATTGAAGTATTCAAGGAACTGGTGGCGGATCAGGGGCAGACCTTGCAGATCCTCAGCTTCGGAGGCTTTTCTTTTCTTGCCACCCCTTCCTTTAGCGGTGCCTTGGGGATCGAAGCAGTTGGGCTAGCAGGAAGCTTCTTCTTGGAGGATCGGACGGTGTCTAGCTCAGTGACACTAAATTTGGAAGCGGATCTTGATGATTTTCCAGCGCCTACACACCCAAAAACAGATAAGTGTCCTAATTCTATTCATATATAACTATTTATTTAAACATTTGAATATAAAATGAACATGATACTTACTTGACATGGTGACAGAGCCTGAGGATACCTCTTGTGAATCCTGGGTGATTGTCTTGAATGATCTTGTTTCAGGATCAAGCTTTCTAAAGGCAGCAAGTCTCTCCTTGGTGGCAGCTGAAGGAATGATATGCGAAAACATTATAGCTGTACAAAAAGAAACAAAAGCATATTAGTAATCATTATTAGAATGAGCTCACTTAGTGATCCTTCTAAGGATCCTCCTATCCTACCATGAGTGCTCCATTTCTTCGGCAAATCCTTTCCATCCGCGATAGAATCCCTTCTGACGAGGAAGAACCGCCGTTTCCAGTTGGTATCGTTTTTGGTAGCCTTAAAGATGGGATGTTCTTCTCCGGGTTTACGTTTGAACAAATATCGGTGGGATCCAAACGTTGTGAGATCATACATCTCAGCCAACTCTGACATTCCTAGGTCAATCCCTTCCTGTTCGATGATCCTTTCAAGGGTATACAGGACCCTCCAGATCATCGGCATAGCTTGGATGTAGCAGATGCCGGTAAGGGAGAAAAAGGATTGGGTAAAGGCTGGAAAAGGATAGGTATATCCTATTGTGAAAGGTGTAGCAGGAAAGGCAATCCAAGTTTCAGAGGTATAGTCACTCAAAGTAGTGGGATCAAAGGATTTGATAACGGTGTTCGCCAGGAAACAATAGCGAATTTTATCAATTTGTGCATCGGTGAAACAACAGCGTTCTTTTATGGAATCTTTGATGATCCCTTGACTTTTTAAGGGGCTGTTCTTCTTGTGATCCTTGCCCGGTGAGCTTCGGAGCATCATTTTTGAACAAGATGATGGTAAAGAAAGAAGAGCAGAATATGAGAAAGGAGAAAGGAAAAGAATTACCTGTTTGATTGTGGAAGCAAAATTTAAAGGGAGTTCTCTTGAACTTAAATGTGAAATGATCCCTATCTCTAACTCTTATTTATAATGATGATTCTGCAGGATAGTCATCTCACTGACGTCATGATCGTAACGGCTAGTCCGCTTATAACGGCTAGTTATCCGTTGGTTAAATGCGGATAAGATCAACAAAATATAACTCATTTATTTACATATTTACTCCTTATATTTTGGGGGCAATTGTTAGGGGTGGATTTCTAAATGACCAGTGATCCTTATTTACTGTTGGATTTAGTGATCCTCAATTCTGTCTGAAGTAGTGATCCTCAGAAGTGTTGCAGGATCAGGATCATGGATCACTATAAGGATCCCTGTACTAACGATTGTCTACTTTGAATTCGTAAATGTTTTGCAGGAATATCAACTTGGACTTAGTCTTGGCGACATTCCTGGAGAATATTCTCAGTGTATTCCGCACGTGCTTGGTCAGAAATGGACGTTGTGGAGTCGTGGAAGACTTGCATGATTTGCGGAATGTTAGTTAGGCTTGATATTTTCTATTTTAAAAGGGGTAGCGAGCTATTTTAGAGACACTTAGCTATTTTTGGCTACACACACACTCATACAACCGCTCTCACTGGCTCTCGACAAAACACTTAGCATTTTTCATACATTTCTACACGTTACACTATAGTGATCCTTGTACTTAGCTCGCTATCATCCGAAGTTGTAACAGATTGTTTGTTTAATTTGAGTTGGTGATCGGTAGTTTCCATCACCCGGGGTTTTTTGTGCCGGAGATCAACTCTTGATCAAGGGCTTTTTCCCCGTATAAATCTTCGTGTCATTTGTTCATTATACTTTATAGTGATCCTTATCGTTGTTCATCAATTCAAGCATCATACCTCACAACAGAAAGTTTGGTTACATTGTCATTGCTTGATTTTTGACCAAAACAATGTTGTTACGCAAGCTTTGGACAGACAGTTCAATGAATCCAGTGGTACCCATGTAAGGACCCAGTCTGTACCACACTCTAAACCACCCTCTAGAACTCATACCGCTCATAAAAGTGATTCTCATCACTCAACAAATCAGAGGAGTGTTCCATCTAAGAGAGTTGTGTTAAATCAAGAACCACGTGCTAAAGGTTGCACCTATAAATACTTTGTCTCCTGCAAACCCAGGGATTTCACTGGGGAGAAATGAGCAGTTGATTGCATGTCATGGTTAGACGAGATGGACACTGTGGTGGATATCAGTGGTTGCGCTGATAAGGATGTGGTAAAGTTTGTATCTCAGTCGTTTAAAGGCGAGGCACTAGCGTGGTGGAGGTCTTTGATTCAAGCCACTGGGAAGATCCCATTGTACAATCTGACATGGGATCAGTTTGTTACTCTCATTAAGGAAAACTACAGCCCTCAGCACGAGGTCGAAAAGATTGAAGCTGATTTCTTGTCTTTGGTTATGAAAAACCTAGATTGTCAAGCCTACCTTACGAGCTTCAATACTATGTCAAGACTAGTTCTGTATCTGGTGACTCCGGAACCAAAGAGGATAGCTCGTTTCATTGGGGGTTTGGCCCCAGAAATCAAGGCCAGTGTGAAGGCCTCCAGACCAGCTACTTTTCGGTCTGCAGCTGATATATCATTATCCCTTACTTTGGACGTGGTCAGGCAGAGATCGCTGAGAAACACAGACGCTGAGAAGAGGAAGCGTGAGGATGACAACTCACGACGATCAGACAAGAAGCATAAGGGAAACAATGACCACAAAAAGAGTTCTGGAGCTAAAAAGGATGGTCATCAGTCAGGCGATAAGCCCAAGTGTAAAATCTGCAAGAAGCACCATTTCGGGAGGTGCAGATACGATTCGAAATCCCAATCGCAGCCAAGGCCTTGTGGGATTTGTAAATCTTCTGAGCACAAGACATTGGACTGTAAGAAAATCAAGGATGCGACGTGCTATAGCTGCAATGAAAAAGGGCACATCAAATCCAACTGCCCAAAGTTTGCAAAGAAGGCTGAAGATGGGAAAAAGACCAATGCTAGGGTCTTCCAGATGAATGCGCAAGAGGCGATCCAGAATGATAATGTCATAACAGGTACCTTCCTTATTAATGATGTTTATGCAAGGGTGTTATTTGATTCTGGAGCAGATAAGTCATTTGTTGATGATAAGTTTTGTAAGTTGTTAAACCTACCTGTTAGAACCCTAAGCATAAAATATGAGGTTGAATTAGCCGATGGCACCATAGAAACCGCATCAACTGTGTTAGATGGATGTTTCATATCCATTAGGAACCACTCTTTTCCATTGTCCTTACTTCCTTTGAAGTTTGTCAGTTTCGATATAGTAATAGGCATGGATTGGTTATCTCATAACCAAGCGCAGATTGTGTGTGATAAGAAGCAAGTAGTGATCAAGACTCCGTATGGTGAGCCACTTACCATACAGGGAGATACTCAGTATGGCTTGCCTAAGAAAGTGTCTATGCTTAAGGCATCACGGTGTATGAATAAGGGTTGTGTCATCTACATGGCACAAGTGACTATTGATGAGCCGAAGCCTAAGATTGAAAAGATCCCCGTCATTTCTGAATATCTCGAAGTATTCCCTGAAGAACTACCTGGATTGCCACCAGCTAGGCAAGTAGAATTCAGAATTGACATTATTCCAGGAGCAGCACCTGTTGCAAGGGCACCTTACAGGTTGGCACCAACAGAGATGAAAGAGTTGAGGACTCAGCTAGATGATTTATTGGCAAAAGGATTCATTCGTCCTAGTTCATCTCCTTGGGGAGCACCAATCTTGTTTGTGAAGAAAAAGGATGGATCGATGCGTCTATGCATCGATTATCGCGAGCTTAATAAGGTCACTATCAAGAATAGATATCCATTGCCCAGGATCGACGATATGTTCGATCAACTTCAAGGGGCAAGTTACTTCTCCAAGATCGATTTGAGGTCAGGCTACCATCAGTTGAAGGTTAGAGATGAAGATATGCACAAAACTGCATTTAGGACTCGTTATGGTCATTACGAGTTCCTAGTGATGCCTTTTGGGATCACTAATGCACCAGCCGCATTCATGGATCTCATGAATCGCGTCTGCAAGCCCTATCTGGATAAATTCGTCATTGTCTTCATCGACGACATCCTCATTTACTCAAAAAGTCAAGCTGACCATGAGAAGCATCTCCGTTGCATTCTTAAGTTGCTTCAACAGGAAAAGCTCTATGCCAAGTTTTCTAAGTGTGAATTCTGGCTTCGTGAAGTCCAATTCCTTGGACATGTTGTTAGTGAGCGTGGTATCCAAGTAGACCCCGCTAAGATTGAAGCCATTATGAACTGGCAAGAGCCAAAGACGCCTACGGAGATTCGCAGCTTTCTAGGACTGGCAGGATACTACAGGCGATTTATTGAAAACTTCTCAAGAATTGCAACACCCCTGACTCTACTAACTCGAAAGAATAGCAAGTTTGACTGGGGGCCTAAGCAGCAAGAATCTTTCGATATTCTGAAGCAGAAGTTGAGCAACGCTCCAGTATTGACGTTGCCTGATGGAATCGAAGAGTTTGTGGTTTATTGTGATGCATCACACAGGAATGGGATGTGTGCTTATGCAGAAAGGCAAAGTTATTGCCTATGCCTCTCGACAGCTAAAGGTGCACGAGAAGAACTACACCACCCACGACTTGGAGTTGGGTACTGTGGTATTTGCACTAAAACTGTGGAGACATTATTTGTATGGTACCAAATCTGTGATCTATTCAGATCACAAGAGCCTTCAACATTTGTTTAATCAGAAAGACTTAAACATGAGGCAGCGACGGTGGATGGAAACTTTGAATGATTATGACTGTGAGATAAGGTACCATCCTGGCAAGGCGAATGTAGTCGCAGATGCCTTAAGTAGAAAGGAACGAGTGAAGCCCATAAGAATCAATGCCAAGAGCATTTAATTAAAGAATAGTTTGAACGAAAGGTTGTTAGCTGCACAGAAGGAAGCTGTATTAGAAGCTAACTATCCTGATGAAAAGCTAGGAGTAACTAAAGAGCAGTTATCCTATGGAAAGGACGGAATCCTGAGATTAAATGGACGAATATGGGTTCCAGTGTATGGAGGACTTCGGGATGTCATCCTCCAGGAAGCCCATAGTTCTAAATACTCCATTCATCCTGGAGCTGACAAGATGTACCCGGATCTGAAGGCAAATTATTGGTGGATAGGCTTGAAGAAGTCTATAGCTACCTATGTAGCCAAATGTTTAACGTGCGCTCAAGTCAAAGCTGAACATTAAAAGCCGTCAGGTTTGCTACAACAACCTGAACTTCCCACCTGGAAGTGGGAAATGGTGACAATAGATTTTATCACCAAGTTTCCAAAGACAAAGAAAGGAAAATGATACTATATGGGTCATAGTAGATAGACTGACTAAGTCAGCACATTTCCTACCCATCAAGGAGACTCATAGCTCCAACATATTAGCCCAGTTGTACGTGGATAAGATTGTATCTCTTCATGGCGTACCAGTGTCTATTATCTCTGACAGGGATACTAGATACACATCACATTTTTGGAAAAGTTTCCAACAATCTTTGGGCACGCGTTTAAATTTTAGTACGGCTTACCATCCTCAGACGGACGGACAGAGTGAGGGTACGATCCAAACTTTGGAAGACATGCTTCGTGCATGTGTGATTGACTTAGGTGGTAGTTGAGATAACCACCTGCCATTGATCGAGTTCTCCTATAACAATAGCTACCATACAAGCATTCAGGCTGCGCCTTTTGAGGCATTATATGGTAGGAAATGCAGGACGCCTATTTGTTGGGCAGAAGTAGGAGAAGCTCAGTTATTAGGACCTGATATAGTCCTTGAAACAACGGACAAGATTGTCCAAATTCGTGACCGCCTGAAAGCTGCCAGAGATAGGCAGAAAAGTTACGCAGACTTAAGGCGTAAACCTCTAAAGTTCGAGGTTGGTGACAAAGTATTACTTAAGGTTTCACCCTGGAAAGGGGTGATGCGTTTTGGTAAGAAAGGCAAATTAAGCCCAAGGTACATAGGACCATTCGAGATCATCGAATGTGTCGGATCAGTGGCTTATAAGTTAAACTTACCTGAAGAGCTCAATGGAATCCATAATGTGTTTCACATCTGCAATCTGAAGAAATGTCAAGTTGATGAATCGCTAGTCATGTCACATAAGGATGTGCACATAGATGAGAGCTTAAAGTTTGTTGAAAAACCCTTGTCGATCGAGGATCGACAGGTCAAGAAGCTTCGAAGGAAGCAAGTGCCGATTGTAAAGGTGGGATGCCCGTAGAGGTCCCGAGTATACGTGGGAGGTAGAGTCCACAATGAAAGAAAAATACCCTCATTTATTTCAGTAAATCTCGAGGTTGAGATTTCTTTTAAGGGGGTGAGGATGTAACACCTCGTAAATTTATGTCCAATAATGTATCGACACGAGTCATGAGCTTTAAACGTGTAAAAGATCACCTATGAAGGACTAAAGTTGACAAACAAAGAAAGTATGTGAATATAAGGGTTCAAAGTGTCAACAATGGATAAATATACCTTACAATAACCCTACACGACGTTTATACCCTTAAACGAATGAATTATGGATCATACGAAGCTAATTGTGGAAGATAGTGAGAAATTGTAAACTACAGGGGTTAAATGTGTCAACATGTTGAAAGTATACCTCTGAGTGACCTTTTGGCAAACCCGAAGCTTTGTAACGATAAATTATACTCACTAGGATATGTGGTAAAAATTTCACCAAGTTTCGTTATCGTAAGAGAAAGTTATGATAAAATTCGTATACGAAGGGTTAAAAGCATCAACATTGAATTCTAGGGCCTTATGGGTGAACACAAGGTTAACCGAGGACTTAACGGTGTTTGATTATGTCATGGAGCCCTTAAAAGTCAAGTTAGAGGGCCAAAAGTGCAAGAAATAAACTCAAAACCACGTTTAGAAGGACCAGGGACCTAAAGTGCAAATAATGAAACTTGTTTGGCTGGTTCTGGGAAGCCACACGGGCCGCGTAAGATCAGCCAGGACCCTTACGCGGGCCGCCTAGGACTGCCAACGACAGAATAAGCTTGGCAGCTGCCAGTTCAGGCTGTTAACCGACTTCAAACGCTTGTTTTACATACCAGGGGCTGCCCCAATGGTATTTCATGCATAGGGGGCACTTGTAAGCATCTCATATCACCTGTAGACTTCCTTGGCATGATCCTAGATGATCAAAATGGGTATATAAGGAGCTCCAATGTTGCAACTCTTGTGCACACTCACTTGAAACTCTCACAACTTTACTTCTGGAGAATTTTGGAGATCAAGCACCCTTCCTAGGAGTCACTAGTCGTGCTTAGGACTATTGTAAGTGTCCTTAACTTTCCTTAATTCAGTTTAGCTTAGTTAAATAGCTTAAAGTCAAACGTCGTAATTAAGGTTTGACTTCGAGATTACTCATAATTTGTCCAGTCAAATCTCGAATTGAAAGTACCTATGAGTTGGTAATTATGTGGGTAATAAACCCTTAAAAGGGTACTCTCTGATTCCCACTCTAACTAGGTCAATTGTCGGGTCAAAGCTAACCTTAAAAAGTCAACAGAAAACTTATTTTCAAATTAATGCATAATTAGCAATGTAGGAGCCATGCAACCTGTTTTATCATTAATATAACGTGGTAATTAATGTAAGAACATGTCTAAACATGTTCAACCCGATAATTTTCAGTTTAGGCTCGGTTCGGAACCGAAAGTCGCATAAATTGACTTTTGCTTTGACTTTCATTTCTGACCCAATGTAGCATGTTTTAGAAATGCCTTAGAGCCTTATTAGGACCATGTTTCATGTTAGTATAACCCTCTGTGATTATACAACTTGGTTCATTAGTTATCCGATTCATATGCATGTTTTTGTTAAATGCTTAAATGTTGACTATTATGCCCATATGACCTTAAAATGTGATTTTTGAAAATGTAAAAGAATAGAAACCTTAGTTACTGATTATTAGACTTGTCCCTAAAATTTGACATCAGTTTGGGGTCTAGATTAGGAGTTATGCTCATTAGCCTAATTTGAAAGCTTTTTTATAAATTAAACGACGTAATTAGCATATAGCCTATCTAAACCCAATTTTTGATACCAAACTTTTTACCCACTGATGTAATATAATATTTTGGGATTTTTTGAAGATTTTTATTTATTTTTAGGCTGAGCATAACATAGGGTTCTAAGCTTGATTCGGTAATTGCCGGTTTTGCCCTTTTAGCCTATAAAATGAATTTTACAAATTATTTTGACCCCAAACCTTTTGCTACTGATTTTATATAATAAATAAAATATTTTAAGCTTTCTGGAATGATAAAAATATCAGTTTTTCTTATAAAACCCGGAAATAGCTTAAAAATCGTCTTTTTAAGCATTTTTAACGCATAGTATGTATTAAAACTATTTTAAACACATAAGGTTTGATGCCTACTGATTTTTTTCAGTAAATTTTTATATTTTAATAGTAAGCAAAAGTTTTAAACTCAGATTTCTAGAATTGACCTTTTAGGCTTATGTGAAATTACCAAAATGCCCCTGCGGTGCATAGTTTAGTTATAAATGGTAAATTTCACATATATGTAAGAGTTAATTGCCAAAATCGTCCCTGAGGTTTGGGCACATTTGCCATTTTCGTCCAAAATGACACTTTTGTACCAAATTGCCCCCAACGTTTGTAACTTTTTGCCATTTTCATCCAAACCACTAACTTAGTTTATTTTTTCTGTTAAGTTGAGGATATTTTGATGAAACTGGCAAATATAAAACCAAAGGGACGATTTTGGCAATTTACTCAAACCCTTTTTAATTTCTCTTATTTAATTATTTTTGTTACATATAAAATAAAAAAGAATATACATGGAGTTTTTAGAAGAAAAAAAAATTAATAGTTTTGTCACATAATTTTTATAAATTTTCATCCAAATCACTAACTCAGTTTATTTTTTTTGTTAAGGTGAATGATGGTTTAAATTTTATAAATTAATTTACAACTTTTTTATATAAATCGGTTTTATAAAGAGAAAATGCCATTGGTGTGCAACACATAACAATCGATTACAACTTTTAGTATTTATCAGTTGTAGAGATAGAAAAAAATTGTAAAACGTTACATATTTTTTAAATGTGTTGAGCACCTAGGAAATATGTTGGTAGAAATAAAATATTTATTTAATTAAGATTATGAGGACAACTAACTTATACTTATTATGAGTGACTTGAGTGAAGAAACTTTTGGTTCATAGCATTATAATTACAATTTGGTGAGTAATTTTAAGGTTTGCTAACGATACGTTGTTTGATAGGGGGCACTGGCTTCTGTTTTTCCTTATAAGCGAATTTAAAAGAGTAGAAGATGAATTACAAACTTGGTACATATGATAAGATTTTTTATTTGACCTTTTTCAATACGGTCACCAGCATTTTAGTTTTATAAAATTTAGAGGTTTAAGTAGATTTTATTTTTATAAAACTGATCTATATAAAAAATTAGAAATTAATTTCTGTCTTAGTTTATAAACATCCTTCGCCTTAATAGAAAAATTAAGTTAGTTAGTGGTTGGATGAAAATTTATAAAAATTATGTGACAAAGCTATTATTTTTTTTCATATAAAAATTGCAGGTATATTCTTTTTTATTATATATGTAACAAAATTAATTAAATAAAAGAAATTTAAAAGAGTTTGAGTAATTGCCAAAATCGTCCCTGTGGTTTTATATTTGCCAGTTTCATCCAAATATCCTCAACTTAACAGAAAAAATAAACTAAGTTAGTGGTTTGGATGAAAATAGCAAAAAGTTACAAACGTTGGGGGTAATTTGGTACAAAAGTATTATTTTGGACGAAAATGGCAAATCTGTCGAACCTTAGGGACGATTTTGGCAATTAACTCTATATGTAATACCCTACTGTTATGACTTATAAAAATAAGTATTCTTACTGATTATATCAGACTTGTAACTCAGATTAATATTTAAACTCTTTTATAACCTTTAAAATGACCAAAACACCCCTACGGGGCGTAATTTGAGTTTAAATCCGTTTTGGGCATAATAGAAGATATCTTACTGATGTCACAACATATTTAAAGCATATTAACTTAGGAAACCTGTATATAGCTCTTATGGTTACCCGTTACGCCTCTTTCGCGTTCGGTTCGGTTTATGTAACTAGTTTGCATAAATTGACCGAAACGGGTCAAACCTTATCATTTTTGTCTCGAAATCCAGAATGTGTTTAGTTTTCTCATATTATACAAGTCTTCAAACTTTTCGGGTCTAAATCTCATTCTATTCCGGTCTTCGCTTAATCGTGCGTTTGAACCGTATCTTCTTTTAAAACTAACCGGTCTAAGTTTAGGCTTAATTAAAGACCCGTTAGGAATCTAATAGGTTATTAAAAACCTTTGTTCCAGAATAGGAGACCCAGTAAAAGCTACGTGCACTTGCTATTTGTGATTATTACTTGCAAAGGTAAATACTTTTAACTTATTTTCCCTTATACGGGCTTGGGGTACGGTATATAAAATACCGCTTGGTCGGGCATTGAATTTTTAATTGTATGAAGATTAATTTATTGAAATGTCCCGTTTAAATTGTTTTGTTTGCTTAAATCCTTTGGGGGGTTAATGACCATGCCCCGGATATCCTTGGCATCATTTTAAGAAATGGCCACGACCTAAGCACGGGGTGTAGGCGTACACCCGACAGTGCATAAATAAATAATAAGGTATAACCGCCGGTTTCGGGAATAACCCGTCGCGGGACTATATCATGTGGTGTGTCTATTAATCTTTAACCCGTCGTCAATCCAGGCTACTGAACGTATAACGAACATGTAATTCTTTTACAAGTTTATATATAAATAATTATCCCAAGTTATAAAATGTTTTGTGCCATGTGCATACAAATCAATTTTCTAAACCTTTTTAAAATGAGTCAGTTAATTGTATTTACCAGTGTAAACTGACGTATTTTCCCAAAAAGGCTAAGTGCAGGTACTACTCGAAATAGGCTGGCCTCTCCTTAGCATCAACAAGAGTCTCGCAAGCTTGGATGCGTTTTAAATCTGATGAACTATGTTTCCTGTTTATTTGATCCGCATGTGGATATTTTTCAACTATTTTGTGATACTTGGATATTACAATTTATTTGGTTGAAATAAAATCTATCTTTTGCTTCCGTTGTGCATTTAAAATTGTGTTGTTTGACTATGATGATATCAACTACGTCACGATACTCCCCACCGGGCCCACCGGTAATACGAGAAAATATCGGGGTGTGACATAGAGTGATAACTGTTATTGTACGAGAATTCGACTAAAGGTAAATGCGAATCCCAATTACTACCCGAAATCTATAACACACGAGCGAAGCATGTCTTCGAGGGTACGAATCATGCGTTCAGTCTGAACGTCGGTCTGGGGATGGAAAGCAGTACTAAGATTGAGAGTAGTCCAAGAGCAGATTGAAACGTTTCCCAAAGATGCGAGATGAATCGACCATCGCGGTAAGAAATGATATCACGAGGTGTCCCGTGTCGACAAATAACTTTGTCGGTGTAAATTCGAGCTAATCGTTCTACCTTGTAGTCTTCCCGTATCGGTAGAAAGTGAGCGGATTTAGTAAGACGGTCAACGATAACCCAGATGCTGTCGTGACCTGATGGCGTGCGCGGGAGTTTCGTTATGAAGTCCATAGCTATACTTTCCCATTTCCACATAGGGATCTCGGGTTGTACGAGTAAGCCAGAGGGGCGTTGATGCTCAGCTTTGACCTTCGAACAAGTTAGGCATTTCGAAACGTAGATAGCGATATCCTTTTTCATGCCTGGCCACCAGTACTTGTAGCGCATGTCCTGGTACATTTTATCGGCACCTGGATGAATAGAATACCGAGATTTGTGGGCTTCGTCGAGCAGAATTTGTCGTAAATTGGTACGCTTGGGAATCCAAATTCGGTCTAGATAATGGAATATCCCATTTGATTTATTCACCAGTTGTTCGCCGTTATTGATGATCATTTCTTTCTTCAAAGTACGTTCGGTGAAACAAGCATGTTGAGCGTCACGGATAAGAGCTTCGAGATTGTGCTGGGCTTGAGTATTACGAACGCTATGCAAATAGCTTCGTCGACTGAGAGCATCGGCGACGACGTTTGCTTTGCCTGGATGGTAACGAATCTCATAGTCGTAATCGATGAGGAGTTCAACCCATCGGCGTTGGCGCATATTTAGCTCTTTTTGGTTAAAGATGTGTTGAAGGCTCTTGTGGTCGGTGAAGACCGTACACTTGGTATCGTAAAGGTAGTGTCGCCAAATCTTTAACGCAAAAACAACCTCACCAAGCTCAAGATCGTGGGTTGTATAGTTCTTCTCGTGGATCTTGAGCTGTTGAGAGGCATACGCGATAACCTTGTCTCGTTGCATGAGAACACAACCAAGACCGAGGTTAGAGGCATCGCAGTAGACTACGAAATCATCGTTTCCGTCGGGCAGTGAAAGCACAGGAGCGTTACAAAGCATAGCTTTGAGAGTTTGAAAGGCCTCCTCTTGTTCAGTTCCCCAAACAAAAGGTTTGTCCTTGTACGTAAGCGAGGTAAGCGGTACAACGATCTTCGAGAAATCAACGATGAATCGGCGATAGTAACCCGCCAATCCGAGAAAAGAACGAACTTCGGATGGGTTCCTTGGTATAACCCAACTCTTAACAGCTTCGATCTTCGCAGGATCGACATGAATTCCTTGACTATTGACAATGTGACCGAGAAATTGAACCTCCTCAAGCCTGAATTCACACTTGGAGAACTTGGCATAGAGACGGTTTCCCTGGAATAACTCAAGAACCAAACGTAGATGTTGCGAGTGTTTGGTTTTCGACTTGGAATAGATCAGGATATCATCGATGAATACGATGACAAAGCAGTCGAGAAAGGGTTTACACCCACGATTCATTAGATCCATAAAGACTGCGGGAGCGTTAGTCAAACCAAAAGGCATAACAACAAACTCGTAGTGACCGTATCGGGTTTGAAAAGCAGTTTTAGGTATATCTTCCTCCTGGATTCGTAACTGGTGATAGCCTGAGCGTAGATCGATCTTTAAGAAACACGTAGCACCTTGTAGTTCATCAAACAAATCATCAATTCGAGGCAAGGGATAACGATTCTTGATAGTAAGCTTATTCAATTCCCTGTAGTCGATGCACATCCGGAACGATCCGTCCTTCTTTTTGACAAAAAGGACAGGCGCGCCCCAAGGAGAGGTGCTAGGGAGAATGAAGCCGTTATCAAGCAGTTCCTGGAGCTGACTCGAGAGTTCGCACATTTCAGAGGGAGCGAGACGATAGGGCGCTCTAGCAACAAGATTTGCTCCAGGAATAAGGTCGATTCGGAAATCGATATCACGAGTGGGAGGTAAACCAGGTAAATCGTCAGGAAAGACTTTAGGAAAATCATGAATCACAGGCACCTTGTCTATTGCCTTAACTTCCTTTTCCTCCGCTACTACGATATGTGCCAAGAAAGCTTGGTATTCCTTGCGGAGATACTTGCCAGCTTGGATACACGACATGAGTTGTAACTTCTTCGAAGCGACTTCGCCACAAACACACAGTTGATCATCGTTCACGAGAGGGAAATGAATCATTTTGTCGAAGCAAACAATTTCAGCATGATTCTCCCTAATGAAATCCATACCTACTATGACATCAAAGCTACCGAGCTGCATCAGGATAAGATTGATCGGAAAAACGTGACCGTTGAGATCGAGAGTACAGTCACGCAGAACGGAACTAACGGTGACGGTTCTTCCAGTGGCAACTTCTACGTCGAATGTTGATGGGAGGTTAACGCGTTTACGGTTTAGGAGCCTTTCGAATTCGATCGATACAAAATAGTTATCGGCTCTAGTATCAAACAAACACGAAGCATATATACCATTTACGAGAAACGTACCAATAACCACGTTGTTGTCTGCCTGAGCCTGACAGGCGTTGATGTTGAAGACTCGCCCGCGGGCTGCTTGTTGTGCTGGCTGCTGCTGCTGTTGGTGCTGTTGCGGTGCTGGCTGCTGCTGCTGCTGCTATGGCTCTTGCTTAACCACTCTGTTGGGGCAGACGTTTGCGAAGTGGTTGGGATCACCACACGCAAAGCAAGCTCTTACGTGAGCAGCGGGGGCAGGAGCTGCTTGTTATCCTTGCGGAGCTGGTAGAGCAGGAGCTTGAGCTTGAGCTTGAACTGGTGCTTGGCGAGGACCGGTACGACAGTTAGCGGTGAAGTGGCCGTACAAGTTGCAGTGAACACAAAACCGGCATGTGATTCCAACCGGGTGATGATAGGTACAAGTAGGGCAGAGCGGGTGTGGACCAGTGTATGCACGCTTGGCTGGTGGTGCATTGACCACACGCGCCGCTACTTGGCGGTTTTGAGGTTGCGGTTGAGCCGGTACAGCTTGAAGTGGAGTGGCAGTTACTGCACAGTTCTTGTTGCTGGAGCTGTTGTTCTTTCTCTTGCGGCGGGATGACTTTGAAGATTGCGATGCGGCGGTTTCAGCTGTAGGAGCAGCGGTGACTTGGTGCAGATTCTTGGAGGCTTTACCGAAGTAACCAGCCCTGACTCGCTTATCGTTGATCTCAGCAGCGAGCAGGTAGGTTTCCTCAATAGTTGTCATCTTTGCAGCTTGCACAAAGTCAGCGACACAATCCGGCAGAGTACGGATATACTTCTTGATCGTAATCTCGGGGGTAGTAACTTGACCTGGGCAGACGATACTCAGCTACTTGAAGCGAGCAGTTAAACCAACGTTATCTCCACCATCCTGCTTGATATGCTAGAACTCGTCCTCCAGCTTTTGGAGTTCGTGGGGAGGGCAGAACTCTTGCATCATTATGTCCTTCAACTCTTCCCACGTCAGCCCAAAAGCTGCATCGTTCCCTCGTTTGTTTCCCTCGGCGGTCCACCAATCCAGAGCCCGAGATTGGAAGACGCCGGTGGCGTTAACAGTGCGAAGGTTTTCCGGACAGCCACTAGGGCGCAGGGTGACTTCGATCGAATCAAACCATTGAAACATGGCCGTAGGCCCATCTTCTCCGGTAAATTCTTTGGGTCCGCATGCTTTGAACTGCTTGAAGCTAAAAGTTGCTTTAGGAGTATCAGTCCGGGATTCTTCCGAGGACTTGCTAGCATTTTGTTCAGCTCACTAACAATTTACGGAATGACTTTCACCATCTGCTTGGCGACTAGTGCAGCGATGCGTTTGTCTTCGTGATTACGGTGAGCGGAGCGAGAAGTGTGTGATCCAAATGACGTCGTTGTCTGCAACAGACATCGTCACAGGACTCAAACACAATTTCGATTAAGTCGAGTATAGTCTACTATTTCACCTAAAGCTACTTTATAAAGCTCAGGAACACATCAAGGCACAAAATCCACAGAATCACATAATCACATAAGAATAGAAACACATAAGCATGTAGAGCACCGAAACCATGAGGACACACTATATTTTGCACGTATTGACCTACATATATTGCACGTATTCACCTATCTTTCACAGCAGCGTAAGAGATCGAGTATTGCGAGTGCGATTAGCGAGTACACATGGAGTAGTATAGCATGCGATTTGTTAGCGTTTCGAGGTAAATGTGTAGTGCGAGTTGTGTATGTTGATCCAAGCGAACAACGAAAAGCGAGTAAATCACCAAAAATCGAAACAAAATAACACATAAAATCACATAAAATTCACGTAAAATTGATAAATTTACAGAGTCAGCGGCGGCGAAATCCAGAATAGAGACACATAAAATCGAAGAGAGATTGTCTGGGTGTGAGACATTGACTACCCAAAGTGATTTGACTATTCTCAAGGACGTCAAGTACGCGCTTTGTCCTAATAGGCTGTGCTCTATCACCGTCATGCGGTGAATGGCACACATCCTTTTGTTTATTCACGCAACTCGAGTCGTTGGAATCCATCGAGACTTTGGTGAGAGTTTTGCAAAAACAAAATAGAGAGCGGAACAAGTCATCAAGGTTCGGGTTTAACCCCTGACTTAACGACTACATTCCTGTTTGTGTGATAGAATCACGAGATAGATAAGGAGAATCGCGTCGAAGTATGGATTTCACTCATAATTCAACGCAAATTCTCTTGTTTATAGTAAAAACAGCGTGTCGAACAAGGGATTTGATCGAGAGTTTGCGGTTTTCACACCTAGTATCAACCAGATCGCCCGTTTGTGTGTGTGTCCAGCCTTAGGAAAGGCTGACCTTGCGCGGAACTGTAGTGTGCGATGTTCGCGCAAGAGTGTAGTGTACAGCGAGTTTGAGCGATAATAGCAGTAAGCTCGTGCAAAACCCCTACCGGGTGAGCACAAGTCGGTTTGTTGGTACTTAGACTATAGACTAGGTCGATTCTAAGACATCGACCCGGACTAGGTCGAGTCTTGCCTAATTCCCTATAGTTATGGCTCTGATACCAATCTGTCACACCCCAACCAATGGCGGAAACATCGGGGCGCGGCACTGAGCGAAACAGATTGTTCAAGAGAAATCCATCACACTAAAATTACCGGATACTTTAACATCATGTCCCATACCACAATATACCAGATAAAAAATAGTTATAACAAACATAGGTATCTCACAGACAAATAAATGTTCCGACAACTCAGATTTAAATTGTTTGTTTGTTTCTAGACTCATCCTACTTGATTCCACAAAAGCAAGCATCCTAGCATCTCAAACACCTGTCACATACGTTAAAATAGAGGTCAATACACATAGTGTAAATGTGAGCATATAAGTTTAATAGTATAATAGTAGCGAAAACGAGTTTACGCTTAACGAGCATGTAACATGTATAAATGTGAAGCAAGTAGGTTATCGACAATGAAATTTGCACATACGTGACTGCGAGTTGTAGAATGCGCAACACATATCGCCACTGCGACATGTGAGAAAAGCCCTTAACAACCCTTGTCCACGACAGGTGCTGAGTCCAAACTATAGTACTATCGTTGCTAAAATGTGTTTGCGTTGTGTGATCGATGTGGTTTGATATAAATAACGTATGTAACACCCAAAAGTGCTTAAAGCAAAAAGGGATCAAGTATACTCACAGATAGCGTTCAGTAACTAAACACTCTCTTGGATTGAAGGGAGCGCTGAGAGATTAGCCTGAACAGTTAACGATAGCATAAGTGATGAACGGTGCGTTAAACGATGAAGAGTGAACCAAGTGACGAATGGTCATCCGTTCGGATGGCCATTTGGTCGGATTGACATTCGTTTGGGATGGATGTGTTTGTGTATGATGTGACTTTGAAGTTTTCGTTGTAGCATTTTGTAAACAGAGAAGTATCTCTACCTTTCAGGTCGTTCAATCCGTCAAACAATCTGATCGTTTTGAAAACTTGAATATTTTGTTAAGTTTGAAAAGTTTGCGGTTTCATCGAGACGGTATGACAACGTGTTTAAACAACAGAACCCCTACCAAGTCCAGACTATCTGATCGGATGGGAATCACCCCAGTCCGATCAGTTAACTGTTCGTAATGGTTTGTTCATGTTCAACCCAAAATCGGTTGTCTCTTTGATAGGAATCAGATCTCAGACCGACACTTCACTAGAAAACGAGTAGAAGGCCTGAACGAGCTCCGATTCTATCGGTTTTTAGTGTATTGAGTGTAAAAGAGTTGAAAGAAAGTTATAAAACCATCTTTCAATCCTCCTAACCATGAAAATGTTTAGATCTATGCGAAAACAGTGTTGAATCATGTTGAGATCCTTTAGATCTGAGTTGTTCTTGGTGGAATGAGGCCAAATCTTGAAGTTCATAAGAACCCCATGATGACATCATCCTAGAACACCTCAAATCCGCTGATTCCACGGTTAAAAGTGAAGATTCAAAGGTGAAAATGATGCAGAAGTGTGTGTAGATGATAGATGTACAAGATTTGAGTTGAAAACTTACAAGAATCGCGAGAAATCGAGAGAAAGAGGGCTGGAACGTGCTGGTCGAACGAGAGGGCTGTCACATCACTGTTGGTGATGTGACAGGGGGTATTTATAGGTTGCCAAAGGAGGAAAGGTGTGCACAAGTGTCGGATCGGATGGTTAACCGATCGGATGGCCATCCGATCGGATGGTCATCCGTACGGATGACCATTCGATCGAGTGGTCATTCGATCGAAGTGATCCGATGAGTTGGTTTTCGATGTTTCATTTCGTGCGTTGAGCGTTGCGATGCGTTTCGAGTGAGCGATGCGATAGTATTACCCATTAGTTACACAAATAACCTAACTGCTAAATTCCATAAATATAAACCTTGAATCTCGAGTTTGCAATGAGATTGCGTTGCGGTAGAGTTGCGATTGCGATTAAACATCTCAACATAAACATAACATGCACAAGTAACACATAATAGCACACACACGTAAAACAATATCCATAACCTATAATTCGAGTTGCGATGCGATAGCGATGCGATTAGTGATAAGTCGATTAGCGATTAAACTGTGATTAAATAGCGATTTATTAACAAGTACTCCACATAATACAACTAAAGCGAATTAAAATAGAGTATCGATTACAAATCGAGAAGCACAGTCAGTAATTAAGCAAGGAGTGACAGATCGCAATTAGCAATCTTTTCTTTCTTTGACTTTGACTTCAAAAAGTCGGGTTGTTACAGTATTTATATTAGTCAACTGTGATAACGTAATCCGGCAGGACGCACCTATTGGTGGTCTGTCTATCGGTAATTGGGGGACGAAGCTTTGGGATATGCGTCCCTTATGATTCGGTACGGCCCTCATGAGGGAGGTCCGCCCCCCGGTCATGTATCTTCAATCATACTTAGTAAATTCCACTAATAGCAAAGCTAAGGTAGAGTCTCAGGAGGGTAAGATGTAGACAGCCTTACCTCTACCTCGTAGGAATAGAGATGCTGCTTCTAGTGAGACCACTGGCTCGATAGTTGTTTTGCATCAAGCCTTGGACATAAGACACATAACACTCGGCAATTGAGACAGAGGCCAATTAGTGCATGTATCCCATTGTTTTTCAGCTATCAACGTCACCACATGCATGCATGATTAACCATCCCCTCTTTTAACGTTATTTTCACAAAAAAATGTAAAATAATATTAAAATTAGTGTACTTTCACTTTTGCTCTCTGAACGTCCACACATATATACATTATATGCTCATACCATAAGCAGGGCGTATAATTTAACTGTTAGTGTTAAACATATATGTGGTATTTGTTCTTTTTCCAAGTAAAGGAGGTGGTCAAAATTTAAAAAAAAAATGTTGAATATATATGTTGTTTATCACCCAAAAGGATTTTCAAGTCTTCATCTACCACCATTTACAATCACCAAAAACCACCATTTGACAGTTGACACCACTAAGATGTAAGAACCACCAAACCAGCCACAACCACACGCCTAAAACTGATGAAATGTCCAGCATAACGAACAGCTGAAGGACAATACTAGACATGACAAAATATGAAAAAAAAAAAAAAAAAATAAGTAAATATAAAGATTTGAAAGGCAGTGTGACGATGGAAGTAGAGTGGTGCAACCATAGAGTGTCGGTGGAGTGAATGGACTTCCGCAAAAAAAGTTAAAAGTGGTTGTCAAAAGATGAGGGAGTGAGGGTCGAGAGAAAGTTTGGAGCGGACACTATGACTATGGGGTGATCAAAGTGACTTTAACACCAAAAAAAAAAGAAAAGAAAAACAGTCTTTTAAGTAAACAAAAAAAAAAAAACTTTTTATCCATTTTCTTTCAGAAACAGCAAATATTCGTTTATTAAAAATTTAATTATACAGATAGTTCTTTTGGATATTCATGCTTGTGAGAACTGAGAAGGCGGAAGCTTGGATGATAAGCAGTGTTGCAAAAATCGCGATTACTCGGCGATTAATCGCCGACTAGTCGCTAGTCGGCCTCCTACTGAGTAATTTTTCACTAATTAGTCAAAAAATCGCTAGTCGGTCAAAGCCGGTCCAAGCCTCCCTAGTCGGCCCAAGTCGCCCTAGTGGGCCCATTTGAAATCCTTACAAAAGAGGCCCAAAATTACAACTTTCGCCCATTTTCCTTATCCCTTACCCTAATATGACGAAGAATTTGAGTTGAAGAAAGAGGATGAAGTAGACGAGGAGATTGAATACGAGTCAGATGGTGTTGAAATCATTGAACACTACGGGGATGACGATTACATTTGAGCTATTTGTTAATGTTTGAATTTTAAGTACTGAGACTTGTTATGTTATGACTTATATGTAAGTTTAGTTTGTATTTTGAACTACTTTTACCTTTTTAAGTATTATATTGATATGGATGTGTGAGTATATATATACATATTTATAAAAATAATGAAATTTACATATAAAATTTCCGATCCGATTAATCCCGAGTAATCTCTAGTAATCCTGAGTAGTCGCTAGTCGCCACCTCACCGGCCGACTAGCGACTAGCGAGTTCTCCAACCTTGATGATAAGGGCTGTAAACGAACCGAACGAACACGAACAAGACCTTGTTCGTGTTCGTTTGTTAAGAAATATATGTGTTTGCGAACCGTTCACGAACACTTATCAAACGAGATTTTATGTTCGTGTTCGTTTGTTAAGGAAATGAAATTGTTCGTGTTCGTTTGTGTTTGTTTGTTAATTTTAGGCAACGAACAAAAACAAACGTTGACGAACACAAATGAGCACAAACTAATGTTCATGAACACAAATGAAAACAAACGAACACAAACAATCGTTTATAAATAGAATATATAATACACAGACACTTATTAGATATTTAATTTGTCGGAATTTTGAAGTATTTAAATAGATATAAAAACTAAAAACACTAATGAACTATCGAACACAAACAAACACGTTACCGAACGTTCACGAACATAAACGAACGAACACGACCTCTGTTCATGTTTGTTCATTTAACTAAACGAACGAAATTTCTTGTTTGTGTTCGTTTGTTTAATAAACGAACGGACACAAACGAACTTCCCGCCGAACGATTCACGAACTGTTCGCCAAACGTTTGGTTCATTTACAGCCTCATGATATTGCAAATTTTGTATATTTATAAAAGTTTAAATTTGAAAAAAAAAAAAGTAAGCAAACATAAAAATTTAAAGCTAAGAAAATTAGTCAAATGGTGATTTTATGAATTGTTTTTAACAATATAAACTTAAATATGATATTTAAAATTTAAGAAAAGGGTTAGATACATGATATGTTAAATTTGGTTTGAATATATACTGTATATTAAAAAGGTATGTATATAAATATATATATATGTGTATGTGTGATATATGATTATTTAGAAAATTTCTAAGAATATTTTTTTCATTAATTTTGTTTGGATTAATAAAAAAAAGTTCTAGGCTTAATAATGATCTTAAAAGTTCTAGGATATATAAAATGATCAGTAAGTTTTTTGAAGAAATAAAACACCACTACAGTCTATAGACATTCTATAGTAATGATCTAGGCTTAGTGGTATATAAACAGAAATTTAATCATAGAAGAATCAACATGGCACCAGATAAACATTACTTGCAACGGTTGGCTTTATCCCTGTATGATTGTCTCTGTTAAAACTTAAAAGAACGGCTAAGGAAGTAAGGATGAAGTATTAAAGTATATACTTAATTAAAGGTCAATAAACAAAATGTTGTAAATATAAAAGTGAGACACAGATAGCTCATAGCTCAACCTATCTCCATGGCTTCAAACAAAATTTAATTTCACATTTTTCATAATATCTTTAACATTATATTTTTATATAGCTTTATGATTTATAATCTGGAAAAATCCCGGAGCAGTGGAGGAGTAGTGACGTGGTGCCCTTGTATAAGAATAAAGGAGATGCCCAGTGTTGTGGGAACTACAGAGGGATTAAACTATTAAGCCACACTATGAAACTATGGGAGCGGGTAATTGAGACTAGGATTAGAAAAGAAACTCAGGTTACGGTAAACCAGTTTGGTTTCATGCCAGGGCGCTCAACTACGGAAGCAATTCATATTCTACGGAGATTAATGGAAAAGTATAGGGAGAAAAAGCGAGATCTACATATGGTATTCATTGACCTTGAAAAGGCATATGACAGTGTGCCACGTAGACTGATTTGGGAAAGCTTGGAGGCTAGGGGAGTTCCTGGGAAGTTGAAGAAACACTAACTAAATGGTCAGAACCGAGATAGTTAGGGGGTTTGAATCCGCATAAAAGGGTTAGCTCTCTCTAGGCTGATTCAGTTGCAATGGGATTTCTTCTCCGGTGATTCTACAAAAAAGAACACCGTTAGCCTCGCCAAGGGGAGAAGAGGGTTCTCTCCTTGACCCGACTCCGGCGTGAGAATAAGTATTGGTAACGGAGAAGATAAGTATTTGAGAAGTGAGAGTGATCTGAGTTTATACCTGAACAGTTCTCTTATTTATAGCCGGGAGTTTGGGAGGGAAAATCTGTTATTGAAAAGATGACGGAAGATGCTAACGCCGTAGCGGTTATCTTTTCTTCCGTTAAGTTCTTTGATCCTTCATTAAGTTGTCTCGATCCGATGTGAATGCACACGGATCGTGGTTTGATCTATGGCTGGGGGATTGCCACGTGGAAAGTGATTAAGTGGAGATTACTCTCCAATTGCATGCCTTTGTTATGATTTCGGGGTTGCTTGTGATGATGACACGTGTCCAGACGGTTACAACCGTCTGGGTGGTGCACGATTGTATTTCTTTCTAGAAGATTACTGCTGTAATCTGGTGTGACACCTTGCTGTGTGGATACGGACGAGTAAATCCCAAGTCTGGGTAAAATAATATCCAAGTCTGGATATTTAGGCGGAGGTATTGAACAAAGGATTCTAATTCTTTGTAAATGGAAGAAGGCGCAAGGATTTATGTTTTCCTTTGGGCGCGCAACTATAGATTTGCTGACTGTTTTCTCCCCTTTGTAATACCAGTGCGCGGCCGCGCAAAGTTAAAAGGTTGAAAAGCCAGTTTGTGGTATGGTCTCAAATCCTTTTTATAAGGTTTTTAGGACCTTACCCCTTCAAGTCCCCCCAGTCTAGTGTTGTACTTATGCAAGTAAGTGGAGCACTGGACTTATGAGAGGAAAATGGTTTTTGGGCGTGAAAAATAAGAAAACTTCTCTTGGAAGTTTTAACTTGTTGACAAAATGTGACTTTGTAATTATGTTCTGACGTGTAATGACGTCAGTTGGGAGTAAAAGTGGGTATTTTCCTCCTTTGTCTTGGCGCTTGTCAGTCTTTATTAATGAGGAAATGACCCTGGTTCCTGTAGCGCCGTTCGGATGTGACATAATTCTGACAACTAATGATGAGTAGGTCTTTCGTTTCCCGAGGTTGAGTTTTTGTTTTGTATATATATGTTTCGGGGTGCTTGTTTATCTTTAATTTGGAAAAGATGAAGGGAAAAAGTACCGTTCGTTCCCGGCGTCTTTCAGATATCTTGAAGATTCGAGAAGCTGCTGAAGCTCTTTTGTTACTTGCTAGCTCTCCACCTTTGATGGCTACCGGAGAGGACTCTATCTTTGTTGATCCTTCTATGGTGGCTTGTTCTGATGATAAGGTTCTCCAGCAAGGGGAAGTTGTTGCTAACAGTGGTGTTGTGCTGGATGCGGATGGTCTCACTGCTTGTTTTTCGACGATCCGGAGAGAAGATTGCCGGTTGGTATACCATCGTCGGAAAAAACCTCCGGGGGAAGCAGATGTTGAAGACGAACCTGTTGTTGGTTAGGTTTGGGGGTTGTTTCATCCCTTCTTTTGTTTATACTAATCTGTTAGCATAAACTCTTTTTTGAAGATCACGGGTGTGATCGTTGTTAACAGCTGTCGTTTGATCGTCCTGCCATTTTGTAGAAACAAGGTTTTTTTTTTTTTTTTTTTTTTTTTTTTTTTTTTGCTTTTGTGAATGTTTTAGTTTCTGGAACTAAAATTTTGAAGATCATTGTCATGATCTTGTTTATGAAGTGTTTTGTTACACTTAATGATATGTATATTGATAATGTTTTTACTTCTTACGTGTTTAGCTTACAATATGTTGCATGTTTTTAATTGCTTTTGGATAGGTAAGGCGAATGAGAGATGGTATTGTGCTCATGTTTGAACGTTTGTCTAAAAGGCGTAACAGCTTGCCTTGTTTTTAGACTGTTCATGAGGTATACAATGTTTGACCATATTGTTTTCGCGCGAACCAAAGAAATTACATGCAATTTGTAATAAACAGTAAGATAGGTAAAAATGACGTTTGTATTGATAAGAGCGCAAGGCTACAAAACATAATAAAGAAATACATTGCCTGTATATTCTTTCCGCTTTTGAAGATTTAGTTCATATGTAACACCTGCGCAACTGTTGTGCGTTCCAGGTGCGGGGGACTGGGGTCCCATCGATCCTTTTTAGGGTATATGCTCCCTTGCCTAGGACCTCGTTAATGACGTATGGTCCTTCCCATCTTGGCGCTAATTTGCCCGGCTTTTCAGCGTTTGACGCCTCATTGTCGCGCAAGACGAAATCGCCAGGGACAAATGTGCAAACGCGGACGCGCGCATTGTAATACTTCTCGAGCTTGGATTTGTACCTTGCTTCTGCTATCGCGGCGTTCTCGCGCCTTTCTTCCAAAAGATCCAAATCCATTCTTCGCTCTTGTGCGTTGTTCTGAGTTTCCATGGCTATCATGCGCGGTGATGGTAAACCTATCTCGGCTGGAATGACGGCCTCAGATCCATAGACTAGACTGAACGGAGTCTCGCCGGTGCTAGTCTTTGGCATTGTTCGATGCGCCCAGAGGATGCTGGGAAGTTCGTCAACCCACCCTCTGCGCGCTGTCCCGAGTCGCGCTTTTATGCCGTCAACGATCTGCTTGTTTATACTTTCTACCTGTCCGTTCGCTTGAGGATGCGCAACGGAGGCAAAGTTATGCTCGATCTTCATTTCTTTAAACCATTTTTGAAGATCTTCTGCGGCGAAGTTTGTACCATTGTCGGAAATAATGCGCAATGGTAATCCGAATCTGCAAATGATATGTTCCCATATAAATTTGCGGATTACCATTGCTGTCGTTGAGGCCAAAGCTTTAGCCTCCACCCATTTTGTGAAGTAATCCACCGCGACGATTATGAACTTTACTGCACCTGGCGCGTCAGGAAATGGCCCGACGAGATCGATGCCCCACTGTTGAAATGGCCAGGCGGAAGTAACGGGAATTAGCGGATTCTTGGGTCGGAGTGTTTTTGGTGCGTGGCGTTGACATGCTTCGCATCTTCGTAATAGATTGACTGCATCCATGTGCATTCCTGGCCAGTAGTATCCAGCGCTCATTATCTTTGCTACGACCATGCGTGGTCCTGCATGTATCCCGCATAACCCTTCGTGGATTTCTCTGACGAGGTACTGGGCGTCAGTTTTATCGACACAGCGTAGTAATGGGCCCATGAATGATTTCCGGTAGAGGACGCCATCCGCCATTTCGTAATTTATTGCCTTGTGTTGTATTTTTCGAGCTTCTGCCTTTCCTTCCGGTAGTTTTCCGTGCTGGAGGTACAAGATAATTGGAGACATCCAAGATGGATCTCCCATTTCTATGACGTTTACTTGCTTGAGATGAATGGAAGGGTTGGATAATACCTTTATGCGTACTTCCTTTGCTAAGTGCTGAAAGCTGGTAGCAGCTAGCTTGCTTAGCGCGTCAGCATGTTTGTTCTCGCTTCTGTTTATGTGATTAACTTTGAATGTTTGAAATTGGCTGATTAACATCCGCGCTTGTTCAAGGTACAACGCCATAGCTTCTTTTGCATCGTAATTGCCATTAACTTGCTCGGCTACCAGTTTTGAATCGACGTTAGCTTCAAGATTTCTTGCCCCCATTTTCAACGCTAAGCGAAGACCTGCCAAGAAGGCTTCATATTCGGCTTCGTTATTCGTACTTTTGAAATCTAATCGTATAGCATACGTGAGCTCGTGGTTGTCTGGGCTGATTAATCGGAGACCTGCTCCTGCTCCATCGTCATTGGAAGCACCATCTGTGTGTAAGGTCCAGACTCTGTCGTCGAAAACAGGTGTTGGGTTCTGGATTGCCTCACATTCTTGTATTTTATCGATAGGAACTTCAGTGGCAAAGTCTGCTAGAACTTGCCCTTTGATTGCGGGTCTTGGTTTGTAAAAAATGTTGTAGCCTCCTAGTTCAATTGCCCATTTGGCCAGTCGTCCCGCCACGTCGGGTTTGGATAATATCTGGCCTAAGTGGTAATTGGTAAGAACTGTGATGACGTGACCCGAGAAATACCTGCGTAGGCGTCGGGATGCATGTACTAGTGCTAGGACTAGCTTTTCTATCATTGAGTACCGAGTTTCTGGGCCGGTGAGCATTTTGCTGATGTAATAGATTGGAGTTTGGATGTTCTCGCGTTCCACCATTAATACAGCACCGACTGCTACTTCCGCGGCAGATAGATATAAAATTAGTGGCTCTTTTTCTTTCGGTGCTGTCAGTGTTGGCAGCTGAATTAAACATTCTTTCATTTGCTTGAATGCGGTTTTCGCTTCAGAAGTCCACTGAAAGTCAGTTTTCTTTGCGCAGTTTCGTAGCGTACTGATGAATGGATAAGACTTCGCTGCGTGATTAGCCAAAAATCTGTTTAAAGCCGCTAGGCGTCCGGCGAGTCTTTGCATTTCTTTAACTGTTGCGGGTGACGGCATTAGCTGAATAGCCTGCACCTTTTCTGGATTTACTTTAAAACCATCTTTTGTGACGATGAATCCCAAAAATTTCCCTTCTTCCATGCCGAAGGAGCATTTGGTTGGGTTGAGTTTTAGACTCACGCTGCGCAAGGAGTCGAATGTGCGCTGAATATTGTCAAGCATTGTTCCTTCCTCATGGCTCATGATGACGAGGTCATCCATGTATACTTCGACAGTCTTGCCAATATCATCTTTGAAAATTGTGTCCATTAGGCGTTGATAAGTTGCGCCTGCGTTGCGCAAGCCGAACGGCATTTTGGTATAACAGAAAATGCCTTTATCTGTGCGGAACGCCGTTTTGTCTTCGTCCTCTTCTTTCATCTGGACCTGATGATAACCCTTGTAACAGTCAAGAAAACATTTCCATCTGAACGATGCTAGAGAATCGACTTTTTTGTCTATCTCTGGGAGCGCGTAGCAATCTTTTGGGCATGCTTTGTTCAGGTCTTTGAAGTCGACGCACATTCTCCACCCGCCGCTATGTTTTTGTACCATCACTGGGTTGGCGACCCATGTATGGTATTTTACTTCGCGCAAGATTCCCGCGTTAAGTAATTCTGCTACTTGCTCATCCATTGCTTTTGCTTTTTCTTCACTGAAGCTGCGCCTCCCCTGAGCAACAGGTTCTACTGATGGTTTGATGTTTAGGCAATGTTGCGCGATGTCGCGTGGAACTCCAGTCATGTCTGCTGGGCACCAGGCAAATATATCTTTGTTGTTAGACAACAATTTTTTCAGTTGTGCGCGTGTTGCTGGGGAAATAGCTTGTCCTAGCAGAATGGTCTGTTCTGGATACTCGTTGTTCAAGACCCATTTTTCTGGTTCGTTTGGTGCCGAAGGTTTGATTACCTTTGCTGGTGGTTCATCGTCTACGGACATGACTTCTTTACTTGAATAGAGAATTGCCACTCCGGTTTCTGTCGGAAACCCACAAGCAGCATGTGGAATGGAAGTGATCATGCTAAATTCCCTTTGTGACCTTCTCCCGAGCAAGACATCATGACGTGATGTTGCCGGCATGACCATGAAATTGACTATAACTGTTCGTGAATGTTCGCCGTCTGATAAAGTCACCGGGAAAGCAATTTGCCCTAATGGGAATACAGCCTCGTTACAGAATCCAGTGAGGGGAAAATCGACTGGTTCTAGACGTGCTTTGTCTTCTGAATCAAGCTGTTTAAAGCATTGTTCGTATATGATGTCCATCGAGCTCCCTGGATCTATGAACATATAGTCTGTTCGGTAATGACCGAAAATACCAGTAATAATTACTGGTCGTTCTTCCTGAGGGCCCCCAGGAACAACGGGAAATATGACTTGCTGTTCTCTCCAATGTTGGTCATAATTTCGTTTATTTGGTCTTCGTGACGGACCCCCTTGAACCATGTGTATTTGTTTCTGATAACTGCTATATTGACTGGATTGGATGTCCCTCCTACATGGTGTTGGTGGATCCAATACTGTGGTATCAATTACTTTTCCAGATCTGATGTTTGATAAATCAGATCTGGCGATTTGAATGACGATTGTGTTTAAATCAGCTTGGCATCTGCTAAACCAATGTTCTGGAGATTCTTCTAGTTGTAAATTGTTTCCGACGTTTGGTCGAGGACCAAGTTGCCGGTGAGATGACGAATTTTCTGCCATGTGCAAAAACAGAAAACGGAATGAACTGAATCGAAACGAGGTAGAAACTAGAAAAACTGAGAAAACGGTGGGCGCCAATGAAGAAACACTAACTAAATGGTCAGAACCGAGATAGTTAGGGGGTTTGAATCCGCATAAAAGGGTTAGCTCTCTCTCGGCTGATTCAGTTGCAACGGGATTTCTTCTCCGGTGATTCTGCAAAAAAGAACACCGTTAGCCTCGCCAAGGGGAGAAGAGGGTTCTCTCCTTGACCCGACTCCGGCGTGAGAATAAGTATTGGTAACGGAGAAGATAAGTATTTGAGAAGTGAGAGTGATCTGAGTTTATACCTGAACAGTTCTCTTATTTATAGCCGGGAGTTTGGGAGGGAAAATCTGTTATTGAAAAGATGACGGAAGATGCTAACGCCGTAGCGGTTATCTTTTCTTCCGTTAAGTTCTTTGATCCTTCATTAAGTTGTCTCGATCCGATGTGAATGCACACGGATCGTGGTTTGATCTATGGCTGGGGGATTGCCACGTGGAAAGTGATTAAGTGGAGATTACTCTCCAATTGCATGCCTTTGTTATGATTTCGGGGTTGCTTGTGATGATGACACGTGTCCAGACGGTTACAACCGTCTGGGTGGTGCACGATTGTATTTCTTTCTAGAAGATTACTGCTGTAATCTGGTGTGACACCTTGCTGTGTGGATACGGACGAGTAAATCCCAAGTCTGGGTAAAATAATATCCAAGTCTGGATATTTAGGCGGATGTATTGAACAAAGGATTCTAATTCTTTGTAAATGGAAGAAGGCGCAAGGATTTATGTTTTCCTTTGGGCGCGCAACTATAGATTTGCTGACTGTTTTCTCCCCTTTGTAATACCAGTGCGCGGCCGCGCAAAGTTAAAAGGTTGAAAAGCCAGTTTGTGGTATGGTCTCAAATCCTTTTTATAAGGTTTTTAGGACCTTACCCCTTCAGAAGTATATAGACTTAATTAGGGATATGTATGATAGGACTGTGACTAGGGTTCGGGCGCCTGTAGGAGATACAGAGTCTTTCCCCGTGGAAGTAGGACTCCACCAGGGGTCCGCGTTGAGTCCGTTTCTTTTTGCGGTTGTTTTGGATGAGCTGTCCAAGTCTATTCAAGAGACAGTTCCGTGGTGCATGCTTTTTGCGGATGATATAGTGTTAGGTGCTGAAACTAGACAAACCCTAAATGCCAGGCTAGAGGAATGGAGAGCAGCCTTAGAAGGCAATGGTTTAAGGATTAGTCGGTCTAAGACCGAATACCTTTATTGTAATTTCAGCGGTGCAGGTGACAACGAGGACACTCAGGTTACCATTGAGGGTCAAGTGGTCCCACAAACGACTAAGTACTTAGGATCGTTTGTGCAAAGGGACGGGGAGATAGATAGTGACGTATCTCACCGTATCCAGGTTGGCTGGTGTAGGTGGAGAGCAGCCACTGGGATTTTGTGTGACAGGAGGTTCCCAACAAAATTAAAGGGAAAATTCTATAGGGTAGCAGTTAGACCTGCTATGTTATACGGGACAGATTGTTGGGCCATCAAGAAAACACAAGCGCGCAAGATGGAGGTAGCGGATATGAGGATGCTTAGGTGGATGTGTGGCCACACGATGTTAGACCGAATAAGAAGTGAGGTTTTTAGGGATTGGTTAGGAGTAGCTAGTATATCAGACAAGTTAAAAGAGGGGAGGCTGAGATGGTTTGGGCATGTGAGGAGGAGGCAGTTGACAGAACCAGTTAGAGTAGTGGAAACCATGATAGTGGAAGGAAGGAGGAGTAGAGGCAGACCCAAGTTGACTTGGGATGAAAGACTTAGGCAAAATTTGGTAGAATTGCACCTCTCTGAGGACATGGTTCATGATAGGAGTGCGTGGAGACGTAGGATTAAGGTTAAGGACTTGTAGGTGAGGGTATAGATGTGTCCTACCTTTTCCTTGGGAGATGGGGGTTAGATTTCTTTTACACTTTAGGTAGACTAACATTTGATGATTTTCTTGTATATATGCATATATGTTGCTTACTGATGATTTATCTGCCTACTGCTACGCGATTTACTTGCCCGTTTTTCATCTATTTGTCTATTGGTTGTTTTGGAGCCGGGGGTCTCTCAGGAAGCAGCCTCTCTATTTTTGAATAGAGGAAAGGTTTGCCTACATCCCACCTCCCCCAGACCCTACTAATAGTTCTGCTATTTGTGGGATTTACTGGGTATGATTGTTGTTGTTGTTGTTGTTTTTATGATTTATAATAACCTAGAAAAGTTTATAGTTGATGACTTTAAACATATACTATGTATATGTTAAAGTTTGTTTAGTAAAATCTTCGTAGTTGATTTTTGCAGCCGTCTTGTCCACTTTGTCTGTCCCCACCACCATCGCTTTTCTATCATTCAAGCGCTTAAAAAGTGTGCAATCATCTTCACCTCCCCTCAACAACACCCACAAAAATCCAACCATACAAAAGATTGCAATTCAACTGCATTACATTTCAGAATTTGAGGGATGAAACTTCCCTACGAACCCAAATCAGTTCTTGACATCCGTCGTAGTCCACCCAGTCCAGTCATCGGTTATTCACCGGATTTCAACTCTTTTGATTATAACAACACTTTGTTATTATCATCAGAAGAAAAGTTTCCGGTGGAACTGGAAAATGAACATACAATGATCACTCATTTTGAAAATTGGGATTCTAATTCTCTAATGAGAGAATTAGGTCCTTACGATCTCGATTTACCCGAACTCCCGCCCTTTTTTCCCTCCGATTTCCAAACACTAAATCAATATTCCAACCAAAACCTTTTTGATTTGATAACCCACAATGATGGCGTAAACGAGTTCGATTTTACCGATGACTTGATCCTACTAGCCGAGTGCTTCGAAACGCAGTCGTTTCAGCTGGCTCAAGTGATATTAGCTCGGCTTAATCAGCGGCTCCGTTCACCTACAGGAAAACCGATTCAAAGAGTTGCGTTTTATTTCAAAGAAGCGATTCAGAGTCTACTCACCGGGTCAACTCGTGGCTTTAACACTTGTACATCTTACGAAATCGTACAAGTGATTGAAGCGTACAAGATGTTCTCAACCGTCTCACCGATCCCGATGTTCTCCAGCTTCACCGCCAATCAAGCGATCCTTGATGCAACGGACGGTGCGATGAATGTCCACGTCATCGATTTCGACATCGGCCTCGGCGGTCAATGGTCGTCGTTTCTGAAAACGGTGGCGGAGAAGGCGGAGGCTCGGAAGGTTAATCCACCGGCGGTGAGGATCACCGCCGTAGTTCCTGAAGAATACGAACCGGAATCGAGATTAATTAGGGATAATCTACATCAATTCTCTACAGATCTGAAATTACGTTTTGAAATTGAATTCGTATCGATTCGAGTGTTCGAATACCTAATGTTTAAATCGATTAGGTTAATAAACGGAGAGAAAACAGCGGTTGTTCTCTCACCTAACATTTTCCGACGTATCGGATCTGATTTTGTAACCGATCTCCGGCGAGTTTCGCCGGAGATTACAGTGTGTGTTGACGCGGAATTGAACGGACTCGGAGCGACGACGGTGTTTCGGCAGACGGTGATTGACGGTTTGAAACTGTACACGACGGTGTTGGAGTCGTTGGAAGCGGTTAATGTAGGTGGAGCCGGAGGTGACTGGATGAGGAGTATTGAGATGTTCGTGTTGTTGCCGAAGATAATGGCGACGGTGGAGTACGGCGGGCGTTGTGTGACGCCGTGGAGGGAGGCGTTGGTTAGGGCGGGGATGAAGGCGGTGGGGATGAGTCAGTTTGTTGAGATTCAGGCGGAGTGTTTGGTGAGGCCGTTGCAGGTTAGAGGGTTTCATGTGGTGAAGCAACAAGCGGAGATGGTGCTTTGCTGGCATGATAGGCCACTTGTTGCCACGTCGGCATGGACTTGTTAGTTTTTTTAACGGCGTTAGCTCGATGTCTCTCCTAAAGGGTCATTTTTAACGACGTTAGCTTGATAACAAGGATGACTTGTTAATTGATAATTAGTGTTTGTGTGATTTGGATTTAGGAAGGGTTTGAAGGGTGGGAATAATACTTGTGATTAGTGGGGAAGATTGATGTTGTAGATGCAGGTTGAGAGTATAGTATTAGTATTTATTAACTATGAAGCAATGATGACTGATTTACGATTGTTAATTCTAAGCTCTTCATCAATGACGTTTCATTTCTAAGAAAGTCACTAAATTGTTTCATCAAATACTTTTGAAAGTAGGGTTGTTAAAAGAACTCGTGACGCGAAACTCGCTAAAAGAATTCTAAAAAGGTTTGTTTGAAATCAGTTAGCAACCGAATAACCTAATAGTAGTCAATTCTCAATCATTCTAAACCTAAGTTTTATATCAAATAGTGGCTCGGTATTCCAATTGTCTACTTTGTCTTTGCGTCTATCAAGCATGGTTCATATCAAAATATTGGTGATTTGATGCCAAATCGCATTTTCATTGTTCAAACTTTTAGATGCCTAATTTCATTTTCATCGTTCGAACTTCTTACTTTGCTATCCATAGAATCACTTGCTTCGTTGCTTCTTATAATTGATATCCGCAGAAGCGACTAATCGGGTATTCTTTCCGTTAGTGTTATATACGTGTTTTGAGCAATTGGAGTTTATTATTTTGTTCATGAATTTAATTTCTGTACTTATTTGTCTAGAAAATTATACAGATGCATATTATTATGTGTGCTGAGTCTGTTTATAGATTACATGCGTACATAAAAATATTACCATTAGTTAAAATTTGAAAAAATAAGCAAGTTGGCTCAAGTTTTTAAAAGTCAAGTTCGAGCTTAAATTTCAATTCCTTAAAAATAAACAAAGACGTGACTTATTTAAATTAGAACCCAAATCCAAGTTGAAGTTGACTCTTTGACTCAGTCACCTTGTATATGGAACAATTGCTTTTAAGAATTTGCTTAGAAAATTTATGTTATCAATTATGAGGCTATGTGTAATGTGATCTATGATTAAAACAAGGAATCTGACGATGGAGCCATGGATGGACAAGAACTTTTCTTATAGCCAAAGTTAAGCAATTATTGTTGCCTTCAAGTGGTGGACCAAAAAAATGTTTTCAATCGGTTTTTATTTGTGTGTATCGATAGAAATTTATTGTCGGGTCGTGTTATTGTATTCTTCTATTAGATTGAGTGGGGTTATCGAATTTTCTTTTAAACGAAGTCGGTCACATAATGCTTTGGGTTTTTGTGTATGGATCTAAGGTTTATGATTTGGTTAATAACTTTATAAGGATTCCTATTTGGATCCATAAGGGAGGTGGGGGAGCTACGTGATGCTTCGTGATGGTTGGGTGACCACGCGTGGAACACCGCCATCACTCATGGTGACCACGCGTGGTGGTGACAACGCGTGCTAGTGACCACGCGTGAATGTTTCAAATGTTACCATTGGAAGGAGGGAAATTGTTGGGTGTGATTGGGTGTGATGAGTAATGGGCACCCCCACTAAAATTCATCACTAGTGATGAAACCAAGTTCGATGACGTGACGGAACATGATTGGGTGTGGTGAGTGATGAAAAGTGGAGCACCCCTAGTGTTTGCCTAAATTTTGCCATTAATTAGCACCTAACAAGTTAACACTTAACAACCAAGTTCTAAACTAACAAGTAACAACAAAATATAAAAATACACCACATGTATCGGGGAAAAAAAAACACTTATCTATCTATACTTTCTATAAAAGGAGAAATCCAAGTGATATAAGAAAAGCTGATGTGTCAGCTAGAGAGCATGTCCAACAAGGCTTTTCTTATGTCATTATTACATCATAAAGTCTAATATATAAATCACTTTAATTTGATTTCAAACCACTGTCTTGTGTATTCAAATGGTATGGCCCACATTCCAAAGGGCAAACCACTGCCCTTCTATAAGAAAGTAGCAGATGCTTCCTTTGGCAAACGTATACCTAGCAGCAGATGTTTTGAAATTGCGGGTAATTTGAAATTCAAAATGCATGGGGATATGTAATTTTCAATTAATGCATGTCACTCACTCACTTCTGTCAATTATCTTCTTATATAAACGTGTTCTCTACTTTTGTATTTTCAAACCACATTTCTAATGTATCTCTCCCTCAAATCCCTTCTTCTCAATACTCGGCATTTGTTCATAAAGGATAACAGAAAACTGAAGCTCTCTCTATCCCACTTTCAAAAAAAAAAAAATTGGGGATATGTGGTTTGCCTTGATCATGGTAATGTGATATATATGATTATGTTTGTTTTTGTTTTTGAGTTTTACTAAAGTTTTGTTATCTGAGTTATGACTAAATGATGATTGTGAATGATCTGCTGCAGATGATGATGATGATGATGATTGTTCTACGGTTGTTTCCAGTATCATTGTTTCAACATCGTTTAAAGTATGTGTTTTTTGCTACTCCAGTTTTGAAATTTTGAATTCTTAATTTTGAAGTGATATACTCTAATTCTCGCTTTATATTTCAGTCTAATCACAGCTGTTTGAAATTCATACAATCTGCTGCGGGTTATTATAGGTTTGTATTAAAAGAAGCATAAAGTTAAATTAAACACAAAGAAATATTATTAATAATGTACATTTAAAATAAATTTTGCTTATGACTAAATGATGATTATATATATGATTTTGGGCAGATGATGATGATGTAGAACCCGCAGTAGTTCCTACTAAACGCAAGAAAGGATCTGCTACTGCTGTAAGATAAGATTTTATCTTACTAGAGTAATGGTCTTTCCTGCCTTTTTTGTATTAAAAGAAGCATAAATTTTGGTTTAAAGCAGTTCTTTATGAACAAAGTTAAGGATTACGTATATGAGGACATGGCTACTCTGCAACAGCTGAAGAAGTGTTTTCATGTACTGCATCTTGATCTGTTCACGAGAGATCAGGTTTCTAGAAACCTGATGTTGATGCATTGAGTACTTCCGTGGAGTTCATGGCGATTGTCGAAGATATACATTGATGGAGTTTAAAGCTAAAAGCACTAAATTTTAAGTTAAAAGCACTAAATTTTTGCTGTTAGGTTCGTAAATTTCTTGGTGGTGTTGTTAGATTTTAAAGTTTCGTTGTAATTTTAAGCTGAATAAATATTATTATGTAATTTTTAATATCATCTGATTATTGCAGATTGGTACTTTTGATGTAGAAGTGAATTTGTCTCTGACTTTAATTAGATTATGTTGATATTGTATCAATTTCTGTTAGTGTATAGAGAACATCTGCTCTAAATCATCATCTGCTGATCTAATGGCTGTTTGACTTGCTACTGTTGGAAACAGGAGAGGCTTTAACAGATGTTCGCAATATCTTTGTATTCCAAATGAATAGATTTTTTTATCTGAGTTATGACTAAATGATGATTGCTGATGTGTCAATTTTTTATCTGAGATTTTTTATCTGAGTTAAAATATATTTAATTTCAAACTACTGCTCTATATTTAAATGTCAAAGGTCTGGCCCACATTCAAGAGTGCAAACTACTGCCCATAGCCAAGAAAGTATAACTTAGCAGATGTCTCATTTGGCAAACATATACTATAGCAATGGTTTTGAAATTGCCGGTAATTTCAAATTCAAAATGCCTTGGGATATGTACTTTACAATTAATGCACGTCACTTAATCACTTCTGTCTTATGGTAAAGGCGTCTTATAGGTAAATGAATAGGTTAATTGTAATTATAATAATGTGTTTAATTTTATATTTTTCCCATGTAAATGCATTAAAAGCCTAACGAGTGTCGCATCATATTCTTTCGTCTGATGATGTATTTAGTCATAACCGCCTTCATTGGGTATATAAAATACATTGGGCAGAGGTTTTGATCATTACCGTTTTCATCCATCTACTCAATCATCTTCAAAAGTTTGTTGACGATATTTTCACAAGGCTCTCTGCAGAATGGAAAAATTTGGGTTTCAAGTGATTGTTGACGAGATTTTCACAAGGCTCTCTGCAGAAGATATTGGCCGTTTCAAATGTCTTTCCAAGAATTTTTATAGGGAATTGTCAAGTCATGCATTTCAGATGATGCATGCTCCCCGAAGTGGAGATTCAGTACAAAAGAAACTACTATCCTTTAAAGACACGTCAATTGTCATTGACGACGTAGTTGCTGGTAATTTGGATGTTGTTAGAAGCAAAACCTTAAGCTTTCCTAACAATGTCCACCCTAGCTTCTTACGTATTCTATCTTCATTTAATGGTTTGTTGTTAGTTTGCAATGAATGGATTTGCTGTCAGTTGATTCTTTGGAATCCAACTACCAGGCACTATAAGGTTTTGTGTGATGACTACTTCAATTACAATCATCATCGAAACTCTGATACTGGTGGAATTTATTTTGACCAGTTCAATGATCTGAAAGTGCTGAACATCAGATGTTACCGTAATGTAACTGCTGCTCGTGTTTACTCACGACGTCGTGAGTCGTGGAGAACAATAAATTTCGGTAGCGTAAAGAATTATGGTTCAAGTGGTTATTCATGGTCTACAGGAGTTTATGCTGATAAAACCATATATTTTATGGTTTCAAATTGTTGGTATCCACTAGGTGAGAGGAACATCGTTGCTTTTGATGTTCTGAGTGAGACTTTCATAATGCTTCATTTTCCCGAGAGTATTGTAGTCAATCCTTGCCAAGGGCATTTTTTGACCATCGCAAAGAGGCTGCATTTGATTGTTATTGGAAAGTCTGCTGAGCTAACTGCTGATTTGCTCAGATATGAAGAAGAAGGCTGGATGAAGGTGTTTGTTTTCAATAATCCTCGTGTAGTTGATTATGTAGATAGGCGCCGAAGGACTAATATAATTGAAGACAACAAGTGGCTGATAACAAGCATCTGGGGGGATATGATTGAAGTTGATCTGAGCAACGAACTTCTGAAATACCTCCAACATGTTGACAACTTCAATGGTCCGAAAGGAGCTTTACTTATCGAGACTACTGTTTCACCAATTGATTAGGAATTAGGATCCTGTATTTTATTGAATGCTATTTGCTGTTTTGACAATTGTATTTTTTATATAATTAGTTGTGTTAAAATTATTAATCATGTTTGTTATTTAAATTAAGTAAATGAATATTGATGTTTGAGAGTGTAAAAGCTTGTAATATTGGCAAAGGTCTGTTTAAATGATCAAAGCTCTGTTATTGGGAACAGATGTTTCAAAATAAAACAGTGGTTGATACATCTGTTGACTTGGGTCAACAGATGGATGAACTTTGTATACTGTTTGACACTTGTAGTTTTTATATAATTAGTTGTGTTAAAATTATTAACCATGTTTGTTATTTAAATTAAGTAAATAAATATTTAGGTTTGAGAGTGTAAAAGCTTGTAATATTGGCAAAGGTATGTTTAAATGATCAAAGCTCTGTTATTGGGAACAAATGCTTGAAAATAAAACAGTGGTTGATACATCTGTTGACTTTGGTCAACAGATGGATGAAAACAGATGTTTGGAACTACTGTTGAGAAAACTGTGGTTGAAACCGCTGTTTTGTTAAAATGGTGGTTTAAAACCACTGTTGGGTTAAAATAGTGTTTTGTGGAGGTTGAAGGGGATTGAAATGACTGATGGGTTAAAATATTGTATTTTTGGAGAAGGAAGATTCTTGAATCACTGTTTATATAATAACTGTTGTTAAAGCTGAGGGTTTTAATCCACTGATAGGCTATCCACTGATAGTTATAGTCAGCTACTGTTTTCATTTTCAGCACTGAAATATTGGCAAAGGTATGTTTAAATGATCAAAGCTCTGTTATTGGGAACAGATGTTTGAAAATAAAACAGTGGTTGGTACATCTGTTGACTTTGGTCAACAGATGGATGAAAATAGATGTTTGGAACTACTGTTGAGAAAACTGTGGTTGAAACCCCTGTTTGGTTAAAATGGTGGTTTAAAACCAGTGTTTGGTTAAAATAGTGTTTTGTGGAGGTTGAAGGGGATTGAAACGACTGATGGGTTAAAATATTGTTTTTTTTTTTTAGAAGGAACATGCTTGAACCACTGTTTATATAATGACTGTTGTTAAAGGTCAGTGTTTTAATTCACTGATAGGTTATCCATTGATAGTTATATTCAGTTACTGTTTTCATTTTCAACGCTGTAAACTACTGATATTGATCATCAGTGGTTTCCTAACAACTATCATCCATTATTCAGCAGAGGTTCTCACGTGGACAATACTTAGCCGTCAGATCTTTTGTAATAGCTGTCACGTCAGCATTCACTTTTTCCACCTATAAAACCCTGATCAAAACCCCAAACAGGGTTTTGACTGTCGAGTCGAATTCAAAATTCCTTTTAAAAGCAGTTTTCATCAAATTCTCTCAAATCACTCATCTTCTTCGTTCGTTCTTAACTACCTTTGATTTATCATGGATCTTCCATTCAAAATCCGTCATAACTACGTGTGTACACTTGCAAAAACAAGTAAAAACACAGGTTTTCATTCCGTGATTGATGCACTTTCATCTTCAAATTACAAAACTTTGTTGACCTGCAATGAAACCATCTACGTAGATACCCAACAAGAGTTCTGGAAAAATGCAAAGCTTGAAACTAAGGACAAAAAGACCTTAGCTATTACTTCATCAATAAGGGGAATTCCAGTGGTCATCACACCTCAAACCATTTCAGAGGTTTTTGAAATCAATGATCTGACAGGTAAAAGCTCTTTCTGTAACATTCCCAAAATTTTAAATAAAATTATTATATGAATAGATCATGGGTAAGTTGACCGAAAAAAAATATAAGGAATTTTGGCAAACACAGGAATCGTTTAATAAATTAATTATAAAAATACATTATATTTGAACCCACTCCGTTTTTAATGAAACTTGGTTCAAAATGTAGATAAGATTATTCTCGTTCTAATGATATATTCATTAATTTATAAAACGTCATATTTTATAAGTTATAAGCGCCAAATAAGTAAAGCAGTTAAAGTAATTATAATATATACATATATATTAAATAAAATATTCACAACATTCATTATGAATGTTTACTTGGATAACTATCAAAAGAAAATATGAAATCTAGAAATGCATGAATTGAGTACAAAGCAAATGTCAGTGTATACGTGAATCAATTGCAAGCAAGAGGAATCAATTCTAACTTAAGATGTAAGCTTCCACTCGAAGTATAAATAGGAGGTAAGGTCCAGTGTGTTTTCTTGCTATCGTCCCCTCAGTATATACACCTATTTCCTGTGAGTGATTCACCCTAAATACTACAAAGCCCTGCCCTGTTTTAAGTGTTTTAACCCTTGATCACTGATACCCTGTCCGACTGACGTAGGGCCCCGTAACGTATGTCAAGGCTCTGCCTAAATTCGTTGGGGTTCTGTCTCGTGACGTAGGGATAAAGTGGAATTGGGTTACTATACTTAATGTGAGTGCAAAATATATTTTATTAAATAATCCAGGAGTTATACCCAGATATATTAACCCACATAAAATATTTCCGACACTCCCAAAATATTTAGAATGCCCCTATATGTCTTAAAATGCACCCCGTATACGAAAACCGGCCCCGAATACCTTTATTTTATTAAAATTAATTAAAAATAAGAATCTGGGGTCGCTCGCGGGCCGCGAAGACCTTATTCGTCTTCTACGCGGGCCGCGACAGCTAATAGATCAGGTAATACCACAAGCTGCCATGTGTCGATGACTCAGCAACCGTATGCCACCCTATGGGTCCTCGCGGGCCTCGTAAAACCTCACCTCGTCCTACGCGGGGCGCGACAAGGTCCAAGATCAGCCCTATAAATTGGATCGTCGAGCCTTCAGTCTAATTCGTTCAGAATTCAATTTTCTCTCTCAATTTCTATAGTGTAGGCTCTATACCCGGGCATTATACCCCCCTAATTAAGCGAAGCTCTGCCTCGTTGTATGTATCATAACCCCTGAATACGTATTAGATACGCTGCCCGATTGATCTAGTGTTCTGTAACGGCTGTCGTGGTTCTGCCCGACGTAGTCGTTGGAATGCCGTCTCGGGAAGGGTATTGCTAATGTTAAAATGGGTTATTATACTAACACGTGTGCATTGTTTATTTAACTAGATTATAACCAGGAAGTCACAAGGGAAAGACCTATAATAGCAATGTGAGTAATCTCCTTTTTGTTAACAGTTTTTACAAAACCTTAACTATTTTACAATGCAATTTAGCAGTGATTGAGTCTTTGTAATTCTTCAATTACTGCCGGTATTATGGGGTTTTGTATACATTACTTGATAATCTTCACAATTGGACAACGGGTTAGCCAATGTGTGATATGACCATAGCCACAGATCCGGTCGAGTGGCAAGTACTGAATGAGTAATTGTGTAGATATAAACATTGTAATCACCCTCAATACTGTTAAGTTTAAATTAAATTAACCTTTCTTAACTAAACTGGAATTCACTTACCTGTATTTCCTACTGATAAAATGTTCTAAACACGTGTTTCAGGTAACTTAGTGTGAAGCCAATAAAAGCCAGCTGGAGAGCACTGAAAGCTTAGAAAAGTGGCAATAAAAGTTACCTAATTAAAATGGAGAATTATTTTCAATAATTGGTGTTATTCCCTATAACTGTATCAAAATGAAGAATCGGGTTTCGTCCCACCTATAAATGTATTATTAGAGAAATTTGGGTTTTATCCCATTTCTTTATTTTAAACATTTTTGGTGTTTAACTCTGATAAAATATTTCCTAACTACGGTCCTGGTGAAATTTTCCGCTGCCAAATTAATAAACACCGATACCACCGAAACTGAGTTCGCGGCCGCCCGTTCCCGGGACAGATAGGGGGCGGGGGTTGCGACAGAAGGTGGTATCAGAGCTATGCCACTGGTTTAAGCCCTTTAGGTGTTCTTCCAATACCTAAACCCTTAACCATTTGTGTTAGGAAATTAATATCTTTATATTTTTACGTATGTAGATACAAGACACAATTTTTCTTGATAATATTTATAATATAAGAATCAAATGTCCTCTGTAGAAAGACAAACTTTTATATAACAGAAGAAACAGACCTACATGTTTACTTAAGATCTATTTTAATACCCAGCTTTAATTCAAAGGATACCTTAAGCATATCTGTACTACCACCACCTCTTGAAAAACAATAAATGGGTCAAAGACGGAAAATCTCAGAATTTCATATAAAGCTTTTATCTTTATTTTTTAATACCTATCCAGCCATAAGTCCTGAAAATATAATTAAGGCGATATAAAAGCTATTACACCAAAGGAAGAAACCACACATATAAGATTTACATTTTCCTTATAATTTGATAAGATATATAATAAAAGAAAATGTTAAGATATAACATGTATATGTTACCTTAAATATCATCGCATAATACTAATAGTTATGATTAGGATGATGTTAAACAAAATATGCCTGTATAATTGCTTAGTTCTGTGATAATTATATCTAAACATGTTTGTAATTCAGATGTCAAAGGAAATGGCATGTGATCAAGAAATTGAGAATAGTTATGGAAACTCTTTTGATAGAAACACTATAGAAAATATAATAGCTCAAGCAATATCGAATGCCATACATTCGATCATTGAAGCTATTAAAATTTCTGTGCCCATAAACGAGAATCCGACTATACATTATAAGCATACCCATCACTTCATATCTAGCCCTAGCATCAACGGAAGTCATGATATTCGTATCAAAACTCCACCTTCCAAACGAAAGAAAACCACAACCTATAGATACTCCTATAAGGAATTCCGCTCCGACAAATCATGCGAAGACCCAGAAATGGAACCAGTAATCACGCAGCCTACCTACAATAACCATAACAAGAAGCACGCAAGAAAATGCCATTTTAAGAAGACACTTCGCTGTAACTGCTGCAGGAAGGCCGGGCACAGAGAAAAAGAATGTAGAAAGAGAAGGGAAACTAACGTATGTTACAAATGTGGAAATCCAGGCCACTTCCGTCGCTACTGTCCGAAACTATCTAAGGCACCCGACAATGAAGATAGAAACCCAGATGAAAATAAGGAGAACGCATAAACACCATAAACCATAATAACTTTTAAAATAAGCACCCTTACGTTTTGTCTGTACTAAAGTATTAAGTTGACTTTTAAATCTCGATTAAAATTTTATAATAAGAAGTCCTTATTTCTCTGTCACAAAATCAACACTCATTTGTCTCATTTCTTGACAAAAATTCTTATGTCATACATACCTTTCTTGTTATACATGTGAATTCACTTCAAAAAGATCATCCACTCATGAGTTTTAATCCCGTTATACTCATTTTGATAAATTTCCCCCTCTGATTTTTAAATGTTGACTTTTGATAATCGAGTCAACCAATTTCTTGGAAAACTTCTCTTCAGAGTTACCAGATTTTCATTAAAACCATTTCTTGTCGATACATATATCCATTGTTGGAATATGTCCAAACCAAGTTCAATTATTTGAACTTGTTCACAATATATACTCAATTCAAAATCCTATATGATGAATTAAAATCATCATATTCAAGGTAATCTCATTGTTTGAATCATAGTAACTTTGTTTAAAGTCTTCAATTTTACTATATCATTTTTTAAGACACGACACCCTGCAGTGGCGATTTCTTTGGAAATTTGACTCATTTCATTTTCACACCTAAGGTACGAATTTATCTATTTATTGATTCATTATCCTAAACCAGTCTTAGTACAAATTTGTATTAAGATAAAGGTACCTAAATTCTTATTCCATTGTACCTCCAGTAATACTTTCATCTTTGAATTAATTCCACGCTAAAACATCATATCTTTTGAAATATCCAGATTTGCTTCCTTGAAACTTTCAGTTAAATCCGAAAACGGTGAATTCATTCAGTCACCATAATTATTAAATTCTTTCAATCACTACAACACCTTGTGGTGTCTGTATAAATTTGTAGCCTATGCTAATAATAAACCCTATCCATACGTCATTCGTTTGATTCATCATTCAAGTAGTCTTGATACAATTATGTATTCAGATCATGATACACTAAATTCTATTGCATTGTCCAGTGTATCCTTGCCATTTAAATAAACGTTATTGATTTCTGGGTTGATCATTGACAAATCATTTTTCATACTTCTATTCATAAATTGAGATTATTGATTAAGAATCTCCCTCAATTGATGATCAAAGTAAGTTCTTTTCTGGCATTGAATCCTATTATTTCTACAAGTCATTACATTTCGAATTTTATGCCTATCAAATCTCTCTTTTGATTTGTGAAACTTAGTTACCTTGATAATGGTATTATTTCCTCCCATTCAATTAACATTAAACTAAGTTTTGAGACCATTGAATTCCAAATTATCCTTATATTCATCTTTTGGTTCTATTCCATAAACGTTGATAACCAACTAAAAGATATGACATAACCCCAAGAAGATACTGTAGTCCAAATCTCGAGGACGATATTTAAAACAAGGTGGGGAGGATGTAACATTCCCAAAATTTTAAATAAAGTTATTATATGAATAGATCATGGGTAAGTTGACCGAAAAAAAAATATAAGGAATTTTGGCAAACGCAGGAATCGTTTAATAAATTAATTATAAAAATACATTATATTTGAACCCACTCCGTTTTTAATGAAACTTGGTTCAAAATGTAGATAAGATTATTCTCGTTCTAATGATATATTCATTGATTTATAAATCGTCGTATTTTATAAGTTATAAGCGCCAAATAAGTAAAGCAGTTAAAGTAATTATAATATATATATATATATATATATATATATATATATATATTAAATAAAATATTCACAACATTCATTATGAATGTTTACGTGGATAACTATCAAAAGAAAATATGAAATCTAGAAATGCATGAATTGAGTACAAAGCAAATGTCAGTGTATACGTGGATCAATTGCAAGCAAGAGGAATCAATTCTAACTTAAGATGTAAGCTTCCACTCGAAGTATAAATATGAGGTAAGGTCCAGTGTGTTTTCTTGCTATCATCCCCTCAGTATATACTCCTATTTCCTGTGAGGGATTCACCCTAAATACTACAAAGCCCTGCCCTGTTTTAAGTGTTTTAACCCTTGATCACTGATACCCTGTCCGACTGACGTAGGGCCTCATAACGTATGTCAAGGCTCTGCCTAAATTCGTTGGGGTTCTGTCTCGTGACGTAGGGATAAAGTGGAATTGGGTTACTATACTTAATGTGAGTGCAAAATATATTTTATTAGATAATCCAGGAGTTATACCCAGATATATCAACCCTCCTAAAATATTTCCGACACTCCCAAAATATTTAAAATGCCCCTATATGTCTTAAAATGCACCGTATACGAAAACCGGCCCCGAATACCTTTATTTTATTAAAATTAATTAAAAATAAGAGTCTGGGGTCGCTCGCGGGCCGCGAAGACCTTATTCGTCTTCTACGCGGGCCGCGACAGCTAATAGATCAGGTGATACCACAAGCTGCCACATGTCGATGACTCAGCAACCGTATGCCGCCCTATGGGTCCTCGCGGACCGCGTAAAACCTCACCTCGTCCTACGTGGGGCACTACAAGGTCCAAGATCAGCCCTATAAATTGGATTGTCGAGCCTTCAGTCTAATTCGTTCAGAATTCAATTTTCTCTCTAAATTTCTATAGTGTAGGCTCTATACCCGGGCATTATACCCCCCTAATTAAGCGAAGCTCTGCCTCGTTGTAAGTATCATAACCCCTGGATACGTATTAGATACGCTGCCCGATTGATCTAGGGTTCCGTAACGGCTGTCGGGGTTCTGCCCGACGTAGTCGTTGGAATGCCATCTCGGGAAGGGTATTGCTAATGTTAAAATGGGTTATTATACTAACACGTGTGCATTGTTTATTTAACTAGATTATAACCAGGAAGTCACAAGGGAAAGACCTATAATAGCAATGTGAGTAATCTCCTTTTTGTTAACAGTTTTTACAAAAGCTTAACTATTTTACAATGCAATTTAGCAGTGATTGAGTCTTTGTAATTCTTCAATTACTGCCGGTATTATGGGGTTTTGTATACATTACTTGATAATCTTCACAATTGGACAACGGGTTAGCCAATGTGTGATATGACCATAGCCACAGGTCCGGTCGAGTGGCAAGTACTGAATGAGTAATTGTGTAGATATAAACATTGTAATCGCCCTCAATACCGTTAAGTTTAAATTAAATTAACCTTTCTTGACTAAACTGGGATTCACTCACCAGTATTTCCTGTTGATAAAATGTTTTAAACACGTGTTTCAGGTAACTTAGTGTGAAGCCAATAAAAGCCAGCTGGAGAGCACTGAAGGCTTAGAAAAGTGGCAATAAAAGTTACCTAATTAAAATGAAGAATTATTTTCAATAATTGGGGTTATTCCCTATAACTGTATCAAAATGAAGAATCGGGTTTCGTCCCACCTATAAATGTATTATTAGAGAAATTTGGGTTTTATCCCATTTCTTTATTTTAAACATTTTTGGTGTTTAACTCTGATAAAATATTTCCTAACTACGGTCCTGGTGAAATTTTCCGCTGCCAAATTAATAAACACCGATACCACCGAAATTGAGTTCGCGGCCGCCCGTTCCCGGGACAGATAAGGGGCGGGGGTTGCGACAGAAGGTGGTATCAGAGCTATGCCACTGGTTTATGCCCTTTAGGTATTCTTCCAATACCTAAACCCTTAACCATTTGTGTTAGGAAATTAATATCTTATGTATTACCATAAAATCTTAATATGTTTATTATGATTTTTATGTTATTTCACGAATCTTAAATCCCTAATATGTGTTACCCATATCTACATCTTACACTTATGCAATAATATATATATATATATATATATATATATATATATATATGATATATATATTAATAATATCATGTCTTAGTAAATTTCGTGATATCTTATATATCCATATATATATGTGAGAATATAATGCAATAAAAAATTTATAATAATAATAGAATGTTAATATTAATATTTTAATATTAATAAAAGATAAATGCAATTTAAATAGGATACTTTGAAAATGTCATAATATAAATATTTAGATAATATGTATTTTACCTAAATGATTTTATATCATTTAAATTCTCAGAATATGTAACACCTGTTGTATCTTATAATATGTTAGGCTATAAAAACGGGATATATTCGTAATATAATATTCAATTTTGTATCCACATATTTATGTGAAAATAACTTATAATAATATTATGATATTACTATTAATATCCTAACCAAAGATGTAAAATAACATCTTTAGGTACGGTGTCACTAAAATATCATAATATAAAATATTATTCAATAAAAGCAAGATATTTTATGATATAATCCAAAAGTTTTACTCATGTGTATTTAGCAAGGTTTTGATAACACATATATTTATATTAATTTTGTTAAAATATAATGTTTTAGCATTATTTAGATACGATAATTAAAATATTTTGTTAATCACTATATAATTCTTTATCATTAAATATTAAATATTAATTATCAAAATTTGATAAATTAAGTAATATTCAGAAATTATATGTATGGTCAATATTAATAATAATTAAAATCTTTATATATACGCTCTCTATAGAAAAGTCTTTAAGAGATATTGTTATTATCATTTCAATTCTGTTTTAAAGTAAACTAATAATAGTAATAATATCTTTGAAAGGATAAAATATTTGGCTCTTGAATAAAGTTACACTAGAGATGATTTTATAAAACGTAATCCTTAAATTTAATAATGAACACGAATTATTACAGTTCGACGATTTTAAAATTTAAGCACATATACGTATACCACAGAAAATGCAAAATATTTTATAAAACGGTATTTATGAAACCAGAATACATACAACAACTTGATACTGTGATTTTAATACATAATACCTATGTGTCCACAGGAAATAACTTAAAACTTATTTGTAAGTCAAATGTATGTATATTTTATAAATACGATTTGTATCAGTATTATAAATAGTATTTCATCCATGAAATAAAATATGTACAAAAATGTTTAGGAAACGCTTTTTACCATTGGATAAGTTTGATTTATTTCTTAAATTATATTTAAGTCGTATGTATATATATTATGATATAAAAATAATACTTCATTCTTAATATATTAAGAATCGAATTTAGAAACACCAGACTTTGTATTGGTTACTACGAATATTAAATAAATAGAATTTGAATCAAATTATAAATATGTTATAACCAAAATTTAGTCAACCTGTCAAGATTAAATTGCTCTAAAAAGAATCCAGAAAAAGATATCCCCATTAAATTTATTTCTTTTGACGAATTTTCTTTTATTCTAAAATATTGTTTTCAATAAGTTTGATAGAAATTCATCTGATTAATATAAAGAAATAAATAAGGTTATGGGAATAAACAAGATAAGTAATACAATCAATTATGTAATTGGATTCTTATAATTTGATATTATATTACAGGAAATTTTAAACTTTATATTTTTACATATGTAGATACAAGACACAATTTTTCTTGATAATATATATAATATAAGAATCAAATGTCCTCTGTAGAAAGACAAACTTTTATATAACAAAAGAAACAGACCTACATGTTTACTTAAGATCTATTTTAATACCCAGCTCTAATTCAAAGGACACCTTAAGCATATCTGTACTACCACCACCTCTTGAAAAACAATAAATGGGTCAAAGACGGAAAATCTCAGAATTTCATATAAAGCATTTATCTTTATTTTTGAATACCTATCCAGCCATAAGCCCTGAAAATATAATTAAGGCGATATAAAAGCTATTACACCAAAGGAAGAAACCACACATATAAGATGTACATTTTCCTTATAATTTGATAAGATATATAATAAAAGAAAATGTTAAGATATAACATGTATATGTTACCTTAAATATCATCGCATAATACTAATAGTTATGATTAGGATGATGTTAAACAAAATATGCCTGTATAATTGCTTAGTTCTGTGATAATTGTATCTAAACATGTTTGTAATTCAGATGTCAAAAGAAATGGCATGTGATCAAGAAATTGAGAATAGTAATGGAAACTCTTTTGACAGAAACACTATAGAAAATATAATAGCTCAAGGAATATCGAATGTCATACCTTCGATCATTGAAGCTATTAAAATTTCTGTGCCGATAAACGAGAATCCCACTATACATTGTAAGCATACCCATCACTTCATATCTAGCCCTAGCATCAACGGAAGTCATGATATTCGTATCAAAACTCCACCTTCCAAACGAAAGAAAACCACAGCCTATGGATACTCCTATAAGGAATTCCGCTCCGACAAATCATGCGAAGACCCAGAAATGGAACCAGTAATCACGCAACCTACCTACAACAACCATAACAAGAAGCACGCAAGAAAACGCCATTTTAAGAAGACACTTCGCTGTAACTGCTGCAGGAAGGCCGGGTACACAGAAAAAGAATGTAGAAAGAGAAGGGAAACTAACGTATGTTACAAATGTGGAAATCCAGGACACTTCCGTCGCTACTGTCCGAAACTATCTAAGGCACCTGACAACGAAGATAGAAACCCAGATGAAGATAAGGAGAACGCATAAACACCATAAACCATAATAACTTTTAAAATAAGCACCCTTACGTTTTGTCTGTACTAAAGTATTAAGTTGACTTTTAAATCTCGATTAAAATTTTATAATAAGAAGTCCTTATTTCTCTGTCACAAAATCAACACTCATTTGTCTCATTTCTTGACAAAAATTCTTATGTCATACATACCTTTCTTGTTATACATGTGAATTCACTTCAAAAAGATCATCTACTCATGAATTTTAATCCCGTTATACTCATTTTGATAAATTTCCCCCTCTGATTTTAAAATGTTGACTTTTGATAATCGAGTCAACCAATTTCTTGGAAAACTTCTCTTCAGAGTTACCAGATTTTCATTAAAACCATTTCTTGTCGATACATATATCCATTGTTTTAATATGTCCAAACCAAGTTCAATTATTTGAACTTGTTCACAATATATACTCAATTCAAAATCCCATATGATGAATTAAGATCATCATATTCAAGGTAATCTCATTGTTTGAATCATAGTAACTTTGTTTAAAGTCTTCAATTTTACTATATCATTTTTTAAGACACGACACCCTGCAGTGGCGATTTCTTTGGAAATTTGACTCATTTCATTTTCACACCTAAGGTACGAATTTATCTATTTATTGATTCATTATCCTAAACCAGTCTTAGTACAAATTTGTATTAAGATAAAGGTACCTAAATTCTTATTCCATTGTACCTCCAGTAATACTTTCATCTTTGAATTAATTCCACGCTAAAACATCATATCTTTTGAAATATCCAGATTTGCTTCCTTGAAACTTTCAGTTAAATCCGAAAACGGTGAATTCATTCAGTCACCATAATTATTAAATTCTTTCAATCACTACAACACCTTGCGGTGTCTGTATAAATTTGTAGCCTATGCTAATAATAAACCCTATCCATACGTCATTCGTTTGATTCATCATTCAAGTAGTCTTGATACAATTATGTATTCAGATCATGATACACTAAATTCTATTGTATTGTCCAGTGTATCCTTGCCATTTAAATAAACGTTATTGATTTCTGGGTTGATCATTGACAAATCATTTTTCATACTTCTATTCACAAATTGAGATCATTGATTCAGAATCTCCCTCAATTGATGATCAAAGTAAGTTCTTTTCTGGCATTGAATCCTATTATTTCTACAAGTCATTACATTTCGAATTTTATGCCTATCAAATCTCTCTTTTGATTTGTGAAACTTAGTTACCTTGATAATGGTATTATTTCATCCCATTCAATTAACATTAAACTAAGTTTTGAGACCATTGAATTCCAAATTATCCTTATATTCATCTTTTGGTTCTATCCCATAAACCTTGATAACCAACTAAAAGATATGACGTAACCCCAAGAAGATACCGTAGTCCAAATCTCGAGGACGAGATTTAAAACAAGGTGGGGAGGATGTAACATTCCCAAAATTTTAAATAAAGTTATTATATGAATAGATCATGGGTAAGTTGACCGAAAAAAAAATATAAGTAATTTTGGCAAACGCAGGAATCGTTTAATAAATTAATTATAAAAATACATTATATTTGAACCCACTCCGTTTTTAATGAAACTTGGTTCAAAATGTAGATAAGATTATTTTCGTTCTAATGATATATTCATTAATTTATAAAACGTCGTATTTTATAAGTTATAAGCGCCAAATAAGTAAAGCAGTTAAAGTAATTATAATATATATATATATATATATATATATATATATATATTAAATAAAATAAAATATTCACAACATTCATTATGAATGTTTACGTGGATAACTATCAAAAGAAAATATGAAATCTAGAAATGCATGAATTGAGTACAAAGCAAATGTCAGTGTATACGTGGATCAATTGCAAGCAAGAGGAATCAATTCTAACTTAATATGTAAGCTTCCACTCGAAGTATAAATAGGAGGTAAGGTCCAGTGTGTTTTCTTGCTATCATCCCCTCAGTGTATACTCCTATTTCCTGTGAGTGATTCACCCTAAATACTACAAAGCCCTGCCCTGTTTTAAGTGTTTTAACCCTTGATCACTGATACCCTATCCGACTGACGTAGGGCCCCGTAACGTATGTCAAGGCTCTGCCTAAATTCGTTGGGGTTCTGTCTCGTGACGTAGGGATAAAGTGGAATTGGGTTACTATACTTAATGTGAGTGCAAAATATACTATATTAGATAATCCAGGAGTTATACCCAGATATATCAACCCTCCTAAAATATTTTCGACACTCCCAAAATATTTAGAATGCCCCTATATGTCTTAAAATGCACCCCGTATACGAAAACCGGCCCCGAATACCTTTATTTTATTAAAATTAATTAAAAATAAGAATCTGGGGTCGCTCGCGGGCCGCGAAGACCTTATTCGTCTTCTACGTGGGCCGTGACAGCTAATAGATCAGGTGATACCACAAGCTGCCACGTGTCGATGACTCAGCAACCGTATGCCACCCTATGGGTCCTCGCGGGCCGCATAAAACCTCACCTCGTCCTACGTGAGGCGCGACAAGGTCCAAGATCAGACCTATAAATTGGATCGTCGAGCCTTCAGTCTAATTCGTTCAGAATTCAATTTTCTCTCTCAATTTCTATAGTGTAGGCTCTATACCCGGGCATTATACCCCCCTAATTAAGCGAAGCTCTGCCTCGTTGTAAGTATCATAACCCCTGGATACGTATTAGATACGCTGCCCGATTGATCTAGGGTTCCGTAACGGCTGTCGTGGTTCTGCCCGACGTAGTCGTTGGAATGCCATCTCGGGAAGGGTATTGCTAATGTTAAAATGGGTTATTATACTAACACGTGTGCATTGTTTATTTAACTAGATTATAACCAGGAAGTCACAAGGGAAAGACCTATAATAGCAATGTGAGTAATCTCCTTTTTGTTAACAGTTTTTACAAAACCTTAACTATTTTACAATGCAATTTAGCAGTGATTGAGTCTTTGTAATTCTTCAATTACTTCCGGTATTATGGGGTTTTGTATACATTACTTGATAATCTTCACAATTGGACAACGGGTTAGCCAATGTGTGATATGACCATAGCCACAGATCCGGTCGAGTGGCAAGTACTGAATGAGTAATTGTGTAGATATAAACATTGTAATCGCCCTCAATACTGTTAAGTTTAAATTAAATTAACCTTTCTTGACTAAACTGGGATTCACTCACCAGTATTTCCTGCTGATAAAATGTTTTAAACACGTGTTTCAGGTAACTTAGTGTGAAGCCAATAAAAGCCAGCTGGAGAGCACTGAAGGCTTAGAAAAGTGGCAATAAAAGTTACCTAATTAAAATGGAGAATTATTTTCAATAATTGGGGTTATTCCCTATAACTGTATCAAAATGAAGAATCGGGTTTCGTCCCACTTATAAATGTATTATTAGAGAAATTTGGGTTTTATCCCATTTCTTTATTTTAAACATTTTTGGTGTTTAACTCTGATAAAATATTTCCTAACTACGGTCCTGATGAAATTTTCCGCTGCCAAATTAATAAACACCGATACCACCGAAACTGAGTTCGCGGCCGCCCGGTCCCGGGACAGATAGGGGGCGGGGGTTGCGACACTTTCCCAAAAACAGAGTACCAAACTGATTTCATTGAGAGAGGGTATGAAGAAGAAATGAAAAAGGATACTTTAGAAAAGGGCAGTTTTCCACCTGCTCCGAAGTTTTTATTCCATACCCTCCTGATGTGTGTGTTAAATAAAACAACAGCTTTTAATGAAATACCATTGAAAATATAATACCTGGGCTATGCTATAATGGCTGAACAAAATTTTAACTACTCTCAGGAAATTTTCAATGATATGGTTAAGAATGTTAATAAAAAATCATTTTTATTGTTTCCAAGGTTTTTAAGTTTTTATCTTCAAAAGAAATTTTCAAAGGATAATGCACATGTGCTTATCCAAGGAAATCCTATTCAAATAAACAGTCTAACTTCTGAAACATTCACAAGGCTGTCAAAACCTTCAAAAATCCAAACAGAGGTACCTGAGCAGAATTTAGCAGCAACAACTGCTCCTCGGGCCCCTGTTGTTGAGCCCACTTCTCCTGGTGATCACAGAAGCACAACCCCATCTGTGAAACCCACACCAAAAATCACCAAAAAGACCAAAAAGAAAACTATCCAAAAGCCCCCTAACCCACCAAAAAGGTGACTCTGGAAGACGAGATCCCAGAGGTAACACCTGTGACAACACAAAAGTCACCTGAAACCACTGCTGCTACTTCCTCACAGCAGATGGAAGAAAGATCTCAACCTGAGCCTAAAACTCCTCATGCATCCTCTCAAAAGGATCAGGTTGTATCAACAGGGACACCACAATCAATGATACCTCTGTTGGATGCACTTGATATAGCTCAGATAAAAATCAGTTCTTCTCAATCACCTGTCAATGAGAATATACCACAACAAGTGACTCAGTCTGGTGTCTCTATCTCTGTTAACCCACCAACAGTTGAGGAGGCTACACTGCAGGAATTACAAGTAATTCCTGTCAGTAGTTCAAGTGGAGCAGCTACTACAGGTGTTGAACCCACTGGTTTACACCTGGACAGTAGTTTCATTAGTGAGACTCCCTTGAAGGCAATTTCTTCTTTGGAAACCATAGTGTCCACTGGTGTGTTTCCATTATACGCTGTGACCTTAAAATGGTAAGCTCTGCTGAAGAAAGAAGTCCCCAGTACCGAGAACAAGGGGCATCAGTGGATGATTTTTGGGAAACTTTTCCTAAGTCAACCACTGATACAACCACCACTGGTGGGAAATCAGATGATCCCATTAACTTGGGTGATGGTTTAAACTACAAAGAATTGACGGAGAGGGTTGATAAACTTGACACATCTGTTGCAGAAATCAAAACTATGCTGCAACAGTTGTTACAAGCTCAAAAGGCTACACCCACTGCTGCACCATCCGCAACATCTGCTTCATCCGTTGATGAGCTATGGCATCTGTTTCAACCTCTGTTTCACAAACAAAGACAATATGCAGATCAACAGCATGAAGTTCAACTTCAAATGGTCAGAAATGTCATGGAAGCTAGGTACAAAGATACTCAAGCAGATATTAAAGCCATTAAAGCTCATCTGCTTCAAACTACTGGCACTGCTCCTCCTTCAATCATCTATGTTGAAAATCCTGATGATGTCAAAAAGGGGGAGAAAACTAAAGGGAAGAAGGGAAAAGAAGATGGTTTATACATGCCACCAGATCGAATGGCCAAACTTGTGGTAGAAACCCCAAGGCCAGATGGTTCCAAAAAGGTTGATGAGACTCAAAATGCATTTGTTGCATTAAAGGCAAACATGAAAGGGTCTAAAAGGTTTGAGGAGGAGAATAAAGTTTTGATGGAAAAAGAAGAGCAGGGTACTTCTAAACCTAAAAGAAGATAGCCTACCAGAAAAGTAAGGCAACGCAAAACCACACCTTCCAAAACCACCAAACAAACTCCTCAAATTTCCAAAAGTTCCTCTCATCAAACCTCCAAACCAACAGATGTTAAAACTCATGTATCAACAGTTGTTGGTACTTCAGTTGTTTCAACAGATGTTATCTCAACAACTGCCATCACTACTACATCAACCCACACTCAATCCACTGCCATACCAAAAACAATATCACCACCACAAAAACCAGCTGCCAAAAAGCAAAAAACAACAGTTGACACATCAACTGTTGTAGTGACTACAGTGGTTGAAAAACCAGTTGTTTCAACAGCTGTTAGTCAGATACCAACTACTTCAATCACTGCCACTCAACCCACAAATACACCACCAACTTCTCCAAAGCACAAAAGGAGAAAGATAACAAACATTGTACTGGAAGATGACACTTCCCCAACTCTAACATCTACACAACCACTGTCCCTTGTCACCATTCCAAACCCGGTTCCATTATCTTCAGTTCAACTCTTCAATCAAAACACTGCCATTGACCCTGCAGGAGTACAATATCCTCTAGATCTTCCAGCAGTCAGGGAGGAAATCAAATCCTTCTACTCTGAAGATGATCCTGAAAAGAGGAAACTCCCATCTGTTCAAGGTTATCCTTTGCCAAGAAATATAGAAGAATATCTCAAAATAAAGGCCCAACAAGCAGAGGATATATCTAAAAGAGATACAGAGGGAAAATCTGACAAAGAGATTCAAAGAAATTATCAATACCTGCTCACCAAAGTTAGAACTTTAGAGCAGTTCTCAAAAGTCCTTTGTCAGAAATTATCAGAAAAAGATGATGAAAGCATGAGAAATGACTATCTTGAATACATAATGACATACAAGAAGTACAGGGCAGAAAAGTATCAATACAAAGAATGGACCATCAGTGAACTGCAAGAGGAGACAGCCAGAATTCAAAAGATGATTCAAGACAAGGTAAAGCAAACTCCTCCGGTTTGGGCAAATTACAAGAAAAATGTACCAGAAAGGACCTTGAAACTGAAAAGAATGAAAGAAGAGCTGATAACTGCTGATTATGGGTCAAGGAACCAGGTTACAAGGTGGAGAGAAGAAAAGGTGTTTGCTACCTACAAAAAGTTGAAAGAGTTAAGGAAGAGAGATCCCACTGCTCCTAAAAAGCCTGATTATCCGGAAGCAGTGGTTCCAGTCAAACAACAAAAATTGCCAATCAGGAGACCCACTGCTCCACATGCTAGCATCCTTTATCAAAGAAGGAAAGAAAAGCAGATGGATGAATTAACAAAAGAAGACATGGCTCAAGAAGATTACATCATCAAAATGGTTTTTCAGACATTTACGGAAGAAAAACAAGACTCAGTACAAGCTAAACTTTAAGTTTTTATACTCTAAACTTTAAGTATTTACTGACTGACTTATTTATTTATTTTATTTATAAATCTATATAAATATAACTATAATCATCGTTTGTTAGACAATCTAAACTTTAAGTTTGTTAGACATCTTTTAGACATCTTTTATTAACTTTGTTAAATATCTTTTATGTTTACTTATAGTAGTTGTCTTTTATTATAATAAATAACACGTTTTGGTACAATATCTATACACATATTTATATGTTCTGTCAATATATGTTATACATGGTTTTCTAAGAAACGACCCGTGTTTGCACACGGGTCTTACCGCTAGTACTATATAATAAAAGAAACCATTTTGGGGACACATGTCGCTTCATGAGGTGGTCTCAATTAAAATTTGTAGAAGAGATTTTGATGATAAGAATAAAGATAAGTGATAACCATATATTAATTATTAAAATAAAAAGATTTTGATGATAAGAATAAGGATAACTGATAACCATATATTACTTAATAAAATTAAAAACTATATATCAACGTTTTTATTATTTATAAAGATAAAGATAGTTTTAATTGTTTATATAAAAGTTTATAATCTTTATCTTTATTTACTATCTAATAACCGATGGGTGATGATGAACCGGACTCAATTAAGAATTATTTCCAAATTCCAATCAATCATAAGTGGTTCAAAAGGAGCAAAAAAAAAATTGTTGTTAATTTCTCTGCTACTACTATACTAACCTAGTCAAATATGAAAGTAAAACTATAACATCGTACATAAAAATTAAAAAAAAATTAACATTTTTTTTTCTTTTAACGTTTTCTTTTACTTTTTCCGATTATTAATAACTATTTAATTTAAAATTTCATCGATCTAACCATGCGTAATACTTAAGTTTCTAATTAATAAATAAATAAATAACAAAGTAAAATGTTAACTTGTGTAATATACAAGTTTCTAACATAATAATAAATAAATAAAAAATAAAGTAAAATGTTAAAACATCAAAGTTTATTTTTTTCAAAAACATATCTTGATGACGATATGTGTTAACCGATTATATTATTTTTAATAAACCCGTATAATACACATGTTTATTCAACACATGCAAAACAGGTTTTTAAAGATGTTACTTTTTTCTATTATCTAATAGGGAAAATGTCACGGAATAGTAACCAAATTTTAAAAGTGTTTTAATTAGGTCACTCATATTGTTTTTGTCCCAATTAGATAACTTAACATTCAAATCGAGGCATGTCCTTTTTTCCATGTGTCAAGAAAAAAATGGAGCATAAGATGCTGGGCTCGGATTATTTTAATATATGAAATTATATTTATTAAAGTAAAAACACTTTAATTACATTAAAAATTAAAAAATAAACAAATTACAATCTACTTCCTCACTCGACGTTAGCGTCAAATAAAAGGGAAAAAAGAAACAAAATTCCATATCACCACGCTTACATATGAAATGGATAAAAAATCCCTTAATTTTAATGAAAAATAAATGTTGAGTGACCTGATTGGAACACTTTTGAAACTTGAGTGACCTAACTGGAATACTTTTAAAACTTGGCTACTATTCTACAAAGTTACCCCCTTATATATAAAGTTATATTTATTCAACCCGTGTAATACACGGGGTTATAACCTAGTATACATCATATATCAAAAACTCCGTATGCTATAAACTAATAATAAAACATGCTTCATACAGTTTAAATTACTTGCAAAATCATTTATTGGGGTGTGCTATAAACTAATAAGAAAATCATCTCTTTACGGGCTGCTATGTGGTGTAGAATTCAGCAAATTTTCGTATTTTCAATGAAAGATCTATTGGAATTTCACAAAAAAAAGCGTCGATTGAAGACCCGGAAAGGAGATACATACAACTTATTGTCTTGGCAACGTATTGGGTTGTATGGAAGCGAGGAATGAAAGTATATTCGGTAGAAAAAGAGTAAATGTAGATGCGATTTTTGAGGAGATGCAAGCAACTACGTTTTTATGGATCAAGAGTAGAGCGAAGCGGGGGAATATGGAATGGAATAAATGGGTGTAGTTTAACATGGCGATCTAAAAGTTATGTATGTCTTTATTTTATTTTTTCGAGTTAATTACTGTTTTCGTCCCTGTGGTTTGTCAAAAATCACTATTTCGGTCCATTAGTTTAAAAATTGCGATTTCAGTCCCTGTGGTTTCACTTTTGTAACCATTTCAGTCCAGTCTCCGGCATCACAACCCCACCCTCTTAATGTCCGACGACCCATTACCCCACCCCAATTAATATCTTTCTAGCAGCATCAATTAACATAATAACTTTGAAAAATAATGCTTACCTGGACATTTTCTCATTCTAAATCCAAAATTAAAATTTTAGAACCATATATGTACAAATAATGCCAGACTTCTACTAAAGTCGTGGTGGGTCGAACCCTACAATTCAATTTAAGTCTATATGTCATACAACAATAAAATCATATGAATCCAATAATAAAATCATATAACTCCATATTTAATTAACACAAAGGTAATTTAGGTATTTCATTAAAAACTTAATGGTAAAATAGACGATGTTAGGAGACTGGACTGAAATGGTTACGAAAGTGAAACCACAGGGACTGAAATAGTGATTTTTGACAAACCACAGGGACGAAAACAGTAATTAACTCATTTAGATATCTTTTAGTTTTTTTATTAATAAGGGCATTATGGTCAATTCACGTGTACTTAACAGAATAAATGGATGGGGTTAACGGAGGTGGACTGAAATGGTTACGAAAGTGAAACCACAGGAACTAAAATCGCAATTTTTAAACTAATACAGGTACGAAAACAATAATTAACTCTATTTTATCATTTTGTAATGGTGAGAATGTGTATGTAATTATGTATTAGGTGGTTGTCTTAGTAGCTTATTAACCATATATATTGTTCGAACAAATTCTGGTGATGAATAAGATTTCAATTTGCTATTCAAAATAAACATACCTCATACAATTCTCTCTATATAATTCCTAACATGCTAGTGAATAGTAATTTTTTTTTGTCTTATATTGATTTTGTTTTTTTTTTCTTTTTCAATAGTAACTTTATGGTCATTTAAATTTTGTAAATAAAATTTAAATTTTTATAATTTTTTTTATATATTTGCCACATAAGTTAAACAAATTTAGTTCTTTTATTAGTTTTTATTTTACGTTTTCTTTTTCTTGATTTGTTGTGGTTTTTATTTTACGTTTTTTTTTCTAGGTTTGTTGTGGTTTGGTTGCTACTTACTACGGCATTTGGTGGTCACATTTGGTCCCTTGGGTTTTTATACCTCCTCGACTTTCTAATACGTATCATTATATATTCGACTTTGTCTACTTATTATATCACGTGAGTCACTTGGTGTTATAAAATCGTGTTTTTGTTTTACGTTTTTTTCCGGTTTTGGTCGTTGCTTGGTTGCTACTTCACATGATTTTAAGCCCGTTGCACGGTTTTACGCTCCCCGCCCCACAACGCGGGGGGGCTTAAGACTAGTTTAAATTATTTGCAAAATCATTTATCGGGAAAATAACAAACAAAATTTATAACTCAAGCATACATGATCATTTACTCTCACTCTTAACAAAAAAAACATTCTCCCAACTCTTTACAATCTAATTCGTTTCGAGCTTACAATATGGGTAGAAAATATCATTATGTAATTGACAAATCATTAATTTGGGAATGCTGTTTTTGCGATTTATTCCATGATTTATTGTAGAACTAACAAGAGCCATTAATTTTTTGCTTATATTATACGAAAATATTTTTTGCAATTCTTTCCACACATCATTAATTTAACGAACAATGAATTATAATAATCCTAACTAATCCAACAACAAAAATAACCACTGATGATCCTACCTTTAAACCTATTGTCCACCAATGGACCTTTTCTAACTGATGTCTAACCCAGTTAGTTTTCTGGTGATGTGGACGATGACGTGACATAAATCTTTGTTATTTGTGAGGGGATGTGAGGAGATGATGAGAGTGCTACATAAGCAGCCACCTCATCAAATAACAAAGATTTTTACCACGTCAGCGTCCACATCATCGAAAAACTAACTGGGTTAAACCTTAGAAAAAGGTTTGTTGGTGGACAATAGATTAAAATATGGGACCATCAGTGGTTATTTTGTAGTTGGGACTGTTATAATGCCTTTTGCCCTTTTGGGTCGGAGGCGTTTGTGGTTAATGAAATTAACTTTCAAAAAAAAATTTAAAATCCATTATTCCTTAATTTAAAGCTTCCATTATTAGTCACTGAATTATACGAAACAAAAAAAAAACTAGAGAATGAAAACTCGAGTCCAGTTTCAGTAAAACAAGAACAAATGATTTGTAAATATGTGTCACGATTTGTATGGATCTATAAAAATACCAAAAACTGATTACAACGGTACCATGATTCGGTATTTATGAGATTAAACATTTAAAACCTATTCAATTTGCCTTCATTGGCGGATCTTGAGCTTAGATTTCGGAAAAATCAGAAGGGGGGGGGGGTCAATACATATAAAATTTTCGGTAAAATTTACGCTAGTAAGGAAAAAAACATGGGGGAATTGAAACCACTTGTATAATTCTAATCTATTTCCTATTTCACCACCGACTCGTGGCTTAAGGAAATTAGCCTCCATCAGAGAAGGGATAGCAAGCAAACCTTAGGGAGATATTAATAAAGTTGGCATAGGATGTCATTGTGCATGGATCTCCTAGCAGGAAAGAAATTATAATCCAATCACTTGTAGCCTTGTATAAGGCTCGATGGGCTTAACTACTCCAACCACATCATTCGTTAAAAAGATCACGCAAATTATTTGTAAGTGGTAATTGGAGTCGATTGATTTTAGACAGCATAAAAAAGAAACTACGAGTTGCTTGACCCGTTCCTGGAAGAATCGATCAACCTCTGGCTGCTTGGCAAGTCATAATTCGATTGACACGATCAGTGATTCCATCACTGAAGAACGTACTGCCCGACAGTGAGTTCACAAAATAATTCAAATCAGTTACACGTTAGTTTTTATGACGATACGGAGTTGTCAATGTTTTAGCTTGGCACCAACAATTAGCTAAGTAGGGTTGTAATATAAGACATGTCTGTCCTTCACAAGTAGCTGACAATTTGGTTCTAATAAACTTAACTTGAGTACCAATGCAGAGATGATCACCTTACACAAGGTGAGCCACTGGGATGAGCCTTAAGGGTGGAGGGTATAGTATCGGTAAACAAGTTCGGTGAGTAGGAGTCACCGATCGGTGACTATACCCGGTTGATGAAGATGATCGGTGACTTGGAGAGAGGGTGTGAAAATCGGTGATAGTTCACCGAAGTGATTGAGAAAATGGTGGGTCCCAACCCCTTTTAACCAATCACAATTTTTTTATTTTTCAACCTACTCAAACACCCTAGAGTGATTAACCATACCCCTTGATTGAGTGCAAAATGAGGAGTGGAATGGGGAGTTGACATGGCATAATATTATTGGGTAGGATTTCACTCAATCACCCTAGAGTGATTAACCATACCCTCCACCCTTATATGCAAGGGGGAAGAAGGAAATTTGATCGTCATTAGTCAATGGGGTGCGATAGAACGGATGGTCGGTGCTTCTTTACTAGCAAAGGGGTTGATAGAACATAGATCTGGTCCATGCGCATTAGAAGTACACATGCATGCAAGCAAGACACCGCCTCGTGCCTTTGAAAGAGTTAGAAGTCCTTCTCGCTTGCTTGCTCGCGCCTCCTTTCTTTGGCGCTTTCCTCGATCACTATTTTGAACCTATGTGCGCCTGTACTTACCTCGCCTGCAGTCGGCAGAACCACAGCAGACACCGCCCGCATATTTTACAGCACAGCCTTGTAAAGGTCAACCTTTGCAACCAGGATCTTTGCCTCGGTGAATCATAGGGTGTTTAATTTCTATACATGTTAAAATGTTGGACCAAAAACTGAGAAAGCTTCATAATTGCGTTGTGCATGGTTGCTGCAATGGTCTAATGGTGGTGATCAAGATGATTCCGCATGGGAACTAGCTGACAGTATCAATCTGCCTTTTGAATTAATTGTTGGGAAAAATAATATTTTAAGGGGAAAGACTGTTTTGGTCTGATTAGGTGAAGCGTGTGAGTTGCACGTGGAAAGTAAAAAAAAAAAGAGAGAGATAGACGTGGAAAGCACGTGATTTTAACAAACCAACGTTGTAAGCGTGTGATATTGTAAGATGTGGTACATAACTGCATGTTAGTCTTAAAAATAAACATTCCGGATATGATAACTCATAAAAATGTTTTAAACAAAAAAGTTAAAGTGAGAACACATAATTCTCATGTAATTCCTAGACTTTCAAATACAACCTTAACTACTACAACAGCAAGTATCAAGACCCGAGATTCTATATATTAAACATCTTACAATGTCACAATTACCTTGGTTATGGAGTGTATAAGTGCTGCACTTCCTTAATCAGATCCTAAAGTCGATTCCTTTTGATAACTCGGAAATGGTTGTTGACCTAATTGTATAAGCTTAATAAGTAACTTGTTGTCATGATGTCAACTTTCATCTTCGTTCGTTCGAGATTGAAGATGTGCATCGAGTTTCGAAACAGCTTCAGGTCCAAAAAACCTGGTTAATTCATCCTGTCCAACCAACATAAATCATAAATAGCATACATGCGGTATAACTTGATCCAATGCTACTATACTTAAAAAAAATCGTATATGGAGAGTGGCATAAACCTTTATTGAATCATTTTCAGCTGTAAGCTTCCCACATTCCTCAGAAAGCCTCTGCAGTTCATCTCTGAGTGAGTGATTCTCGTTGTTTAGTGTCTCTACTCTTGCCTGTAGCTCTTCACACTCAGCCTGGATAAAACAAGGTATGTTATCAAAATACTGCCAAATAGAATATATATATAAATTTGGTAAAACTTTCTTTTTTTATTATTTCAGTCATTATTATAAAAGACAATCATATTGTAAGAGTTAATATATCTCTAGATAGTAAGAATCAATTTCACCAACTGCTTGACCCGACAGCGACAAGGTATACATTACCTGCTTGCGTAGCCTTGATCTTCTAGCTGACTCTCTATTGGATTGCTTCCTTTTCTGCCTCTTCAATTCTCTCTCATCCTGTTGTCAATAAAGTAGCATGTGTACTCATAATTTAAAAACAAACTAATGCAACCTTAAAAAGGACAAATCATTATTCAGAAGATAAGAATTTGTGTACCTGACCCCACTGATCAGCCATTATTGGTGGTGGAACCCCTGGTTGCGAGACACCAGAGTGATTTGGTTGCATTTTCATAGACCCGGATCCAGCAGACGGGTTCCACAGGTCCATCCCCATATTAAGATTGGTAGCAGGCATAGAAACTACGGGATTTCCAGGCACTGGCATCTGAACATTTGGTCCAGAGTTGTTGTTTCGTGCATTCGCTGCATTAATTAATTTATGGTAAATTTTCAAACATGGACGTAAAACTAAAGAAAAGGTGTGTAGAATCACCATCTGCAAGCATCTGATGGAAGCTTCCCTTTTTGCCTCCAGAATAATCCTACAGGTACAGATTTGATATGTCAATATGTATTATATAACAAAAATAGAAAATAACTGAAAATCTGACTACTAATCTGAAAACACACACCTGCTGGTTATCCTCATCGCTTGCATCAGATGAACCATTATTTCCACTTTCAGCACTGTTAACGTTCAAAAGTTAAGATCAACATGGTAAAATCTATGACAAAACACACCGTATCGACTGAGATCTAACTAATTCTATGAATCAATATTCAAGTATGAAGACCTTTGGGTGCCACCGTCATTCCCTGAACTTGAAGCCGCCTTCCCACTCTCTCCAGTCTTAGCGCCGCTGGCATTGACATTTCCAGAAGACCCCTTTGACTTTTTGTTGACCTTGTCCTTCCCATTGGGGGCCTTCGATTCCATTTCTGTGGTCGGCTGCACAGTGCCAGGAGTCTACAAGGATAATCATTAAAAGAATAAGAACCATATAGCAATACGCACTTTACAGTTTACATGCTGTAGAAGATTTTTAAAAGAAAACTTTGTTAAGGAAGACTGATTCTTACCATAGGCATACCGGGATGACCATAAACTCCTGCTGGTGGATACATAGCAGCATATGGAACCGGAGTCCCATAAGGTGCCATCATAGGATGCTGAAACAGTTATAAATACAATGGATTATTAAACATAATGTCAATTACTTAACTACATCTGCATCTCAATAACTTTTTGCATGTATTATTACCTGACCACCCCATGCATATGGATGAGGAGTTGGAGAAGCAACAGTTGACGCAAAGAAAGGTGGAGCAACCCCAGAGCCATAATAAGCCTGAACACAAAGGTCACTAAATATTACAAAAAATTATCTTATATTAGTCTACAAAGCATTCATGTTATACTCTATATATAGAGCCCCTATACACGCAATCTATATACAATCACTTGTTTTAATGAATCTATTGACAAAATAAGTTAAGGTTTCTATACACGCAATCTATATACAATCACTTGTTTTAATGAATCTATTGACAAAATAAGTTAAGGTTTTATAACATGCACCTGCATAGAGCTTGACCAATCAGGATATGAAGGTGGAGGTGTTTCCTGTAGTCAAAGAGGGTAAGATAACTGTTTTGACCATATAGCAAAAGACTAATTTACAGAAGAAAGAGTGAGGAAACCTGATTTGAAGTAGATTTGGAATTTTTGGCAGGTGAGCTCTCTTCTCCAGTCCCCATGAAACTACAGGTTGGAATATAAACGTGCAGTCAACAACTCTCAGCAACTTAAGGAGCTATTTATATCTTAGAAATTTAACCAAGAAGCACCTGCAGAAATCACATTTAGTGATGAATGACAATCAGTCGTTGCTAAAATCAAGTCTACAAAATTACAAGAAAGATAACCAAAAATATTTTCAACAAACAGACGGTAAGAGATCTTATATGTTTAGATGTTTAATGGTGTTCGTAGAAGATGCTTTGTGAATAGATATTGCTCATAATGAAGCATCTCCAATAAGCACAATAGATCAGCGTAGTTGCTGGAACCAAGGCTTAAAAGAACGGAAACGAGTTTCGAGGCATTTTCCCTTCGCCTCACGAGGCATAATCCTCAAGGCGAAACGAGGCGTAAGGCCGAGGAGGTATTAATAAATAAATATAAAAACTATACATGTTATAAAAATAATAATACTAACTAATTTCATCATCAGATTCATCAAAATTATCAAAAACACACATAAAAAGACATGAAATGCTTGAAATTGACACAAAAAGTCAAAAACAACTATCAAAATCCCTTGAGGCGTAGCCTTTCTTAGCGCCTCAGCCCCTCTGAGGCGCATATACAATAAAAACCCCATGAGGCGCGCCTCAGACTCGTTTTTTGGCGGTTTCGCCTCGAAGCGCCTCAAGCGTTTGTTAAAACCATGGCTGGAACTTAATTGCTGTATATGATTATTCAAGATGAATGTACTGATATCCAAGACCAACAGATTGAGTGAGATGGCATCTTATAAGTGAAACAAACAAGGTAAAGAGATTACCAGCTGAATAATGTACCAAAATTGAAAATTTTAATTTAGTATGAATGATGAAAAAAATGTGTTTATGTAAATATCAAAGCCAGATGAAATACACAGAGTCTATTATTGATAATGATGCAAACGATTTTATGATTTCTCAACAAGCACACTGCACACTTTATATTAGTAAACCCCGCAAATGGGAAACATTTTGTGCATTTAGTATTTAACATTTTGATCTGTTTTGTTACACAATGTTACAAGCACAGAAAAACAACAAGATTATGAGTTTTGACACCCAAAGATTACATGAATACAAGTTGATTAGATGACGAATACACTTGTTAATCTGAAGCACAAAAGATGCACAGAAGCTTCTACTAATTCCAAGTGACTGCGAAATAAGCCTGCGCATATTATTTGTGCCATAAAGATATAGTATCTGAAGTACAAAAGATGGACGAATACAGAATCCGTATAAGCGTCAACTTTAATTTCAAATCGCTCAAATAGTCTAATTTTTAAGCCCAATCCTTTATGTAGGCTGAGGCACACTATGTACATAAAGCGCACCTGAGGCGCACTTTTTTGGTGCAAAACCCCCTCTGAGGCGTGCGCCTAATGTATATGCCACATTTTTGTGCAACAGATTGTTGTACATCATGCTTTTCAGGCTGTACATGTATGTATTTTCAATATTAAAACATAATAAAGCTTATTTGTGTCTAAATATTGGGTAAATGACCCAGAAACCTATAGAATATATAAAAAAAATATATATAATTGCCTTGCGCCTCGGTTTTAGACCTCGTCGCTTTTGTGCGCTTCACGCTTTTTTAACCCAAGGTAGTAGGATCATATACAACGTCGATTCATTGATTTTCTTTAGTTTCTTGATCTTGTTCAAATTCAAAGCTCAACATAATACAGATTTGTATATATCCATCAACAACTCATGTTAGAATTAGTTACTCTTTTTGTTCAGGAGCATTGATTTGTTTTCCACAAATTGGTCTTAATACTGCTGAATCAAGAGTGTTCTTGCGTAGGCGATTCGTTTCTCTCTCAAATAATTCTAGACCCCAGGCTTTTTAGAGGTCTTCTTTGGCTTCTTTTAAGTGGTTTTGTGGTGTCTTTTGAGTGCTTTTGTTTAAAGTGTTGGCGATGTTTTATTTAGAAAACTATCCAGGTCTGGTGTTTGTTAAGAACGGATTTGTTCGGTGCTAGTTATTTTGAGTTAGGTGTTTCGCGTTTGGTCCTTTGTATTGGTGCTTTGTAATTCTCGCTTCTTGCTAGTTATCTTATGAAACTTTTGTTGCCGTTTGAAAAAAAAAAGTTAAAAGTTACTGAATTTATATATAAAAAGATCAAAACGTCTTTAAACATCACACAGTTAAACTTTCTTTAAAAAACTAGTTAACAAACTATAGAAATTTTATATTAATACAACTTTTAAACAGATAATCTCCTAGACTCCTACATTTGGTCAAAAGCTATTATCTATTAACAATTCATCTCAAAATGAAGATTACTACAAAAAGCATAGCAATTTGCAAAGTTAAATTACTTATTTTAAAGAAAAATTTCCTGTTTACGAACAGGTATGATTCAAGAATATATTGTTCTTTCTTTAATCATCCAACCATTATACAAATTTGCAATAATTTCCAATTTAAGACCTCCCACGTAAATTGAAGTATTTCCTTTTTTCTCACCTGTTTATATTGAAATTACCTTTCCAGCCAATTTCACTGCTATTGTTTTGGTCCATGAGATCTCTCTCGCCCCAAGTTTGTTGTTATAAAGGATATTTAAGGTGTTTGACAACTAGTAAAAAAAAATCCCCTGCACTGTGTGTGAGAAAATATACCATTTTTAGACACGCATCTTACATAATTTACTTCTATAACTATAGCACGCAAAGCAAATGTCGAGCCCAAACAACACTTAAATGTGCATGCAGTCCCTAAACTTCACTCAAGTACACTTACACTTGACATTACCTTTAGATACAAAGATTATGTAAGTTCTGTTTTTATCAGACTAAAAAACTCTTCTCTACGTGCCATGTGCGTATAGTGCTGGCAACTTTGTATTATAGTTTCCCATATACTCATTAGATGTCACTATGCAGATACTGGCAAATGTTGCAAAAAAAAAGCCTTATTTCGTCCAATTTTGATTTATGTTCCTAATCATTCTACATCCAAACAAAAGATGTCTTAATACCATCTTAAAGATGATGTCTCTCGTCAACTAGAAAGGAACATCAATAACTAACCAAGAAAACAGCAAATGACAAATTTAGCAAAAGCCAGATATGTATTCAGTATGCTTAAGGCCAAAATTAATCGCTTTGAAAAATATCTTTACAGCATAGCGTGTTGAAACCAACAAAGTCAACCAATATTTCTGCACACGACAAAACTCAATCCTCAAACCAAAACTTCTTACAAAGACTTCGGTAGAACTAAACTTCGTAATGAATTCTACGAAGATCAAAAACCGATAGTTTTGAGGTAATGATAAGGTCTGATTATAAAAAAGCTACACAGTTTTCAATGTAAAAAGTTGAATTCTGGATCACGCGAACATACAGATGCCACATATTTGTATCGTCCACAATCTTTCATTCTTTTTTCCGTTCATTTGGATTACAATGGTACAACTGTGAGTATTTCCGTAATCCAAATGATATGAAAACCTTTATTTCTGTAATCCATATAAATGGGCTAAAAACTTTTTCCCTATCATTTATATAATTCTGCTCAGCTAAAATAATCATCCTATATTACTTCTAAGTTAATAAGTATTCCATATTAAAAAATTCCCCCTCGAAAGACAGTTTTTTGGCTCTATATCTTGAAAGATATGTTCCAATAAAACATCAAAATAAAGAAGAAAAGAAAACACATATAGAATCCTAAACTCACACTCCCTCTGTCCTAGATCTAACTAGCATTTTGGCTTTAAATAGCATATCAACTGGATCTCTACCTTGTTTTAATAATTTTCATCTTAAATTCATCAATCTTAGCTGATGAAGCGACTAGTTCCAAACAAGTTATCCTAATCAAATTAGCTCATTTTCCTCTATGAATTATATAACCGCATAAATGAAATTCTAGCCCTAAAAAACCCCAGCCTACTTATATTCGCTGCCTCAACCTAAAAACGCCTACTATAGCCACAGTTGACGTATCATAAAAATCAAATCTGAACCAAAATTCAAAATCCTTTTATTGAAATTAACTCGACAGATTAAGTGAAAAAACATGACAATCAGATTCAGGTCCTATTAAATCAGTAATTCAACAAAAATAGCTTCACATGCTGGCGAGCATCTTTCTGTTTCTTCTAACTTATCTGCATAATTATAGCGTTCTGACTTGTGTGTGTGTGTGTTTCAACTAGCTTAATATATATACGTGTGTGAGTGTGTGTGTGTGTATATATATAGAGAGAGAGAGAGTCCGACCTGTTCTGGTGGCGCTAAAAACGGAAATTGGAGCCGGAAGACTGTAATCCTAGACGTACGGATGAAATCCGGTAAAATTGTGGAGGATATGTGAGAGATTGACGGAGACCGAGGAGATGAAATGGTGGTTTGGGTAAGTTTACAGTCGAAAATTGGGGCCGCCGTGAGAGAAAGGCGGTGCGGTGGTTGGGTTGGGATGGGTAGGGTTAGAGAGACGACACGTGAAGGTTGAGAGGGATCCAGCTGTCAAAGAGAGACTGGATAGACATGACGAGGCAACAAACCTTCATGATGAGTCATGACTCATGACACATTGACACCTCCTTCCTTATGTATTACTCGAGACACCACCCCACTTGAACTTGTAAAGCGAACATACAAACAATATCTTAGACCTAGAATAAGTAAACAGTGTTTAGTCTCCAATACTTAGTTAATTCTTTCCATGTTGAGACGGCACACCCGGGTTGTTCTTATTCTGTTGTTTGGCTATTTAAATTATGTTATTTCCATTTCTGTTATTCATGACCAACCGGTTAGTTAACCTTGTTAGCTAATTTGTGCTTTGGTGAACTATAACGAGGTTTATACCTCCATGCATGACTTCTATGAATTATATGAACATTCTGGACTATACTATAACAAATAACTTAACGGAAAAATTACAAGTTTTGTCCTTTATCTTTATATATCACTTTTCAGGCGGTGTCTTTTTTTACGAATTTTGACAGGCGGTGTCCTTTACTAGGTATTCTGTTGCAAGTTTAGTCCTTTACACCCAACCCAGTTAAAAAACCATGTTAATTGTTGGGTTAAAGGACTAAACTTGCAACAAAATACCTAGGTAAAGGACTAAACTTGCAACAAAATACCTAGTAAAGGACACCGCCTATCAACAATTAACAGGGTTTTTTAACTGGGTTGGGTGTAAAGGACTAAACTTGCAACAAAATACCTAGTAAAGGACACCGCCTGTCAACAATTAACAGGGTTTTTTAACTGGGTTGGGTGTAAATGACTAAACTTGAAACAAAATACATAGTAAAGGACACCGCCTGTCAACATTCGTTAAAAAGGACATCGCCTGAAAAGTGGTATAAAGATAAAGGACAAAACTTGTAATTTTTCCTAACTTAACTGAACTCATAAACATAACCGAATAATGGTTAAAACGTTCAAACGAAGTTCGGTTCACCAAACGGGTCCCTGTCGCACGAAAGGGTGACCCCTTTCGCGCGAAAGGCTTTCTGTCGTGCGAATTGTTCTTTCGCCCGAACAATTTATGTCGTTTCAGTCTCTGTTTATTCTGTTTCCGCGTTCCTTGTTACTGATTCTGACGGGCAAACCAGGACCCGTAAAATCACAGAAACACAGTGTCATGACAAGTGCCTTGACAGGATATATTTTCTGTTTTTTTATTATACTTTTATGCTACATAGTACGTACTTTAATTCCGAATCCAAATCTCTTGTTCAACTCCAACAACTCACGCCTTCGTTTACCCCCTGTAGGGTAACCTTGGTGTTCGTGCTCGTCAACTCAACTCTCGCGGACTTTACTAAAGAAGATTTAGCAAAACCGTGAGTATACTCGAACACCCTTGTTACTTTTCACACTTTGGGTGCAATATGTATACTATTAAACCTACACAGTTACACTTAGACTTTTATACAAACGCACAAACAATCCAATACATGCATTCTAATTCGTTATACTTGATTCGTCTATCTGGGTTATTCTTATGTGATAAACTTGTCATTAACTTCGTACGAGCCTCCCTTTAACATGTATAGTGCTATATGAGTAACACACCGTCCATAGTCTTGTGGTCATGTTAAATTTAATACTTGCGGTAATAAGAGGATTGACTTGAATATGTGCATGCCAGTTTTACGCTAATCTTGATGACTAAAGTTTGCCATGTAGATTCGTTTAAATCTTTTTATACTTATGCTATGTAACAAACTTGTATACTTGCTAATACTTTTGTATTAAACTTTGTACATTTAAACATATTGCAAGTTGATGATATTGAGATGATGAAACTTAGTAGGGATACTTTAAATACACGCCTTGTTATACTAGATTAGGATGTTGTATTTGTTGTATCGTTTTGAAACAATGTTGTATTTTGATTATTGTCTTGTTGTTGTATTTTGAAACATTGTTGTAATTTGAATTTCGATGTATTGTAACTTGACAATTTGGAATGAAATGAAATCAGTTTTGTTATAATTGTTGTCGCAAATAGTGTTATGAAGTCTCGAGCAATCTCATTCGCCTCACTCCGATGTTTCCGTCATCAGTTGGAGTGTGACAGTTTGATATGACGTGGTGGAAAACACAAACTCATTCAGTTAGCTTTAGTTCAATACGTGTAGAAACTTGTAACAAGCTAGCTACCTAAGATATAATTGGAATTTACTATATCCTACAACTTTGTTTATTACAATTACATTTCATGAACACACCAACCCCGTGCTGACATTTGTTAGCATACTTTCACAGGTCGTTAGGTATTGCATGCGATTAGGGACATTCATGGAGTTACATCGTTAAACCTTTGAACTTATTTTTTATTACTTTATTGCATTACTTTTTTGGGGTGCGTTTGTTTTGCGCATTTGGTTAAACGTTACTTTTACCTTACGCTTCCGCATTTTACTTGAACATTCAAAACAAGTGTTTTCTCATTTAATTAAGCAACGACGTTTTTCTAAAACATCATTTAGAGGTCGTTTAATATAACTAATGCCAATAATCCTGATTTGTCATGCCCCACACGGTAAAACTCTGCATGTGGAAATTGAGGGTATGACATTTCCGGTAACATTATTTTTGGCTTTTTTACGTGTTTGGATGTATTGTATTAGATATTGAGGTTTGAACCAAGATTATTGTTTTAGGGCTTGGGTAGTTGAATTGATGATAGTGAGATGATCAATGATGGGATTGTTATGTGGTGATCCATAGGATGCGGGATGGTTTCCAGTGGATGTTTAACGGTTGTATGAGCGTGTTGGGCAGAGCAAACACTGTAGTTGAGGCTATGGTGATTTCTAACCCCTTTTTTGCATGTTTTAAGGCTAGCATACATACGTTAACGCTTACATTTCTGCTTTTGAAGCACACTAGCCAAGAAAGGACAATGGGGAATTAGAACTATACATACATCTAGAAGGACTGTATTAGGATGGGCCTTAGCGGTTAGGCGTGCATGTGGGAACACCTTAATACATATCTGGACGTTAGTGTGATTGTCATTCCCGACTAATATCGGAGATAAGGCTTGGTTAGGCTACATCTTTTTACTAAATGACAAGCTTTACAAACATATTGTTTATCAAACATTTATATACGAGTTTATGATTTTAAAACGGTTGCGGGGATCAGTAGAGATGCTAGATTGATATTGATGAGAATCGTGTCGATTGGAGTTGCGTGGTTGCTTAGATGGGTGGTGTAAATCACAAAATAACCGATATCAAGCAAAACAAACAGCTTGGTAGAATCTAACTGTTGATTGTATCAAGAACATGAAGAAATGTAACACCCCAAAAATGTTTATTAGACATAAGTTAAAATGTAATAATAAAAGGGTAGTATTTATATTAAATAAGTGATTGAAATGGAGGGACTAAAGATGTAAATGCCCAAAATTAAGTTTAATAAAATTTTAAATGGTAAAAAACCCACACACAGTTCGTGTGTGGGGTTCTGGTCGATCGACAGGAGAGGAGCAAGGGGGTGAAACCCTAGCTTTACAAAATCCACAAGAATCAATAGAAATCTTAAGGAAATCAAAAGTATAATCAGCAAATTCTAAGCTCCTACACCTGTTCTTCGAAGTGGTAAGTTCAATTTTGTGATTTGTTGAATTGTAAGAAGTGGGTCTTTACCCAAGCAAGAGTGCATGACATAGAATTCGTGAAATTTAGTTAGGATTAAGGAATATGATAAGAATTATGGCAGCATTTATGTTTGATTTTGGATGGGTTGTTGTGATTGTAGCAAAAACCCGCTTGCTAATAAAATTGATGTAGGATGAAGTAGTTATGTAAATTCGAATAAATGTGAACGATTGTATGATGATGAACTAGTAGAAATGTGCTTTATAGTCTTGTACCGTATACCTTAATTATGATGCCTACCAAGTGTTTGATGAAATGCTTAAGAGATAAATGTATGAGTGATATGGAAAAATGGTTGAACGAGTTGATGGACTAAATGAATGAATGAATGTTGTAATGTAGGCGTGAAGGAAGAAGGTACAAGCACTAGGAAAACGGAAGGCACGCAAGATCGAGGTATGTTCCGTTGCATACAAAACCTTGCTTAAATTTTGTTAATAATCATGAAAAACAATCCTTGTTATAATGATTATGGTGATTAGTAAGTAGATAGCAAATCCCTTGCGGATTTGGTTATGTTAACGAAGGTTATAATAAGCTATGCAAGTCGACCGATTCGAGTTGAACAAGTCGAGTAAGAATAAGGTACTATCCGTATAGAATGGGTGGTCATGAATGCAATAACGAATGTATGAAGCTCAATCCGTTATACGAATAGAACGAAAGATTTATGTTGAAAGCTATTAACCCGATGTTACCGGGTCGTAATGTGTATGCTTGAATCTCATTATGAGAATATATGCCATACCCACTTAATTGGGTAATCGAATGCGTAAAAGAAATGAGAGTACATAAACGAATTGAATTATAATGATGGTATTGTAAGCAAAACGAGAATTATGACTAACTTTTTAAAGCTTTGTTGTGAGTGTAGGTAAATCCTCATCTTAGGCGACTTGGATAATTGGAGCTAGCACGTGTTCATGATATGTCATACCAAGCGATTCCGCTAGTTTGCATTAATGTTTTGTGTCAAATACTTGTTCATTTTGTATAACCTTGTTAGTAGTCACACTTTTCAAAACTTGAAGTTATGGGTCTTAGTCGTGTTTAGTCGAATGGTTCTTAGACATTATCTTTTGGATATTGTACAAAACAGGGATACACTCGTTTTACGGACGGGTCATGCCCAATTTTTGTTTTTAAATATATACTAATGTTGTTAGTATTAAAGTCTTTAAATTAGTGAAGTTGGAATGTTTTTAAAAGTTATACTTGAGATCGCCCTTGTATGTTATTTTATAAAGACGAAAAAGCGGTCCTTACAAGTTGGTATCAGAGCCTAGGTTTGAGGGATTTGAGCAAGAGTAATAATGATTGAACTCAAACGGATGGCTCGTGCAAAAGCGTGCTCGCTCTAAGATCGCCAATGAGGTAACACGTTAAGTTTTCGGTAAAATACTAGTATGTGAAATATGTTTGGGATGTAAAATATAAGTTAAGTACATGGATGAGTAAATATGGGGGCCATACGGGGATTCCAAGAACCGTATGGCTGAAGACAAACCCGAAAAATGATCGAATTAGCCCAAAAATGGCACAGCAGCGTTTTTGCAAACCGAGAAGCCGTCGCCGACGCCACCATTTACCCGACGCACTAACTTGCTGTCTACGGACAAAATGGGCGACGGACACTTTTCAGAGCCCGTTGCCGACGGAAGTTAAGGCCGTCGCCGACGGCTGTTAGAAATGTGTCCGCTGAAACTTGTTTGTTTTGTTTGATTTTCATGATTTGGATTTTCATATGATTTAAAGGACGGTTAGATAGTGATATAAGATCCTTATAAACATAAGGATAAGATACTTATGATCACAATCTGTGATCACCACGAAAAAGAATTTGTAAAGAATTGAAAGTAACAATGTGAATAACATAAGTTGAATGATGAGACTTAGATGATCAAGATTTTGAATTACACGATTACAAATATAGTAAACAAGGGTCGAAGTATGTGTTATATGGAAAGCTTATGATTTGTATTAAACGAAAACATGACATTGTGTAGATGGCTGATGCAAGAAACGTTAATGATGATGATGATACGGCTCGTCAAGAAGCATTTAACAGTAAGGTCACGGAAGTGGCAGAAGGGGTTATGCAAGCTAATCTTCCACGATTAGCCCAAGAAGTAGAAAGTCGGGTGTTGGGAGTTGTGGATGCCATGATGACTAGCAAAATCAAAGAGTTGAAAGAACTGATTGAGGGATCTAAAAGCAAAAGCAAAGAACGACGGTGCACATATAAAGACTTCATGGCGTGCAATCCTGCAACGTATGATGGTAAAATCGACCCGATTGCATGCCAAAGATGGATTTCAAATATAGAAGCGGTATTTATACGAAGTCGGTGCGATAAGGAAGATCAGGTGATGTTTGCTACTGGCCAACTCACTCTCCAGGCGAGAGACTGGTGGGATGCGCATAGCAAGGAAATAGGGGAGGATAAACTCCAAATAATGACTTGGCAAGAATTTAAGGAGCCCTTTATGAGATACCATTGTCCTCAGTCGGCTATTGATAAGATTCAGGAGGATTTCTTGCGCCTCCGACAGAAAAACGAGTCAATAAATGAAATATCAAATACCTTCATGGATAAGATGAAGTTCTGTGGGGATTTTGTGAAGACTGAAAGGATGAAGATCAATCGCTTTTACGGGGTGTTAAAGGCGGAATTTAGGGAGTTCATTACTCCCTCGAAATGTGAGACCCTTGATGAGCTTATCAATCTGGCATGGGATAGGGAAATTGAAATTAAGAGGCAAGAATAACGTGGTGAAAAGAGATCAAGTGAAAAAGGTGCTAGTTCGAGTCCATCTAAAAAGGGGAAGTATCAAGAGCAAGGAAGGAAAGATAAGTCGAAGGGTGGTATTACTCCTTGCAAGACTTGTGGAAAATTTCATACTGGAGAGTGTCTGTTAGGCAAGAAGGGGTGCTACAAATGTGGTAAGGTGGGATATTCGTCTTACCAATGCCCAAATAACCCAAAGACTTGTTTCAATTGTTTCAAAAGGGGGCACGTTAAATCGGAATGCCCTAAACTTCAGCAAGAACCGAAAAAGGAAGATAAGAAGCAAGAGGGTTCTAGGGCTAAAGGGAGGATGTTCCAAATCACATATGAGGAAGCTAAGGTTCATCCGAATGTAGTTTCAGGTATCTTTTTATTAAACTCTATGCCGATTTATGTATTATTTGATACCGGAGCAACCATGTCGTTTGTTTCGAACGAGATAGCAAATCATCCCTCGTTTAAGATTGAATTAATGTCAGTTCCTCTAGAAGTAGAAATAGCCGATAGTAAAAACTACTTGTTACGCGAGATTTGTAGAAATTGCAAATTCACTATAGAGGACGAAGAACTCGATATCGACCTTATACCCATGGTTTTGGGAGAATTTAAAATGATAGTGGGTATGGATTGGATGGCCAGACACCATGCGGAGATTAATTGTGAAACCAAAACAATACTTATCCAATCTCCAAGTGGAAGGCGATTACATATACAAGGCGAAAGAAAGGTGGAAGCGAAGCTATGTACCCTCGTTCAAGCCGTTAAGTATGTGCTTAATGGGAGTATGGCATATCTAGCTTATGTGGTAGATACTCAACAAGGTTCCCCAAAGCTTGAAGATGTCGAGATTGTGAATGAATTCCCAGACATATTTCCGGAGGAATTGCCGGGGCTCCCTCCCGAACGAGAAATAGAATTTCGTATCGAATTGAATCCGGGTGCGAAACCGGTTGCGAAGGCTCCCTATAGGTTGGCTCCCACCGAGATGTGGGAGTTAATGACACAATTACAAGATCTTCTAGATAAGGGCTTTATACGCCCGAGTGTGTCGCCTTGGGGAGCGCCTGTCTTATTTGTTAAGAAGAAAGACAGGTCGATGCGCATGTGCATTGACTACAGAGAATTAAATAAGCTGACCGTAAAGAACCGCTACCCTTTACCTAGAATTGACGATCTTTTTGATCAATTGCAAGGGGCGAGTTGGTTCTCCAAGATAGATCTGCGTTCGGGGTACCATCAAGTTAGAGTACGGGGAGAAGATATACCAAAGACCGCGTTCAGAACCCGTTATGGGCATTATGAATTTTTAGTCATGTCCTTCGGATTGACGAATGCGCCGGCTGCGTTTATGGATCTTATGAACCGGGTATGCCGACCCATGTTAGATAAATCTGTGATCGTGTTCATAGATGATATTCTAGTCTACTCGCGAAGCAAGACTGAACATGCAAGACACTTGCGTGAAGTACTTGAAGTTCTCCGTAAGGAGAAACTTTACGCAAAATTCTCAAAATGCGCCTTTTGGCTCAAAGAGGTGCAGTTTCTCGGCCACGTGATAAACTCGAAAGGTGTCTTGGTTGATCCATCGAAGATTGAGGCAGTAATGAAGTGGGTTTCCCCAAAAACTCCAACTGAAGTAAGGAGCTTTCTAGGCCTTGCGGGCTATTACAGGAGGTTTATACAAGACTTTTCAAAAATAGCGTTACCCTTAACGAAGTTGACGAGGAAGAAGGAGAGGTTTGTGTGGGGCAAAGATCAAGAAGAAGCCTTTCACGTGTTAAAAGAAAAGTTGTCTAGTTCTCCGGTCTTAACACTCCCGGATGGAACGGAAGATTTGGTTGTCTATTCAGATGCTTCACATCAAGGTTTAGGGTGTGTTTTAATGCAAAGTGGAAAGGTTATCGCGTATGCATCAAGAAAACTAAAACCGCATGAAGGAAACTACCCAACTCACGACTTAGAGTTGGCGGCAGTAGTTTTCGCCTTGAAGATCTGGAGGCACTATCTCTACGGTGCAAAATGTTCAATCTACTCGGATCACAAAAGCCTCAAATATTTCTTCGAGCAGAAAGACTTAAATATGAGGCAACGAAGATGGTTAGAACTTATCAAAGATTACGATTGCGATATCCTTTATCACCCGGGAAAGGCGAATGTGGTGGCTGATGCGTTAAGCCGAAAAGAGTATCCACCTCCCATTCAAGTAAAATCCATGAAGATGATTGTTACACCACGTTTACTTGATATGATACGAGATTCCCAAATAAAGTCACTTGGAGCGGAAGACCCAAAGAAAGAAAGAATGAAAGGTATAGCCGATAAATTGGAGGAAAATTCGATCGGGCTCAAAACAAGATTCGGTCGAATTTGGATACCACGGTTTTGTGACGTCAAGACCGATCTACTCGAGGAAGCTCATAAGTCTCGGTATTCAATTCATCCCGGGGCAACCAAGATGTACCGGGACTTGAAGACCAATTATTGGTGGTCGGGCATGAAACACGATATTGTTAAGTATGTCTCGAAATGCTTAAAATGCTCTCAAGTGAAAGCAGAACATCAAAAACCATACGAGGAGTTACAACCTTTGGAAATTCCAGTATGGAAATGGGAGGAAATAACAATGGATTTGGTGACCAAGCTTCCTAGAACGAAAAAGGGGTATGACACTATATGGGTAATTGTAGATCGACTTACAAAAAGTGCCCATTTTCTACCTATTCGAGAGGCTTATTCTTCTGAGAAAATGGCGGAAATTTACATGAATGAGATCGTATCTCGACACGGGGTGCCCGTGTCGATCGTCTCAGATCGGGATACTAGATTTACCTCTCGTTACTGGCAGAAGTTCCATGAGAGTGTGGGCACGAAGTTACACATTAGCACCGTTTATCACCCTCAGACTGACGGTCAGTCAGAAAGAACCATTCAAACACTTTTCGATATGTTAAGAGCTTGCGCCTTAGATTTTGGCGGGAATTGGGATGACCACTTACCACTAGCGGAATTCTCTTATAATAATAGCTATCATAATGGTATTCAAATGGCTCCCTATGAACTATTATACGGGAGGAAATGTAGAACTCCTGTGTGTTGGGGCGAAGTTGGACAGAGAGAACTTGCGCCTAATGATCTGATAGCAGTGACTAATGAAAAGATCGATCTTATTAGAGCTCGACTAAAAGCGGCTCAAGATCGACAAAAAGCTTATGCGGACAAGAGAAGGCGTCCTATCGAGTTTCAAATTGGAGATTACGTACTGCTGAAAGTATCTCCATGGAAGGGTATAATCCGTTTCCGCAAACGAGGTAAGTTAGGTCCTTGTTATATTGGACCATTTAAAGTTCTGGCTCGAGTTGGAAGGGTTGCATATCGTTTAGAATTACCGTCTACACTAGACGGGATTCACAATACCTTCCACGTATCGCAGTTGAGGAAGTGTCTTGCGGACGAAACAGCATTAGTACCTCTCGATGACATTGAGTTGGACGAGGGGTTAAACTACGTCGAGAGACCAGTAGCCATTAAAGATGTTAAGGTGAAGAATCTTCGCAACAAAGTCGTTAGACAAGTATTGGTTCAATGGCAACACCGAAAGGGGTCGGAACTTACATGGGAAGCGGAAGATGAAATGAGGAAGCACTACCCTTTTCTCTTCGGTATGTAAATGTTTAAATTTGTTATGTGCCCAGGTTTCGGGGACGAAACCTCTTTTAAGGGGGGTAGACTTGTAACACCCCAAAAATGTTTATTAGACATAAGTTAAAATGTAATAATAAAAGGGTAGTATTTATATTAAATAAGTGATTGAAATGGAGGGACTAAAGATGTAAATGCCCAAAATTAAGTTTAATAAAATGTTAAATGGTAAAAAACCCACACACAGTTCGTGTGTGGGGTTCTGGTCGATCGACAGGAAAGGAGCAAGGGGGTTAAACCCTAGCTTTACAAAATCCACAAGAATCAATAGAAATCTTAAGGAAATCGAAAGTATAATCAGCAAATTCTAAGCTCCTACACCTGTTCTTCGAAGTGGTAAGTTCAATTTTGTGATTTGTTGAATTGTAAGAAGTGGGTCTTAACCCAAGCATGAGTGCATGACATAGAATTCGTGAAATTTAGTTAGGATTAAGGAATAGGATAAGAATTATGGCAGAATTTATGTTTGATTTTGGATGGGTTGTTGTGATTGTAGCAAAAACCCGCTTGCTAAGAAGCTAGTAAGTATAGGATGATGGAATGAGATCATATAACTAGAATTTTGATTATGAGCTTGATGTGATACATGAATGATGAATAAAATTGATGTAGGATGAAGTAGTTATGTAAATTCGAATAAATGTGAATGATTGTATGATGATGAACTAGTAGAAATGTGCTTTATAGTCTTGCACCGTATACCTTAATTATGATGCCTACCAAGTGTTTGATGAAATGCTTAAGAGATAAATGTATGAGTGATATGGAAAAATGGCTGAACGAGTTGATGGACTAAATGAATGAATGAATGTTGTAATGTAGGCGTGAAGGAAGAAGGTACAAGCACTAGGAAAACGGAAGGCACGCAAGATCGAGGTATGTTCCGTTGCATACAAAACCTTACTTAAATTTTGTTAATAATCATGAAAAACAACCCTTGTTATAATGATTATGGTGATTTGTAAGTAGATAGCAAATCCCTTGCGGATTTGGTTATGTTAACGAAGGTTATAATAAGCTATGCAAGTCGACCGGTTCGAGTTGAACAAGTCGAGTAAGAATATGGTACTATCCGTATAGAATGGGTGGTCATGAATGCAATAACGAATGTATGAAGTTCAATCCGTTATACGGATAGAACGAAAGATTTATGTTGAAAGCTATTAACCCGATGTTACCGGGTCGTAATGTGTATGCTTGAATCTCATTATGAGAATATATGCCATACCCACTTAATTGGGTAATAGAATGCGTAAAAGAAATGAGAGTACATAAACGAAGGGAATTATAATGATGGTATTGTAAGCGAAACGAGAATTATGACTAACTTTTTAAAGCTTTGTTGTGAGTGTTGGTAAATCCTCATCTTAGGCGACTTGGAGAATTGGAGCTAGCACGTGTTCATGATATGTCATACCAAGCGCTTCCGCTAGTTTGCATTAATGTTTTGTGTCAAATACTTGTTCATTTTGTTTATCCTTGTTAGTAGTCATACTTTTCAAAACTTGAAGTTATGGGTCTTAGTTGTGTTTAGTCGAATGGTTCTTAAACATTATCTTTTGGATATTGTACAAAACAGGGATACACTCGTTTTACGGTCGGGTCATGCCCAATTTTTGTTTTTAAATATATACTAATGTTGTTAGTATTAAAGTCTTTAAATTAGTGAAGTTGGAATGTTTTTAAAAGTTATACTTGAGATCGCCCTTGTATGTTATTTTATAAAGACGAAAAAGCGGTCCTTACAAGAAATCCTTTTCAACCTTGCATACGATTATATTAACAAAACAATTCGTCTGATACAAGGAGTTTTCTCTGTCTAACTTTCTCTCTAGAGGCTGCTCTGGAATAGTTCTCTCTAAACTGGCTAACCTCACAAATGAGTTGAAAACAACTTTAAATACTTTAGATAGCCCTTTCCCCATATGGGCCTCCATGGGCTGCCTGACCCACATGGCCTTAGGCATGGCTCAAATCACTACTTAAGTTCTAGTTCCTAATACTAACTAACCCAATTAATTATAACTAGTAAACCCATAACCCATAAATTATATTGGATACATCAGTCGCACAATTTTAGGCCTAACAAGTGGTAATGGGATTAATGGGTAGTACGTGGTATCATATGGGTTGATGTTTATCGCATGATAAGAGTTATGTAGAGCCTTGTTAATAAGAGTCAAGTGGTTGTTACGGGCCTAAATTATGAAAGTTTAGAAATGTAGTTGTATCAAGTTTTTACCTAAGGGTAATAAAATACGAGGTGAGTATTGGGTGCACTACATTAGTAGAGACGCGGGTGCAAACAAATAGTTGTGTCCTAAGTAGTGAAGGGACGAGTTATAGATCTTTGTAAGAGGTGCGAGGATTATTTCACGATATAATATGATGATGATGAGGCCTTAGAAATTATGTGTGTGTGAGTGAGAGTATGTGATTATGTGTGAAGAGTAGCATCATAGCGATGTAATGATGGTGTCGTTGCACATTCATGTTAATAAACTGTGTAACAATGCATGGGGGCAATGACAAATTAACATCTTTATGATGTTTGAGAGATATGGCATTTTTTGATGTTAGGAACCAATGTAAGATGATGTGGACAGTCGCTGCATTAAGGTGGCCACTTATCCAAGTACACATTTATTGCATTGAGGTGACAATGTGTTTACAAATGTATTATGTTTCCACCATTATGGCTTGTTTGCATTCATATAGATGAAGCGTTGGAATTATGTGTAAACTTTGATGTCATTGATCTTGTGCTCTGATCAATGTGATGTATTAGAATACTTATGCGGTGTAGAGTATCGATCTTAGCCACGTAGTAGTTTGTGTTGGTTTATGGGCTGGTATGGGGTTTTAGAAGTGAATCATGGTCTAGACGTTTGAGGTTACAGACAATAGGTCAATCTTGGTGGACTCGTGTTTGCAGGCAGTTATCGGTTAGGTTGTGCTGGGTTAAAGTGGTTACAAGTTTTTACCTAAACTGAGTTCTTGTGTTTGTAATTAAAATGATTTAACACAAGTTTAATCATGTAAACTTAACTGTTAGAACTCACTCAATATAGCTGACTTTTGCATGTATATTAAATTAACTATAGGTACGTAGAGATTGAGGGACTCTTGGCTAGCAGGTGGAACTACTCGTGGATCTTGACTTATGCCATTTGCAATTTGATTATTGTTATGTTTGATGTTGTCTAGTCTACAATAACATTTAAGTTATTTTATTTAAGTTTTCCGCTACGTTAATTTGAGAAGCGTACAATCTTTTAAGCTATTTCGTGTGATGATGTCCGACTGTAAGGTGCCGAATTTGGGGCCTTTCAGTTTCGATCTAACTTAGCAATTTGGGGCTTTTGGTCAATTGTAGTGTAAATCACCTTTGGTATGACTGGAATGTTGTAAATGATTCAATTATGATGAAATTTAAGTAATAGAAACACGATAGTACAACAACAATATGATTAATTCATTTAAGGTTTATAATGCACATTAGGTGTTTGATGAAATGCCTCAATCAAGAATGTAGTAAAATTTGAATGATTTGTATTAGTTTTATAACAGGTTCTACATTGGCCAAACTCGAATCGGTAATGATTTTTAGTTTGAACCACATCTCGTTTTCATAAAATAAATGTGTAACGCTGTTTCAAATATATATATATATATATATATATATATATATATATATATATATATAGGGTCAGGATTTAGAGAAAACGCTCAAAAGTGTGAGAACGGAGAGAACGTGATGTGTGTAAAATGCAACATATAAATTACATCAAATGAGGCATAAAACTAATCCTTTTTTAGTACTAATATTGGAAAAAGAGTGTTTTTGTCTTCCTTTTGTATTTTCAGGATTAAATGAGCTCAAAAACGCAAAAGAAGCAAAAAGACAGCTAAATCCAACATAAATACAAGAAAAGGAATATTAGTGGACTGCCCGAACCCTCAACGGCACCTTCCAAAGCAAAATAGAGAAAACAGAAGACTGAACACGCCCCGTGCTCAGCCAGCACGGGGCCGTGCCCAAGAAGCAGCAGAAAAGACAAACCTATAGAAGCTTCTATTGCCCACCACGGGGCCGTGCTCAGCAGACACGGGGGCGTGTCGAAAGTACAGCATGCGCATTTATTGTAATTGCGAATTACAATTAATGAGGAGAGAGATTGTCAGACGGACACGGGGCCGTGCCCAGCGGACACGGGGCCGTGTCCAGCTCTCTGTTCAGCCTATAAATAGGAGTGCTTGGATTCATTTCATCTCATCCCTTGGCACACCACCTCTCTCACACTTCATCCACCACCCACCACCATCACAACACCATCATCCACCACCATTATCCATTGTCCATCATAGAGTGTGTGAGTCGTCTCGGGATCCAAGATTGATCGTAAGAGTTCTTGACAATCAAGGCCATGTTTGCCTAAGTCTCTTACATTACTTGGTGAAGACAAAGTGTCTAGTATAATACTTTTTATTTCTAATCTTTTGCACTTTTTATTTGGTTTTGTATTAATGACTTTAATAACTAGTTACTTATGTTGAAGGTGATCTTTCCTTATCGTTTGTCCGTGGTGTCTTGGCATTATTTTACTGTCTATATAAAATAAAGGATTTTCACCATTCATATCTCCACGGTCTATATGGAGATATGTTGGCTACCTGGTAGGGGGTTAAGGGAACGGTTTGGTAAAGGTCTTGCCATTGTTCAGCGTTTAGAGGTCCTGCAATGGACCTGGGTCAAATTTAGTAGGACCTCCTTCAATACTTCACGGTATTGGATGGCGGGGGTCCAAACTCTTTGATCCCCTCATAAGTTAACTACTATTAATACTATAACCCGGCTATTTAGGACTGTATCCCTGCTGACTCAGACTACTTAGCCGAGGGTAACGTCACCGCCAAAAGCGGGGCCTACCACAATACTGCATTAATAACTTAATTCATTATCTTCCAATAATCCACCCTTTTAGGATTGTATCCCTGCTGACTCAAACTACTGGGGTGAGGGTAACGTCGCCTTCAAAAGAGGGGCCTACTACAATAACTAAGATAATATCTTAATTATGTGCAAAAGTGCGGAAATAATCAAAGGTTATACTAGATACGAGTCGGAACCAAGTGATTCATCTTGTCTATCTGTTTTTCTTTTATTTTTATTTTCAGCATTTTAGTTAGTTTTATTTTTCTTAGTTTAAAAACATTTTTCTAAACTTTTATTTTGGTTAGACGTTGAGGATAAACCAGTACTAAAAGCTCTTGTGTCCTTGGACGACCTCGGTATCTTACCAACGCTATACTACACTCAACGATGGGTGCACTTGCCCATATGTGTGTTTAGTGTTAGTGAAATATCGTGTTTTATAAATTTAAAACTTGGCTAAAATAAGTGTTAAAAAGGGCTTAAAATATACACCTAAAATAAGTAACACTTCGTACGCATCAAGTTTTTTTGGCGCCGTTGCCGGGGACACAAGGATTTTAAGAAAGTTAGGAATCAACGGCCTAATCATCTTTTATTTTTCTTTTTATTTTTTTTAGGATTTTCTTAGATTTTCAGCTTCTGCAGAGCTCAGCACGGGCCGTGCTCGGTCAGACACGGGCCGTGCCCAGCTTCATCACTGGCAGTTTTTATTTTCTGAGTTATAGAGAGCTGAACACGGGGCCGTGTCGGTGCAACACGGGGTCGTGTCCAACTCCCAGTAACTGGGATACAGAAAACGATTACTGTACTTCTGACCACGGGCCGTGTTCACTGAGCACGGGGCCGTGGTGAACATTCTGACCAACGTTCTTTTTTGTTTTTATTGCAGGATTTGGAACCCAGGCGCCACATTTGAACCTCCTACGTAGTGCATGAGCTCCAGTTCTAGTAGAGACATAAAAGAAACCCTAGAAGAACCCGAGCGCTTTCTCAGAAAAAGACTTAAAGCTAAAAATCAAGAGAAAGCTTCGGGGGACCCATTTCCAATGGCGGACCAATGTACCCTCATGGATTACCTACGGCCTACCGTAGGCAATCTTGGCGCCGCTATCAATGCACCGAATGTCGAGGCCAACAACTTCGAACTTCGGCCGCATTTGATACAAATGCTCCAAAACTCCGCAACCTTCCACGGGCTTGCGGACGAGGATCCCCATCTACATATTACTAACTTCTTAGAAATATGTGATACCTTTCGGATCAATGGAGCATCAAATGACGCCATCCGCCTTCGAATGTTTCCTTTTTCACTAAAAGACCGAGCTAAGGCTTGGCTTAACACCCTCCCAGTTGGATCGGTAAACACCTGGGATGAACTCGCCCAAAAGTTTTTGTATAAGTATTTCCCTCCTGCTAAAACAGCTAAATTAATGACTGAAATTAATACATACTCACAAGAGGATGGGGAATCCTTATATGAAACTTGGGAAAGGTTCAAGGAGCTTTTAAGAAAGTGTCCTCACCATGGTCTAGCGGTATGGCAACAAGTATCCACTTTCTACAATGGATTGTTGCCACACACAAGACAAACACTTGATTCAAGCTCCGGGGGACTCTTAGGTAATCGTCGCCCAAATGAAATATATAACCAAATTGAGGAAATTGCTCAAACCAATTTTCAATGGCACACTCCCCGAGGTAATAAATCTATTACCCCGGGCGCCCATAAGGTTGATGAAAGCACCTCTTTACAAGCCCAAATCGAGGCCCTCTCTTCAAAAATCAAAAGGCTAGAAATGACAAAAACGGCCTCGGTTATGGCTTGTGAAGGGTGTGGTGGGTCACATGAAAATTGGAGTTGTATGAAAGAATTAGATGAACAAACTGAAATGGTAAACTACATGGATAATAGACCTTGGCCGTCGGGTCCTCCAACGGGTACCTACAACCAAGGATGGCGTAACCACCCAAATCTTGGTTGGAGAGATCCCGGCAATAGTAGTAACCAACAAAACCAACGAACTAATTTTCAACAACCGCAAAATTTTTCTCAACAACAAGGTGGAAGAGAAAGGCTTGAAGATACTGTATCTCGCCTCATCTCTGACACTGAAAAGAAAAACTCGGATCGATTTCAACAATTGGAATCGAATTTTAGAAATCAACAAGCTAGCATTCAGAACGTTGAAAAACAATTAAATCAACTAGCTCAAAATTTCTCCGAGAGACCACAAGGCGCGTTACCTAGTAATACCGAAACAAACCCGAAGGCACAAGTACATCTCATCACATTAAGAAATCGAACCGTGGGTCCCGAGGATGCTCCATTGCCGCCAAATGAAAGAAGCCATTCTAGCCAGCCTATAACTCCCCCTGCACCAGAAAAGGCTTCTATACCAAATCAAGAGCCCACCAAGACTACTCCAATCCCGTACCCCGGTAGGTTAAATCGTCAAAAGACCGATGAGCAATTCGCAAAGTTCAAAAGTTTACTAAAACAATTACATGTTAATATTCCTTTTATTGAGGTCCTAACCCAAATGCCTAAATATGCAAAATTCATGAGGGATTTCCTCACTCACAAAAGGAAAATTGAATCATTGCAATTAGTTAACTTAGGCGAAGAATGTTCAGCCTTAGTACTCAACAAACTTCCACAAAAGAAAATCGACCCCGGGAGCTTCACAATCCCTTGTTCGATTGGGAAGTCCCCCGTCCGAAATGCTTTAGCCGATCTTGGGGCTAGCATCAACCTCATGCCCACATCAATGTTCAAACGACTCGGCCTAGGAATAACAAGCCCTACAAAGATGAGCATCCAACTCGCCGACAGGTCCGTCAAATTCCCACAAGGTGTCGCCGAAAATCTGCTAGTCAAGGTTGACAAATTCGTCTTTCCAACCGACTTCGTCATCCTAGACATGGAAGAAGACACCGATGTCCCTCTCATCCTCGGGAGGCCATTTCTAGCCACCGCCCAAGCATTGGTGGATATGAATGACGGAACTCTAACATTGAAGTTTGGGAATGAGGAAGTAAAATTTGAATGTGGAAAGCGAGTAGAGGAAGAAGATCCGGTCAACTACATGAAGGTCATAGACTCAAGCTTGGATGACGCTCTCCGACGGTGTAACATGGGATGCAACACATCCCAATTGAGTAACATATGACCAGGCTTTGGGTCTAGCCAAGGACCCTTATAAACGTGGCGCACCATGGAGGCATTCCACGGAACTATCCTTAGTTTAAATTAGGTTAATTTTTATGTTTTCTAGTTAGTTTTAATTTTCAGGAATAAAACACACTCATGGTGGTAAAGGATGGAAAGGGGAACGAGAAAAATGATCCCATGCACAAGAACAAGGCAACCCGACAATTCTCTCCATTTCAGAAGGTTCAACACGGGCCGTGCTCAACCAACACGGCCCCGTGCCGAACCACCTGCAGAAAAACGCCCAGTTCAGGTACCTGGACACGGGCCGTGTTCACCCAACACGCCCCCGTGTCCAGACTTCTGTTTATCTTATTTTAATTTTGTTACTGGCACTTGAACACGGGGCCGTGCCCGGATAACACGGGGCCGTGTTCAGTGCCCAGTAACACAAATTTTTGCTTTTTAAACACTATTTTACACATCTAATCAACCTAAAAATTTATTTTTGGGACACATTGAGGACAATGTGTAATTTAAGTGTGGGGGGGATGCTAAAACCTTGAATTTTGCAAGTCCTAAATACAAGCCTTACACAAAACTCTATTGGAACCGCTAATCACCCCAAAAAAATTTTTTTTTTTTCAAAAATTTCATTTTTTTTACTTGTCTAGGTTTAACTCGGGAAATTTAAGTTCTCAAAAAGGTTATATTTTTACGAATTTACAACCGATAGCGTAGTGATAAAAAGAACCAACATAAGAAAATTATGAAAAGGCATAGCAAACTTATTTAAAATTTGATTATATATACTTGATCACATAAAAACCCATTCCCACAAAAGTGAGTTTTGAGCCTTTATTGAGCACACAATTACATATCATTTGACTAAATGCTCATTTTTCGTTTCTTGTGTGAATAGCCGCTTGGTTCTTACGACTCTAGAACTTGCCATGACAATACATTCCCGGTCCTTATCAACTTAAACCCGAGTAAGTAAATGATGGAGGCATTAGGACTAACCCTTTTTATTTCTACACCATTATTTTTCTTTTTCCTTTACCACCTACCCAAAAATCCCCATAGTTAGCCCCTTTGAGCCTAAACCTTTTCGTTTCATCACCCAAACAAAAACCCTTTTACCCACCAAAACCTTTTTCATTTTTTTTACCCTTTATTTTAGTAACAAGTTCGGTTCTTCGAAAAAAAAAAAAAAATTTGTGTGATAATGATGAAGCAAAAAGAAAATAAACAAACAAGTTAATAAAAAATAACTTAGTTTGAATAAAAGCTTCATCAAAATAAAAAGTTGCAAAAATACGAAAACCGACACTTGTTACGCTTTTAGCCCTTTTTTTTTTTTTCCTACTAACCACTAACCCAACCACCTACCTTTAACCCTAGCCTAACCCTTAACCCACAAAGTCCTCTTGATATCTACAAAGGTATAAAAGTTAAAAAGGAGGAGGATTGATTTCTTGGCAAGCCTATGGTAGGAATAAGTTCCATGCCGCTCTCGAGAGATTCACTAAAAATACACCTTCGGCCGAGTGTGAGTGATTTCCCCGCGAGGTATGTGAACTTGTATATAAATAGAATTTTAAAAAGGCATGTTATGCCCAAATAAGTAATTTCTTTTATGAAAAGTTCTAAATAAATCATTACGAATAGGAGTGTAAATAAATAAAAATAAAACCCAAAAAGATCTTGGAAATCCCGACACTCTACGACAAGCCCAAAACCTTCTCTTCTACCTATTCCATTTGGGAGTGTAAGCCACATATTAAAGAGTTTTGCTTGAGGACAAGCAAAAGTTCAAGTGTGGGGGTATTTGATGTGTGTAAAATGCAACATATAAATTACATCAAATGAGGCATAAAACTAATCCTTTTTTAGTACTAATATTGGAAAAAGAGTGTTTTTGTCTTCCTTTTGTATTTTCAGGATTAAATGAGCTCAAAAACGCAAAAGAAGCAAAAAGACAGCTAAATCCAACATAAATACAAGAAAAGGAATATTAGTGGACTGCCCGAACCCTCAACGGCACCTTCCAAAGCAAAATAGAGAAAACAGAAGACTGAACACGCCCCGTGCTCAGCCAGCACGGGGCCGTGCCCAAGAAGCAGCAGAAAAGACAAACCTATAGAAGCTTCTATTGCCCACCACGGGGCCGTGCTCAGCGGACACGGGGGCGTGTCGAAAGTACAGCAGGCGCATTTATTGTAATTGCGAATTACAATTAATGAGGAGAGAGATTGTCAGACGGACACGGGGCCGTGCCCAGCGGACACGGGGCCGTGTCCAGCTCTCTGTTCAGCCTATAAATAGGAGTGCTTGGATTCATTTCATCTCTTGGCACACCACCTCTCTCACACTTCATCCACCACCCACCACCATCACAACACCATCATCCACCACCATCATCCATTGTCCATCATAGAGTGTGTGAGTCGTCTCGGGATCCAAGATTGATCGTAAGAGTTCTTGACAATCAAGGCCATGTTTGCCTAAGTCTCTTACATCACTTGGTGAAGACAAAGTGTCTAGTATAATACTTTTTATTTCTAATATTTTGCACTTTTTATTTGGTTTTGTATTAATGACTTTAATAACTAGTTACTTATGTTGAAGGTGATCTTTCCTTATCGTTTGTCCGTGGTGTCTTGGCATTATTTTACTGTCTATATAAAATAAAGGATTTTCACCATTCATATCTCCACGGTCTATATGGAGATATGTTGGCTACCTGGTAGGGGGTTAAGGGAACGGTTTGGTAAAGGTCTTGCCATTGTTCAGCGTTTAGAGGTCCTGCAATGGACCTGGGTCAAATTTAGTAGGACCTCCTTCAATACTTCACGGTATTGGATGGCGGGGGTCCAAACTCTTTGATCCCCTCATAAGTTAACTACTATTAATACTATAACCCGGCTATTTAGGACTGTATCCCTGCTGACTCAGACTACTTAGCCGAGGGTAACGTCACCGCCAAAAGCGGGGCCTACCACAATACTGCATTAATAACTTAATTCATTATCTTCCAATAATCCACCCTTTTAGGATTGTATCCCTGCTGACTCAAACTACTGGGGTGAGGGTAACGTCGCCTTCAAAAGAGGGGCCTACTACAATAACTAAGATAATATCTTAATTATGTGCAAAAGTGCGGAAATAATCAAAGGTTATACTAGATACGAGTCGGAACCAAGTGATTCATCTTGTCTATGTGTTTTTCTTTTATTTTTATTTTCAGCATTTTAGTTAGTTTTATTTTTCTTAGTTTAAAAACATTTTTCTAAACTTTTATTTTGGTTAGACGTTGAGGATAAACCGGTACTAAAAGCTCTTGTGTCCTTGGACGACCTCGGTATCTTACCAACGCTATACTACACTCAACGATGGGTGCACTTGCCCATATGTGTGTTTAGTGTTAGTGAAATATCGTGTTTTATAAATTTAAAACTTGGCTAAAATAAGTGTTAAAAAGGGCTTAAAATATACACCTAAAATAAGTAACACTTCGCACGCATCAGAACGCTTATGGATCGTCCGATCAAAACAATCTATGGACTAGATTGGCGCGGTGGCATTTTAGTAAATAACACCAATTTTGTTACGTGGACGCGCGTCATTAAGGGTAAAAAAGTAAAAAAACAATTCCTAACATAAAACGCCATTGAAAATAAAACGCCAAATAAATACAAAACGCCAATTTTATCACTGCGTACTTTTTTCTGTGTTTTTATTTAAGCTCTCTGGCTCTAAAAAACGCCATAAAATATGAAACGCCATTATATATAACGCCAAAGTTTACATCCGGATAAATGTTAATTACATTTTTTGTTATAAAAATAACATCCCGCCTAACCTACGTGCCAAAAAAAAATCTATAAATAGAAACGCCTCACCACCTTCCGTTTATCACACACAAAAAAAACACACAGTGGTTGCTAAAAAAATTTACAACTCAATGTAAAACGCCAAAAAATACAACGACAGCAAACATCTTTTCTTTGATCCTCAGTAAAGTTCTGCATGAAGCTTCATTTAATGATTTGTTACGCGAGTGTAGAAAGATTTTGCTGCATGAGATGGACAAAATTGAAAAAAATAGGGACTGATGACACCCATATGTCATACTGTCATCTTTGTTCCTGAAGAAAGTTTGGATGATAAGAAGAGACCTATACCAGTGGCAGATAGCATCCACCCACAGGGGGTCGCTCTATATCTCCAACATCAACAAAGACACTTCAACACATGAACAAAGAAAATAAACAACGCCAAATCCAAAATGCCATTTATTTGTCACATTTCTTGTAGTTTCAAATGAAAAAAGAGACTGATGACACTGAAGATTTAAAATCAAAAATTGTTTCTACTTTTTTTTTTACCTTTTTTTTTTAATTTTCTTTGTCTATTGTTTGTTTTGTAATGTCAGTTAATAAACAACAAAATAATATTAATGCTATAATGAAAAATATAATAAAACGCCAAAATTAGCAAATACGTGTAAAACGCCATAATGCCATAAAAAAGCCCCCAAAAAACTACCAAACTATAATAAAATTAATTTGAACAGCTAATTTTATATAAAAAAAGAGTAAAACAATGTTCAAAGAATATAAAAACAAAAAGAAGTCCAATAGTTATCTAACCGTCATTGGAAAACAAAACGCCATAATTACAGCCGTCAAAAGATTTGACGTGTTACACCATTAAAACAGTTGAGTCTGAAAACAAAACACGGTAAACAGCAAAAATCAGTAAAATGAAACGACGGAAAACATAATTACTAACATTTATTATATTAAATTTATTTATCTTTTTCAAAACGCCATAATTACCTGACATACGCGGGAAAAAAAGTCAATATAAAAGAAGACCATCAGAACTCAAGCTCAAACACGCCAAAAAACTAAAACGCCACATATTCTCCAAAACGCCAAAAAATTTTAAAAATGGCTAAGGTTATTGCATGGAGGTTTGAAAGGAAAGAAAAAAGATTCATCTTAAAGTTCGCTGACAGGAGAAGGGTAAAGGTAAGAACAATAAAAGCCATGATGGGAATGAATGAAAATGTTCAGAAGGATATCCTGGCCCTTGGGGTTCCAAGAGACAACGATTGTGAATGAACAAGAACTGTAATAAAAAGACTGGAGAGAAAGTTCCCAGCAGAAGATGATGATGATACTGAAGATACACAAATACCACAACTTAGCAGTTGGGTATTGCATGAGGAAGAAGGAACACTTGAAGTAACTTATAAAAACGGGGTGCAATATTCAATACCAATGGAAGAAATGTTGAAGACAGGGTTGCTATCTATCATTGAACAACTCTGTGATTTAACACCTTCAAACGATCCAAAATCAAAGGATGCAGTGATATTCAAGAATAGGCTGCAGCAAAGAAGAGACGAGCTAATGACGTTATACGCAAAAATGAAATTTGATGATGAAGAATCTGAAGAAAGTGAAGAACAAAGCGATGAGTACATCTCTGATGTAATCCCACCTACGGAAGACTATTAGATTATTTTGATTTTAGAGTTATTGTAATTTTTTAAAATATTAATCTATGGTAATTGTTTTGGTCAAAAATTACCGAAGTAATTAAGTGATCAAATTAGTCAAGTGAGGTAGTGTGCTAGAAATGTGAGTCGAAAATATGTTAATCAAGTTAATTTGTAAAAACAGTTTCAGGATACGGCTCAAGATATAGAGCTGTATCTATGATCAAACAATGAGCAAAAGTAAAGTAAACGACACGGGATGTACGAGGAAAGCCCTTGATCAATCTAGATCGTCGGCATAAAACCTCGGGAGCTGACAATCGCAGCTGCCTAGTTCTTCTATTGCTTCAAAAATCAGGATACAGTGCAGGATGTGGTACGGATCGACTAAGTGTTACAACGAAACTTGAATACAAGTGTGGTGTTTGCAATGAGCTAGAGAGTGTAAGTGTATGAGAGTGTTAGTGAAAAATTGTGTGTTCTAAGCTGATCCGTCCCCATCTATTTATAGTAAAGATAAAATAACAAACTACCCTATACTTGCGGGATCCACCGAATATTCCTTCTTCGAACGTTGTAGACCTGGTCTTTCGGGCTCAACGTCTCTTCCTCAACAAATTCGTCCGAGTCTTGAGGAGAAGAAGTCCTCTTGACCGTTAGCAAGTCTCATCCCTTAACCTGCACGTGGTTAATTCAATAAGCCTCAGGATATCGCCCAAGATGTTAGCAATATCCTCTTCCAGCATCCTGGTCACAAATGAACAAACATAGGCAGGATATTGGTCAGGATATATAATTGTTAAGAAAATGACCCCTAACAATTGTCCCCAAATATATCGGTTGGGATACCAATCCAACGGATATATTTCAAAAGTTTCACCTCATGACCTAAGGTAATTAATACGACTAGACCCTTGAAATGACAGCGGTGCAACTTCCAAGGCATTATTTACTCTTTACCCCCTATATTCATCCTATATTAACCGAGGGGCTCCTTGTCTCGGTTATCCTTATCTGCAAGCAAACATCAGGTATCTTCTTTTCTATTCTCCTTTCTTGAATTTCTCTTAATTTGCTCAATACTCTTCATGGCACCACGAACGAAATCCCGATCAGACCGACCAGCCTCAACCCTCATAAGTCAAAACTTCATCACCGATCCAGCAAAGGAGATTTGCTGCTTCAATAATGCTGACATTACTGCTCTCAAAGATTCCGGTGCCTTTCCCACCGGAACGGTCTTTCGCCCCTTCGACCAGGAAGCCCGATCGGACGCATCATCCGACGAGTGGGTTTGTTTTTTCGCTTATCCTTTCTCTCTTGGACTCCGGTACCCATTTCCACCCTTTATCTCTAGCTTTTTCGACCTCACCGGCCTTAGCTATGCCCAAGTTATGCCAATGGTCTGGCGAGTCTTGATAGTGTTGGATCAAATCAAATCTCGTCATTTTCCTAACCTACTTGTTGAGGACCTTCCCGTAGCATACCGGTTGAGATCCCATGGCAATCACCGTTATCTTCTGTTTTCCATCAAGAACCCTTTGGTCCTTAAAGCCACCAAGAATGAGGATCGATGGCGACGAAAATTCTTTTTCGTAAAAAGAGACTCTATTGATAAGGGTTTCGATCTACCGGTTAAATGGTTAACCAAGGGTAGGATTTAGGGTTTTAGGAATATCCCCAATTATATCTTCAAACTGTATCCCGGACTTATATTCTGATGTTTTTATGCAGCGAATTTCAGAGATTTAGTGCCTCCTAGTGCAGAATCCGAATCCAAGATCAAGGAAATCTACCGTCTTCCTGCCAGTGAAAGAACTTTTTCCCTGTCTCATACAGATTCTCATCAAAAATCAAGCTCAGAAATGTCTGGTAAGCACATTCTCATATATTAATTATTTTTCAAAAATATGATGAGTTTTAAGAATATCTTCCCTTATGTAGTACCAGTCGTCAACCTTGAAGGTTTCGAACTTGACGAATTGGATTGCTATTCCAGCCTTGAACCCGCCAAACAAGAATCCAAACCAAAGTCGTCTGCTACACCAAAGCCTACCTCCTCGAAAACTGTTTCTGCTCCCAAAGGCCCTCCGGCATCCAGGACCCGGGCATCCAGCTCTCGGAAGAGAAAGGAGACTGACTCCCCAGCCGTTTCTGAAACGTTCTCTCTTGAGAATCATGGGTTCAATGAAGCCACCTCATTCCTCAAACAGGTAGAATTTTCTTTTCGATATCCTGTACAAGTATGTTAGTCTTTATCCTGCTTATTTTTCACATTAATACCTGTGTCTTTATCGATAGGGTCTGGATCGTCTTATGCACTTATACGAAGACGCTTGCGGGCTTAACAAGATGTTGCAGATTCAGCTGGAGAAAGCTCAAGCCACCATAGCTGATCAAGGAACCATTGCAGCTGCCAAATCCCAGCACTATGAAGACAAATACAAGGCAATGACCCAGGAACATCAAGCTGCCCTCCACAAAGCTAATGAGGACGCTCAAGCCAAGCTAGATGCCGCCCTTCTTCAATATCAGCAGAATATGAGCTCATACCGGGATAGCCTTAAAGCATCCGTGGTCGTCTCCCTTCTCCAAGCCAGGATAAAGATGGCTTATGAGGCCATGGATTTGGGTTTTGAATGCCCCTCCTGGAACGTAAAGACTTGGGAGGCGAAACTAAAGGATCTTGGAGGTCATCCCGTTGCTCATTCTGCAAAACATGCTGGTGAAGAGCCTTCGAAGGCGGCAGAGGAGGTGGCCAATGCTGATGGTGATACCGAGAAGAATCCTGAGGCTGATGCTGGGGCGAATGCTGGCAAGGAGGTTGCTGTTCAAAAGGATGCTGCCCCTTAGGCAGCGGAGTGGGCGATGATGGATGTACGTGCCAAGGCCGGAGCCCACTTTTTAATTTCATGGTTGTGGTTGCATAAACAATTTACTTTTCCTGTCTTTGAACAATTTACTTTTCCTGCACTAGAACAATGTGATGACCAAAGGTGGATGGGTCCTAGGTTTTAGGATGAAGCCCTTGGTCATCAATTAGTATAACTTGTTTTGAATGTGATAACGGTTGTAGGTGGACAAGTTCTATTTTGAGACATATCCGATAACCGTTACACTAATATGGTAAAAACTGATCGTGCTTTTGGCGGATGGGCCTTGGTTTTAGGTGAAACCAAAAGCACAACTTTTGACTTGTTAATAATATAACTATCTTTTGACTTATTTTCTGTTACCTTGCATTACTTAGTGTGAGTCTTATCTTTGTAAAGATTTTGTATTGTTATCTTGTAAAATATCCTGATCAGTATGCTCAGCAACATACTGCAAAAGCCTTTTATTAGATAGATCTTCCAAACGTTCCTTCAACTTTGTAAAAATTTCTTTAGAAAGTAAAAAATAGTCTATCTTTTCAAAACCAAATTTTGATAATATTTAAATGATCAGAGTTCCAAACTAATACTGGTTTCAAACACCATAATCAAATATCCTTAAAAGGACTTTTAGAATACATATCAGTATATTTAACATAATGTCACTAAAAGCTTAAATGAGGCTTATAAAGGAAAGATCATACCAGAAATAGGATATAAACCTATTACCAAACTTCAATCCCTTTGCAACTCTTCCAATGAAGATATCCCCTGTGCAAGGTACTTAGTGCATTAGTTGCAAACTTCATCCTTTTGGCTTTATACCACCACCTTGGTGGGAATGTCCCCTGTCTACAATGTCTTCAAGTATCTTAGAAACTACTTAATGTCAGTTTCCATTGCATAAGAAATTTTTTACGTCCCAAGGGTAAAACCCAAGGATGTACTGGAGATAAATCCCTTGTATTCTGGGGAAAATCCCAACTTTTCATGCGCTACAGGCGGGAGTGTATAAACTCAAAGACTTAGAAAGGTGAAAACCCTTAAACCTTAGAGAGTATGAAAATACCCTTTCGTGAGAGAGGGTGATCAATCCTCATATACCTTTAGGATTCAGGATATAGCCAACAGTAACGAAATTGTCAGCCACTTTTACATGGACTGGTCCCGCCACCTTGAACTATCCCTGAATAACTTGCGCTCCAGGCGGGGTGTTTAAACCCAATTCCGAAGAAAGGTGAATACCTTTAAACCTGTGAAGGGATCAGCATCCCTTAAACGTAAGAGAGGGGGCCAATCCTCTATTCTTCTGAGTTATCCTGAGTGCATATCCTGGAGCTATATCCTGAATCATATCTTGCAAAACAATTGTAAACTAAGGTGGGTGTTAGCTTGGCTAACACCCCTCCGATGCTTAAGTCAGTATTGAGTTTCAAAGAATAAATTAGACCAAAACATATTTAAAAAAGATAGAATTTATACCATTCTGAGTTAGAAATTGAATTCTAAACTCACTTGAAATAGAGCTTAAGGTGTATAGCATTCCAAGATCTCGGTAGCATATCCCCCTCCATATTCTTGAGTCTGTATGCTCCTTTCCCTGCTTCTGATTCAACTTCATATGGTCCTTCCCATTTTGGAGCTAACTTGCCATCGGCAGGATTAGTAGTATTTTGAAAAGCCTTTCTTAACACCCAATCTCCAACCTTAAATCTTCTGGTTCTAATATTCTTGTTATATGCCCTGGATATTCTCTGTTGATATGCTGCCATCCTTAGCCTTGCCGCATCTCTCTTTTCATCTATAGTGTCTAAATCCTGACTCAAGGCTTCAGGATTCTGCTCAGGATCACTTAAGACAGATCTTGCAGTAGGTATTGTCATTTCCGTTGGAATCATTGCTTCTGCTCCAAACACCAAGGAAAATGGGGTCTGGCCTGTTGCATTCTTTACCGTTGTCCTATCAGCCCATAAAACAAAGGGTAATTCTTCTGCCCATCTTCCTTTTTTGGCTCCAAGCCTTTTCTTTAAGTTATTGACAATTATCTTGTTTGAGGATTCTGCTTGTCCATTTGCTTGAGGATGTACCGGAGTAGATGTGATCATTTTGATTCCCCAACTCTTGCAAAAGTCCGTAGTCCTCTTGCTTATGAACTGAGAACCATTGTCACAGATTATCTCAGCTGGTACTCCGAATCTGGTCAGGATATTCCTCTTTATGAAGGATACTACTTCTTGGTCTCTAACTTGAACAAATGCTTCAGCTTCAACCCACTTAGAGAAATAATCCGTCATTGCTAGCATAAAGACTTTTCCTCCCGGAGCTTTCGGTAGCTTTCCCACTATATCCATACCCCACTTCATAAATGGCCAAGGGGAAACAATAGGATACAATGGTTCAGCAGGTTGATGCAGTATGTTACTATGTCTTTGACATGCGTCACATCTTCGAGCATATTCTGCGGCATCTTTTCTCATTGTTGGCCAATAATATCCTGTCCTTAATACTTTTGAGAATAACGACCTGCCCCTAGCATGGTTACCACAATCCCCTTCATGTATATCCTGAAGTACTTCCTTGGCTTCAGGATCCTCCAAGCACCTCAAATATGGTCCTGCAAGAGATTTCTTGTATAAAATATTATCTATAATAGTGAATCGTGATACCTTCATCCTAAATGCCTTAGGATTTTCATTTCCAGGGATGTGTCCTTCTTTGAGATATTTCATGATTGGAGCCGTCCAGGATTTAGGATCCTCTTCAGGATGTTCTACTCCAGGATCCTGAATACCAGCTACTTCTTTATCCTGAGGATTCGTTGCAGGATATAGGACATGTAATATTGGTATTTGCGTCCCTTCAGGTATCTTGATCGATGATCCCAAATTTGCTAAGGCATCCGCTTCAGCATTATCCTCCCTTGGTACCTGTTCAAGTATAAAAACATCAAAATATCCTGCTAATTTTTTGAGAATATCGAGATATTCGATTAATTTCTCACCCTTAACTGCATAGGATCCATTAAAATGGTTAGTAATTAACAAAGAGTCAACATATACTTGCAAATTTTTGATACTCATGCTCTTAGCCAACTCTAATCCTGCAATTAAAGCCTCATACTCTGCTTCATTATTAGTAGCAGGAAATTCACACCTAATAGCCTGGGGTAATATGTCCCCCCGTGGCGATTTTAGTAGTATTCCTAATCCTACTCCTCTTACATTGGATGCACCGTCAGTATATAATGTCCAGGATCCTGAGGATTCTCCTAACTGTTGAACTTCCAGGTCTACCTCGTCCTGAATGTCACTACTAAAGTCAGCCACAAAGTCAGCTAAAGCCTGAGATTTTATGGCATTTCTAGGTTCGTATACTAAATCATAAGCACTCAACTTTACTGACCACTTGGCCATCCTGCCTGACATCTCTGGTTTCCTAAGCACATTTTTAATAGGATAATTTGTTTTAACATGTATCCTATGTGTCTCGAAATAATGCCTAAGTTTCGTTGATGCCATAACTAATGCTAGTATCAATTTTTCTAAATGAGAACACCTAGTTTCAGCATCTAACAAACTTTTACTAACATAATAAACAGGATATTGCTGACCTTCATGGTCTTTTATAAGAACGGCACTTACAGTATTCCCTGATACAGCAAGGTACAGGGATAGTGGTTCACCATTTTCAGGCTTCATCAATAGAGGCGCGGTTGATAGATATCGTTTCAAATCCTGCAGGGCTGCTTCATGCTTTTCCCCCCATTCGAATCTTTTGTTCTTCTTCAGGATATCATAGAAGTCTTTGCATTTCTCCGATGATCTTGAGATAAACCTGTTTAGAGCTGCTACTCGGCCTGTTAATCTTTGTACGTCCTTCATGTTTGAGGGTGATTTTATATCCAGGATAGCTTTGATCTGCTCTGGGCTTGCTTCTATCCCCCTCTTTGTCACCATATATCCAAGAAACTTTCCTGCCCCCACTCCGAAATGGCATTTAGCAGGATTCAGCTTCATGTTGTATTGATCCAGGATATCAAATGCTCCCTTGATATCCTGGAGGTGATCCTCAGCCTTTTTAGATTTCACCACCATATCATCGATATATACCTCCATGGTGTCCCACAGTTTGTCTTTGAACATCATGTTTACCAATCTTTGGTATGTTGCACCTGCATTTTTCAAACCAAAAGGCATAGCTGTATAACAATAAATACCTGTTGGTGTCATGAAGGCAGTATCCTCCTGGTCAGAAGGTTCCATTTGGATCTGTTGAAATCCTGAAGATGCGTCCATGAAGGTCAGCATTTCATGCCCTGCAGTGGCATCTATCATTGCATCAATGTGTGGAAGAGGAAATGGGTCTTTAGGACAAGCTTTGTTCAAGTCTGTGTAGTCCACGCAAACTCTCCATTTCCCATTTTTCTTCTGTACTACAACCACGTTTGCTAGCCACCTTGGGAACTTAACCTCCCTGATCATTCTTGATTTTAATAATCTCTCAACTTCCTCCTGGATAATTGTGTTCCGCTCAGGAGCAAATTTCCTTCTTTTTTGCTGCACAGGCTTGAATGATTTATCAATTCCAAGCTTGTGAGTAATAATATCTTTGGATATGCCTGTCATATCCTCATGCTTCCATGCAAATGTAGACATCCTGCATTTCAAAAAGTTAATTAATTGTTCTTCAATATCCTGAGGGATATTGGTCCCTACGAGCACCGAAATATCGGGATTATCCTGGTCCAGGATAATTTTCTTCACATCCTGCTCCGGATCCTCCACGATATCCTGGGCCCGTGTCTTTAATTGCTATGCTGCACTAGGTTTGGTTGAGGATTTCATCGAGGATGAGTAGCATTCTTTCGCCTCCTGCTGGTCACTATCAACTTTGACCACTCCCCAAGGGGTAGGTATCTTGATGCATTGGTGATATGTTGATGGCACGGCCTTCATATCGTGAATCCACGGTCTTCCCAGTATGATGTTATAGCAGGATAGAGAATCCATCACACAGAAACGTTGTATCGAGTTGACTCTTTCAACGTATACTGGCAACTTTATCTCTCCCACTGTGTTTCTAGCCTCTCCACTGAATCCAACAAGCACGGTAGACTTTGAAGTGATATCCATTGGAGATACATTCATTCTATTCAGAGTTTCTAGTTGGATTATGTTGACGGAGCTGCCATTATCAACCAGTATCCTGCGTACAAAATGGTTAGCCACATATAACGTTATTACCAGAGCATCATGGTGAGGATCTTGGACAGTATCCCTATCATCAGCATCAAAAGTGATCACTTTGTCAGTTGTGAGGGTAGTCATCCTAATAGGTTTGTCTCCCCTTTCGGCCTTGGCTTCCTTTGCATGTCTCTTTGCTGCCGAATACGAAGTTCCACAAATGTCGGATCCTCCCGAAATGAAGTTGATTATCTTGGCATCCGCGGGAGGTGATGCTGCTCGTTCAGGATCCTTCTCAGTATCCTGACCCTTATTCTTCTTTCTTCGTAAGAGATCTTTCAGATATCCCTTGCTTAGAAGATAGCTTATTTCTTTCCTTAGAGCAATGCAATCCTCAGTCACATGTCCGAAATCTTCGTGGAAAGCACACCATTTTGACTTATCTTTCCAGTCAGCCTTTTGTTGATTCTTTCGAGGCCACCTAGCCTTGTCTCCTAGACCCTACATAGCATACATCAATTCAGGAATATTAACAGAAAAACAATATTCGGACAACTCAGGATATTCTTCAGGATCCTCATCTTCGACAGCGTTCACTCTTTTGTTTTCATTTCTACTATACGGCTTAGGCCGATTTGACTTGAACGAGGATTCTGACTTTCTATTAGTTGACTCATAAGTGTTGGATGAGTTCATCCTTTCTTGCATCTTCCTGTCATCTTCCAGACAGATATATCTCAAAGCCCTGTTACGAGCTTCGTCGAGATTCCTGCAGGGATTCATTACAAGGTCCTGATAAAACTGAGAATCCTTTTGTAATCCCATCTTGAAAGCTTGCACAGCTGTCGCAACATCAAGATGTGGGATATCCAAGGATTCTCGACTGAATTTGTTCACATAATCCCTCAAGGATTCCTGAGGCCATTGAGTTATCCTGTAAAGATCACTGGTTAGTTTCTCAAAACTCCGACTACAAGAAAATTGACTGTTAAATAAATTAACCAAATGAGCAAATGAAGTAATTGAGTGAGGAGGAACGTTTAATAGCCATTTTAAGGCCGATCCTGTTAGAGTAAAACCAAATCCCTTGCACAAGCACGCTTCCTTGAGCTCCGGAGGGATAGGGTTAATCTCCATTCTTTCCCTATACTGAGCAATATGCTCCTCAGGATCCGTACTCCCATCATAAAGCTTCATGTTGGGAGTTTGGAATCTCTTTGGGATCTCAGCATCACAGATAGGATATGCAAAACGAGATATCTTGTGGCTGTCTTGAGACACTTCCGAGATCGGCTGGACCACCCCAGGTACACTAGATATCATGTCCTTCAACTTCTGAAGTTCCCTGGTAAGTGCTGATGTTACACCTGTATCCTGCAAAGATCCACCACTGTTAGTAGCATGAGTATTATTATTATTCGACACGTTACCCATTGGAGGATTTTGCCCATATCCTGAAGCATATCCTGAGCTCCTCATGGTTGACATCCTGACCGATGAGGGTATTTCAGGAGTATGATTCTGAGGAAGACTGGGCACGATATTCCCCCTGTTATCCTCGGTATATACAGCTGAACTAAAGTTCAACGCTCTGGGGTGTAATGGAGTGACATTGTCCTCAGCAGATCTGCTCGAGCCAGACTTCGGGAGTTGTATTTCCCTCAAAAGCATTTGGTTTGTTTCCTGTTGCTGCCTCATTTGTTCCTGCACACTTCCAAATAAGGTTAAAATTTCATCATTAGAAGCTAAAACGGGAGCAGATCCCTGGACACTCCGAGTAGGGATAACATCTTGAGATTGTGTAGAGGCTGGCATCCTTGGAGGAGGTGGTGGAAGCACCGAACCGGTAGTAGCAGAAGTCATAGCAGACACCGTAGAGGAAATCATGTTTGATCTTGAGGCCATTATGGACAATGTGGCAAAAAGTTTTGAAAATAGAAAACCGATTAGCGATTTGACAAAAATTTTTAGTAAGGAGAGCACCACTTGCCCCACGGTGGGCGCCAAATTGTTTTGGTAAAAAATTACCGAAGTAATTAAGTGATCAAATTAGTTAAGTGAGGTAGTGTGCTAGAAATGTGAGTCGAAAATATGTTAATCAAGTTAATTTGTAAAAACAGTTTCAGGATACGGCTCAAGATATAGAGCTGTATCTATGATCAAACAATGAGCAAAAGTAAAGTAAACGACACGGGATGTACGAGGAAAGCCCTTGATCAATCTAGATCGCCGGCATAAAACCTCGGGAGCTGACAATCGCAGCTGCCTAGTTCTTCTATTGCTTCAAAAATCAGGATACAGTGCAGGATGTGGTACGGATCGACTAAGTGTTACAACGAAACTTGAATACAAGTGTGGTGTTTGCAATGAGCTAGAGAGTGTAAGTGTATGAGAGTGTTAGTGAAAAATTGTGTGTTCTAAGCTGATCCGTCCCCATCTATTTATAGTAAAGATAAAATAACAAACTACCCTATACTTGCGGGATCCACCGAATATTCCTTCTTCGAACGTTGTAGACCTGGTCTTTCGGGCTCAACGTCTCTTCCTCAACAAATTCGTCCGAGTCTTGAGGAGAAGAAGTCCTCTTGACCCTTAGCAAGTCTCAGCCCTTAACCTGCACGTGGTTAATTCAATAAGCCTCAGGATATCGCCCAAGATGTTAGCAATATCCTCTTCCAGCATCCTGGTCACAAATGAACAAACATAGGCAGGATATTGGTCAGGATATATAATTGTTAAGAAAATGACCCCTAACAGTAATGAATTATTAACAAAAAGATACAAAACGCCAAAAATGACATGGAAAAAGCCATAATGCCAAAATATTAACTATGTGACACAAAAAGAATTAACTCGAATAGAAGAAATCTGAGAAAAAACAATAAAACGCCAAATAATTAATAAATCTACAAAACGCCAAAATTATCTTGCACGCAAAAAATAAAGAAGCATGTCAAACGCGAAAATCGTGAAAAGAGAAGAATACTAAAAAGACAAAAAAACCAATCGGACCCTGATCATGCCCCACGCCACGTGTAAGGCCAGGATGCGTTCTCACCGTTCTCACACTTTTTGCCATTTTCTCCTGATCCGTTTCTATATATATATATATAGGACAAAGATCCGTTAGGAACCACTCTTTATTGCGAGAACAAATGTGAACACAACCAAAAATACCTAAAAATAGCTAAAAAACACACAATTTTTTTTTAATATTTTTTATAAAAAAATCGCTACTTTTAATAGCCAATTTTTTTTTTTAAAACTTAAATTTTTTTTTGGCTACTAAAAGTAGCGATTTTAACTTAAAAGAATTTTTTGAGTGTTTTTTTAGATTTTTTGGGGGTTTAGTTTTTAGCATTTTAGCTTGGGGGGGGGGGGGGTAGGTTTTTTTATGTTTTAGTTTTTAGCATTTAGCTTGGGGGGGGGGATAGGTTTTTTTTGGTGGTGGGTTTAGGTTTGGGGGGGGGGGGGTAGGTTTTTTTAGCTATTTTAGGTTGTGTTCACATTGGTTCTCGCAATAAAGGTGGTTCTCGCATGAACCTTACCCTATATATATATAGGGGAAGGTTCAAATGAAAACCACTAGTTATTGTGAAAACTCGAAAACTAATTAAAAAAGCCAAAAAAAACATACCAAATTATTTTTTCATACCAATTTTCACAGCTTTTTATATATATAAAAAAAATTCAAAAAAAATAAAATAAAATTTTTGTAGTGCACTACACATGTGTACTACAACAAATTTTTTTTTTGAAAAAATTCTTTTTATATATAAAAAAAACCTGCCAATTTTATTCGTTAAAAAGAAGGACGGATCAATGCGTATGTGCATTGACTACCGTGAATTGAACAAGGTCACGATTAAGAATCGGTACCCATTACCAAGAATCGATGATCTGTTTGATCAACTGCAAGGGGCTCGATTTTTCTCAAAAATCGATTTAAGGTCAGGATATCATCAATTAAAAGTACATGAAGAGGACATTCCTAAAACCGCATTTAGAACAAGGTATGGCCATTATGAATTTACTGTCATGCCCTTTGGATTAACTAATGCCCCAACCGCATTTATAGACATGATGAACCGAATATGCAAGCCATATTTGGATAAATTCATAATTGTTTTTATTGATGATATTCTCATCTATTCTAAAAGTAAGGAAGATCATGCAAAGCATTTGCACACACTTTTAAAATTATTAAGGAAGGAAAAGCTTTATGCTAAGTTTTCAAAGTGCGAGTTTTGGTTAGAACAGGTACAGTTTCTTGGACACTTAGTCAATCATGAAGGAATTCATGTGGATCCCACAAAGATCGAGGCAATTACTAAATGGAAGACCCCTGAATCACCAACCGAGGTTAGAAGTTTCTTAGGATTGGCCGGTTATTATAGAAGGTTTATTCGAGATTTTTCTAGAATAGCCATTCCTTTAACAAAGTTAACTTGTAAATCCATTAAGTTTGAATGGGGACCAAAACAAGAAGAAGCATTTAGAATTCTTAAGCAAAGATTAACTAATGCACCCATACTAGCGTTACCATAAGGAACTGAAGACTTTGTAGTTTATTGTGACGCTTCCAAACTAGGTTATGGATGTGTATTAATGCAACGCCAAAAGGTTATAGCTTACGCATCTAGACAACTTAAGAATCATGAAGAGAATTATTCAACCCTTGATCTAGAATTAGGAGCCATAATTTTTACCCTTAAGATTTGGAGACATTACCTTTATGGTAGTAAGTTTACCATATTCACTGATCATAAGAGTTTAAGGTATGTTTTTAGGCAAAAGGAGTTGAATATGAGACAAAGACGCTGGATGGAGATACTAAGTGATTATGATTGTGATATCTAGTATCATGCAGGAAAAGCAAATATAGTTGCTGATGCTTTAAGTCGAAAGTATCATGAGAAGCCAAAAAGGGTACGTTCTCTTAAATTAAATCTACAAGTAGATTTAAATGATCAAATTAGAAAAGTGATGTAGAGTGTGAAACCCGGGTGTTAAAGTGTGTTATATCGAGTGTTTTATTGCATTTGAAATAATCATATGGCATGAATGTGATAACTACGCATATTTGTAATGATACAGGTTAATCGGCTAAACCGGTGAAGTTAGAGGGTTTAGTGATGGAACGGAACAAGCAAGGATGTTTATCATGAGAGTTTACATTGTTCGGAACTTGTTCGGGTCGAGATATAGCTTGGAAGCATAAGAAACAGAATACATTGAAGTTGAAGGGCCTTAATGTCGAAAGTTGATATGCATGTTAGATAAAGGTTTCCAGCAAAGTTAAAACGTAACTTACGTTGTGCAAACGTAGCCTACGGGATATCGTACAAGACGTCGCATGTTGACTTGATGATTGGAATTTAATGGGCTTGGACTCGATATACACGCACATGAATTGGACTTTTGTGGACGGCAACTTTGAATAAAAAGAGGCAGACTTCGAGACATAGTGGGCCGGTTATTGGAGTTATCATCCATCGAATACACACATGCAGACATATTAAGTGGGAGATATATTAAAAAACTTTGAAAACCTTACATCAAATGAGATGCACATGTTGGTAGCTGACGCAATTAATACGTGGATTGTTGGGAACATCTTTTCATGATCACAAGTCAAGAACAACATCATGATATATATATATATATATATATATATATATATATATTGGGGGAACAGGAGGTTTAAGGATATCTATCATCATCATTAAAATAAATCATCACAACACCAAAGAAAGGTGCACGTGATTTGGCAGCTATCTCATTTAGAGTTGAATTATCATTGGACCATTATTTATCATCTGGCAATGTCACGTGAGGGGGATTATCTTAAAGTCAACATAATCATCATCATCACAACATGCAATTGTCTTGGGGATTTCGAAGAAGCACATGGATGTCTTTGACGGTTGTTGTTCACGTAAGAAGCCAACAAGCACACAAGTCAACAACATCATCATGATGGAACAGTCAAACAACAGACATGCACCGTCGCCAACGTGGAGAAGGGTCGTCGCCGATGGTCTATGCAATCTTCCGTCGCTCAGGAGGTCCGTAGACAGCAAGTTTGGCCGTATGCTGTTTTTGACAAAATACACATCGTCGCCGACGGGGCACCAAGCCGTCGGCGACGGCTCCCCTATTTTGCAAACGCTCAGCTTTTGACTTTCTGGGTTTTGAACGAATGGAAACATCGGGTCATCAATTTTCATTCGACAGTTACACTTATTTTTGAAGTTTGAACTTAATCTGGGAGCCATTATTCAGGATTTTTGATCTCCCATTCCACTAACGATCCTTCCTACAACCCGAATTGAGAACAAAAAGCACCATCATCTTCTTGATTCGAAACCCTAGCTCCATCAATTCACCAATCCATCAATTCAATCATCCATACACCATCATCATTCATCCAAAACCCTACCCTTCATCCATCCATCTATCTTCAAGCTTCGCGATGATCCAATTCACGTTTCTAACATCCGGTGATCAAGTTTCTTCGATCATGCTCGGCTAATTTCTTGGAGGTTTCACCCCGGTGTAGTCTTTTGTAAGGTTTAGGGTTTATTATGTTTTGTTAATTGTTTTGTGACAACTTGAATTGCATTTGAATCTTAGACAATTTTCCTACGTTGGTATTGAATTTGCAAACTGTCGAATGAATGATTAAATTTGACTTTGTGAAATGAATACACGTATTTATGCCTTGTCTTTTGGTAGGATTTGCTAGTCCGAAGTAACGAAGTGTATCATGGTCCGTTGTTTACGACGTTGATAGTGATTGACACCTAAGCTTTGTGATTGCGACCCGTTAATGAACTATTTCAAGTAAAGCTAATTAAAATACATAGTAACCCTAAGTCTTGCATTAGTTGAAACCGGGTGTGAACCTTGTTTTCTTATTATTGTTCAATCAATCATTTTCAATTTTTGCAATTAGTTAATCGCTAGTAGTTAATCCATTAAACCATTTTAGTAATTCTATTTCACATCTTTCAATCAAACAAAAATACAAAAACATATCATAGCAAGCTTCATAATAGTGACAACCTTCATAATTCAACCAAATCCATACATAAACCACATACTCTTCGTGGTTCGACCCCTCACTACCACTAGCTATTTGTTAAGGGTAATTTGGGACTATAAATTTTATCTTTGACCGAAGCGCGACACTCCGATCAAATTTTGGCGCCGTTGCTGGGGAGTGCGTGCGCTTTGTGTTTGGATATTGTTTGAATTTGTGTGATTAACTGTTTAAATTGCATAATTTCTTTTCTTGTACTTGTCTTTTTCCTTGTTACGCGGGCTGTGTTACTTGTGCAGGTTACAGGTAGTGCATGCATACGCGGAACTCTGAGAGGACTTCACCTTTAGTCTACGAACCAGAAATTCAAAGGGTTGCAAGGAGAAATTTAGCAAGCCGGTTAGAGGCAACACTTGCTTCTAATCAAACCAACCAAACACCACAACATACACCGTCCATTGAAACCGATTCAATGGCGAACCAAAACTCTAACAAAAACTTCAACCAAAACCAAAATCCGAATCAATTCCAATACCGGAGCAATTTTAATCCCGATCCAAATGTTCAACCTATGCCTCAAGGGCGACCGAGTGGTAACAACAACAATGGACCACCCACACCACTGTTTCAAAACCAAAATCCCAATAACACCCAACGAACACCCCAACAACAAAACCTTCATCGACACAATTCCCTACCCATCAATCTTGATGACCGGAATGTCAATTCCGATCGTCGAGGTAATCGAGATCGTGGCAATCCCGCGAACGAAGACCCCTTCTTCAACATAGACGATTTGAGGAACGCCATCCCCGATGACGAACCATATAGTGTTCCCAGTTATCAATCACCGGAACATGTGAGCATACATACGGAAAATTCGGACGATGGGGGATATTATGATGATCGGGTTAATGACGAGGAAGATTGGGGATATGTGAATAGGGGAAATGTTTACAATGCGAGAGGCTTTGAAAATGACGAGTTTGGCTATCAAGATGCCAACTATGTAGGGGATGATGATTACGGGTATGGGGATAGGAGGAATGATGGTTACGGAAATAACCGTCAACCACGAAACAACAATCAACGGAACCGAGATGATGGGTTTTACAACAACAACAATAACAACAACGGTGACCCTAATCGGATTCCTCGTTTCGTGGGAGGTGGTAACCAAAGAGGCAACCAAGGTAGAAATCAAGGTGGGGATAGAAGAGGTGTCCGAAGAGACAATCGAAGACCGGTCGATCAAGAGGTTAACGGTCCACAACGTCGTCAACAACCTCCACGGGGAGTGAATGACCGTTTTCGACCGATAGTTACCGAGAATGATTCACCGATTGTGTGCGAAAGAAGAATGTTCGATTGTAAACCGCATTACATCAATATACTTCCCCATTTCAACGGGAGGTCTAATGATGAACCGTATACACATTTGGTGGAATTTTCATTGATATGCAACACCATTGGGGGGCACAACTTCGCATTAGAGGAGGTCAAACTTCGCTTGTTCCAATTTTCGTTGAAAGACAAGGCAAAGAAATGGTTTCTCACACTTCCGGCGAATAGCATCCGGACATGGGGTGAGATGCAACAAGTCTTTTTAGACGAATACTATTCGATGGCGAAGACCGACGATGCTAGGGATGAAATAAGGTCGTTTCGGCAACTATCGAGTGAACCGTTACATGAAGCGTTCACTCGCTTCAAAGAATTGATGCGGAGATGCCCACATCACCAAATAGAAAAGTGGGAATTGGTGAAGTGCTTTGTACGTGGTTTAGATGACGCGACATGGAATCGCCTCGAGTCGACGAGCAACGGGACTCTTTTGAGCAATCATGAGGATGACGATTGGGAATTTCTTGAGCGGATGAGCAAACGGTCAAAAGAGAAGGAATCGGCCGATAGAGCTAAGAAACATCCAGTTTCCCGGTCACTTCCCGATCTTGATTCTAAGGATCGAATCTCCACCTTAGAACGGGAAATGGCTCGTATGAAGAAGAAGGAGGTGAACGCGGTACAATTCGCGGTTTTTGAAGAATATGGAGATATTGGGCATAGAACCAAGCAATGTCCAACGGGATCGAGTGACTACACCGAGGAGGTAAACTAAGTGTATGGGGATCTAAAGCAATATGACATGAACTCCAACACTTACCATCCGGGTTTGAGAAATCACCCTAATTTCCGATATGGTAATGCCTCGAATCAGATGAACCCGAATTTTCAATCGGGGAATCAAGGTTGTCAAGGAGGATCTTCGTATAACAATCGACAAGGTGGTAACCAAGGGGGTTACCAAAGGAATTACAAACAAGGTGGTAACCAAGGCTATCAAAATCGTGAAGGTAATTACCAACGTGGTTACAACCAAAGTGGAAATGGGGGTAATTCTTCTAACTCTCAAGGTGACGACCCGTTCAATTCTAAAATGGACGCTCTCATGAATGCTATGACCACCCTTACAACCGAAGTAAGGAAAGAATTTGAGGTGAGGGATAAATCTCACAAAGCGTTGGAGAAGCAAGTGGGGAAACTTGCTCAAGAGATGGCTCAAATTCGTGGAAGTGGAGGAGGACTTCCAAGTGATACCACGGTGAACCCGAAGCATCAAAGTTCAAGCACGGGCAATGTGAAGAATGTGCACATTAGCGCGGTAAGTCTTCTTTCAAATAATGAGGTTTGTAGTAGTGTTGAAAGCATTTCATCACCACAATGTGTTGATGGTGTAGTGGGAAATACAAGAGACGAGTCGGAAAATAAAAATGAACAAGAAACAATTTCACAAGTTAAAATTGAAAAAATGAATAAAAATTCCTTTTGTGAAAATTGTTTAAATCAAATTAAACCGATTAATGTATCACAAGTTGAGGAACGGTACCCACCGAAGGACGAGGGGTGGGAAAATTTTAAACAAGCAAAAATTAATTTACCGTTACTAGATGACATTAAAAAGGTTCCGGCTCATGTGGAATGCTTAAAGGAGTTAAGCATCGAAAAACGGCACAACAAATTACCCGAACCGGTTGATTTGATATCTCATGTTAGTGCCGTTTTATCGAGTGCGCTTCCTCAAAAAGCTCAAGACCCAGGAGATCCTCTTATTTCAATTCAAATTGGAACATTTAAAATCGAGAGGGCGCTCCTCGATCTTGGAGCTTGTGTGAGCATTTTACCCGGGAGTTTGTATGACCAATACGATTTTGGTCCATTAAAAAAATTTGATACTCCCATGGTATTGGCCGATCAGACTCCCACGCATCTGAGGGGGATGGTGGAGGATGTAATTGTTAAAGTGGATGATTGCTACTACCCAGTTGACTTTTTGGTAGTAGACTATGTTGGGTGTGTTGAGGACACCCAACCGATAGTTATCTTGGGTAGGCCGTTCCTGGCAACTGCTAATGCTATAATAAATTGTGCAACGGGAACGGTAAGCATGAAGTTTGGGGACCGGGAATTAAATTTAAATGTTTTTCCGAATTTCACTAACCCGCTTGGTGAGGATAAGTGTCCTAAAAAGGACATGAATCCAAACAAAAATGTGTGTGCTATGGTTGGTAGGTTTGGAGAAACAAAGAAGAAAACGGTCAAGAAGAAAAAGACGAAAAAGTCACCTCTAGAAAAGAAGAAGGAAGAGGAGGTGAGGAAGTTTGGACCGTTTGGCAACAAATGGTGCGAATCACCGGTGGGTAATTTCGAGGAGCTCGTGGACGGCAAGCACGCCATTCGACCACCATGAGGTGGTAAGTCAATTGTTGTTGTATATTTTATTTCACATTTCGTTTTAGTTTTCTCTGTAGTCTAGTTAGTATTGTTGTTGTTGTTGTATAATTTTGTTATTTTATTTTAGTAGTTAAATGAACGTTGTGGGTGTGTTCCCTATATAACCCTCACGAGACCTCTCGTCCTCCCAAGCTATTGGGGGGTTTAAAAGGGCTTGTTGCATAAGCTAAATGCAACCGTGATTCCTACGAAAGTGAGTTAGGTTTGTTATTGTTGTAAATTATTTTCCACATAAATCAAAGTGAAATAACATATGGCTTGGTAAAATTTTTCATAAAAGTGGTAGAACTAGGTAACTAACAAATTTTGATGGTTGTGAGAAGCATGCTTCTACACAAAGGTTAAGATTTGTAGGTACATTGGGTTCGTGGAACAACTGCTTTCTTGAAGAGAAGAAGAGCACACGAGGAATGAGCTCAAAATTCAGGTGCATACGTTTCTTTTTACTTTTAATTCTTAGTTAGCAAATAAGTGGATTGTAAATTGTACATTATTTTTCGGGGTGAAATTTTGGGGAATTAGCCGTGTCACATCCCTTGTGCGTTTAATACTCTAGTTCTTACACATTGAGGACAATATGTACTTCAAGTGTGGGGATGGGGGAGTAGTAAAAGTTTTTGATTTTTGACCCGTTCATTTAAACACTACACATTGAGGACAATGTTTACCTCAAGTGTGGGGATGGGGGAAAATTTTAAAAATTTTTCAAAATATCTTGTTTCAAAAGCGATCTTAAAAGCACAAGTAACTAAGTCAACGAGGGATGTCACAACCCATTTGGTCTTTTGTCATGGTCAAGTTCAAATTAATAGCATGATGGGTATTTAGCGAGTGGTTATTTGAGAATAATCCGCCTAAGAAACTAGTCTTTTATGCATGTCACATACCACACCCTTTATATACGTGAGGTTTTGAGCCACTTTTATATCATAGATTTACATATACATATTTCTTTGTTTGAGTGGACCATTGGTCGCGTATTGTAGAACTTGCAATTTTTGATACGTTCGAGACCATAGACCAAATACAAGCACGAGAATGATTAAGGCATTAGGTGAACCTTTTCCTTTAAAACCATTTATCTATCCCTACCCAAACAAATCCCCTAGTCGCCCACTTTGAGTCTAAACCTTTCGTTTGACAACCCGTTTAGCCCATAACCGTTAAACCTTTTCTTTTAAACCCGTGTGATGAAAATTCGATTGTAGGATTATTTGTTTGTATAGTTGTGTTTGCAAAAAAAAAAAAAAAAAAAAAATCAATCAGAAAATGTTGCGAAAAAAAAAGAGAAAAGAAAATCGTTGAGAAAATACAAAAATATGAGTTATTAGTTGTTGAATAAAGGGGCGAAAAAAAAATCGTTGCCTCGTAGTTGATGTCCATAGTTAGTTTTGTTTAGAGTAGTTGTTTTGTAATAAAAATCGAGTTTTCATCACCTTAACCACTCTAAAACATCCTATTTCCTACCCTTCGCCTAGCCCCATTACAACCCTTCAAAGACCTTATGACTTGTGCTTAGTATTCGTGTTCGGTGGTGGAGAATGATTGAGTTGCAAGCCTATGCGGGTACGTGTTCTAATCGGTTTTGAGTGATTACTTTTGAAAGTGCTAATACATCATGAAAGTTAGCCAATTTTAAACCGAGTGGAGAGAACATTGTGAGGGATGTGCATGATTTATTAGTTTCAAGGGGGGGTTAATCTTGGATAACCATTTTATATGTGATTATTCACTTTACCGTTAGATATTTCAAAAAGTGTAAGAAGTTTGAACCGGGTATACATTAAACCTTAACCTTAGTGTCGGGAATGGGATGTGTATTTCTTGTTCGACCCACGTGAAAGTGAAAAACAGATTTGCTTGAGGGCAAGCAAACGACAAGTGTGGGGATGTGATGTAGAGTGTGAACCCCAGGTGTTAAAGTGTGTTATATCGAGTGTTTTATTGCATTTGAAATAATCATATGGCGTGAATGTGATAACTACGCATATTTGTAATGATACAGGTTAATCGGCTAAACCGGTGAAGTTAGAGGGTTTAGTGATGGAACGGAACAAGCAAGGATGTTTATCATGAGAGTTTACATTGTTCGGAACTTGTTCGGGTCGAGATATAGCTTGGAAGCATAAGAAACAGAATACATTGAAGTTGAAGGGCCTTAATGTCGAAAGTTGATATGCATGTTAGATAAAGGTTTCCAGCAAAGTTAAAACGTAACTTACGTTGTGCAAACGTAGCCTACGGGATATCGTACAAGACGGCGCATGTTGACTTGATGATTGGAATTTAATGGGCTTGGACTCGATATACACGCACATGAATTGGACTTTTGTGGACGGCAACTTTGAATAAAAAGAGGCAGACTTCGAGACATAGTGGGCCGGTTATTTGAGTTATCATCCATCGAATACACACATGCAGACATATTAAGTGGGAGATATATTAAAAAACTTTGAAAACCTTACATCAAATGAGATGCACATGTTGGCAGCTGACGCAATTAATACGTGGATTGTTGGGAGCATCTTTTCATGATCACAAGTCAAGAACAATATCATGATATATATATATATATATATATATATATATATATATATATTGGGGGAACAGGAGGTTTAAGGATATCTATCATCATCATTAAAATAAATCATCACAACACCAAAGAAAGGTTCACGTGATTTGGCAGCCATCTCATTTAGAGTTGAATTATCATTGGACCATTATTTATCATCTGGCAATGTCACGTGAGGGGGATTATCTTAAAGTCAACATAATCATCATCATCACAACATGCAATTGTCTTGGGGATTTCGAAGAAGCACGTGGATGTCTTTGAAGGTTGTTGTTCACGTGAGAAGCCAACAAGCACACAAGTCAACAACATCATCATGATGGAACAATCAAACAACAGACATGCACCGTCGCCAACGTGGAGAAGGGTCGTCGCCGACGGTCTATGCAATCTTCCGTCGCTCAGGAGGTCCGTAGACAGCAAGTTTGGCCGTATGCTGTTTTTGACAAAATACACATCGTCGCCGACGGGGCACCAAGCCGTCGGCGACGGCTCCCCTATTTTGCAAACGCTCAGCTTTTGACTTTTTGGGTTTTGAACGAATGGAAACATCGGGTCATCAATTTTCATTCGACAGTTACACTTGTTTTTGAAGTTTGAACTTAATCTGGGAGCCATTATTCAGGATTTTTGATCTCCCATTCCACTAACGATCCTTCCTACAACCCGAATTGAGAACAAAAAGCAGCATCATCTTCTTGATTCGAAACCCTAGCTCCATCAATTCACCAATCCATCAATTCAATCATCCATACACCATCATCATTCATCCAAAACCCTACCCTTCATCCATCCATCTATCTTCATGCTTCGCGATGATCCAATTCACGTTTCTAACATCCGGTGATCATGTTTCTTCGATCATGCTCGGCTAATTTCTTGGAGGTTTCACCCCGGTGTAGACTTTTGTAAGGTTTAGGGTTTATTATGTTTTGTTAATTGTTTTGTGACAACTTGAATTGCATTTGAATCTTAGACAATTGCCCTACGTTGGTATTGAATTTGCAAACTGTCGAGTGAATGATTAAATTTGACTTTGTGAAATGAATACACGTATTTATGCCTTGTCTTTTGGTAGGATTTGCTAGTCCGAAGTAACGAAGTGTATCATGGTCCGTTGTTTACGACGTTGATAGCGATTGACACCTAAGCTTTGTGATTGCGACCCGTTAATGAACTATTTCAAGTAAAGCTAATTAAAATACATAGTAACCCTAAGTCTTGCATTAGTTGAAACCGGGTGTGAACCTTGTTTTCTTATTATTGTTCAATCAATCATTTTCAATTTTTGCAATTAGTTAATAGCTAGTAGTTAATCCATTAAACCATTTTAGTAATTCTATTTCACATCTTTCAATCAAACAAAAATACAAAAACATATCATAGCAAGCTTCATAATAGTGACAACCTTCATAATTCAACCAAATCCATACATAAACCACATACTCTTCGTGGTTCGACCCCTCACTACCACTAGCTATTTGTTAAGGGTAATTTGGGACTATAAATTTTATCTTTGACCGGAGCGCGACACTCTGATAAAAAAGCACAAGAATCCGTAATCAAGGAATATATTGAAAAGTTAAAAGGAATGATTAAGGAATTAGAACAAGGAACAGATGGAATTTGGAGATTCCATAAGAATAGAATATGGATACCTAAATTAGGAAACCTACGCCACTGTATATTAGAAGAAGCCCATAAATCTAAGTATACAATGCATCCAGGAAATGATAAAATGTATCAGGATTTAAGAAAGAATTTTTGGTGGATAGGAATGAAAAAGGACATAGCAGCCTATGTTTCTAAATGTTTAACCTGTTCACAAGTCAAAGCTGAACATCAGAAACCCTCAGGTTAGTGTGAAAATGGGAATTGATAACAATGGATTTTGTTACTAAATTACCCAAAACAAGGAAAGGTAATGATACAATCTGGGTGATTGTAGACAGGCTCACCAAGTCAGCTCATTTCCTACCAATGAAAGAAACTTTTAGTATAGAACAGTTAGCTAAATTATATGTAAATGATATAGTTTCACTACATGGAATTCCTTTATCAATTGTTTCTGACAGAGATAGTCGTTTTACCTCTCATTTTTGGACAAGTTTCCAAAAAGCCATGGGAACCAAGTTAAATCTAAGCACAGCTTATCATCCGCAAACGGACGGACAAAGCGAAAGGACAATTCAGACAATGGAAGACATGCTTAGAGCTTGTGTAATTGATTTCGGAGGTAATTGGGACGATCACTTACCGTTAATAGAATTTTCACATAATAACAGTTATCACACAAGTATCAATGCTGCACCATTCGAAGCACTTTACGGACGAAAGTGTCGAACCCCAGTCTGTTGGGCAGAAATTGGGGAAAAGCAACTATCTGGACCTGAGATAGTGCAGGAAACAACCGATAAGATCATTCAAGTCAAGAAACGACTGGAGGCAGCACGTGATCGACAAAAGAGCTATGCAGATAACAGACGCAAGTCGTTGGAATTTCAGGTATGAGATAAAGTATTGTTGAAAGTCTCTCCTTGGAAAGGAGTGGTAAGATTCATCAAAAGGGGAAAGCTAAGTCCCAGGTATGTTGGACCTTTTGAGATTATTAGAAAAATAGGACCTGTAGCCTATCAGCTACGACTGCCAGAAGAAATGGCAGGAATATATGATGTATTTCATGTGTCTAATCTCAAGAAATGTTTAGCTGATGAATCACTAGTAGTGCCTCTTAAGGATATAGAGGTAAATGAACAACTCAAGTTTGTAGAAATGCCACTACAGATTGAAGACAGGAAAGTCAAGAACCTCAAGCACAAGAGATTAGTTCTGGTCAAAGTGAAATGAGACTCCAAAAGACGACCAGAATACACATGGGAGCTTGAATCAGAAATGCAAAGGAAATATCCACACTTATTCCAGTAGATCTCGAGGACGAGCTCTAAAACAAGGTGGGGAGGATATAACAACTCTAAAATAAACCGACACCCTCGAAATATTTTCCGACACCCTAAAAATATTTTAAAATACCCTATATGTCCTAAAATACACCCCGTATGTGAAAACCGAGCCCAAAATACAATATAGCATTAAAAATAAAATAAAAACAAAAATTTTACATCGCTCGCGGGCCGCGTAAGACCACATAAGGGTCTACGCGGGGCGTGACAGCCCATCAACACGGTGAAACCCTGAGCCGACATGTGTCATCAACGTGTTGAACCTATACCATGACCCGGATCACCTACGGCCTAACCCCCTACTACGCGGGCCGCGTAAGCCTTAAGCTTACCTTACGCGGGCCGCGTGAGAACCAGATTTCAGCCTTATATAAGAGGGCATCGGGCCTTCAGTCGAAATTCGTCCCAAATCTTTCTTTCTCTCCCAATTTTCATATAATAGGCATTATACTCGGGTATAATATCCCCCTAAATAACGAAGTTCTGCTCTGTTGTAAGTATCATAACCCCTGGATACGTATTAGATACTCTTCCCGATTGATCTAGGGTTCCGTAACGGCTGTCGTGGCTCTGCCCGACGTAGTCGTTGGAATGCCGTCTCGGGGAGGGTATTACTAATGTTAAAATGGGTTATTATACTTGTGACAACTGTCAAATTTCCATACATCCGTACAGTTATTAAATAATGATTAGTGTTTAATGACTGTGCTAAATTTACGATTAATTACTTGAACTGCTTTCTAGTTATTACCATATACATACGTGTGCATCATATATTGTTAAATGCCATGTCATTACCGCATAAAAACTTTACTGACTCAAATGATGCACGAACCACAGTTAGCACAGTTATCCGGCAAAACAGAAAAATGTTGACAGAGTTCAGTAGATAGACAGACATGGTGTTGAGACACAGAATGAGCCAGAAACCAAGTATTACACTAGTATAGTGTGTAGGAAAGTAAGGATTGCAAAACTGCCTTCCTAGTGATAGTTTAAGTGCCGGAAAGTGCCTAAAAACTCTCATACACGGCAAAATTAAGCAAATTTAGCAAAATTCAGCAATTTAACAACTTAATAGCATGCAGAATTATGGTTAAATGGTCCAGAATATTTTCCTAAGTGTCAGGAATCAAAAACGTCATAAAAGGGTACATAAAGCACACTAAACTGCAAAGTTTAGCACCTTAACGAACCAGTAACCAACTGAACAACCGGGCATTACCCGAAACACCAAATTTTCACTAAAAGCATTGTTTTAGCTTTACCAAGCTAGTTATGGTCCCCGAACATCATATCACACTATATAAATATCTAATAACTAAATCCCTAACAATTATACTTAGAATCTAACTAATTATCATAACTTACCATTACAAGCTAACTAAAGACCCCCCCCTTGAGGACGGTTACATGTGGGCCACCACATGGGATTTTCTTTTGATATTATATTAGATTGTGTTTGTACTTTCTTAGACATAATATCCATAAGTTAAATGGAGAATACGGTTATAAGTATAACCATAAGGATCAAGACCTTTCATATCTCTCACACACCAACACACACAACCTCCTCCTTCCTCCTCCCATGGTTCACGGCCAAACACCCCTACAACATCATCATCTTCATCTTCCACTTTCCATTAATTCCATGCATATACAAGGGTGTAAGAAGGCATATAAGGAGGCTTGGTGCTCTTGAAAGTTGAAGGACCTTCACCGTTTGCTTTTATCCACTTCATTTCTTCACTTGATCATCCCTAGCCTTGAGCTAGTAGTAAGATCTTCTACTCTTCATTTTACTTCTATTTCAAGTGGTTAAAGAATGATACTTGTTGAAAATCATGAAGAACACTAAGAAACTTGAAGATGAAACATGAACATAAGCATAAAACTATAAGAAATCTTAAAGAAATCATGTTGTTTAGTATTGTTATGATGCTTGATGATTGATGGTTTGTGTAATTGATGTAGATCATTATATGATCTTGCTAGATCATGATTAGAAACATAATCTAGCAAGATGAGAGGATGAAAATGTTAGAGATTTATAAATCATCCTCATGCAAGACATGAACTTGAAAGAATATATTGTTTTCTAGAAAATAATGATTAATGTGAGTAATAATACTTATATATCTAAAGATTTATGGAGGATTTCTAAAGAAACCAAGCTAAAATATAAGTTTTGCTAAAACTTGGTTCTTACATAAACAAATCTTATTTTTAGTGGTTAAACAAGTGTAGAAACACTTGTGTAACAAGAAGAATACATAAAGAAATATTTTTGAAAAATATGATTACAAGTTGTAAACATCTAAATCATTCAAGAATGATGTTTTTATATAAACAACCACACTTTAAGGGGTAACTAAACTTACTAAACACACTACCAAGTTACTACAAATTTTTACAAATATTTAAGTTCATGAAGTAGTGAAATATGCATGATTTAGGCAAGATTGGTAAGTAAAGGTTGTTTGTTGATAATTGTAAATTGATTGTGATGATTTTTACAAAAGAAAATGATATGCTAGAAAGCATGGAAACCTCCATTTTTAGGGGAAACTATGGCAAATTTTTCTAAAAATATTAACACTTAGAAAATATTTTAAACAAATATTTACAAGTGTATTTTAACCATGAGTTTTCCATATAAACTTTGCCATAAATTTTGTTACAAAAATATAAGTGTTGGAGGTTGGTTTTTATAAATAAAAGAGGCTAGATATATATATATATATATATATATATATATATATATATATTTAGAATATATGTACATTGAAGACACACATGTGTGATTACTTGTATATTATGTGTAGTAGTTATATTATTTTGGTGCTTGAAATAATATAACTCATCAAAATACCAAAAATTACAGTCCAAAATATTACCAAAATTCCAAGGAATAAATATATAAAGAATACCCAAAATACCGGTAGAACCAAACAAAGGAATATAACTCACAAAATATTTCGGAAAATTATGTACAAGTATATTTTGGCAATTGGTATTTTGAACACCAAGAGAATGAAAATGAGATTTTCGTGATCACTACAAGGTTATATCATATTTTTGACAAGGGAAAAATTTATTATTTTTGGCATGTATGAATATATATTTTTTCTTAAAATTTTTAGAAGATATATTATTTTTAAGAAATATATATTTTCTTACACACACGAAATGCAATATTTTGAGGTAAGAGATATAATTTCTCGAATAAATATGAAATATGTCATTTTTGGAGAAAAATGAGTTTATATGTATATTTTCCAAGTTACACATGAAAATATATTATCTTTGAAACTTACGAGGAAATACAAATGTTTTTGCCAAAAGAAAAATTAGAAATAATTTTTCTAGATAATATTTACTACAATATATATTTTGGAAATATATATTGGTGGACTTTTATTAAAGATAATATTCCGGAATAATTAATATGAAATTAAGTATAAAGAATACTTAATGAATACAATAAAAATATGTATCCTTGTACGTATAAACACACACCGGAATACGACCCTAATACATGGCAAGACTAAACAAGTGAAAGATTGTGACATCTCAGGTCCTTTCCGCACAAACGTATTGTTCGAAACGATTATGTAAACTTATTAAATTAGAAATTCTAAATTATAACTCAGTTTTAGTATTTAAATATCTATTGTTACTTAATAATAAAAGTTTTATCTTTTGAATAAACACTTAAATGGATCACACACCCTGAATATTGTCCAGCCCAACTATAGGCCCAAGCCCCACTCCAAGTCGCCCTAATCCTAATCGCACAAGTGGAAAAATACATGATCATTCAATTGTGCGATCCATCCTGATGAGACTATAAAAACAACCTCAGCCGACAACTTAGAATGTTTGCCATCATTTTCATTCTTTCGGCAATCCCTAGACATCTCTCTCTCTCTCTTTCTTCCCTCTCTTTCTATAATCCTTTCCTCCCCATAAAACAAACCTGCAAACATACTCACCTCCATATCGGAAAAACCCAGTTCGGTTGAAACCATCCGACCACTCGTTTCTCCATTTAGTCTCCGGTTACTTTCACTCCGGTAGTTCGACGACGACGATGGTGCCTTCCGTTCAACCTCCGAAAGCTCACGACTTTCTGACTCGGAGCTCCGTCTCTCTCTCTCTATCACTCAGCTCACACACTCGATTCCGACAACAGTCATTCAGGTTAGCTCGTTTGTTTTGTTCTTGTTTTTAAGAATCAATGCTTGATGCTCTCCAAACGTGGAACCGTATGAATCTGTTCATGTGGAATGATAGTTGTTTTATGAGAATATAAGGGTTATGAGGATTCCACTGTTAAGGTTTTTGTTAGGTTGTTCGAAATAATGATAACGATACATGATGTTGAGTCTTCTTGAACGTACGACCTGATTTGAGCATATGTGAATGTTTAATTATGGAAAATGATGAACATGATATTTCGCTGAATGTTAATAGATCTGAACAATAATGTCTGTTAAATTAATGAGAATGATTTCAGTAGACTGTTAAGAAAGGTGATAAAGGATTCATGTTGATACTCTGTTTGCTGGGTTTTCCTTGAATGTACAACCATATATGCTAAGAGTACAACCTGGTAAAGCATGTTTGAATGTTTAACATGGAAATGATGTTTATAAGGATCATTGTTAGAGGCCTTAAATGATTGTTTGAATGATGAAACAATGATAACAAATGATGTTGAAACCACACTCTGTTCATATCGTTGCTTTGTTCATACTCAAAAATATGATACTGGGTTTTCTCCTAACTTCCACGTTTTGAATGATTGCTGTGAATTAAACAGTGATGTTAATAATCTATGAGAACGATGATGGTGATTGACTGTTAGTAAACATGGCTATCATAAATAGGATCTGGGTTTTTTTTTCATGAATGTACAAGTAGGATGGCGAATGGTACAACCCACATGAGTGCTCCATAATTTGAATCTTGTGTGTAAAAATGTTTTGTCTTTTCCTGATGATCTAAAAGAACAAAAAGGATTGCATGTTAAGGCTAATCGCACAAGGGGACAAGGGCCCCACAGTTGCACAGAGTTAGTTTCCCATAAAACCCAATCGCACAACATACACTTCAATCGCACAACTAATTGTAATCACACAATATATATTCCAATCACACAAGTGGGTTTTGATTGCACAAGACGTGAAATCGCACAACTGATTGAAGTTGTATTAAGTGGTTATATATAAGAACCCATGTCCCTATCACTTATGTTATTTGGAAATAGGTGTTACGAGTAAACTACTCATTGTTTATACACTACTGTGAATAACGTGCTATATGTGAATACTTGATATATGTGTACAATTCGTGATGCATTTACAGACAAGTCCTAACAATTGGTAACCATCGTAGGACGTGGTTGACCAAATTTAGGATAAACATACTAACTACCGAGCAACCTAAGGTGAGTTCACACACTAAAAGCATGCGTCCCCGAAAGGGGCACAAACAAACTGAAGAATGCTCTCAAACTAATATTTCCGGGGGAAAAATGCTATGGGTATAGTTTAAATTACTATTTCCGGGGGAGATACGTTTGGATAATATTTATATCACAACTAGCAAAAACTAAACGAATCTCTATCATATAAAGTCCCTGCTTATTGTACCGATTAATCGCCGGGGGCGAACGGGTTATTAGTTGATAGCGCTATTAGGTTTGACAACCTCACACCGTGACCGGGGGAGATCGGGCGTGAACTAGTAGACCTTGCATCTTGGTCAATGACGATAGACATTGACCCGGGGCACAAAATCTTCTCGTCAACAGTTTCGGTAACGTCAGTTTAGTAGTTTTCATATGGGGTAGCTCCCCATGACGTGATTATAAACGCTTTATCTAAACAACCTACGTTTTCGAAAAGTTAAAAACTGGACATCTCGTGAACTCGCCAACATTTTGTTGATACCCTACTGCATGCTTTGCAGGTACCCAGTGACTCAGGAGCTTGCGGCTTGAGGAAGTGTAGTGGTCGTCTAAAACCGTGTGTTGGGTTCTAAATAACTTGAACTATGAACTTTGTTTAAACTGTTTTGCCTATGCTTCCGCTACTTACTTAAACTGTTATTTGAAATTAAACTTTTGAACTTTAAACTATGATGTTTACTAACTATTATGGTTGGTGATCATTCTTACTATTAACTAATGCTCAGTATAATTGGTGGCTGGATCCTGGTCAGTCGCGCCCCCAAGCGGTGGTACTCCGCATGTGGGATTTTGGGGGTGTGACAGATTGGTATCAGAGCCATTGGTTATAGTGAACTCGGTTTTAAAAAGAAAGTCTTTTTGAGAAAAACCAGACTATAACCCGTGACTCGTGACGACACTACACTCCAAGGGCAAGACTCAACGTATTAGACCTCGTAACTCGGACTTGTGTTTACTTGCTTGTTTACTTTATGTTGATTGCTCTACTATACATACTAGTGTGCCTAATTAGATAGATACGTATCCCTCTTCTATCTCATTCTCGCTACGTTACGACATCACACTCATACTGTGTTTTCTGGTTATGAAGACAATGAGTGGACGCGGAAGAGGAAACGTTAACATGACTCAGGCTCAGTTCACTAACTTGCTCAACACGGTGGCTGCAGCTTTCGCAGCTCACCCTGGAGGTAAACTCGTTATTTTAGGATGTTTAGATCCTACTCTCGCATCGTCTTTTCACCTCTAAGCCTATTCGCTTCGTTTCTCACGACAGGTCAGCAAGCGCCTGCGCAACCACGTGTTTGTACTTTCAAAACCTTCATGGATTGCAAGCCTCTCCCCTTCAACGGCACTGAGGGTGCCATAGGCCTTCTGCACTGGATTGAAAAGGCCGAAGCTGTTTTCGCTGTCTGCGAGTGTCCCCCTGCTAACTGGGTAAAGTTCGCGACTGGTACGCTTGAAGGAAACGCACTTTCATGGTGGAAGGCGCAGATTCAGATGCTTGGTCTAGAAACTGCTAATGCTACTGCGTGGGAAGATTTCAAGGACATGATCAAAGAGGAGTATTGTCACAGGGATGACATCCACAAACTCGAAAACGAATACTATGAGCTCAAAATGGTTGGATCAGAGATTGAGACCTACACCAAGCAGTCCAACGACTATGCTTCACTGTGCCCAAACATGTCTCGACCTACGTATCGAAGGATCGAATTGTACATCAAAGGTTTGGCCCTAGAAATCCGGAGCCATATGACCTCAGCCAACCTCAATACAATTCAGCCAGTGGTCCGTCTTGCTCACAAACTCACTGATCAGGCTGTGGAAGAGGGCAAGTTGCCCAAAAGGATAAATGCTACTGTCGGAACTTCTAGTGACAACAAACGAAAGTGGGATGGAAATCAGGGTAAGGGTGCTAACTCTACTCAGGCCCCAGCCCAGCAAAGGAAAACTGAAAACAACAAGGGCCCTCAGCAGCAGGGCGGCTCCAGGGCTATCTCCCCAAATGTAACAAGTGTAGTCGACATCACAATGGGTCCTGTGCGAGGAACAAGTGTCAGCGATGCAACAGGATGGGGCATGAGGCCAAGGATTGTAGAAGCCCTCATCCCGCAAGGCAGAACCAACCGCAGCAGCAGCAGCATCATGGAAACATTAAGGGTTGTTTCCAGTGCGGAGCCGAGGGGCACATTAAGAAGAATTGTCCACAGTTAAACCAGAACAACAACAACCAGGGTGCGGGAAATAACAACAACAACACCAACAATACTGGAAATGGTGCAAGAGGAAGGGCTTTTGTGATTGGAGCTGGAGAAGCGAGGAATGACCCCAACGTCGTAGCGGGTAAGTTTCTACTCGATGATCGTTATGTTTCCATCTTATTTGATTCTGGAGCAGATGCTAGTTATGTATCCCTGCGTATTAGTAAAAAGCTTAGCCGTACGTCTACGTTATTAAGTTCTAAGCACATAGTCGAGCTAGCTAATGGTAGAAACATCGAGGCCTCACACGTTATCAGAAACTGCAAACTCACTTTGTTGGGTCAAACCTTTTCTATCGACCTCCTCCCCATCGTTCTCGGAAGCTTCGACGTCGTCATTGGTATGGATTGGTTATCCAAACATCGAGCTAAAATCCTCTGCCAAGAGAAAGTTGTTCGTATTCCCCGTCCATCTGGCAAACCTCTTATCGTTCAAGGCGACAAAGGCGGAGAAGTCACAGGCATCATTTCATTCTTAAAAGCCCAGAAGTGTTTACGAAAGGGGCACACCGCTATCTTAGCACTTGTTGCCGACACGCAGAAAAAGGAAAACAGGATTGAAGATTTTCCAGTTGTACGCGACTATCCTGAGGTATTTCCTGAAGAACTACCTGGACTCCCTCCTCACCGTCAGGTCGAATTTCAAATCGAACTAGCACCCGGAGCAGCACCTATAGCTCGTGCACCTTATCGACTAGCTCTCGCAGAACTAAAGGAACTTTCTACTCAACTACAAGAACTATTGGACAAAGGTTTTATCCGTCCTAGCCCGTCACCCTGGGGAGCCCCAGTGCTCTTTGTCAAAAAGAAGGATGGCGCCCGCCGAATGAGCCATGTGGTGACTATGTCTTACAGCCGGAAGCCCGGTGCGAAATTTGCTAGGTTTGAGTCTTCCTGCACCATGTCACGTATATTAATGTATTAGCTACACATTAATTGATCTGTTTCCTTGTTGCTTTCATACCGGATTTCAATTACATACAAACATACTTACAAAGGTTTATTCACAAACACACACATGAACTCGCTCAACTTTTGTTGATGTTTTCAAACTACATGTATTTCAGGAAACTAAGTATGGATCTGGCGGGAATTAAAGTTTCAAGTGTTGTCTGGAATAAAAGATGTCATCCGGTGTCGAATGATTTAGAGTGTGTATCCTATCTTGGATAGGATACATGTTTCAAAGCTTGGTTATCATTAGTGTCTTTTGAAAAGTTCTTATGGAACTTAGAACCTGTTGGTGTTGTAATCTGAATGCGAAGTCTGTGTTTTTGGAGTTAGATCAATGTTGTTGTAACGTTTCAAAACTTAATCAATGGATGAACATCTTGGATTTATCATATAGTTGTTTGTTATGGTTAAATGCAATGATATTAAGCAAGTCACACCAAATCACGCTTCCGCAAAAGTTAGGGTGTGACAATACTAACACGTATGTATTTGTGTAAATTATAGATAATTCTCAGGAAATCCTTACAGAAAACCTAAGACAACAATGTGAGTAATCTCCTTTTTGTAAACAGTTTTTACAAAACCTTAACTATTTTACAATGCAATTTAGCAGTGATTGAGTCTTTGTAATTCTACGAATACTGCCGGTATGTTGGGGTTTTGTATACAAAATGTGAGACAGGTTACCATTGGACGAAGAGTTAGCCAATGTGTAATATGACCCACCAGTCAGGATTGACAGTACTGAATGAGTAATTGGGTAGATGTAAACATTGTAATCGCTCTCAATACTGTTTAAATTAAATTAACATTTCTTGATTAAACTGGGATTCACTCACCAGTATTTCCCACTGGCAAATTATTTTTAAAATGCGTTTCAGGTAACACAATGTGAAAGGCAATTAGAAGCCAGCTGGATAGCACTGAAGGCTTGGAAAAGTGGCTATAAAAGTTACCTAAATAAAGAAGGCGTTTTATTTCAATAAAATGGGATTTATCTCTATAAATCAGTTTGTAATGAAAACTTGGGTTTCATCTCAATATGTTTATTTATATAAAATGTGGTGTTTTACTCTGATAAAATATTTCCTAACTACGGTCCTGATGTAATTTCCGCTGCCAAATTAATAAACACCGATACCACCGACACTGAATTCGCGGCCGCCCGTTCCCGGGACAGATAGGGGGCGGAGGTTGCGACAATCGCTGTCACCACCTGCCGCCGTCTCCACCCACCACCTGCCGCCATCTCCACCCACCACCGTCGCCGCTGCTACAAGTGTCACCTATCACCACCCATCGTTGACCACTGCCATCCCATTTTATTCTTTCGTCTTTTCTCGCATACTAAACAACAAAAAGTAATGTTTCATTATATTCTCACATGACAACCAAACAAGACATGAAATGGTAATGATCCATTCCATTACCTCGTCCATTCCATTACCTCATCCATTCCATTCCCCCGTCCATTCCATTCCCCCGCCCATTCCATTACCCCGTACCAAACAGACCCTTAATTTTCTAGAATAAGGGTATATAGGTAAATTTAACATTTTTAAATTAAGAAACTAACATTAATGCACATGTAACTTCCCCCCGTCTTTTTTAAACGTTAATAACTTTTTATACGTACGTTTTTAAAAAAAATTACACCATAATAAAGAGCGTTTTTTTATCTTTAATACAAGTACCATATTGCTATACTTATATAGAGAAAAAAATATGTTTCGATCGGATGTTTAGTCCATGAATGGTGTTATATATTACTGAATGGTGTTATATACTTACTGAATAGTGTTATATACTTACTGAATGGTGTTATATACTTATTGAATGGTGTTAATGGTGTTATATACTTACTGAATGGTGTTATATACTTGCTGAATGGTGTTATATACTTGCTGAATGTGTTATATACTTACTGAATGGTGTTATATAATTGCTGAATGGTGTTTATAGAGATCTTTAAAAAAAAAATTCAGTTCCTATAATTAAGGTGGCGGTTATGGGAAGTTTTTAATTAATTTAATTAATGATAAAATTACTTGTTTACCCCTTTTCAATTAATTTAGATTTAGGACACATGTCATCTCCACAATATTTCTCACATTTCTCACACTTTTAACTTTTTTTACAATAACCTTACCATATATATATATATATGTAAGGCTGGGTGGTGTAGTATAAAGTCCGCGTAACATAAGCAAGATGCTTTATCGTTAACTTACACGGTGTGGGATAACGTCCATTTAAAAAAAATTAAAAAAAAAAAAATGAAATCAAAAAGAGAAAAAACTTGATTGGTAAGAATGAATGGGCCCCACATGCATAACCTTTGGCGCTCGTTAAAGAAATAAAGCCTCCTCCATAGACCCCCTCCTCATTGTTGTATAATTGGTCTAGAATAGTGAATTCAAATAGATAACAAACCTGAAACCCGAATTGAAATTGCAAAGTTTGTGATAAAACCTGGATTAGTCTCTGAATCGTATCATAACTATCAGATAAACCTGTTTGCGGGTTACACGTAATGATTTATCGGAATAGACAGAGATCACTCTTGTTTTTTTAATATCATTCCACACGAAAAAGGGCAATTACAAAGCAATGGCAGGTAGTCGGGCAGCAAGTTGGAATCTGGATTTGATGATTCAGTGATCTTGATGAGATCGCACATTGTAACCCCCCAAGAAACTGTCGTATATATTTTTTCTCTTGTTCGTGCGTTTCACTGTGTCATCGAGCAAATACCAAAAAGTCTCATCTGAATTCTTTATTGGCCCAAAGTTTCAATTCATGGACTAAATATAATATACTAGATTAGGGACCTGTGTATTACACAAGTTGAATAAATGTTTTTTTTAAATATTAATTATATAACATGTCATATAGTTCTTAAATTTTGTAGTTCATTAGAAGTTGACACGTGAAATCGAATATTTAATATGAGAAAGAGACGGTTAAACCAAATTTTGGATGACTTACGATTGAAACGTGACTTTTATTATATACAAAATGCCACCTATGATAATAAAATGAATATATAACATATGTTGAACTTACCCCGTTGAAAATTTAATTATAACTACAATATAATTATTTGTACATAATATTGTAAATTAAATAATTATAACATATAATTAAATTATTTGAAAATTTAGTTATAACAATAATAAGTATTTGTATATAAATGTTGTAAATTGAATGCATACAATATAATTTTGAACACATATAATTTTACACACTAAGGAAAAAAGAGTTACATTTTTAAAAAAATACGTGTATTGCACGAATTGAATATAATGTAATAGAATAATACATATAGTCGTCAAGACATATATTTAAAAAAATATACTTTTTGTTAGGTTATCATTTATGCATTTTATTATTACTTGTGTTTTCACTTATATTTTTGTATTAATAAATATTATTATCTATTTCACATAATTCTTTAATAATCTTTGGAAACGTTTTAAACCAATTAAATTTATCCTCAATTGAGTTTTCAAATTACATAAATTTGGTTTATCAAAAACTCACCTCTCAACATTGCAACTGCCACATAACAATTATCACTTCCTAATTTAGTGCATATAGGATAAATAAATAGGAAAAACAAAACGGTAAAAAACAAAAAGATAATTCAACTAATTTATATGACTTAAATTAATTAATAGTCATAATATTTATTTATTTAGGTGAGAAAATATAATTGAAATCATCTCATAGAGCGGCATATGTCCCTCAGATGGTTTCTTTTATTATATTGTATAGATTATTGGACATCTAACATTTGCCAAAAAAATTAGTCCATGGTTTTAACCCCAAACAACCATTTTTGGCCCAAATAATGGACTTCTAATTTTAATACAAATTAGCCCAAGATTAATACTTAATTAAGTCCAACAGATAATTAAATAACAAACTAATAATTAAAGCAAGGCCCAAATAACAAGCGGGTTAAACGAGTCTGCACTCCCACGTCACCTAACTCGATTAAACACATGCGTTATTATCTCGATCGACAAGTTAACCTAATACCCTAAAATCTGTTGATAACATTAAAATTACCAACACTCATGGCCTAGAAAATGGGAGCAAGACCACACCGGGTTTGACAGTTGAAACAGTTGTTCTGCACAGCAAACCATCTACTAATAGGGTTGTGCAACGGGTGATCAAGATGGGACCGGAAGAGCTGGCATGAACCTAAACTCGAATCGGTAATGCTTTTTAGTTTGAAACACATCTCGTTTTTATAAAAATAAATGTATGATGTCATTTCAAAAAATATATATATAAGGCTGGGTGTATGTGGTATAAAGTCTGCGCCACATAAGCGAGAACCTTTATCGTTAACTGGCACGGTATAGGATAACGCCCCTTTTAAACAATATAAAAAAAGGAAATCAAAAAGAGGAAATTCTAATTGGTGGGAATGAACGGACCCCACATGCATAATCCTTTGGCGCTCTTTAAAAAGATAGAGTGCCCCCCCGGCGGGCGCCTAGGAAATGGGGGATACATTGTAAGGTGGCAGGGGAACGAGACCACACCGAGTGGTTTAATAAATGTATAATAAACAGTCTTACAAAATAAATACATAATAAACGTAGTCTTGCAAGCCAAATTATATATTATATTGTTGGCGTAAACCTAACCTCTATCAAACTTAATAAGTACCATCAGATTTCTTCAATATTAAATCATAGCCGTGTAAACTCTAAAAATATAACCGTAAAAGTGGTGGTTATTTCAGACTCTCTCTTCTAAATTGCAGCTAGTTCCTAAAAAATAGAATCCCACTATTACAGTTCAAATCTCAGTTAACCCTACAAATATGGAAACGTGGGTTTCAGCAATCACCCAGTTAAACAATGCAAATCCCATAAAAGTGGGGTAGTGCTTACGAGTAGTTTATTTACCATGCTATATAAAGAGGATCAGGGTCAATACAACACCAAGTATGGATCAAGCAGAACCTCATGTGAAAACGTAGATAAAATTAAATATGTTGCAATAGTGATTTGGATTTTTATAAAATGCTATATTAAATTATTAAAATAATGAAAAAGGTAAACGATGTAAGTTAACATAAAAAATAATCCTTAATGAAAAAGGTAAACGTGTAAGTTAACATAAAAAAATAATCCTTGAAGTAACTTTGATGACATGTACATTCGTGCTCCGATCACTTGTATATTACTATTTACAACTCCGTTTTGAGTAATTTTATATTAAGACGTAGATAAAAATAAACCCGTCACTGTATCGATGTTTTTTGGTCTGTATGGGTCCAACACGCCACCAAAAAAAATTCTTTGCATCAAATATAAGGGTGAAGGGAGTGGTTAGGCACTTGAAATAGGTAAACTCCAAAATCACCCAATTAAACAGTGTCACATCATTTTACCTATTTTGTGTTATCTATTGCTCAAAAACGTTGGCGATGGTTTTACCTATCTTGGATTAGGAAAACTATTATTTAAAAAAAACATAAACAAAATAAACCATCCAATCATCGCTCCCCAACAGTCAACTCATTATCTTCATCGATCGGTAACAGTTCACCGATGATCAAACCAAACCGAGCGGTAAAGGGGGTTGGCGGCGGTGTTACCGCTCGGTACACTTTACCGCCCACACCGTTCACCCTAACTACGTTTTCAACAAAATTCACATTGTAATATCAAGAAAAATAGCATAACGTATTCGTTTTTTTAACTTAACAAATGGAAGTCTTTCAAGAAAAATCAAATTAGCAGGAAATATAATCTACATATGATTTACACGTGTATAACATATATACATAAACAAAATTTAGAGTAAACTGCCATTTTGGTCCCCGAGGTTTGGGCACTTTCGTAACTTTAGTCCAAAATTCAAACCTTTTAGAATCTGGGTCCCGGTGGTTTCAATTTTGTTGTCATTTTGGTCCAAAAGTGAAGTCAACTCATATTTGTCTAATAAAATCTTAGTATTTTGTCCTTTTTCTCAGGGAAAAATGGTTATTATAATTTAATTATAACTCATTATTAATTAAAATAATAAAATTAAATGTTTGACCTTATAAAAGCAGACAAATTTCATCATCTTCCCTAAATGAAAACCCTAATACCCTAATCCAGCATCTTCTTCAACCCACATTCTCCTGCAAGTGAAGATCGACAGTTAATCATGTAACACCCCAAAAATGTTTATTAGACATAAGTTAAAATGTAATAATAAAAGGGTAGTATTTATATTAAATAAGTGATTGAAATGGAGGGACTAAAGATGTAAATGCCCAAAATTAAGTTTAATAAAATGTTAAATGGTAAAAAACCCACACACAGTTCGTGTGTGGGGTTCTGGTCGATCGACAGGAGAGGAGCAAGGGGGTGAAACCCTAGCTTTACAAAATCCACAAGAATCAATAGAAATCTTAAGGAAATCGAAAGTATAATCAGCAAATTCTAAGCTCCTACACCTGTTCTTCGAAGTGGTAAGTTCAATTTTCTGATTTGTTGAATTGTAAGAAGTGGGTCTTAACCCAAGCATGAGTGCATGACATAGAATTCGTGAAATTTAGTTAGGATTAAGGAATAGGATAAGAATTATGGCAGAATTTATGTTTGATTTTGGATGGGTTGTTGTGATTGTAGCAAAAACCCGCTTGCTAAGAAGCTAGTAAGTATAGGATGATGTAATGAGATCATATAACTAGAATTTTGATTATGAGCTTGATGTGATACATGAATGATGAATAAAATTGATGTAGGATGAAGTAGTTATGTAAATTCGAATAAATGTGAATGATTGTATGATGATGAACTAGTAGAAATGTGCTTTATAGTCTTGTACCGTATACCTTAATTATGATGCCTACCAAGTGTTTGATGAAATGCTTAAGAGATAAATGTATGAGTGATATGGAAAAATGGCTGAACGAGTTGATGGACTAAATGCATGAATGAATGTTGTAATGTAGGCGTGAAGGAAGAAGGTACAAGCACTAGGAAAACGGAAGGCACGCAAGATCGAGGTATGTTCCGTTGCATACAAAACTTTACTTAAATTTTGTTAATAATCATGAAAAACAACCCTTGTTATAATGATTATGGTGATTAGTAAGTAGATAGCAAATCCCTTGCGGATTTGGTTATGTTAACGAAGGTTATAATAAGCTATGCAAGTCGACCGGTTCGAGTTGAACAAGTCGAGTAAGAATAAGGTACTATCCGTATAGAATGGGTGGTCATGAATGCAATAACGAATGTATGAAGTTCAATCCGTTATATGGATAGAACGAAATATTTATGTTGAAAGCTATTAACCCGATGTTACCAGGTCGTAATGTGTATGCTTGAATCTCATTATGAGAATATATGCCATACCCACTTAATTGGGTAATCGAATGCGTAAAAGAAATGAGAGTACATAAACGAATGGAATTATAATGATGGTATTGTAAGCGAAACGAGAATCATGACTAACTTTTTAAAGCTTTGTTGTGAGTGTAGGTAAATCCTCATCTTAGGCGACTTGGAGAATTGGAGCTAGCACGTGTTCATGATATGTCATACCAAGCGCTTCCGCTAGTTTGCATTAATGTTTTGTGTCAAATACTTGTTCATTTTGTATAACCTTGTTAGTAGTCATACTTTTCAAAACTTGAAGTTATGGGTCTTAGTCGTGTTTAGTAGAATGGTTCTTAGACATTATCTTTTGGATATTGTACAAAACAGGGATACACTCGTTTTACGGACGGGTCATGCCCAATTTTTGTTTTAAATATATACTAATGTTGTTAGTGTTAAAGTCTTTAAATTAGTGAAGTTGGAATGTTTTTAAAAGTTATACTTGAGATCGCCCTTGTATGTTATTTTATAAAGACGAAAAAGCGGTCCTTACAAATCACCTATTAAACTTTGTGGGTTTTGTTCGGTCTTGAACAACATAAAAAATAGAAACAATTAAGTTTATGCAAGCTGGTCAGACAGTGTTGAGCTTAAGACCAAGTGGTGGTAACCGAGGAAGAACTTCTGCTCCTAGTTTTGATTCGTTACGTAAAATTGCATGATTTGACATAGTCTATAGTCTAAGTACCAAACAGGCCATCTTGTATGAACCCACAAGCTGCTGCTTCGTATGAACACACGCTGTAGCTTCGTACAAACCCCCATGTTGTGGCTTCGGACGAACGAACTATTTTTATGAATCTTGAAATGTTTAAATATATGTTGCACCTTCGTACGAAGGGAGCCTTTCCTAAGGTTAAACACTTACTTGCCTTTCCTAAGGCTGACACAATATACACGTTTGAAGACACTCGTATAACACCAACGAGTGATTGTGTCGAGATTATGTGTGAAAACCAAGAACTCTCGATAAGATCACTCACTCAGCGCGTTACTCCTAGCACGAGAACCTTTCATTGAGTTAGAAGTGATATCGATCAGCGGAAATCTCCATCTCTATCTAGTGGAACTCCTGAATTTATTCGGTGAGAACAACCATAGTTTGGAGTGAAGTTGTTAAGTTAGGGGTGAAACCCACATCTTAATAACCTGTTCCACTCCCTAAACTGATTTTAAAAGATCTCACCAAAGTCTCGACTGTTCCAATGACTCGGAGCATGTAATAACTGGAAGGATGAATGCCGGTAATCGTATTACGGTGAGAGGATAGTCTATTAGGCCAAAGCGTATGCCTGAACTTGCTAGGGATAGTTGAATCACTTTGGGTAGTCGCTGTCCTAAAACCCAGGACGCTCTATTAATTTTAAGCCTGCAATCGTCGATTTTACGAATCATCGAATTTTATCATGTTTATGTGTTTTTGATTTAGAGAATTTACGCTTTATCGATTTCTCGTTTTACCGCTTTCGTTTTCCGATTATATGCACAACTCGCACATCCATCGTAATCTAAAACAAGAGCTAAATAACCGCAACAAAACTAAATCCTAACAACTCTCTCTCTTAAACGCGTCCTCGCGCTAATTATGCAAGTATATATGTATATAGTATGTGGTTACATGTGCTTATGTGAATACGTGAAAACCTAGGAATTTCGTGCCTCCAACGTGACTACGTATTACGAGGACAAATTTTAACGCACTAAATCGCAACGCAATTTCAAAATCATTATGATCGAATCTCATTCCAAATCTCTTTGTCTAGATGTCTTCGAACGCTTCCACCTCGCGACGTACAACCAGAAGAAACGCCATAAGATACGCCGATAAGAGGAAATGGCCAAGGTTATTCCTTAAATCATCACGCATATTTAATCTCTCAGACCGATGCACCAAAGTCTACTTTCTCCAACAAGCAGTTCAAAGCTTGTGGCCCGATGATCTTCACGGGCGACGAAGGAATATCTCAGATGTTTCAATGGTTCGATGTTATCGAGGTTACCCTCCGTCAGAGTGGGTGCCCCGAGCATTTTCGTACTACATGCGCTATAGGAGTATTTCAATCAAGAGCCCTCGACTGGTGGACAGCCGAGCGTAACAGACGTGGGAACGATGCAGCCTACGCGCTCTCCTGGGATGAGCTGAAGGAGCTCATGAAGGAAGAGTATTGCCCTCCCCATGAAGTCCAGAAGCTAGAAAACGAATTTTGGGATATCAAGCAAGTTGAAGGCGACAACTCTGGCCTCACAGCAAGGTTCAAACAGCTTAGCATTATTTTCCCAAGCCAAGTTGACACTCCCGAAAAGGCCATCAAGAAGTATATATGTGCTTTGCCTGAGTGTGTGGGCGATTTTGTCGAAGCTGCAAGACCGGCTACCATCGAAGAAGCCTATCTTGGCCGCAGAGATCAACGACAAGCGAGTCTTGACTGGATTCTTCTCCAAGGATTCCACCAAGAAGGCTAACCAAGCTACCGCCGAATCATCCGACGACGACGCACTACAGCAAGACACCTACCAAACTAGCCGCAAGAGAAAGAGCTCGAGCCTAAATTGCTCAGCAACTACACCGCTTAAACCCGAACCTCTCCGAGCAGTTCCGCTTTACCCAAGGCGTAACTACGTTGGACGCTTCCCTGTGTCAGAGATGTACTTATCACCACCAGGCTGGAGCTAACTGTCGCTATTGCACAAATTGCAACTATTTTGGTCACTTCACCAGCCACTGCCGCACAGGGCCGCGACAACAAGGCCTACTAGTACTTCCGGCACCGCCGACGCAGCCCGCAGCCCCAGCAGCCGCCGCACCAGTAGCACCAGCAGCCGCAACACTAGTAGCTGCAGCACCAGCAGCAGAAGCTCCAACAGCAACCACAACCCAAGTAGGAGTCTTCAACATCAACATCGACCAGGCGCAGAACGACTCTGTTAATGGTACTATTCTCGACCTTAGTACTTATACTTTACAATTGTTCTACTGTTCGATGTCGCTTCAATATGCGATGTCGACTTTCTCTCTCTCTCTCCCTCGCTCTCTCTCTCTTCCGCTCTCTCTCTCTCTCTCGAGTCCTCACACTTAGTCTAGGTTCACACACAGACTCTATTAGTAGCACTATATAGTATATCACGATATAAGATGTTTTTACCCTAACTATGCGCCTTTAGAATAAGTTAAGATAATCATGCAAGGACCGAACTAATCACGGGTGCACCCGGGATTATTTTGGTAAGTGCGTTGAGATCGTAGTAAGTTCTAACGGTGCCATAACATTAAAAGCGTGGTGGATACGCCACTGGTACTTCCTATATATAAGCGTCTTAACCATGTCGACAAACTGTGACATCTATTCACGGGACGGAGACGGTGTGGTCAAAGTATGGTGGATACGCCGCTGGTACTTCCTATATATAAGTGCTTTACCATGCTAACGAACTCTCATGAAGAAAATGCCAGGTGGAGTTGAACGTTATTAGACCTCGTACATTATTGAGACTATTTTTAACACGCTAAACTCCTTCGCAAGGCGTAACATCTTATTACTTCTCGATCGCACCATCGCTAGACTTTTCGTAAGTCTACATCAACGCAATCTCACCTTCGCTGAAATCTATCTCGCTTCACCATCGCTATCCCTCTCGACGCTTTAATGCTCATCACATCTATCAATCTTACTGCTTCGATATTCCCATCGCTTTTCCCTCTCGATGCTCTAACGCTTATCGCACCTATCATTCAAGCTGCTTTGATATTTCAAATCGCTGAACCATTCGCGCACGCTCTTATCGCTAACTAAGTTTGCAATCAACTTCACCGCTCAGTCTACTTAATCTTCCTTTCGAACTCAGTCCAACTATTTACCATTTGGACCGAGGATACTAAAACCTATCCATATCATGTCGACACACATGACATCACTCCATGGGATGGAGGCAATATGGCTAAATCATGGTGGATACGCCACTGGTACTTCCTATATATAAGTGTTTTAGCCATATTAACAAACTTTCATGGAAAGATGCCATGTGGGGCTCGAGGCTAATTAAACTTTTGTTACTGTTAAAACTCGTTTGTTTACCGAATGTTTTGGAAATAAATGGAAAATTTTCTGAAAATTTTTTATTAAAACCTTTGGACAAACTAAACTTTTCTTACAACGCTGGTTTAAACATCAACTCAGTTTAACACCACGTCATAAGAAAATTTTCGTACGCCAAGTTTTTCTTAAAATCTTTTTGTGATAACTTAACAAAACTTTTCTTACAACGTTGGTTTGAAATCGACTCAGCTCAATACCACGTCCTAAGAAAATTTTCACACATCAAGTTTTTCTTAAAATCTCTTGTGATAACTTAACAAAACTTTTCGAGAACTTAAAACATTTATGGATCGTCAACTCGTGAGTTGCTATTCCCTAGTCAAGCAAATCGCTTTTTCTCATCAATTTCTCATGCCACCGAGACGCTCTCACTCGTCAATCCTCGATCGAACGCTCGTTCATCCCCAGCTTACCCTAACGCTTTTATTGCTACTTATTCGTGTAAATTCTCACAGTCTTCCTTTTGAATAAATTTCGGGACGAAATTTCCTAAAGCAGGGGAGACAGTAACAACCCACAATTTCGCGCTCGTTACTCTCGTTATGCCTAGCACCCCAGATTCGGATCATAATGTGAACTATATCGCTTAGTACGCTACATCGCATATTTTTGCACTACATCGCTTATTTTAGCATGCTATATCGCTCTTCACAACGCTTACGCTTATAACGCTTACGCTTATAACGCTTACGCTTATAACGCTTACGCTTATAACGCTTACACTACTACATCACATGAGTATCTAAACTACTCGCTCGCTCTCGCACCATCGCAACGCAAACTCAACGCAAACTCAAAACGCGATTACTTATATGTATATATATTATATTATATATCATTATCTATGTGGTGATACTCACATAAAACGCTCAAACACTCACTCGCACAACTCGATTTATCGCTCTAAACGCAACACCACGCAACACTTAATATCTCGCTAAAATACTTAAAGTACTTGAACTAAGTAACGCAACAAAACGCACGAAACTGGAATTTCTCACACAAAACTGGTCCCTTCTTACGAAGCCAACCTGCTCATTCCCACTTCCTCTATAAATACCCAAGCCTCTTCTCACATTCTAACTTGCTGCCATTTCATCCAAAACGCTCCCAACCTACTGTTCATCGATTTCCCAAGTAAGATCCGCTATTTTTACAAGTTTCACAACGATTTCCACTATGATTTTACACGAGTTTCACTCCGATTTCATCCAAACTTCTTCTTTTTTCATCTAAACATCAGCTTTTCATCTAAAACTTCATCTTTTTCATAAAAACCTTCATCTTTTTCTTCAAGAACTTCTTATTTACCACGGATTTGCACTTAAATGAGTGTATTAGGCTAAGCTTTGGCTTCCCAAGACGTAGATATAAGAATCTCGCACTCACCAAGTGTTTAATCCAAAGAAAAACTTTTTTAAACTCGATTTTTACACTAAACCTAACCAAAACCAACATATATTTCATTAACTGAATAGTGGGGCGAAGTGGTGTCGAAACTGTCATGAAAAGGACTCGAAAATACATCTGATTCAGGCGAAAATGTAAGTCCGAACGCTCAAAAACGCTGAACAACAGCTTCTTACGAAGACACCCACTTCGTACAAGGGGTCTGTTTCCCACTCGACACTCCAACTTTGATCGTTTCGGCACCTAGAAAACTGATGCACTTCTGTTCCCGTACGCAGGCTGATCCGACGCTCCCTCCACTCCATTCCAGACCGTGTTTACTGTTAAACACGCACTTTGGGTATACTCGAACCCTTTTTCGCTTAACGCACTTTTGGGTGTAACATACGTTCATATCTAAAACACACTTATCAAAGCGCACTACACGCTCTAAACTATTTATCACATACGAATGACTCACATAGATATTTACACGTGATGCTTGCTACATATGTGCTAGGACTCTTACTAGTTGATTTTCCACCTTAGCTAGTATGGTACTATAGTTCGACTCACACCCGACGAGGTCTAGTTAAGGATATCTCACACCACTCCTTCGCAGTCATCTCGGGACTTAGGTTGAGTGTTTATCTAGTTAGTATATGTGTTGTGTTGTATCTCGTTTATGTATGTGGAAATTCGCAAGCTTTTATCTATTTTACTATTATTATACCAAACCTGTATACTCGCCAATACATTTTTGTATTGACATTATTTTAACGTACGTTGCAGGCTAATCGCAGGTTATCTCGAATCAAGATTAGGCTACTTTAGATACACGCCTAGACATCATCAAACTACTGAATCTCTTATTTGAACTATCTGTACTTGAATTTGTATGACATTAGTTTTGCCATGAAAAGAATATATATTATTGTCACAATATTAGTGTTATGGATTCTCTCGAGCAATCTCGTCGCTTAGTGCCACATCCCGATGATTCCGCCATCGATTGGGGTGTGACACAGCCCAAGTATAGACATAACTCACATGAAACGAATGTATGGGCTTGTTTCTTGTTTTAGACACCTGTTAGGACACTTGTAGTGATCCTAGGAAGCCTCTAACAGTTGTAAATCATCACAAATCCTTCCAATACTATAAATAGGTGTTATGTTCATTGAAAAACTTGCACCTTTTCTCATTTCTTTCTATACTTCTCATATTTGGAGGATCCTGAGCAATTGGGAACTTCCTTTGAGTTTTATTCAGTCCCTAGGACCACTTGTAAGTGTTCCTTTCGTGGCTTATTCGTTTATTAGGCTTTTAAAGCCGAAAAGTCAAGCGTTTTCGATAAACGCTTTGACTTTCGGTTTAGACCTTAACAGTCCAGCCATTGTTCGCAATGAACATGGCTATGTGATCGTAATTAGGTAGGTGTTAATCCCTCAAAAGGGCACCTCCTAAGAATCACGTTTGCTTGGTCAATTGACGAGTCAACATATTAATATTTTAAAAAGTCAATGGGTCAGTTTTTGAAATAATTACGATCTGAGTTTAGAAGTGTCCTAAAATATGTTTTATCACTTAAACAACTTAGTAATAATTATTAGAACATGTGTAAACATTTTTGGCTCATCAATTCCAGTTTTAGGGTCGGTTCGCAACCGAAAGTCGCGAAGTTTGACTTCTGCTTTGACTTTCAATTATGAACCGAATTAGACTAGTATGCTACTGATTTAAGGTTCTGTTATGATCGTAATATGATGTACCATAATCCTCTGAGGTTATATTACACGATCGTAATAGTAATCTGAGTTTTATGCAAGTTTCCGTAAATGTGCCATACTTTGACCATTATGCCCTTTTTAGCCAAAATAAGGTTTTAGACACCAATGAGCTTGCAAATGATTTAGGTACTGATATGTTAACATGTTTAACATATTTTGATGTTACAAATCTGATCATAAACCGAGTTTTCGTATAATATCGTAAATTATGCTTTAAAGTGACTAAAATGCCATTTCGGCGCATAAAACGGTTTTAAACGTAATCTCTTATACCAAACTCATTACCTACTAATCTAATATCATAATTAGGATATTTTGGGATATCAAGTCAGTTTATAAACTGAGTTTATACACAAGTTCTTGTATTACGTTCTTAAATGACGATAATGCCCTTATGGCGCATAAAACGGTTTTAAAGCATAATTTTCATACAAAACCTTTTACCTACTGATATGTTATACTTAATAGTATATCTTGACCATATAAACCTGGTCATAACATCAATTTTCATAAAACATCGCAAATATCGACATTTAACGACTTTAACGCCGTTTCGCCGCGTAGTATGGTTTTAAACCATATTTACCAGCCAAGACTTGTTACCTACTGATTTTATAACTTATTTAAAAGGTTTTTATAGTAGGTACATACTATAAACTCAGAATCCCAAATAAGCTTTCAAAACTATGTGTGAAATGACCAAAATGCCCCTACGGAGCATAGTTTGGTCTTAAACTATAAAACACACATATGTTTGATATCCTACTGATATTATATCATAAATAAAGTGTTTTCACAGAATGTTTATGGTCATAACATCAGATTATATGCAAGTTCCTTTTATACGACGCTAAATGACCAAAACGCCCTTTTGTGGCATAGTAAATTTAAAACCTTAACAGTCATACAAGTTGATATGAATGATATCCTATTGATATTTTAACTTGTTTAAAGTATATTAGCATATGGAACTTGTTCATGACTCATCCGGTTACCCGTTATCGCTTATACGCGTACGATTAGACTTACGTAACTAGTTTACATAAGTTTACCAAAACGGGTTTAGCCTTATCATTTTCATTTCGAAATCCAGAATGTACTTTGTTTACCCATATTATAAAATTCCTAGTACTTTTTGGGTTTAAACCACATTCTATTCGGTATACGCTTAATCTAGCGAACCTAATCTTAAGTATCGGGTCATATCTAAAGGGACTACCTTTGGCCCATATACATTTTAACATATAATAAATTTGTTCATTCCAGACTATAGTACCCCCCAGATAATCGGACTTGGGTCAATAGTACTTAGATTTGTGGCTTTGTGCTAAATTATAATCTGGTTGATTGGAAGCTAGTAAAAAGGTAAATACTCTTAACTTATTTTAGCTTTAAACTTGGGATGGCAATTATGCCACTTGGAGCGGGTATTACATAAGTAAGTCGCCTATGATTGCGCAAAAATGTAAGAATCCGGTTTATTCCGTTTTGCTTGATAATTGAACTGATTGGGGGTTAATGGTACCGTGTCCGGACATCCCAATGGGTTAATCAAGTATGTAAATATGGTAACAAGAATAAATCCCAAGATATATTTAAAAGATCACCTACAAGTTTTCTCTATGTATAAAACTCTTTTCGAAAATCTGTTTTCCAAAGAGTCAGTTAATTGTATTTACCAGCTTTGGCTGACGTATTTTCAAAAGATTGAACCGCAGGAACCGAACCTTATTATAGGTTGGGAATACGGGTAGGCTAGAATGAAGGCTAAGGAATTTGCAACTCCTGATGCTTAAGGCGTATGATGTCTAAAGCTCTGTTTATTAGATCCCGCCTGTGGGCTTGTATCGAATGCTTTTAATACTTTTATATATTCAAGATTTATTGGATTTTATATTTTCACTCTAACACTTCCGCTGCATATTATTATACTGTGATAACTGTTATCCAACTGTCACGACTATACCCATCTGGGCCCGTCGGGAATCGGGGTGTGACAGGTAGGGATGACAAAAATACCCGATCCCGATGAGTATACCTGAAACCCGACACAAATGGGACGGGTATACCCGATTCCCGACGGGTATTGGGCCGGGTATGGGATTATTTTTTAAAAATTTTCGCGGGTATGGGATTAGGTGATACCCGGCCCGATTACCCGAAACCACATACCCTTTTACCCGAACTATATACCCGATCATATACCCGAATTTTTTAATTTATATTTTTATTTTTCATTGACATTGGTCTATTAGTGAAATATTTTAGTTGTTGTATGAATAAAACTATATAATAATTATAATAGTAAAGAAATGTATTTGGAAATCCCAACGTACATTTTTTAACAAACTAATTGGTATACCCGATACCCGACGGGTATTGGGCCGAGTATGGGACATGATTTTACAACTGGGTATGGATATGGGATTACCAATAGCCGACCCGAACCCGATCCATTGCCATCCCTAGTGACAGGTTGGTATCAGAGTTACAATTTGAGTGAATTAGACACTAGCCTTTTGTGTCTAATCTCAAATATCACAAATGCATATTCCTTAAAAACTCTGAGTCTAGACCTAAACATAAGACTACTCTTAAATTATATATAGTAGTTATTGATTTTATGCCGCCAAGATGAAGCGGACAAGACAAAGAATCTATAATGGGTCGCGGACTCGAGGGTCTCTACCAATGATTAGCTTGAAGTTCCATATGACGAACTACAACTGTTTTGGAGATGATAACTCCAATACGAGGATGCTGAACCTCGTCACCAGATACTATATCTTTTGATATTCTTGTTATATCCTAATATCCTTTATCTAAAGCCTACCATATTTGATAGACATTCCAGTGATATCTCACCAGTTGATTGAAACAACAACAACTATGGAAAGTCGTATCATGGCAAGGATATCCGTGCACTTTTGCACCAAATTTCTATTCTTTGATTAAAAAATTCTCTCATTCTAGAGAATAAGCAGAAAAAGGAACCACTTTTTTTGATTCATGCTTAAAGAATATAATCTCGAGTCTTGGAACTCGATTATTCAAACCCATTTAGGTATATTATATTATATAAGTTCGGTAACTCTTACCAGCAGATTTCTCCAACTGGAAGTACGACAATGATTTTATTTCATTGATTTTTAGCAACTATGAATGCCAAACTTAGTTTGATAGAAGGGCCATATGATGATTGGCAGTATCTTAGTGCGTCCCATAGTTTGCTTTCATGCCTGGCCCGTATGAAGGTTTAATGCATGGAACCACTAAGATCTCCCAACGGTCATATTGTACTAATATCAGCTAATAGTAAGCATCTACTATATTTTGGAGATATCACTGCCATAAGAGAAATCATTGATTTTATGGAGCCCATTTTATTATTTTCCTTCAAATGATATGAAGGTCACATTTATTGCTCCTACCTTATCCAACAGATCTCTTGATTGCATGATAGACGAAGGCCAAAAGCACTTGTTCCCACCAATGAGTGGTTGAGAAAATGCAAATTTTCATCAAAATATGAGACGACGTATCCCAAATCTCTCACTGTGGAGAAGGGCATATATTTAAACGGTGACTGTATTGAGCCGTATCATATACGCTGTACTATATTGAGGCGTATCCCAAATCTCCCACTGTGGAGAAGGGCATATATTTAAACGCTGACTGAATTAAGGCGTATACCAAATCTCCAACTAAGGAGAAGAGCATGTGTTTAAAGCGTCAATTGAGATGTGTCCTGGAATCTCCAACTAATCCCAACTATGTGGAAGGAGAAGGACTAAAAGTGCCAACTCTATTGGGTGAAGACAATTAGTCGAAGAACCGCTAGCAATCAAGCAAATAAATTTCTTTTAAATTACTCGGTCCACTAGTTCTTATGTAATTAAGACTAGTGAATAAGACCATGATGAAAGACTCTGCCTTAAATGTATATTTGCCACCAATAGTAGTGGTTGAAAAGGGTGATAGTAGTGGAAAACTGATTCCCTCACACCATAAAAAAAATCTTAATTATCTATAAGTGAGTCTCGTCCTATCACACCCCAACCGATGGCGAAAACATCGGGGTGCAAGCACTAAGCGTTCAGATTGCTCACGAGATTCCATAACACTAGATATTTCAATAAAATTTAAGTAGATTTCATAACAATTGTCTAGAATCAAACATCAACCACAGATAGCAAGTGCCAACATAACAAACATTGTTTCAAATGTTCCAAATGTCTAAATTAACTAGGCGACGTTTCTAAGCATCTCCTAGCTTGTTTCCCATGCATTCCAAAGCAACCTATTAGCCTGCAACATGTATTAAAATATCAATACAAAATTATTGGCGAGTTTACAAGTTTGATAATAGGATAATAGATTACAACACTCATATCCACAATGTAAGTATAAAAATAGTTTCAGCCGTGCTAGTGTCGCAGTCCACGCAGTGATAGCCCAAGTATCCTGATGCTTTAGTGTTTACCCAAGACTCAAGGTAAACTAGAATCCTCCTAACAATACCCCCAGAGAATAATGGGAGAGGTGCACCCCTATAGCGCTACTATTGTTAAGGCAGAACTACACACCCTGGATTAAACGTCACTTAGCACAAATAGAATACTAGAATGCACAAGTTTTCACCAACACGTAGGATAGAGTTTAGATTGTAAAAGATTCAAGTTTATATAGAATACATGTTACACCCCAAAGTTTAAAAGTAAAAAGGGGATCGAGTATACTTACAGTGATTACTTAACAGTCACAACTGTTATTGGATCAAATGGAGCTCTTTAGAATTAGCCTGATTAGATTACAATAGGATAAGAGTCGGCGAAATAATGAGATTGAATAAAATGTTGGAATCTATCACTGGATCGGATGGCTATCCGATCGGATTGCCAGCCGAGTGGTGACATGCGTGTAAGGAAACAGATGGCTGCCCGATCGGATGGCCATCCAATCGGGTTGCCACTTGACTTAGAATTTGGAAAATAGGGTGGCTGCCCGATCAGACGGCTGTTCGATCGGGTTGCCACTCGATCCAAATGATTAGTACCTTGGGCATCTCAATCGGATGGCTGCTCGATCGGACGGTTGTCCGATCGGGTTGCCATTCGATCAAGACTTCCAAGTTTTGAAAAGTTACTAAGTGTTTGAAAGACTATCAAGTCTACAGTCCGTTTAGACCCAGTCCGTTTAGACCCAGTTTCCACCGATTTAAAGTAAAAGTTTGAGGAAAAGATGAAGGTACTCAAGTTTTACATGAAAAAGTCTAGGTTTAGCTTATATTTAGAGTGAAAACGCATGAAATATCTTAGATCTGAGCTAGATCTTGCTCAGAATGTCATCACATGGCAGTGGGCACAAACCCTCATGATGATATCACCCTCAAGAACTCAGATCCGAGAGATTTCACGGTGAAAAGTGTGATTTCAAGTGAGAATCACGTAGAGGATGATGTGTAGAGCGAGAAAGTACAAGGATCTAGTGCAAAACGTACCGAAATCAACAAGAAAATGGAGAAAAGTGGCGTTTGTGCATCCGAGTCGAGCAGGGCTATCACATCAGTGAAGGACTGTTGTGACAGCTGCTATTTACAGTGTGGGAGTGTGAGAAAGGATACGGTGCACACGGGTCGGGTGGCAGTCCGATCGGATGGTCATCCGGTTGAGTTGGTAATCTGACCGGGTGGTAATCCGGCCGAGGTGGCAATCCGGTCGGGTGGTAATTGCCATTCTGGCCAATCCAACCTTTTCGTGTCCCCGTTTTTGATTCGTTTTGCGAGTTAGATTAGGCGTTGGGTATTATAGAATAACTAGATTATATAGTAAACATCAAAAGTTCCAAAGATTAATAGATTCCGCCAGTGACAAGGCCCCAGTCTCTCGTTTAACCAAGAATCAAGTTTCACGAGTCTAAGGAGTCGAGCACCAAATAGATTTAGACATTCCAACATAGATTTAGACATTTCAAATATAGAGTTAGGCATTCCAAGCATATAGATATAGACATTTCAAGGATATAGACATTCCACACATAGATTTAGGCATTTCAAGTATATAACATAGACTTCCACATAGATTAGGGTTAATATGACAAATAGACAATCTTTAGGGACTAATCCTGACAAAATCCTAAAGTTTAGGGACGCTGGGCGTTACAGTCTCCCCTCCTTTAGGAGATTTCGTCCCCGAAATCTTAGATAAAGACTGCTCAAAGAGTTGCGGGTATTTGGCTTTCATATCACTTTTCAACTCCCAAGCGAATTTGGCACCACGCTTTCATTCCCATCGAACCTTAACAATGGGAATTTTGCTGCGCCTTAGACGCTTGACAACTTAATCCATGATTTCGACCGGTTTCTCCACAAATTAAACAGCTTCATTTATTTTCAAGTCTTCAAGGGGAACCTGTAGTTCCTCGTCGGCTAGGCATTTACGTAGATTGGACACGTGGAACACCGGGTGCACATTGTTTAGTTCTTGTGGCAAGTCGAGTCTGTACGCCACCTTGCCAATCCTTTCAAGTATCACGAAAGGACCTACATAGCGAGGAGCGAGCTTTCCCTTTTTACCAAAACGAACCACTCCCTTCCAGGGAGATACCTTGATTAGAACTCGGTCACCAACAGCAAATTCCAGAGGCTTGCGCCTTTTATCAGCATAGCTCTTTTGTCTGCTTCTAGCCTTGATCAAGTTATCACGGATTTGAAGAATCTTATCCGTTGTTTCTTGAATAATCTCAGGGCCAGTGAACTGCTTTTCCCCAACCTCATGCCAGCTGAGAGGATATCGGCATTTCCGTCCATACAAAGCTTCGAAAGGGGCCATCTGAATACTGGAATGATAGCTATTGTTGTACGAGAATTCTATCAATGGTAAATGTACATCCCAGTTACCACCGAAGTCGATGACACAAGAACGGAGCATGTCCTCTAGGGTTTGAATAGTACGTTCGGTCTATCCATCTGTCTGAGGATGAAAGGCCGTGCTAAGATTCAAGTGCGAACCCATAGCGGACTGAAATGTTTGCCAAAGACGTGAAGTAAAACGACCATCACGGTCAGATATTATGTCAAGAGGAATGCCATGACGGCAGATAATCTCATTGGTATAGATCCTAGCAAGTTTCTCCACTTTATAATCTTCGCGAATAGGAAGAAAGTGGGCTGATTTAGTCAGACGGTCAATAATCACCCAAATACTATCATGACCGGCAGGTGTACGGGGTAATTTAGTAATAAAGTCCATAGCAAGACTATCCCACTTCCAAACGGGGATTTTTGGTTACTCTAAAAGTCTGGAGGGACGCTGATGTTCAGCTTTCACCTTCAAACAGGTGAGGCATTTTGAAATATACACAGCGATGTCCCTCTTCATGCCAGGCCACCAATAAGTCATACACATATCCTGGTACATCTTGTCAGCGCCTGGATGAATAGAGTAATGGGACTTGTGAGCCTCCTTCATAATGAGCTCACGGAGATGCGATTTAGGTAATACTGCAGTCCGTTAGGTTTAGTTTCAAGCTGGTCAACCCTGGCGCCGTGGATTTCTTCTTCTAGACTTCCTTCATTTGCTGATGAATACTGAGCGTCACAAATACATGCATGGAGGTTATTAGAGATACGAATAGCATTCACATGAGTTTTACGACTCAGAGCATCGGCTACTACATTCGCCTTGCCAGGGTGGTAGCGAATTTCGCAGTTGTAGTCGTTAAGAAATTCCACCCAACGTCTCTGTCGCATGTTCAGTTCTTTTTGGTCGAAGATATGTTGCAGACTTCTATGGTCAGTGAAAACCACGTACTTAGTACCATACAAGTAGTGTCGCGATATCTTTAACGCAAACACAACTGCACCAAGCTCCAGATCGTGAGTAGTGTAGTTTTTCTCATGCACCTTGAGTTGACGAGAGGCGTATGCAATGACCTTGTCCCGCTGCATGAGTACGCATCCCAAACCTCGGTTCGAGGCATCACAATATACCACAAAGTCGTCATTCCCATCGGGTAAGGTTAAAACAGGAGCATTACACAAAAGGTTCTTAAGGGTTTGAAAGGATTCCTCTTGTTCAGGACCCCAAACAAAAGGTTTCTCCTTTTGGGTTAGGGTAGTAAGAGGAACATCGGTTTTTGAAAAATCTGCGATGAACCGGCGGTAATAACCCGCCAATCCCAAGAAGGAACGTATTTCAGATACAAACTTAGGCGTACTCCAATTCTTCACTGCCTCAATCTTAGAAGGGTCAACATGAATACCCCGACTACTAACAATATGACCAAGAAACTGCACTTCAGCAATCCAAAACTCACACTTAGAAAATTTAGCATATAGACGTTCACCACGTAAAATTCGAGCATAAGACGTAGCGGCGAGCATGATCTGCCTTAGACTTAGAATAGATAAGGATATCATCAATAAAGACTATAACAAAATGATCCAGATAGGGTTTACAAACACGATTCATAAGGTCCATGAACACTGCGGGTGCGTTGGTCAAGCCAAAAGGCATGACTACGAACTCGTAGTGCCCATATCGAGTGCAAAACGCAGTCTTAGGAATATCATCGTTGAGAACACGCAACTGATGATATCCAGATCGAAGATCGATATTAGAGAAACAGGACGCTCCTTGTAGTTGGTCAAACAAATCATTAATGCGAGGTAGAGGGTAACGATTCTTCACGGTAAGCTTATTAAGTCACGGTAGTCTATGCACATATGAAAAGAACCATCTTTCTTTTTGACAAATAAAACGGGAGCACCCCACGGGGAGGTACTCGGACGAATAAAACCCCTATTGAGTAATTCCTGTAGTTGGCTAGATAATTCTTGCATCTCGGAAGGTGCAAGACAATAGGGAGCCCTGGCGACTGGAGTCGCACCAGGTACGAGGTCAATATGAAAGTCAACGGATCTAGGGGGAGGAAGACCAGGTAAATCCTCGGGAAAGACATCAGGGAAATCACACACAACCGGAACATCGTTTATGTTCTTCCCCTTGCCCTTTTGTTCCACTACGTGGGCCAAGAAGGCAGGGTTCTGTTTACGTAAACTTCTGCTCGCTTGTGTGCATGACATCAGCCTTAGTCCTTTTGAAGGTCGGTCTCCATAGACATTCAGAACATTACCATACGGCAGAGGGAGATGAACAAGCTTATCATGACAAACAATCTCGGCATGGTTTTTACGCAACCAATCCATACCGATAATGACATCAAAACTACCCAGACGCATGGGTATGAGATCAATAAAGAATACGTGATCGTTAAGAGTCAAGGAACAATCGCGCATAATAGAATTAACAAGAATCGACTTACCATTGGTGACCTCAACAGAGAACGACTCTGCTAACTTAGAGCGTGTACAATTTATCAACGACTCAAATTCCACGGACACAAAGCTTCTATCGGCACCCGTATCAAATAAGATCGAAGCATAGAGGTTATTAACGAGAAACATACCATTCACCACGTCATTGTTGTTGCGAGCCTGATTAGCATTGAGATTGAATGCTCGTCTACGAGCGGCTGCTTGTTGTGTCACACCCCGACCACGAAAACCAACAAATCGTGGCGGAAACGTCGGGGAGTGTTGTAACAGAATCATTGTTTCATAACACATGGATTGAAGTTCTTATTTTATTGAATTAAATGTTTTACATTACATTGAAATTAGAAACAAAACAGGACAAATGGACTTTCATTGTTATTAAGTCACTAAGGCCTCGTCCGTTCCTATGTGAGCATGCATCAATATCATCATCAAATATCACCAACTATGGTACCTGAAACACATGTGAAAATACGTCAGCATAAAAATGCGGCGAGTACATAGGTTTTATGTGAGTGTCAGATTCATGGCTCGTTTATGTTTTGAAAATATGACTTGAACACCATTGTAAATTGATAATTAGAAAACCAAGTTTTGCAAAATGTTTGTAATGTAAATTGAAATAACTAAGTCAAAATAGATTTGTTATAATTTATAAAACCTTGATACCATGAATCTTAACTCCAAAACATTTGTTTATATAAACCCAAATTGTAAATCGTTTTTGAAATAAAACTCAAATGCTTAATATTGTTAGAAAAACCCTTGTAATATAACTTTGTTTTGATAACCTTGCCCAAGTGATCTAAATAACGCAACGATATATAATGTGTTAAAAGCACTTATATATAGGAAGTACCAGCGGCGTATCCACCATGCTTTTAACACATTACACCCGCCCCGTTACCTAATCACTTCCCTAACCCAACAGTTCAAACAGATTCAAACGGTTCACATAAATCAAACAGTTATAAACGGTTCACACAAATCAAATGGTTACAAACGGTTCACACAAATCAAACGGTTACCAATGGTTCACACAAATCAAACGGTTACAAATGGTTCACACAAATCAAACGGTTACAAACGGTTCACACAAATCAAACGGTTCCAAACGGTTCACACAAATCAAACGGTTACAAACGGTTCACACAAATCAAACGGTTACAAACGGTTCAAAATTTAAAACAATGTGCTGGCATGCTAAGGGAACATACATAGCAAAACTTAATGAAATCATGTACTATGTATGTACTAATGAACATAACAAGCATATGATATAAAAACACGAAAAACACGAAAGTAACAAGTAGGCACATGTGTTTCACCCCAAAACAGTTTGAAAACAGCAAAAGAGGGGACTATGTACTCACTTGAGGATGCTTAGAAGTCTTGACTAACAACCAAGCAAAGCTAGAGGGAACTGATGTGTGCAAAATGCAACATATAAATTACATCAATTGTGGAATAAAACTAACCCTTTTTTAGTACTAACGTTGGAAAAAGTGTGCTTTTGTCTTCCTTTTGTATTTTCAGGATTAAATGAGCTCAAATTAACAAAAGAAGCAAAAAGGCAGCTAAATCTAACATAAATACAAGAAAAGGAATAAAAGAGACATGTCCGACCCCACGACAGCATCTTCCCAAGCAAAACAAGAGAACAGAAGACTGAACACGCCCCGTGTTCAGTGAACACGGGGCCGTGCCCAAGTGTCAGCAGAAAAGACAAAGTGGTAGAAGCTTCTATCGCCCACCACGGGGCCGTGCTCAGCAGACATGGGGCCGTGGTCAACTATAAGATTCGCAGAATCTAGGCAAATCTTGATAGTACAGATATGCCTCTGCACATGGGGTCGTGCTCAGCGGACACGGGGGCGTGGTCAACTAATGCAGACAAACTGCATTTAATGAAGAAAGAGAGGAGGATGGACACGGGGCCATGCCCAATGGACACGGGGCCGTGCCCGAGCTTCTGTTCAGCCTATAAATAGGAGTGCTTGGAGCTCTTGCAACTCATCCCTTGGCACACCACCTCTCTCACACTTCACCCACCACCCACCACCAACATAACACCATCATCCACCACCATCATCCATTGTCCATCATAGAGTGTGTGAGTCGTCTCGGGATCCAAGATTGATCGTAAGAGTTCTTGACAATCAAGGCCATGTTTGCCTAAGTCTCTTACATCACTTGGTGAAGACAAAGTGTCTAGTGTAATACTTTTTATTTTTAATCTTTTCGCACTTTTTACTTGGTTATGTATTAATGACTTTAATAACTAGTTTCTTATGTTGAAGGTGATTTTTCCTTATCGTTTGTCCGTGGTGTCTTGGCATTATTTTACTGTCTATATAAAATAAAAGATTTTTACCATTCGTATCTCCACGGTCTATATGGAGGTATGTTTTCTAGTTTAAAACCCCTTTTTCTAAACTTTTTGATTTGATTAGACGTTGAGGATAAACCGGTACTAAAAGCTCTTGTGTCCTTGGACGACCTCGGTATCTTACCAACACTATACTACGCTCACGATGGGTGCACTTGCCCATATGTGTGTTTAGTGTTAGTAAATATCGTGTTTTATAAATTTAAAACTTGGCTAAAGCAAGTGTAAAAGGGCTTAAAATATAATTAAACTTATATACACACTTCACACGCATCAAGTTTTTGGCGCCGTTGCCGGGGACACAAGGATTTTAAGAAAGTTAGGAATCAACGGCCTAATCGTTTTTTTTATTTTTCTATTTTTTTAGGATTTTTCTTAATTTTTCAGCTTCTGCAGAACTCAGTACAGCCCGTGCCTGCTGAACACGCCCCGTGCCCAATCATTGGAACTGGCAATCCTGTTTTAAGTCAGACAGTAAGCTGAACACGGGGCCGTGCCCACTCAACATGCCCCCGTGCCCAAGATTCAGTTACTGAAAACAGAACCATAAGATCCCGACGGTTGGTAATTTCTGACACAAACATGAGTGATACTGATCTTTTTTACTTTCGGCACTCTTATGGTGCGTGGTTTCAAATATGTGGTGGTTTCCATAAGGAATTAGAATGTTATTTTCTAAATTATAAGCCCCACTATATAGACCCATCATTTCCCTATATCCTTAAGAGGGGCGAAAGTAAAAATAATCCCTATCTCTCCCTCGAATGCTCTCAACCGGATTTTCTAGGAGAAATGCTTCTCGATGAACTATTTCAATTAGAAGATCTAATTATTAATTGGTTAAAAGAACTTAGGATAGATTTCAATAATTTATCTCAAGACGATAACCAAGAAGAAGTGTTGGGATCGCATTCAAACAACTTCGTTTTTCCCGACGATACTTCTAACTCTAGCAAGTACGTGAGAGATAGTCGTCCCTGTGTCGATTGTGCCGTGAAGGACTCCCCATCGACTTCGTTCGATGCATACATAGACCTGAGCGATTCGGCATACACCTTCTTTAACGAGAGCCCGAAAAAGGGTTGGACTTGTCCACCTACATATAGCATAGGAATCACCCTCACCGATAACCTCTTGCGTTCTCATCTTAATCTAGAACAATTAAGGTATCTTAGGCACTTTGGGGTTGTTCCATCCAGTAAGGAACCGCCTGATCCGAAAAATTTCCTTAAACATAGACAAACTTCATAAACAGCCTTTCGACACGGGGCCGTGCCCAGGTCAACACGCCCCCGTGCCCACCAAAAGATTCCCTTCTGACTTTCTGTCAGAATACGGACAAAACGTGTCAGGATCTTGCATGCACACGGGGCCGTGTCCAGCCGACACGGGGCCGTGTCCAGCATGCTGTCGTTTTCTATAAATGCAGCCAAGAACCCTGCACATTTGGACCATCCAGGGACAGAGACTTGAAAGGATCTTCTCTCCTACCATCCTAGGTATGTTCTAAAAGAAGGTTCTAACAAACATCTTGTCCTTTCCTCTTTTATTCATTGCCTTCTCCTTCATCTTTCTTGCAACAACACCTCCATTAAAGCTTGAATCCAAGCTTTATTGTGATGTTGGTTAAGTTTTTGTCCTAGGAATCTTGTTAAAAATAAGTTACACAACATTGTTTTAAGTTATTTCTGCTCAAAAATGCTTCATAAGTTGGAAAAATAATTTGAAACTCCAAGATTCCTTGTTCTAAAAAACTGCAGAAAGTTGAACACGGGGCCGTGCTCATTAGGCACGGGGCCGTGTCTGTCGTACTATTTCATTAAAATGAACTATTTTTGGTCTTTTTTGTAGAATGTCTAATCAAAACAGTGGAACCTCTTCTGTGCACTCCAGAAACAGTCGAAGGGAAAGAAGGTCATCGATTGAAGCAACTCTCTTACGATACGTAATGGCATTACGTGAAGCTCTTGACGAGATGACTTCGGTAGAGGAGGTCCTAATAGATCGTATAAATTATCTTACGGTAGGGCTGGAAAACAGTTTTCAAGAAATTAACCTCTTGCACCAGAGGTTAAACATTCTTGTAACACCTCCCATGGAACCAATCCTCCCTCAAGAGGATTGGAACCTAGCACTTGGAATCCACAATCCTACTGGGTGGGATGACCTTCCAGCGGAGCCTCCTCTTGAAGATCTACAAGAAGTCCCGATGGAAGTTGTACCTCCTCAAACTAACGCCAATCAACCTGCCTTCCTTCTCCCAAGGGAGATAGAGGAGTGGCTCGCCGACGTGTGAGGAACCCATGCCCGAAGAAAAGAAGTTTTCATGCCGCATCTAACCAAGAGAATTATCTTTTTGGAAGTTTTGCTAGTAAAATAAAGTTTAGGCTAGAACTTCTCGATTTGGATTTCTTGTGTTTCTTTGACCCACTTATCTAGAATTTTAACTTTTAGGACTATTATGTAATTCTCTCTATGACTTAATGAATGATGGTTTTAGTTAATTTGGTGTTTGGATGGTGTTGAAACAAATAAAACACACTCGGAATGGCAAAGGGAACAAGGGAAACTTGAACCAGCACCCCATGCAGGAAAACAGGGCCATCCGACAAAATTTTCTTCGTTACAGTAAGTTCGGCACGGGCCGTGTCCGCCCAACACGGCCCCATGCTGCACAGTCTGTAGAAAATGCCCAGTTCAGGTAAACTGGACACAGGCCGTGTACACCCAACACGCCCCCGTGTCCAGGCTTCTGTTTCTCTTTTTCAATTTTGTTACTGGCACCTGAACACGGGGCCGTGCCCGGATAAAACGGGGCCGTGTCCAACGCCCAGTAACACACATTTTTGCTTTTTCACACCTTTTTACACATTCAATCAACCTAAAAACTTATTTTTGGGACACATTGAGGACAATGTGTAATTTAAGTGTGGGGGGGGGGGATGCTAAAACCTTGAATCTTGCAAGTCCTAACTACAAGCCTTACACAAAACTCTATTGGAACCGCTAATCACCCCAAATTTTTTCAAAAATTTTCAATTTTTTTTACTTGTCGAGGTTTAACTTGGGAATTTCTAATTCTAAAAAAAAGTCACATTTTTACAAATTTACAACCGATAGCGTCGTGATAAAAAAGAACCAACATAAGAAAATTATGAAAATGCATGACAAGCTTAGTTAAAATTTGATTATATACACTTGATCACATAAAAACCCATTCCCACAAAAGTGAGTTTTTAGCCTTTATTGAGCATACAAAAATATATCTTTAAACTAAATGCTCATTTTTCGTTTCTTATGTGAATAGCCGCTTGGTTCTTACGACTCTAGAACTTGCCACGACGATACATTCCCAGTCCTTACCAACTTAAACCCGAGTAAGTAAATGATAGAGGCATTAGGACTAACCCCTTTTTATTTCTACACCATTATTTTTCTTTTTTTTACCACCTACCCAAAATCCCCCTAGTTAGCCCCTTTGAGCCTAAACCTTTTCATTTCATAACTCAAACCAAACACCCTTTCACCCACCAAAACCCTTTTATTTTTAACCTTTTGTTTTAGTAACAAGCCCGGTTTTTCGTATGATTTTCCTAAAAAAAAAATGTTGATGATGAAGCAAAAGAGAAATAAACAAACAAGTTTATCAAAAATAGCTTTGTTTGAATAAAAGCTTCATCAAAATAAAAGTTGCAAAAAAATAAAAAGTCTTACGAAAACCGACGCTTGTTACGATTTTCGCCCTTTTACTAACCACTAACCCAACCACCTACCTTTAACCTAAGCCTAACCCTCTACCCAAAAGTCCTCTTGATATTTACAAAGGTATATAGTTAAAAAGGAGGAGGATTGATTGCTTGGCAAGCTTATGGTAGGAGTAAGTTCCATGCCGCTCTCGAGTGATTCACTAAAATACATCTTCGGCCGCGTGTTGAGTGATCCCCCGTGAGGTATGTAAACTTGTATATAAATAGAATTTTAAAGAGGCATGTTATGCCCTAATAAGTAATTTATCTTATGAAAAGTTTTAAATAAATCATGACGAATAGGATTGTAAAAAAATAAAAATATAACTTAATAAAGAATCTTGGAAATCCCGACACTCTATGACTAGCCCAAAAACCTTCTCTTCTACCCATTCCATTTGGGAGTGTAAAGCCACATTATAAAGAGTTTTGCTTGAGGATAAGCAAAGATTCAAGTGTGGGGGTATTTGATGTGTGCAAAATGCAACATATAAATTACATCAATTGTGGCATAAAACTAACATTTTTTTAGTACTAATGTTGGAAAAAGTGTGCTTTTGTCTTCCTTTTGTATTTTCAGAATTAAATGAGCTCAAATTAACAAAAGAAGCAAAAAGGCAGCTAAATCTAACATAAATACAAGAAAAGGAATAAAAGAGACATGCCCGACCCCACGACAGCATCTTCCCAAGCAAAACAAGAGAACAGAAGACTAAACACGCCCTGTGTTCAGTGAACACGAGGCCGTGCCCAAGTGTCAGCAGAAAAGACAAAGTGGTAGAAGCTTCTATCGCCCACCACGGGGCCGTGCTCAGCGGACACAGGGCCGTGGTCAACTATAAGATTCGCAGAATCCAGGCAAATCTTGATAGTACAGATATGCTTCTGCACACGGGGTCGTGCTCAGCGGACACGGGGGCGTGGTCAACTAATGCAGACAAACTGCATTTAATGAAGAAAAAGAGGAGGATGGACACGGGGCCGTGCCCAATGCGTGGTCAACTAATGCAGACAAACTGCATTTAATGAAGAAAAAGAGGAGGATGGACACGGGGCCGTGCCCAATGGACACGGGGCCGTGCCCGAGCTTCTGTTCAGCCTATAAATAGGAGTGCTTGGAGCTCTTGCAACTCATCCCTTGGCACACCACCTCTCTCACACTTCACCCACCACCCACCACCACCATAACACCATCATCCACCACCATTATCCATTGTCCATCATAGAGTGTGTGAGTCATCTCGGGATCCAAGATTGATCGTAAGAGTTCTTGACAATCAAGGCCATGTTTGCCTAAGTCTCTTACATCACTTGGTGAAGACAAAGTGTCTAGTGTAATACTTTTTATTTTTAATCTTTTCGCACTTTTTACTTGGTTATGTATTAATGACTTTAATAACTAGTTTCTTATGTTGAAGGTGATTTTTCCTTATCGTTTGTCCGTGGTGTCTTGGCATTATTTTACTGTCTATATAAAATAAAAGATTTTCACCATTCGTATCTCCACGGTCTATATGGAGGTATGTTGGCTACCTGGTCGGGGGTTAAGGGAACAGTTTGGTAAAAGTCTTGCCTTGTTCAGTGTATAGTTCCTGCAAGGACCCGTGTCAAATTTAGTAGGACCTCCTTCAATACGGTATTGGATGGCGGGGGTCCAAACTCTTTGACCCCCTCATATGTAAGCTACTATTAATACTATAACCCGGCTATTTAGGATTGTATCCTTGCTGAATCAGACTACTTAGCCGAGGGTAACGTCACCTGCAAAAGAGGGGCCTACCATAATATGCATTAATAACTTAATTAATTATCTTTCAATAATCTGACCCTTTAGGATTGTATCCCTGCTTACTCAAACTACTGGGTTGAGGGTAACGTCATCTTCAAAAGAGGGGCCTACTACAATAACTAAGATAATCTCTTAAAAAGTGCAAAAGTGCGGAAATAATCAAAGGTTACACTATACACGAGTCGGAGTCAAGTGATTCATCTTGTCTATCTGTTTTTCTTTTATTTTTATTTTCAGCATTTTAGTTAGTTTTATTTTTTCTAGTTTACAAACCCTTTTTCTAAACTTTTTGATTTGATTAGACGTTGAGGATAAACCGGTACTAAAAGCTCTTGTATCCTTGGACGACCTCGGTATCTTAAGAACACTACACTACGCTCACGATGGGTGCACTTGCCCATATGTGTGTTTAGTGTTAGTAAATATCGTGTTTTATAAATTTAAAACTTGGCTAAAGAAAGTGTAAAAGCGCTTAAAATATAATTAAACTTATATACACACTTCACACGCATCTGGAACACTGAAATCAAACGGTACCTAATATAGGTAACTATGTTAATAAACGGACCTAAATCGGAGGATCGTATAAAATGAGGTTTCGTAAACCAAATGAGTGTAGAGACTCATGTAATATGATTTAACAAAGCCTACATTCTAAAACGAAACCTAACCTAAGTGCGTACGACCCATTACGACTCGTTAAGGTAGCTTACGCCACTTTAACGCGTCGTTCGCGTAAAACACGTTCGGACCGCCTAACTAGTCCTATGACAAGTATTATATGCCTTAACATATCTAATAATGTTGCCTAATCAGTTTAGATGCCAAAATTTATGTTACATATGCTTAAAATGAATTTATGCGTAAAAAGGACATTTTGGTCATTTTCCTAAGGCATATAAACTACCTATCATACAACTACTTAAACGAAGTGACCATAAGGTATAACCTCGGAAGGTTATTCCCTATACAACTATGGTCACAATAAATGCTTGGTCGGATCCTAATGATCGACCAAACGGGTCGGGTTCGAAAGTCTAAGCGGTTGTTTAGACCGCTTATCTCACGACCCTATACAAGCACTAATCTAAAAGTGACGAGTTAAACATGTTAAAACATGTTTAACGAAGTTTGAAAACAAGTTTGATATCAAGACAAAGGGTCTTGATACCCAAGAATAGTTTGGTTGCAAAATACGCAAGATTACGTATTTTGACAGAAACTACGACTCGTCACTACGCCTACATAACGTGGTAATCAGTAGGTATAGTCACAAGAGACTATAACCATCGTGATTATGCTCACGTTACGAAGTTCAAATGAACTTTGTGTTGACCATAGACTGGTCAAAGCAGAAAGTCAAACACTGTTTGACTTTTACGCTTAAAACGCATAAAAAAACAAAAAAGAATACTTACAAAGGGTCCAAGCTAGAAGAAATTGATCTAAATACTCAGGTATGAAGCATAAAGCTTCAACTCAGAGCATAAAATTAGATCAAGGTGTGAGGAAAATGGAATGAGAGCTTGGGTATTTATAGATTTCGGAGAACCGTTAGGATCGTTTCAGCAAATCGTGCTTTGATCTTGACCTTACAAGTGGGCACATGGTTTTCAAAACCATGGGAATACTTAAAGCCATCAAATTCCAGCCAATAGAGTGCAAAATCTTGGGTTAAAACCACCAAAACCTCAAAAATGGACCAAGTTCAATGTATCTGCCAGAAATTTCAAAAATGGTCCATACACTTGTAAAACTTGATTTTTTGGCACTTTTAAGCCCCGTTAACCCCATTTCAAGGCTCTAAAATAAAGTTAAAGTATAGGGAACTTGAAATGTGCTCAAAAATATATCAGATGTCAGTTCGTTTGGTCGTACGGTTGCGTTGTTCGGTTAATTATGACGGAAATCGTAACGAACGCAAAAACGATCCAAATTACGCGACGAATGGAATTTTATCATGCCAATCACTAAAATAAAATATTTTAATGATTACATAAATTTTTTGGATGTCCGGATATATTCAGAACGTAAGACATGCGAAAAAAATGCAAACTTATGCACTTTTTGATGCTTTTAGTCCCTATTGATCAATAAAGTATATTTTTAGCATACTGAACCCTTCAAAGCCTATTTCTAAGCTATGTAAAGGATATTTAGGGCATATTTAACTTATGATCAAGTTCCGGAATGTTCGTTACAGTACGAATCGGCATACTTTCGCAGTTTGTCGAAATTAGTCCCTGTAAGCGAATAAACTTGGTTTCGGCATACCAAACCCTCCAAAACTTATTTCTAAGTTATGTAAAGGTTATTTAAGGTATGTTAAGCCTATGTCACTATTCTGGAGTGTTTGTTGCATTAAACTGGTTATATTTACGTATCAGTTCGCTTATAACCTTCCAGAAAGCGATTTAAAGCTTGAAATCAAACATGAATTGATATGTGCACACGATACACATATTTATACAAATCCCAAGTATGAAATAAAATATTTCATTGATTTGGTATTTGTTTGATGGTTGCAGAGGCACATGTGTCACAGTCTCCCCTACTTTAGGAAATTTCGTCCTGAAATTTTTTTTCGTAAGAGTCTGTCTGAGACTTTGTGTTAAATAACCACCAAAGATATACAAGGCATAATCCTGTCATTTCCTCAACGGACATTCTTCAGAAACGAAAAATGAACGGACGGAGTCATTTTAAATAGGTGCTTCCTCAGAAATGGAAATCATAGAATAAACAAAAGGATATTCATTTCCTCAACGGGCATTCTTCAGAAATGAAAATGAACGGATGGAGTCATTTTCAATGGGTTTTCTTCAGAAATGGAAATGAAGGAATAACAAAAGGATATTCATTTCCTCAACGGACATTCTTCAGAAACGAAAATGAACGGACGGAGTCATTTTTGACGGGTGCTTCATTAGAAATGGAAATGAAGGAAAAAAGATATTCATTTCCTCAACGGACATTCTTCAGAAACGAAAATGAACAGACGGAGTCATTTTCGACGGGTGCTTCATTAGAAATGGAAATGAAGGAAAAAGGATATTCATTTCCTCAACGGACATTCTTAAGAAACGAAAATGAATGGACGGAGTCATTTTCGACGGGTGCTTCATTAGAAATGGAAATGAAGGAAAAAGGATATTCATTTCCTCAACGGACATTCTTCAGAAATGAAAATGAACGGACGGAGTCATTTTCGACGGGTGCTTCATCAAAAATGGACATGAATAGAGTTAACTCAAAAGGATATTCATTTCCCTCAACGGACATTCTTCAGAAACGAAAATGAACGGACGGAGTCATTTTCAACAGGTGCTTCATCAGAAATAGGAATGAATAGAATTAACTCTAGACACATGACAAAACTTGCTGTAGTTTCTGTGCACTGAATTCCATAATTATGTATGCATCCATAATTACATAATTCCTTGCACAGTCCGCACATTGTATTTCATAATGTGAAAGGGGTAGAATTTGAACAAGCTTGAGACAACTTTGATTAGGTCAATACATAAACACATAAGCACATAATTGTTTTCTTGGTTATTAATTTGTTATTATTTTGTTATATCAACTTGACGCTGATTTGAACATGGGTATTCAAGGTATACCAGGAACCTAGTTGATGGACTTCAACGTCCTCAAGAATCTATCTGAAAAGATAGGATGATCTTCCAAAATTCGATTTCGTTTACAAGGAAACGTAACATTCGAATTAAGGTACTCAACAATTAAGGACTTACGGGAATACCCTTAGGTACCCTATTAAGGATTGGGTATTCTTCAAGAGTTGTAACTTGCGCCTTGTACTTCGTTTTCCTTGGAAGAAACTGGTACTTAGGATTTTCGTGGAAAACGCAAGAAATTATAAAATGGAAGAATTTTGGGGGTAGTCTGTTCTTCAAGGAATATGATTCCTTGATTGTCGGTATTGCAGGGGATATGTTGTTTATACATGCAACCACATAAATACATTGCAATGTAAATAAAAGATTTATTTATAAACAACATCAACAACTGTTTCATAGACCTTGACAACAAAAGAAAATAATACATAAAGCTTGATTATTTCTAAACAGTGTTGTCTTCTAATCGGTCAGACGCTCATCCTTGCGCTGGATTCGCATTAGCAATCTTTGGGCAATTTCTTTGGAATGGCCAATCTCGCCATAGTTGAAGCAAGAACCCGGTAGAAAACAACCTTGAGCAGGATTGTTGCCAGCTTGATTTGGTGCAGCTGCAGCTGGGCAAACTCTTGCTGTATGGCCTATAAGTCCACAAGTCTGGAATTTGCGGCACTTTATATTGGCATGATGGTGAAGACTACATTGGTTGCACAAGGGTGCAGTTCTGTTGTATGGCTTCCTAGCAGGGGGTTGAGCTGGTTGGTTGGGGATGGCTTGATCATTGTGAGCGACCACGACGAAGTTCTGAGAAGCCTTTCGCTTCTTTGACTTCTTGGAGGATTCAGTCTGCTCATCCTTCGGTTTTGATTCTTCGATCGGTTTCTTGTCACCCTTTCGAAAAAGTTTACCTTTCCTGATCTGAGATTCAGTCAAGGTAGCGGATAGCTCAATGGCCTGTCTAACGGTAGCGGGGTTACTACCAGTCACAATGTCTTGTACTGATTCAGGGAGGCCATCAATGTACTTTTCGATTGCCTTATCCAAAGGCGTGACCATGTTCGGGCATAACAGACTAAACTCCTCATAACGGTCCGTATAGGCTCGATGCTCACCGGTATCTTGCTTAAGATCATCGAATTCCCTTTCTAATGCCCTGATCTCATGACGAGGACAGAATTCCCTCATCATTAGAGCTCGAAGCTCTTCCCATGATTGAGCCAGTGCCACTTCGGCACCCCTATCTCTCATCACACAATTCCACCATGTTAAAGCTCGTTTCTCAAAAACACTAGATGCGAACTCTACCTTTCGCTCGTTCGGACACTGAACATGTCTGAAGGTGCTCTCTAGACTCTCGAACCATTGCAGAAGTGCAGTCGCTCCTTGAGACCCAGAAAATTTTGATGGCTAGGCAGAGTTGAATGTATTGAAGTTGCATGGGGCATTATTGTTGTTGAGGGCTTGGTTACATTGAGCAATGATGTTCAGGATTGCAGCAGCCATTTGCTGCGTAATGATAGCTGCCGGTTCTTCATTAGGTACCTGATTGTCGCGTCGTGGAGGCATTCTAAAAGGGGAAACAAGAGAGAAAACAAATGAAATGGCATTGGGTAAGGATATTACAATTGCTGACCAAAAAAGCATGGGTCATGGTCATTTGTTCGAACCACGAAACAAACAAACGACACACAAAGGCTGAATCAAAGTAAATAGGTCCTCATAATGTATCGCGAAGACATGCTCGCCTATAAGTGGACACTCACCCCAAGAGTTCCCAGGTAAGAGTGACTGGTCCGATACTGCGGATTTGTATGAACACTCTAGCCTTCGACAGAAAACTCAGGGTACAGGCACCCACCCTTCCAGTTTGCACGTGTTCACATTATTTAGCCCCAAACTTTGACGAAATTTGAAAACTTTGAAGGTTCAAAACCTTACAATAAATCATCCTAGAACAAATGATCAGTTTTCGAAGCGGATTCGAAATTTGTGTTCTTATTGTGGTTGTCACCTAAAGATAGGCGACGGTATTGTTTTATGACTAAACGCAAGTAAACTCGCGTTAGGGTCCTAGGAAGGTTATAGACTAGGTCAAAGCATTACTAATAACCTAATTCCCTATAACCATGAGCTCTGATACCAACTTTTCTGTCACACCCCGACCATGAAAAACAACAAATCGTGGCAGAAACGTCGGGGAGTGTTGTAACAGAATCATTGTTTCATAACACATGGATTGAAGTTCTTGTTTTATTGAATTAAATGTTTTACATTACATTGAAATTAGAAACAAAACATGACAAATAGACTTTCATTGTTATTAAGTCACTAAGGCCTCGTTCGTTCCTATGTGAGCATGCATCAATATCATCATCAAATATCACCAACTATGGTACCTGAAACACATGTGAAAATACGTCAGCATAAAAATGCCGGCGAGTACATAGGTTTTATGTGAGTGTCGGATTCATGGCTCGTTTATGTTTTGAAAATATGACTTGAACACCTTTGTAAATTGATAATTAGAAAACCAAGTTTTGCAAAATGTTTGTAATGTAAATTGAAATAACTAAGTCAAAACAGATTTGTTATAATTTATAAAACCTCGATACCATGAATCTTAACTCCAAAAAATTTGTTTATATAAACCCAAATTGTAAATCGTTTTTGAAATAAAACTCGAATGCTTTATATTGTTAGAAAAACCCTTGTAATATAACTTTGTTTTGATAAACTTGCCCAAGTGATCTAAATAACGCAATGATATATAATGTGTTAAAAGCACTTATATATAGGAAGTACTAGTGGCGTATCCACTATGCTTTTAACACATTACACCCTCCCCGTTACCTAATCACTTCCCTAACCCAACGGTTCAAACAGATTCAAACGGTTACAAACGGTTCACATAAATCAAACGGTTACAAACGGTTCACACAAATCAAATGGTTACAAACGGTTCAAAATGTAAAACAATGTGCTAGCATGCTAAGGGAACATACATAACAAAACTTAATGAAATCATGTACTATATATGTACTAATGAACATAACAAGCATATGATATAAAAACACGAAAAGCATGAAAGTAACAAGTAGGCACAGTAAAAGAGGGGACTATGTACTCACTTGAGGATGCTTATAAGTCTTGACTCACAACCAAGCAAAGCTAGAGGGAACACGGAAATCAAACGGCACCTAATATAGGTAACTTTGTTAATAAACGGACGTAAATCGGAGGATCGGATAAAATGAGGTTTCGTAAACCAAATGAGTGTAGAGACTCATGTAATATGTTTTAACAAAGCCTACATTCTAAAACGAAACCTAACCTAAGTTCTTACGACCCATTACGACTCGTTAAGGTAGCTTACGCCACTTTAACGCGTCGTTCGCTTAAAACGCGTTCGGACCGCCTAACTAGTCCTATGACAAGTATTATATGCCTTAACATATCTAATAATGTTGCCTAATCAGTTTAGATGCCAAAATTTATGTTACATATGCTTAAAATGAATTTATGCGTAAAAAGGTCATTTTGGTCATTTTCCTAAGGCATATAAACTACCTATCATACAACTACTTAAACGAAGTGACCATAAGGTATAACCTCGGAAGGTTATTCCCTATACAACTATGGTCACAATAAATGCTTGGTCGGATCCTAATGATCGACCAAACGGGTCGGGTTCGAAAGTCTAAGCAGTTGTTTAGACCACTTATCTCACGACCCTATACAAGCACTAATCTAAAAGTGATGAGTTAAACATGTTAAAACATGTTTAACGAAGTTTGAAAACAAGTTTGATATCAAGACAAAGGGTCTTGATACCCAAGAATAGTTTGGTTGCAAAATACGCAAGATTACGCATTTTGACCGAAACTATGACTCGTCACTACGCCTACATAACGTGGTAATCAGTAGGTATAGTCACAAGAGACTATAACCATCGTGATTATGCTCTCGTTACGAGGTTCAAACGAACTTCGTGTTGAGCATAGACTGGTCAAAGTAGAAAGTCAAACACTGTTTGACTTTTACGCTTAAAACGCATAAAAAACACGAAGGCCTACTTACAAAGGGTCCAAGCTAGAAGAACTTGATCTAAATACTCAGGTATGAAGCATAAAGCTTCAACTTAGAGCATAAAATTAGATCAAGGTGTGAGGAAAATGGAATGAGAGCTTGGGTATTTATAGATTTCGGAGAGCCGTTAGGATCGTTTCTCTCAAATCGTGCTTTGATCTTGACCTTACAAGTGGGCACATGGTTTTCAAAACCATGGGAATACTTAAAACCATCAAATTCCAGCCCATAGAGTGCAAAACCTTGGGTTAAAACCATCAAAACCTCAAAAATGGACCAAGTTCAATGTATCTGCCAGAAATTTCAAAAATGGTCCCTACACTTGTAAAACTTGATTTTTGGCACTTTTAAGCCCCGTTAACCCCATTTAACGGCTCTAAAATAAAGTTAAAGTATAGTTAACTTGAAATGTGCTCAAAAATATCTCAGATGTCGGTTCGTTTGGTCGTACGGTTGCGTTGTTCGGTTAATTACGACGGAAATCGTAACGAACGCAAAAACGATCCACATTACCCGACGAATGGAATTTTATCATGCCAATCACTAAAATAAAATATTTTAATGATTACATAAATTTTTTGGATGTCCAGATATATTCAGAACGTAAGATATGCGCGAAAATGCAAACTTATGCACTTTTTGACGCTTTTAGTCCCTATTGATCAATAAAGTATATTTTTAGCATACTGAACCCTTCAAAGCCTATTTATAAGCTATGTAAAGGATATTTAGGGCATATTTAACTTATGATCAAGTTCCGGAATGCTCGTTACAGTACGAATCGGCAGACTTTCACAGTTTGTCGAAATTAGTCCCTGTAAGCTAACAAACTTGATTTCGGCATACCAAACCCTCCAAAACTTATTTCTAAGTTATGTAAAGGTTATTTAAGGTATGTTAAGCCTATGTCACTGTTCCAGAGTGTTTGTTTCATTAAAATGGTTATATTTACGTATCAGTTCGCTTATAACCTTCCAGAAAGCGATTTAAAGCTCGAAATCAAACATGAATTGATATGTGCAAACGATACACATATTTATACAAATCCCAAGTATAAAATACAATATTTCATTGATTTGGTATTTTTTTGATGGTTGCATAGGCACAGGTGTCACATGTTGGTCTTGGTTTAGTTGAGGGCAACGATTACGAAGATGCGTAGTATCACCACACTGGAAGCATGCACGAACAACATTGACCGGCTTAGGGTTCTGTAGAGGAGCTGGAGGTGCTGGTAAAGCTGCCTTGGCTGGGGCTTGCTGAGCTGGATTACCTTGACGACAGTAGGGAGTCGTGTGACCATAGCGGTTGCAGTTGGTGCACAGACGACATGCAGAAGCAGTAGGATGATGAAAGTTGCAAGTTGTACACTTGGGATGAGACCCAGTGTATTACTTCTTTGCTTTAGGGACAACAGGGTTAGCAGCAGCAGGAGTAGGAACAGATTTTGCAGCGGGGTTAGCAGCTGGGATGATAGCATTACATCCCGAACCCTGAGATTTCCTTTTCTTGTTCTTGCTGCCACTTGGCTGCTGGGTAACTTGGTTAGCAGACCTTGAAGGAACAGGGGTAGCAAACTGCTTATCACGCACACGATTGTTGTTCAAACTTGCTGCTAGACGGTAGACTTCCTCAATAGTATCAAGCTGAGCTGCTTTAATGGAATCACGCATAGTAGGAGGTAGGCCGTTGATGTACTTGGTTATCATTCGCTTAGGAGTCGAAACCAAGTGAGGGACGATGAGACTTAGCTGCTTAAATCGGGTAGTATAAGCCAAGTTGTCATCACCAACTTGCTTCAAATGCCAAAACTCTTCTTCAAGCTTGAGTTGTTCATGAGGAGGGCAGAACTCGAGCATCATGAGTTCTCGCACCTCAGCCCATGGAAAAGCATAGGCTTCTTCATTAGAACGGATATTCCTCTCATTCGAGCACCACTCCAACGTTCTGCCTTGAAACATTCCAGTTGCGCTCCTAGTCTTTAGATACTGGGCATTCACTATTAGTGAAGGTAACTTCGATGCTGTCGAACCATTCTAGCATAGTAGTCACCCCATCACTGCCCGTGAAGGGCCTAGGATTGCAAGAGATGAAATGTTTATAGTTGAACTTAGTAGACCCTTGATTTTTGGCCTTTGAGTCCACAGAGGATGGAGGAGTGTTTGATCCTTGGAGCTCAGAGATAATCTTTGGCATGACTCAAGCAATTTGGTCGGCCATGAAGGACATCATCTTTTTCTGGGACCTCTCCCTGGATCTCTTGAGAGTGTCGGATAACTTTCGAGAAGACATCTAAAAGATCCAACAAAAGGATCGTATAAGTCTAGATTAACGTAGACTAACATAGATTCACGTGTGGTAGACTAAGACTCGAGACTTCACAAGGTTCTTATAGATACGCAAACCAACGACCTTCACATGGCTCGTTGTACGGAGCTTGGTAACAAGTCAGAAACGCTTATATATAGGAAGTACCAGCGGCGTATCCACCACGTTTCGGGCACATCGCTTCTGCCCCGTACTCGGCGTCATGTTACGTGTCGCCTTTGCCTAACAATACTCTCATCATACACATAGACTAACTCGATAGATTTTAATAGACTTAACAACTTAACCCACGACCTTCACATGGCACGTTGTACAAAGCTTGGCAGTATGTTAGAAGCGCTTATATATAGGAAGTACCAGCGGCGTATCCACCACGTTTCGGACACAATACTTCCACCTCGTACTCGATGTCATGTTACATGTCGTAACCCATACTCATCATAGATTAACATAGACTTTTATAGATTTCAATAGATTCGATAGACATTTAATAGATTGGCATAGGTTTCAATAGGCCTTCCATAGACTTTAGTAGAATTCAATAGACTTTCAATAGACTTCAATAGATTTCAATTGACATTTAATAGGCTTTAACAACGAAATCCCGTATGGCACGTGTTACGAAAGCTCGACGATATGAAAGAAGCACTTATATATAGGAAGTACCAGCGGCGTATCCACCATGTTTCGATCACGCCACTTCCCCCGCGTCATCGGTGTCATACTTCGCCAACCACAACATTAGGCTAATTAAAATAGATTAATTAACATAGATTGACCCAACTAATCCACATAGATTAACCAATGGTTTAACTTAGATTAGAGTTGACAATCTCACCACAGTTCAAAATGACAAATTTTCACATGGCACGTTTTACGAAAGTTTGGCAACATGACGGAAGCACTTATATATAGGAAGTACCAGCGGCGTATCCACCATGCTGCAATCATGCCACCTCCGTCTCGTCGTCGGTGTCATGCTTCATTAAACAAAATCTCCACATAGATTACCGAATAGAATTACGTCATAGATTAACCCCAAATAGATTTCACAACTTCATACCGAGCCTACAAAACTACGAACTTCACTTAGCGCGTGGTACGAAGGTTGGGCAGTATGCCAGAAACACTTATATATAGGAAGTACCAGCGGCGTATCCACCATGTTTCGGACATGCCACTCTCTCCCTCGTCTTCGGCGCTAGGCTACGTTTCGTATTTTGTTTCTCAATCCACACATACGTAGTTTACACATATATTTAGCTAGAATATACGATAGACTTCACATAGATTTCACATAGAGTACACAAATAGGCCTTCCATAGTTTTAGAATTTATCAACAGACGCTAAGTTTCGCATGGCACTTGGTACGAAAGTTGGTAACATACCAGAAACACTTATATATAGGAAGTACCAGCGGCGTATCCACCATGTTTCGGACACGTCACTTTACCCTCGTATTCCATGCCATGTTACGTCTAGTGCCTTGGAAACACATTATCACATTGATTGATCACATAGGGTAAAGCTTCGTAAATTTAGTTCGATCTGATATTAGAATTAACGTATTAGGTTGCGGACACACGTGTGAGTAGTGTAAAACCAGGCCCAAAATGAACGACGATTCGAGCTTAAAAAACCACATCCATAAAAATCGAGATAGCATAAAAAGACAGGCTTATAAAACATTGGATTGTTCCGAGTAGAGGAACGGCGACTAACCAAAGTGATTCGAACCCCTTTCAAATTGAGGTAACGTGTCTTGACTTACTTGGACAAATACGTCATCGATGCTAGGCCTGCGTTATTTGTCCTTTTAGCCATTCACCGTTCCTAATTGATTGGAAGTCACGAGACTTTGGCGAGACATAAAAATCTAGGAATGGGACTAGTTATCAAGATCTGAGTTTCACCTCTAACTTGACAACATCGTACCCTAAATAGCGTTGGTACTTATCCGCAGACAAGACCTACTAGAATTATATGGAGATCTTACCATCAAGGTTCGGATGTCACTCCTAACTTGAGAGTAAATCTCATGAAAAATATAAACACTGTGTAACAGTGTTTTCAAAATATAAAGTGTACATTATGTTAGCCTTAGGAAAGGCATGTAAGTTTAACAGGAATATATGCTGCTAGAAAGCAGATACGGTAGAATGCCTAAGTCTTAAACAACAAATAAGAGTCAAACTTCCTAGAACTATAGACTAGGGCAAGTATTCCTACTTATCCTAATTCCCTATAGTTATGGCTCTGATACCAATCTATCACACCCCAACCGATTGTCACACCCCGACCACGTAGAACATACAAAACGTGGCGGAAATGTCGGGGAGTGTTGTAACAGAATTAATTGTTTCAAATCCATGGTAATTGAAGTTTCGTTTTATTGATTAAAAGTGTTACAATGTCTTAACAAACAAGAAATACAACATATTTAACTAGTCTTGTATCTTTTATTGTCACTAAAGCCCAAGTCTGCCTATGTGTATCTTGATCATCTTACGCAACAGTTCCTGAAAAACACATGTGAAAATATGGTACGTCAGCATAAAAATGCCGGTGAGATACATAGGTTTTGTGAAAATAGGTTTCATGACTTATGTTTGAGAAAATGTTTAGTCATGAACCTTGTTATTTGCTTTGTTTTGTAAATCATTTGAAAATCGATAAGACCAGATGATATGTATAAATAATGTATAATGTATGGTTAAATGAATAACCATGTAAAATGAGTTTGTATTAGATAAGTTGTTTGTAAATCAATGTCTTGTGAAAAATATGTTATTTGTATAAAATGTTCTATGTCTCAAACTGAAATGATTCAAATAACGTTACGACATGTAATACCATACAAACACTTATATATAGGAAGTACCAGCGGCGTATCCACCATGCTTGTATCATATTACACACGCATCGTTACTTAATCACTTAATCAAACCAAACCAAACAATGTAAAATGTTCATGTCAAGATGTAAATCATGTCAAATTGTCTATGTCAAATATCCATGTTAAATGTCTATGTCAAATATGTCATGTTAAATGTCTATGTCAAATATGTCATGTATGGCAAGTGAAAGGTCTCAACTAAACCATATGCACAAAACAAAGTATTGAAGTAAAACTTGGTTTAAATCAAAGTTATGTTTTATGTAGTAAATGCATGATCAATGTAAATCATGTAATATGCGTCCAAAATGTAAGTATATGATGAATAAGAAATGTACTAAGTATGCTACAACAAACATACATAGCATGTGAACTGAAATATCTGTACTAAGTATGCAACAACATACATACGTAGCATGCGACCTGTACTAAGTATGCAACAATAGACATACGTAGCATGTGATGTAATGTAAAACAATGTACTAAGTAATGCACACAATGGCACACCTAGTATGAAATGTAATGAAATCATGTACTATAATGTACTAATGAACATAGGAAGTATATGATTTGAAAACAGGAAAGCATGAAAGTAACAAGTAGGCACATGTGTTTCACCCCAAAACAGTTTGGAAAACAGTAAAAGAGGGGTCTATGTACTCACTTGAGATTGCTCAGAAGTCCTATGATAACCACCAAGCAATGCTAGAGATCGCGGAATATCAAACGGCACCTAATATAGGTAACTACATTAATAAACCGGACCTAAATCGGAAGACTGGGTAGCATGAGGGTTTGTAAACCAAATGAGTGTAGGAACTCATGTGATATGGTTAATCAAAGCCTACATACTAAATGAAACTTAACCTAAGTGTCTACGACCCATTACGACCCGTTTAGGAAGCTTATGCTACTTTAACGTGTCGTTCGCGTGAAACGCGTTCGGACCGCCTAACTAGTCCTATGACAAGTGTTATATGCCTAAACATGTTACATAATCAGTTATGTGACAAAAGTTTAGGTTACATATGATTAATTACCAATTATACATGAAAAGGGTATTCTGGTAATTTACCTAAGGCATATAAACTACCTATCATACAACTACTTAAACGATGTGACCATAGGGTATAACCTCGGAAGGTTATTCCCTACCTACTATGGTCACCTAATGTGTTTGGTCGGATCCTAATGATCGACCAAATGGGTCGAGTTCGAAGGTATAGGCGATTTATTAGATCGCCTACCCTACGACTCTAGACAACGTGGTAATCAGTGGGCATAGTCCCAAGGGACTATGACCAACGTGATTACACTCACGTTGCGAAGTTCAAACGAACTTCGCATTGACCATTACTGGTCAACGCTGAAAGTCAAACAAAGTTTGACTTTCTGACTCGAAAAGCAGTAAAATAAGGAAAAGAACGAAAGAATACTAACCCAGGGTCCCCGAATGCTAATCCCGACTTCAAGAACTCAGGTATGAAACAATGGTTTCAACTTAGAGCTCTCAAAAATCAGAATTCTTGTAAGTTTTGCATTGGGGTGTTGGGGTATTTATAGTATTCGGTCCACCGTTGAGATCGTTTCTTGGAAAAGGGGAAACGATCAAGGCCGTACATGTGTTGGAACCTTATGGTGACTAAAATATGATCTTATCAGCTGACTAAGCATTTTAGAACATGTGGTTGAGGTTGTAACAGCTGCAGCCTGCTGTTTAGAAACTCTGAATCTGGTCAGCAGACCCCTAGCGCACCGCTACGCTTAAAGTGTAGCGCACCGCTAGGCACTATTTCGGCAGAATTACACTTTTGGTCCCTGAACTGTATTTAGGCCATTTTCGACACGTTTAAGGCCCGTTAACCCCATTTCAAAGCTCTAAAATGAAGTTAAAGTATAGGGAACTTAAAATGTGTTCAAAAATATCTCGGATGTCGGTTCGTTTGGCCGTACGAACGCGATGTTCGCTTAATTACGACGGAATGCGCATAAGCGCGAAAAACGAACCAAATGACGAAACGAATGGATTTTTCTTAAAGCGAACACTCAAATATAATATAGTCATGCTTATATAAATTTTTGGATGTCCGGATGTATTCAGAACGTAAGTTATGCGTAAAAATGCAAACTTGTGCACTTTTTGACACTTTTAGTCCCTGAATGACACAAAAGTTTATTTTAGCATACCGAACACCTCAAAGCCTATTTCTAAGCTATGTAAAGGATATTTGTGGTATGTTTAACTTATGGTCATGCTCCAGAAGGTCTGTTACAGTTCAAATTGGCATACTTTCGCAGTTTGTCAACTTTAGTCCCTGTAAGCGATTAAACTTTGATTTCACCACACCAAACCTTCCAAAACTTATATCTAAGTTATGTAAAGGTTATTTAAGGTATGTTAAGCCTATTTCACTATTCCGGAGTGTTCGTTGGATTAAACTGGTTATATCTACACATCAGAGCGCGTATAACCCTCCAGAAAGCGATTTAAAGCTTGAGATCGAACAGGAATTGATATGTGTAAACGATACACATATTTTTACAAATCCCAAGTATGAAATACTATATTTCATTGGTTTGGCATTTGTCTGATGGTTGGAGTGACACGGGTGTTACAGTCTCCCCTACTTTAGGAAATTTCGTCCCGAAATTAATTCGTAGGAGTCTAACTGTGGCTTTGTGTCAAATAACCACCAGAGATATGAAAGGCATAATCCTGTTATTTCTCTTTAACGGACATTTTTCAGAATTGAAAAATGAACGGAGTTATTTTCAACAGGCATTATTCAGAAACAAATGAACAGAATAGGCATTTTACATCTTCAGAAACAAAAGTGAACGGAATGGTCATTTTACATCTTCAGAAACAAAAATGAACAGAATGGTCATTTTACATCTTCGGAAACAAAAATGAACGGAATAGTCATTTTACATCTTCAGAAACAAAAATGAACAGAATAGTCATTTTACATCTTCAGAAACAAAAATGAACGGAATGGTCATTTTACATCTTCAGAAACAAAAATGAACAGAATGGTTATTTTACATCTTCGGAAACAAAAATGAACGGAATAGTCATTTTACATCTTCAGAAACAAAAATGAACGGAATAGTCATTTTACATCTTCAGAAACAAAAATGAACGGAAAGGTCATTTTACATCTTTGGAAACAAAAATGAACAGAATGGTCATTTTACATCTTCAGAAACAAAAATGAACGGAATGGTCATTTTACATCTTCAGAAACAAAAATGAACGGAATAGTCATTTTACATCTTCAGAAACAAAAATGAACAGAATAGTCATTTTACATCTTCAGAAACAAAAATGAACGGAATGGTCATTTTACATCTTCAGAAACAAAAATGAACAGAATGGTCATTTTACATCTTCGGAAACAAAAATGAACGGAATAGTCATTTTACATCTTCAGAAACAAAAATGAACGGAATAGTCATTTTACATCTTCAGAAACAAAAATGAACGGAAAGGTCATTTTACATCTTTGGAAACAAAAATGAACAGAATGGTCATTTTACATCTTCAGAAACAAAAATGAACGGAATGGTCATTTTACATCTTCAGAAACAAAAATGAACGGAATAGTCATTTTACATCTTCAGAAACAAAAATGAACAGAATAGTCATTTTACATCTTCAGAAACAAAAATGAACGGAATAGTCATTTTACATCTTCAGAAACAAAAATGAACAGAATAGTCATTTTACATCTTCAGAAACAAAAATGAACGGAATATATGACAAAATTCGCTGTGGTCTCTGTGCACTGAATTTCCATAATTATGTACGCGTCCATAATTACGTAATTCCTTGCACAGTCCGCACAGTGCATTTCATGATGTGTAGGGGAAGAAAATATCAAACCTGTGATGAGTGTGACTAGACTACCATAGGGTCCTTTTAATCAGATCAACACATGATCTTTTTAATTAGACCTCCAAGGAGTCCTTTCAGCTATGTCATCACATGATATTAATAGCCAGATTTTTGGATCAATCTGTTTAACTAGACCACTCAAGGGGTCTAATTATGGAATAGTACAATATAATCCAAGGGACTTAACTACAACGTACAAGCCCATTGAGGATTTAATATAGTACCTTTGGATATCCTACTATGAATCCCTTATACGAAGATATGGAAGATTCTATGAGGATTTGGATGACAAAACTTGGATCACACAAAAACATAAAAGGAAACACATAAGCACATAATCACATAGTTGTTTAACTTGACCATTAATTTGTTATCTTTGGACACGGATATTTAAAGCACACCAGGAATCCAATTCGTGGATTTCATTTGGCACTTTAATCATTTCAAGAATCTATTTATGAAGATAGGATAATCTTAAAAGGAATTCGGCTTTGTCCTTATTGAATTGTGATGTACGTATTGAATCATACAAAGAATTCAATTAAGGATTCCGATGAATGATACCCATCCACAAGGATCTAATTATGAGGATAGAAAGATCCTACATGAAATTTTGGAATTTGTGTAACGAGAGGTGTTCCGACACCTTGCACTAGGCGTGCTTACGTCGATACACAAGGTAGAAAGTTCATGAGGTTGAGGCGCCAGATATGTCAAGCGACATATGAAGCAGAGTTTGAAGGTTGAGTAGCAGCAGGATTTGTAACAGCTTTGCTTTGGATTGCAAAGCGACATATGTTAACCAAATGTCTCCATCGTCCACCGTGGGTACATTTGTAACAGGGTATTTGATTTGAATGATGAAGGTTGCATTGATTTCTCCAAGGAGCGGTTCCCTTACACGGCTTCATCCCTGAGATGAGTCATGGTGATAGCTAAGTCAACGGCCTTCTGGTAGTACGACGCCTAATCGATGGACAATTGCAGCACCTAGTTCGGACATTCGAGTCTTGTTGCGATGAAGAAGCATCTTGAAGATAACGAAAGGCATAGGAGGAAACAAGCGAAAGATAGTCAAAAGAGAATGACAACGCATGAAGATTGCGACCATTTGTTTGTTACCAAAGGCAAACAAATGAGACATTGACTAATCAAAGTAAGCGGGTCAATATAATGTATCGCGAAGACATGCTCGCCTATAAGTGAACACTCATCCCAAGAATTCCCAGGTAAGCACAACTGGTCTCGCGTCTGATGAGATATATACGAAGTGCTTGCCTAGCCAGAAAACCCAGAATACAGGCATTCACCCTTCCAGTTTGCACGTGTTCACATTATTTATAACCCAAAACCTTGACGATATTTTGAAAACTCAAAGGGGTTCAAAACCATATAACAGAGGGTTCAAAACCTTACAATAGAGGGTTCAAAACCTTGTAATAAATCATCCTAGAACAGATGATTAGTTTTCAAAGCGGTTTTGAAATTTATGTTCTTGTTGTGGTCATCGCCTAAGGATAGGTGACTGTAATTGTTTTATGACTAAACGCAAGTAAACTCGCGTTAGGGTCCTAAGAAAGTTATAGACTAGGTCAAAGCATTACTAATAACCTAATTCCCTATAACCATTGGCTCTGATACCATCTTTTCTGTCACACCCCGACCACGTAGAACATACAAAACGTGGCGGAAATGTCGGGGAGTGTTGTAACAGAATTAATTGTTTCAAATCCATGGTAATTGAAGTTTCGTTTTATTGATTAAAAGTGTTACAATGTCTTAACAAACAAGAAATACAACATATTTAACTAGTCTTGTATCTTTTATTGTCACTAAAGCCCAAGTCTGCCTATGTGTATCTTGATCATCTTACGCAACAGTTCCTGAAAAACACATGTGAAAATATGGTACGTCAGCATAAAAATGCCGGTGAGATACATAGGTTTTGTGAAAATAGGTTTCATGACTTATGTTTGAGAAAATGTTTAGTCATGAACCTTGTTATTTGCTTTGTTTTGTAAATCATTTGAAAATCGATAAGACCAGATGATATGTATAAATAATGTATAATGTATGGTTAAATGAATAACCATGTAAAATGAGTTTGTATTAGATAAGTTGTTTGTAAATCAATGTCTTGTGAAAAATATGTTATTTGTATAAAATGTTCTATGTCTCAAACTGAAATGATTCAAATAACGTTACGACATGTAATACCATACAAACACTTATATATAGGAAGTACCAGCGGCGTATCCACCATGCTTGTATCATATTACACACGCATCGTTACTTAATCACTTAATCAAACCAAACCAAACAATGTAAAATGTTCATGTCAAGATGTAAATCATGTCAAATTGTCTATGTCAAATATCCATGTTAAATGTCTATGTCAAATATGTCATGTTAAATGTCTATGTCAAATATGTCATGTATGGCAAGTGAAAGGTCTCAACTAAACCATATGCACAAAACAAAGTATTGAAGTAAAACTTGGTTTAAATCAAAGTTATGTTTTATGTAGTAAATGCATGATCAATGTAAATCATGTAATATGCGTCCAAAATGTAAGTATATGATGAATAAGAAATGTACTAAGTATGCTACAACAAACATACATAGCATGTGAACTGAAATATCTGTACTAAGTATGCAACAACATACATACGTAGCATGCGACCTGTACTAAGTATGCAACAATAGACATACGTAGCATGTGATGTAATGTAAAACAATGTACTAAGTAATGCACACAATGGCACACCTAGTATGAAATGTAATGAAATCATGTACTATAATGTACTAATGAACATAGGAAGTATATGATTTGAAAACAGGAAAGCATGAAAGTAACAAGTAGGCACATGTGTTTCACCCCAAAACAGTTTGGAAAACAGTAAAAGAGGGGTCTATGTACTCACTTGAGATTGCTCAGAAGTCCTATGATAACCACCAAGCAATGCTAGAGATCGCGGAATATCAAACGGCACCTAATATAGGTAACTACATTAATAAACCGGACCTAAATCGGAAGACTGGGTAGCATGAGGGTTTGTAAACCAAATGAGTGTAGGAACTCATGTGATATGGTTAATCAAAGCCTACATACTAAATGAAACTTAACCTAAGTGTCTACGACCCATTACGACCCGTTTAGGAAGCTTATGCTACTTTAACGTGTCGTTCGCGTGAAACGCGTTCGGACCGCCTAACTAGTCCTATGACAAGTGTTATATGCCTAAACATGTTACATAATCAGTTATGTGACAAAAGTTTAGGTTACATATGATTAATTACCAATTATACATGAAAAGGGTATTCTGGTAATTTACCTAAGGCATATAAACTACCTATCATACAACTACTTAAACGATGTGACCATAGGGTATAACCTCGGAAGGTTATTCCCTACCTACTATGGTCACCTAATGTGTTTGGTCGGATCCTAATGATCGACCAAATGGGTCGAGTTCGAAGGTATAGGCGATTTATTAGATCGCCTACCCTACGACTCTAGACAACGTGGTAATCAGTGGGCATAGTCCCAAGGGACTATGACCAACGTGATTACACTCACGTTGCGAAGTTCAAACGAACTTCGCATTGACCATTACTGGTCAACGCTGAAAGTCAAACAAAGTTTGACTTTCTGACTCGAAAAGCAGTAAAATAAGGAAAAGAACGAAAGAATACTAACCCAGGGTCCCCGAATGCTAATCCCGACTTCAAGAACTCAGGTATGAAACAATGGTTTCAACTTAGAGCTCTCAAAAATCAGAATTCTTGTAAGTTTTGCATTGGGGTGTTGGGGTATTTATAGTATTCGGTCCACCGTTGAGATCGTTTCTTGGAAAAGGGGAAACGATCAAGGCCGTACATGTGTTGGAACCTTATGGTGACTAAAATATGATCTTATCAGCTGACTAAGCATTTTAGAACATGTGGTTGAGGTTGTAACAGCTGCAGCCTGCTGTTTAGAAACTCTGAATCTGGTCAGCAGACCCCTAGCGCACCGCTACGCTTAAAGTGTAGCGCACCGCTAGGCACTATTTCGGCAGAATTACACTTTTGGTCCCTGAACTGTATTTAGGCCATTTTCGACACGTTTAAGGCCCGTTAACCCCATTTCAAAGCTCTAAAATGAAGTTAAAGTATAGGGAACTTAAAATGTGTTCAAAAATATCTCGGATGTCGGTTCGTTTGGCCGTACGAACGCGATGTTCGCTTAATTACGACGGAATGCGCATAAGCGCGAAAAACGAACCAAATGACGAAACGAATGGATTTTTCTTAAAGCGAACACTCAAATATAATATAGTCATGCTTATATAAATTTTTGGATGTCCGGATGTATTCAGAACGTAAGTTATGCGTAAAAATGCAAACTTGTGCACTTTTTGACACTTTTAGTCCCTGAATGACACAAAAGTTTATTTTAGCATACCGAACACCTCAAAGCCTATTTCTAAGCTATGTAAAGGATATTTGTGGTATGTTTAACTTATGGTCATGCTCCAGAAGGTCTGTTACAGTTCAAATTGGCATACTTTCGCAGTTTGTCAACTTTAGTCCCTGTAAGCGATTAAACTTTGATTTCACCACACCAAACCTTCCAAAACTTATATCTAAGTTATGTAAAGGTTATTTAAGGTATGTTAAGCCTATTTCACTATTCCGGAGTGTTCGTTGGATTAAACTGGTTATATCTACACATCAGAGCGCGTATAACCCTCCAGAAAGCGATTTAAAGCTTGAGATCGAACAGGAATTGATATGTGTAAACGATACACATATTTTTACAAATCCCAAGTATGAAATACTATATTTCATTGGTTTGGCATTTGTCTGATGGTTGGAGTGACACGGGTGTTACACCGATGGCGGAAACATTAGGGTGCGAGCACTAAGCATTCAGATTGCTCATGAGATTCCATAACACTAGATATTTCAATAAAATTTAAGTAGATTTCATAACAATTGTCGAGAATCAAACATTAACCACAGATAGCAAGTGCCAACATAACAAACATTGTTTCAATTGTTCCAAATGTCTAAATTAACTAGGCGACATTTCTAAGCATCTCCTAGCTTGTTTCCCATGCATTCCAAAGAAACCTATTAGCCTGCAACATGTATTAAAATATCAATACAAAAGTATTGGCGAGTTTACAAGTTTGATAATAGGATAATAGATTAAAACACTCATATCCACAATGTAAGTATAAAAATAGTTTTAGCCGTGCTAGTGTCGCAGTCCACGCGGTGATAGCCCAAGTATCCCGATGCTTTAGTGTTTACCCAAGACTCAAGGTAAACTAGAATCCTCCTAACAATACCCCCAGAGAATAATGGGAGAGGTTCACCCCTATAGCGCTACTATTGTTAAGGCAGAACTACTCACCCTGGATTAAATGTCACTTAGCACAAATAGAATACAAGAATGCACAAGTTTTGACCAACACGTAGGATAGAGTTTAGATTGTAAAAGATTCAAGTTTATATAGAATACATGTTACACCCCAAAGTTTAAAAGTAAAAAGGGGATCGAGTATACTCACAGTGATTACATAATAGTCGCAACTGTTATTGGATCAAAGGGAGCTCTTTTAGAATTAGCCTAATTAGATTACAATAGGATAAGAGTTGGCGAAATAACGAGATTGAATAAAATGTTGGAAGCTGTCACTGGATGGGATGGCTGTCCGATCGGATTGCCAGCCGAGTGGTGACATGCGTGTAAGGAAACGGATGGCTGCCCGATCGGATGGCCATCCGATCGGGTTGCCACTTGTGTTAGAATTTGGAAAATAGGGTGGCTGTTCGATCGGGTTACCACTCGATGCGAATGATTAGTACCTTGGGCATCTCAATCGGATGGCTGCTCGATCGTACGGCTGTCCGATCGGGTTGCCATTCGACCAAGGCTTCCAAGTTTTGAAAAGTTACTAAGTGTTTGAAAGATTTCAAGCAAGTGTCACCTGATAGGGCGGCTGTCCGATCGGATTGCTGTCCGATCGGGTTGCCGCTCGATCGGGCGACCCTTGTTCTTGTTTAGCATTTTGTAAAATTTCTATGTTTCAAGCTTAATGGTGACGACACGGCATGTACTGTGACACAACAACCTTATTAGCACACAACCGTTCTGATCGGGTGGGAATCAGCCCTGTCCGATCAGTCGTCTGTCCATAATAAGTTTATGTCGGAATGAATTCCATGCTCGTCTTCACTGGTAAGAATCTAAGATCCAAGCCGACTCTAGATTATTTATCAAGTCTACAGTCCGTTTAGACTCAGTTTCTGCCGATTTAAAGTAAAAGTTTGAGGAAAAGATGAAGGTACTCAAGTTTTACATGAAAAAGTCAAGGTTTAGCTTAGATTTAGAGTGAAAACGCATGAAATATCTTAGATCTGAGCTAGATCTTGCTCAGAATGACATCACATGGCAGTGGGTACAAACCCTTATGATGACATCACCCTCAAGAACTCAGATCCGAGAGATTTCACGGTGAAAAGTGTGATTTCAAGTGAGAATCACGTAGAGGATGATGTGTAGAGCGAGAAAGTACCAGGATCTAGTGCAAAACGTACCGAAATCAGCAAGAAAATGGAGAAAAGTGGCGTTTGTGCGTCTGAGTCAAGAAGAGCTGTCACATCAGTGAAGGACTGATGTGACAACTGCTATTTATAGTGTGGGAGTGTGAGAAAAGGATAAGGTGCACACGGGTTGGGTGGCAGTCCGATCGGGTGGTCACTCGATCGGGTGATCATCCGGTTGATTTGGTAATCCGGCCGGGTGGCAATCTGGTCGGGTGGCAATCCGGTCGGGTGGTAATCAGACTGGGTGGCAATCCGATCGGATTGCCATTCTGGCCAATCCAACCTTTTCGTTTCCCCGTTTTTGATTCATTTTGCGAGTTACATTAGGCGTTGGGTATTATAGAATAACTAGATTATATAGTAAACATCAAAAGTTCCAAAGATTAATAGATTCCGCCAGTGACAAGGCCCTAGTCTCTCGTTTAACCAAGAATCAAGTTTCACGAGTCTAAGGAGTCGAGCACCAAATAGATTTAGACATTCCAACATAGATTTAGACATTTCAAATATAGAGTTAGGCATTCCAAGCATATAGATATAGACATTTCAAGGATATAGACATTCCACACATAGAGTTAGGCATTTCAAGTATAACAACTCTAAAATAAACCGACACTCTCGAAATATTTCCGACACCCTAAAATATATTAAATAATCCCAATATGTCCTAAAATACACCCCGTATGCGAAAACCGAGCCTAATATACATTGTGCCATTAAAAATAAATTAAAAATAAGAAAATTGGGGTTCTGGCGGGCCGCGTAAGCCACCCCTTAAGCTTACGCGGGCCACGAGCGATTATCAACACGACGAGACCCTGGGCTGCCACATGGCAGCCACACGTCGAGGCTAGGAAGCTGACCCGGACAAGCTAGACCCTACCCGGTCTACTACGTGGGCCGCGTAGCCCGTGGTCTCAGCTTAAGCGGGCCGCGAGGAACGTTTCAGCCCCTATAAAGCTGGAGCTCGGGCCTTTAGTCGAATTCGCTCAAAACTTTCTTTCTCTCTCAATTTTCATATAGTAGGTATTATACTCGGGTATAATATCCCCCCTAAATAACGAAGTTTTGCTCCGTTGTAAGTATCATAACCCCTGGATACGTATTAGATACGTTGTCCGATTGATCTAGGGTTCCGTAACGGCTATCGTGGTTCTGCCCGACGTAGTCGTTGGAATGCCGTCTCGGGGAGGGTATTACTAATGTTAAAATGGGTTATTATACTAACACGTATGTATTTGTGTAAATTATAGATAATTCTCAGGAAATCCTTACAGAAAACCTAAGATAGCAATGTGAGTAATCTCCTTTTTGTAAACAGTTTTTACAAAACCTTAACTATTTTACAATGCAATTTAGCAGTGATTGAGTCTTTGTAATTCTACGATTACTGCCGGTATGTTGGGGTTTTGTATACAAAATGTGAGACACGTTACCATTGGACAAAGAGTTAGCCAATGTGTAATATGACCCACCAGTCAGGATTAACAGTACTGAATGAGTAATTGGGTAGATATAAACATTGTAATCGCTCTCAATACTGTTTAAATTAAATTAACATTTCTTGATTAAACTGGGATTCACTCACTAGTATTTCCCACTGACAAATTATTTTTAAAACGCGTTTCAGGTAACACAATGTGGAAGCCAATTAGGAGCCAGCTGGACAACACTGAAGGCTTGGAAAAGTGGCTATAAAAGTTACCTAAATAAAGAAGGTGTTTTGTTTTAAGAAATGGGATTTATCCCTATAAATCAGTTTGTAATAAAAACTTGAGTTTCATCCCAATATGTTTATTTATATAAAATGTGGAGTTTTACTCTGATAAAATATTTCCTAACTACGATCCCGATGTAATTTCCGCTGCCAAATTAATAAACACCGATACCACCAACACTGAATTCGCGGCCACCCGTTCCCGGGACAGATAGGGGGCGGGGGTTGCGACATCAAGTATATAACATAGACTTCCACGTAGATTAGGGTTAATATGACAAATAGACAATCTTTAGGGACTAATCCTGACAAAATCCTAAAGTTTAGGGACGATAGGTGTTACACGTCCAACTATGGGACGACACTTATCTCAAATCTCCAACTAATTCCCGAATGTGTGGAAAGGAGATAGAAATTTCATCCAATTATGCGATGTTAATCACTCCTAAATCTCCCACTGTGGAGAGGGACTTATATTTATACATCAACTGCGACGTACTCCCAAATCTCCCACTGTGGAGAGGGACTTATATTTAAACGTCAACTGCGACGTACTCCCAAATCTCCCACTATGGAGAGGGACTTATATTTAAATGTCAACTGTGACGTACTCCCAAATCTCCCACTGAGGAGAGGGACTTATATTTAAACGTCAACTGCGATGTATTCCCAAATCTCCCACTATGCAGAGGGACTTATATTTTAAACGTCAATTGAGATGCATCTCCAACTGAGGAGAGGGATTTAATTCAATACATTGTTTGAAACGTATCATTAAAACTCCAACTAATTCCCAACTGGTGGAAAGGAGAAAAACTCTCGTCCAACTTCGTGACGATATCTGTTCCAAATCTCCAACTAATCCCAACTGTGAGGAAGGAGAGGAACCATATTAATACTTTGGCTAAACGTATCTTAAATCTCCAACTAATTCCCAATTGTGTGGAAAGGAGAAAATCTTCAGCAACTTTGTGACAATACTTATTCCAAATCTCCAACTATTCCCAATTATGTGGAAGGAGAGGAATCATAATACTACATTGTCAGTTAAAATAAGGACAGTTGTGATCTTTATGGTTCCTTGTCCAAGGTGGTGGGCTATGCTCAATCCTTATAGTCTATATGATCAGTGCGATCATGACTAATATCATCAATACGATGATTATATTTAACATCCTTAGTGATGATTTACCTACGAGCTATATTATATTATATTGTCAATAAGACAATGACGGTTGTGACCTTTATGGTTCCCTGTCCAAGGTGGTGGGCTATGCCCAAGCCTTATAGTCTATATGATCAGTGCGATCATGACTAATATCATCAATACGATGATCATATTTAACATCCTTAGTGATGATTTGCCTACGTGCTATATTATATTATATTGTCAATAAGACAATGACAGTTGTGACCTTTATGGTTACCTATCCAAGGTGGTGGGCTATGCCCAAGCCTTATAGTCTATATGATCAGTGCGATCATGACTAATATCATCAGTGCGATGATTATTATTATTGTAACATCCTTTTTGTGATTATAATTGAATTGCCTACGGGCCATATTATATCGTCAAATTAAGATAAAGACAATGGCGGTCTACGACTCCATGTCCAAAGGTGATGAACTATGTTCAAGCCTTAAAGCCTCTTGATCAATAATATCGCGACTTATATATTCTAAAAATGTCCTTGTGACAAGGCCTTGTGCCGTATTTTAACGTCCTTTGTGACCAGGCCTTTTGTGCCATATCATTTAATGTCCTTCGTGACAAAGGCCAATGTGCCGTAATCTAAATTTCCTTCGCGACAAGCCAATGTGCTATATTTTAATGTCCTTCGTGACAGGCCAATGTGCCGTATCCTAAATGTCCTTCGTGACAAGGCCAATGTGCCGTATTTTAGATGTCCTTCGTAACAAGCCAATATGCTATATTTAAATGTCCTTTGTGACAATAAGCTATGTTGCTAAGCCCACTATCAACTGCGATAAGTGAGGCTAGTGAATAGGGCTGTAAACGAACCGAACGAACACGAACAAGACCTTGTTCGTGTTCGTTTGTTAAGAAATATATGTGTTCGCGAACCGTTCACGAACACTTATCGAACGAGATTTTATGTTCGTGTTCGTTTGTTAAGGAAATGAACTTGTTCGTGTTCGTTTGTGTTTGTTTGTTAATTTTAGGCAACGAATGTTGTCGAACACAAATGAGCACAAACTAATGTTATGAACACAAATGGAAACAAACGAACACAAACAATCGTTCATGAACATAATATATAATACACTGACACTTATTAGATATTTAATTTGTCAGAATTTTGAAGTATTTAAATAAATATAAAAACTAAAAACACTAATGAACAATCGAACACAAACGAACATGTTACCGAACGTTCACGAACATAAACGAACGAACACGACCTATGTTCATGTTTGTTCATTTAACTAAACGAACGAAATTTCTTGTTCGTGTTCGTTTGTTTAATAAACGAACGAACACAAACGAACTTCCCGCCGAACGGTTCACGAAATGTTCGCCGAACGTTTGGTTCGTTTACAGCCCTACTAGTGAATGAGATATATATATATAGGTCTGGAAGATCTAATGCAAATAAATTGATTTGCTATTTAGTTCTCGAAATATTACTGATGGCTATATTATTTCAGTTAAACTAATGGCAAGCCCCAACATTGGCGAAGCAAGTAAGAAAAACGGCGGTGAAGATTTAGAGCACTAAAACCGTAATGTCGAAGAGAATCATCTTCGATCCATAGTTGATGAAGTCGGGAAAGCCCTGGCTGGATTTATGGCCACACTTAAAGGGCTAGAGCCATCAGTACAAAAAGAGGACTCTGTTTCTAAACCCCGTTCTAGTACTCATAAGATTGAAAGGTCTCATTTCTCCTAAACTAAGAGTGAGCAAGGTATTAAGAGTATCAAGAAAGCTGAGTCGCATGACTCTAAGAAGGGGTGTACATATAAGTACTTTGTTTCTTGTAAACCCCGTGACTTTATGGGTGAGAATGGAGCTATTGATGCTCTAAAGTGGTTAGATGAAATAGAAATCGTTGTTGATATAAGCGGTTGTGCCGCCAAGGACACTGTTAAATACGTGTCCCAATCCTTCAAAGATGATGCTCTGACTTGGTGGAAGGCACTGATCCTATCCACTAGGAAGGTTGCAATGTACAATCTGAGACGGTCTGAGTTCATGGAACTGATCCGCAAGACTTTCTACCAACCTAACGAGGTGGAGAAAGTTAAATATGACTTTCTAAAGCTGACCATGAAAGGCCTCGAGTGTCGACTCTATGTATCTGAATACAACTCCTTATCAAGTAATTTACTTAGCCGATTAATTAATTAACTCACTTAGCTGTTTAACTTATTACTTTTCCTTAACTGTTTAATTAAGTAATTTTCTTAGCCGATTAATTAATTAACTTAATTAGCTGATTAATTAACTTAGTTAGCTTGTTTAACTGTTAAGTTTCCTTAGCTATTAAGTTTTCCTTAACCGCTATGTTTTCTTAACTACTAAGTTTTAGATAACCATTAAGTTTTCTTAATTACTAAGTTTACTTAGCCATTAAGTTTTTCTTAATTACTAAGTTAACTTAACTGTTAAGTTTACTTAAAAACTAAGTTTACTTAACCATTAAGTTTTCTTAGCCACTAAGTTTACTTAATCATTAAGTTTACTTAACTACTAAGTTTACTTAATCGCTAAGTATTCTAGTTTAACAGCTTCCTGATTATGAGTTCTAATTCTAGATACAATGGAACTCGTATTAGCGTATTAACCCAATTCAATTTTAACGATAATCACGAGATCAAAACTCACAACGAATGACAAAGTATAGCCGTATACAGGCAACACTTAAACATCTGTTGGATCAGTTTCAATCAATCGGATATAGTATCGTGTCCGTGATTAGAGTTATTACCCTGATAACGAGCAGAGTTTCGGGGTTTTAGGGGTATAATACCGAGCTACTATTTTGCTATAATAGAGGCTGAGAGAAAGAATTGAACGATTTGAAATGAAGCTGGAAACCTCAATATCTAGGCTGACATTGGGGCGAGTCGCGGACCGCGAAGCACCTCTGCTTCTCCTTCGCGGCCCGCGAGGGAGTCTAGGTCGGTATGAAAGTTGCTGAGTCATGGCGTAAGGTCGACACGTGTACGGACACGTGGCGTAACAAGTGTCTGGATTGAGATGAGTTTCTCGAGCCCCGTGAGAGATCTCGCTTCGTTGGTCGCGGCCCGCGAGAACATCAAAAATCAAAATTTTTGATTTTTTTCGTTTCGGTTTTCGTCGTACGCATTTAGGGTTCCGGTTAGGGTTCGTTCTAGGGTGTCTTTGAGGGTTGTTACATCCTCCCCACCTTGTTTTAAATCTCGTCCTCGAGATTTACGGAAATTTGGAGGAATACTCTTACTTTGACACTAATCCTAGTTTCCAAGTATACTCTGATCCTTGCTTTGAATTCCACTTTACTTTGACCAGAACCATTTCCCATGCTTTGAGATTCTTATCTACGACCTGTAAGATCTTTCAGTGGACTTTTTATTTACCTCTATATCCTAAAGAGGTATAACTTAAAGATTTATCAGTTGAGTATTTCCTTAAGTTTTGTACATGAAATAAATCATGTGTATCTGCCATTTCCTTTGGAAATTTTAGCTGATAAGCTACTGGTCCAATTCTTTTAATACTTTCAAACGATCCAACAATTCTAGGGCTTAGCTTTTCTTTCTTACTGAATTTGACTTTTTTTTACGGAGAGATTTATAGTAGTATTATTCCTCTGATTTGAATTTCTAATGGTTTGCCGATCTCATGGCCCGATAGTTGCTTTTCTCATATTTCTGCTTGACATAATGGATGGTACCTTCATCCATAAAGTGCTTCAAACGGGAAACACAAATACTTGTAGGTTAATTATTGAAAAATCTTATGAGTGATAAGTGATAGTCCCACTTTCACGAATATTTATTTCACATGTACTTAGCACATCTTTCTATGTTTTGTAGTGTTCCTTCGCACTACTTAAAATAATCCGGGTTAAAATTTTCCCAGAAATGAGAAGTGAAATGACTATCTCGATTCCATACAATAGTAACATGATTCTATGTAATAAGACTATTTCGTCCACATACAACTTAACAAATGTGACACCTGTGCCTCTGCGACCATCAAACAAATATAAAACCAATGAAATATTGTATTTCATACTTGGGATTTGTATAAATATGTGTATCTTTTGCACCTATCAATTCTTGTCCGATTTCAAGCTTTAAATCGCTTTCTGGAAGGTTATACGCGCAATGATGCGTAAATATAACCAGTTTAATGCAACGAACACTCCGGAATAGTGAAATATGCTTAACATATCCTAAATAACCTTTACATAACTTAGAAATAAGTTTTGGAGGGTTTGGTGTGGCGAAATCAAGTTTATTCGCGTACAGGGACTAATTTCGACAAACTGTGAAAGTATGCCGATTTGTACTGTAACGAACATTCTGGAACATGACCATAAGTTAAACATACCCTAAATATCCTTTACATAGCTTAGAAATAGGCTTTGAGGGGTTTGGTGTGCTAAAGTAAACTTTTTGGTCATTCAGGGACTAAAAGCGTCTAAAAGTGCATAAGTTTGCATTTTCGCGCATATCTTACGTTCTGAATACATCCGGACATCCAAAACTTTATGTAATCATTAAAATATTTTATTTTAGTGATTGGCATGATAAAATTCCATTCGTCGAGTAATTTGGATCGTTTTTCGCATTCGTTCGTGTTTCGTCCTAATTAACCGAACAACACAACCGTACGACCAAACGAACCGACATCCGAGATATTTTTGAGCATGTTTCATGTTCCCTATACTTTAACTTCATTTTAGAGCCTTGAAATGGGATTAACGGGGCTTAAACTTGTCAAAAATGCATCAAAAACCATGTTTTGCACATTCAGGGACCAAAATTGACAATCTGCGATAGTTATCTTAGGAAGGGACCAAAATGAAAAATCTAAATTCCAGCTTGTTCCAGCTGTTCCCCTCATTTGCACATGGTTTTAATGAAACTATGGGCTCCCATGGTTTCACAAAACCATGGGCACATGTGTACGGATGGGATCGAAGCTCGTTTTTCGAGGAACGATCCTAACGGTTGTGCAAAAACTATATAAACCCCACCCCCTTTGCTCTCAAACTCACATTTGATATGATATTTCTCTAAGTTGAGGTGCTTTCACTTCATACCTGAGAATAATCGGGTCAAACTTCCGTTCTTGGACCTTTTGTAAGTCCTCTTTCGTTCTTTTACCCGTTTTTAGCATGAAAGTCAAACTTTGTTTGACTTTCTGCATTGACCAGTTTATGATCAACATGAAGTTCGTTTGAACTTCATAACGTGAGCGTAATCACGATGGTTTTAGTCTCTTGTGACTATACCTACTGATTACCACGTTATCTAGGCTTAGTGACGAGTCGTAGTTTCGGCCAAAATACGTATTCTTGCGTATTTTGTAACCAAACTACTTTTAGGTATCAAAACCGTTTGTTTTGATACCAAACCTGTTTTCAAACCTCGTTAAACATGTTTTAACATGTTTAGCTCGTCACTTTAGGTTTAGTGCTTATGTAGGGTCGTAAGGTAAGCGGTCTAAATAACCGCTTATACTTTCGAACCCGACCCATTTGGTCGATCCTTAGGATCCGACCAAACACATTATGTGACCATAGTTGTATAGGGAATAACCTTCCGAGGTTATACCTTATGGTCACTTCGTTTAAGTAGTTGTATGATCGGTAGTTTATATGCCTTAGGTAAATGACCAAAATACCCTTTTTGCGCCAAAATTCATTTTAAGCATATGTAACATAATTTTTGACATCTAAACTGATTAGGCAACATTATTAGACATATTAAGGCATATAATACTTGTCATAGGACTAGTTACGCGTTCCGAACACGTTTTACGCGAACGACGCGTTAAAGTGGCGTAAGCTACCTTAACGAGTCGTAATGGGTCGTAAGCACTTAGGTTAGGTTTCGTTTTAGAATGTAGGATTTGTTAAACAATATTACATGAGTCCCTACACTCATTTGGTTTACGAAACCTCATTTTAACTGATCCTCCTATTTAGGTCCGTTTATTTACATAGTTATCCATATTAGGTGCCGTTTGATTCCGCGATCCCTCTAACTTTGCTTGGTTGTTGTTCAAGACTTCTAAGCACCCTCAAGTGAGTACATAGACCTCTCTTTTACTGTTTTCCAAATGTTTTGGGGTGAAACACATGTGCCTACTTGTTACTTTCATGCTTTCCATGTTTTCATATCATATACTTGCTATGCTCATTAGTACACTATTAGTACATGATTTCATTATGTTTTGCTATGTATGTTCACTTAACATGCTAGCACAATTGTTTTACGTTTTGAACCATTTGAAATCGTTGGATGTATGTGAACCATTTGTAATCATTGGATGTATGTGAACCATTTGTAATCATTGGATGTATGTGAACCATTTGTAACCATTTGATGTATGTGAACCATTTGTAATCATTGGATTTATGTGAACCGTTTGTAACCATTTGATTTATGTGAACCATTTGTAACTGTTTGAGCCATTGGGTTAGGGAAGTGATTAGGTAACGGGGCGGGTGTAATGTGTTAAAAGCATGGTGGATACGCCGTTGGTACTTCCTATATATAAGCGCTTTTAACACATTATATATCGTTGCGTTATCTAGATCACTTGGGTAAACGATTTTGAAACGATGTCACACAATGATGTTTTCTGAATAATATAAACCATACGAGTTTTATTAACGAGTTTCTACGAGATGTTTTACAATTTGATTTAATAAAACAAATGTTTTGGAATTAAGAATCATGGCTACGAGATTTTATCAATTACAACCAACTTGATTTGAGTTGGTTAATTATGTCACAATATGATACTTTTCAAAACAAGTTTTTTTTTATATAAGTATTGCAACATGTAAAACGAGCCATGAATCTGACACTCATATAAAACCTATGTACTCACCGGCATTTTTATGCTGACGTATTTTCACATGTGTTTCAGGTACCATAGTTGATGATGTTTGATGATGATATTGGTGTATGCTCACATAGGAATGGACGAGGCCTTAGTGACTTAATAACAATGAAAGTCTATTTGTTCATATTTTTTCTAACTCCAATGTAATGTAATACATTTAATTCAATAAAACGAAACTGTTTAATCCATGGTTGTGAAACAATGATTCTGTTACAACACTCCCCGACGTTTCCGCCACGTTTTGTTGTTTTACGTGGTCGGGGTATGACAGAAAAGTTGGTATCAGAGCCAATGGTTATAGGGAATTAGGTTATTAGTAATGCTTTGACCTAGACTATAACCTTCCTAGGACCCTAACGCGAGTTTACTTGCGTTTAGTCATAAAATAATACCGTTGCCTATCTTTAGGCAGCAACCACAATAAGAATACAAAATTTGAATCCGCTTTGAAAATCAATCATATGTTCTAGGATGATTTATTGTAAGGTTTTGAACCTTCAAAGTTTTCAAAATCTCGTCAAAGTTTGGGTCTAAATAATGTGAACACGTGCAAACTGGAAGGGTGGATGCCTGTACTCTGAGCTTTCTGTCTAAGGCTAGAGTGTTCGTACAAATCCACATAATCGGACCAGTCACTCTTACCTGGGAACTCTTGGGGTGAGTGTCCACTTATCGGCGAGCATGTCTTCGCGATACATTATATTGACCCATTTACTTTGATTAGTCACCGTCTCATTTGTTTGCCTTAGGTAACAAACAAATGATCGCAATTTCTATGCGTTATCATTCTGTTGTGATTATCCGATATCATTTCACTTGTTTCCTCCCATATCTTTCATTATCTTCATAATGCCTCTTCATCGCCACAACAATGTCCGAACTAGGTACTACAATCGCCCAATAAATAGGCGTCGTACTCCAGAAGACCGTTGATTTAGCTATCACCATGACTCGCCTCAGGAATGAAGCAATACAAGGTGTCACACCCCGATTTCCACGTGTCACCGGTGGGGAGTATCGTGACGTGGTTGGCAACATAATAGTCAAACAACACAATATTTAAATATGCACAGCGGAAGCAAATGAAAGATATATTTCAACTGAATATAATATTGTAATATCATGTATCACAAACAGTTGAAAGTTTATCCACAGAAGGATCAAATAAAATGGAAACAGTAGTTCAACAGACTTTAGGCATCTTAAGCTTGCGAGACTCTTTTGATGCTAAGGAGAAATCCAGCCTATTACGATTAGTACCTGCATTTAATCTTTTTGGGAAAATACGTCAGTTTACACTGGTAAATACATTCAACCGACTCATTTTGAAAATGATTAAAAATTGATTTGAATGCACGTGGCACAAACATTTTATAACTTGGGATAATTATTTAAATATATAATCTCGTAAAAGAATTACAAGTTCCTTATGCGTTCAGTAGCCCGGATCGTGCCGGGTTAAAGATCAATAGACACACCACATTATTTATTTTGGCAGCTGACAGGTGTACGCCTACACCCCGTGCTTAGGTTGTGGCCATTTCGTAAAATGATGCCAAGGATATCCGGGACATGGTCATTAACCCCCAAAGGCTTTAAGCAAACAAAACAATTTAAACAGGCCGATTAAAATTCAATTAACCACCATATGATGGAAGATTTAATGCCCGACCAAGCGGTATTTTATATACCGTACCCCAAGCCCGTATAGGGAAAATAAGTTAAAAGTATTTACCTGAGCAAAGTAATAATCACAATAAGCAAATGCAAGTAGCTTTTACTGGTCCTCCTAATCTGGAACGAAGGTTTATGATAACCTATTAGAATCCTAACGGGTCTTTAGTTAAGCTTAAGCTTAGACCGGTTAGTTTCAAAGATACGGTTCGTACGCACGATTATGCGAAGACCGGAATAGAATGTGATTTAGACCCGACAAGTTTGAAGACTTGCTTAATATGGGTATTTCATACACATTCTGGATTTTGAGGTAAAACCGATAAGGTTTGACCCGTTTCGGCTAATTTATGCAAACTAGTTACATAAACCGAACCGAACGCGTAATAAGCGTAACGGGTATTCATGAGAGCCATATACAGGTTTCCTAAGTTAATATGCTTCAATTATGTTGTGACATCAGTGAGATGTCTTTTATTATGCCCGAAACGAATTTAAACACCAACTATGCTCCGTAGGGGTAGTTTGGTCATTTAAAAGGTTATAAAAGAGTTTAAGTATTAACCTGATTTACAGGTCTGATGTAATCAGAAAAAATACTTAATTTGATAAGTTATAACAGTATGGTATTGCATATATGTGAAATTTATCAATTATAACCAAACCATGCACCGTAAGGGCATTTTGGTAATTTCACATAAGCCGAAAAGCTCAAAATTGAAGTCTGAGTTAAACAACGTTTGCTTACTGTTAAAATATTATAATTTACCTAAAATATCAGTAGGTATCAACCCTTGTATGTTTAAAATAGTTTTAGTACATACTATGCGTTAAAAACGCTTAATAAGGCGATTAGAAGCCGTTTCCGGGTTCTATATGGAAAACTGATTTTTCTTATTATCCCAGAAGGCTTAAAATAATTTATTTATCATATGTAATCAGTAGAAAAAGGTTTGGGGTCAAAAAGATATGTAAAACTCATTTTATAGCCCGAAAGGGCAAAACCGACAATTACCGGATTAAGCTTACGACTCTATGTTATGCTCAGCCTAAAATTAATTAAAAATCTTCAAAAATACCAAAATAATATATTATATCAGTGGGTAAAGAGTTTGATATCAAAAAGTGGGTTTAAATAGGCTATACGCTAATTACGCCGTTTAATTAACATAAGGCTTTCCATTTACGCTAATGAGCATAACTCTTAATCTAGACCTCAAACTGATGTCAAATTTTAGGTGCAAGTTTATATATTAGTAACTAAGGTTTCTACTCTTTTACATTTTCAAAAATCACATTTTATGGTGAAAAGGGCATAATGGTCAACATATGAGCAATTAACGGAATCATGCGTATTAATTGGTTAACTAATGAACCAAGGTGCATAATCACAGAGGGTTATACTAGGATGTAACCTAGTCCAATTAAAGCTCTAAGGCATTTCTAAAACATACCAAACCGGGTCAGAACTGAAGTCAAAGCAAAAGTCAAAGCTTTGCGACTTTCGGTTCCGAACCGGGTCTAAACATAAAATTTTCGGGTTGAACATGTTTAGACATGTTCTTATACTAATTACCAAGTTATATTAATGATCAAACAGGTTGTATGTGTTCTACATTGCTAATTATGCATAAATTATAAAATAAGCATTATGTTGACTTTTTAATAACAAGTTTGACCCGACATTTGACCTAGTTAGAGTGGGAATCAGAGGGTGCCCTTTTAAGGGTTTAATGCCCACATAATTACCAACTTATAACTACTTTCAATTCGACTAATCACTGGACCATTAGTGATTAATCGCTAAGTCAACCGTTAATTACGACGGTTTGACTTTTAAGCTAAAACTAAGCAAAAACTTAACTAAGAAAGGTTAAGCATACTTACTGAAGTCCTGTGCACGATTTGTGAAGCTTAGAGATTAGTCTTGAGCTCCAGAAATGTTCCAAAGTGCAGATGGAAGGTGTGAGAAAATGGTTTCAACATCATGGCATTTTATAGTGCTTTAATCACAATGGATTGTTGACACACAACACTACCAATGGTCCCTGATCAATAACACATGTCCCTAAGGGCCTAGGGGTTGTTTAGGGGTCGCCCATGGAGTGAAACAACTGATTAAAGTCGGTTATAGCGCATATACAGGCTGCTGTCTAATGTTTCTGTATCTGGGCATCGTAGGCGGCCCGCGTAAGATGTTCTTGGGTCTTACGCTGCCCGCTTGGGCCTTGTGTTCAGCTTCCACATTTTCTAGTTTTTGCATATTTGTCTCTTGGCCCTTCCGAAAGGTCAACTAACTTATGTTTTTGCACTTTGAGCCCTCCAAATTGACATACAAGGGCTTCAAGACTTATACTCACTTTATTAAGTCCTTGGCCACTTGGTTATTACCCGAAAAGTCATAACTTTCATCGTTGACGCTTTAACCCCTCGCATACGAATTTGATCATAACTTTCTCATACGATAACGAAACATTATGAAATTTATATCGTGCATTCTAGTGAGCATAATTAACCGTTACAAAGCTTTGGGTTTGTTAAAAGTTCACTCAGAGGTATAACTTAAACATGTTGACACATTTAACCCCTGTAGTTTGTAATCTCTCACTTTCTTTCATATTTAACTTCGTATGATCCATGATTTATTCGTTTGGAGGTATGAGCATCATGTAGGGTTATTGTAAAGTATATTTATTCACTGTTGACATTTTGAATACGTATATTCACATACTTTCCATGTTTGTCAACTTTAATCCCTGTATAACATTCTTTCACACGTTCAAACATATGACACGTGTCAACACATTATAGGACGTGAATTTTCGAGGTGTTACATCCTCACCCCCTTAAAAGAAATCTCGACCTCGAGATTTACTGAAATAAATAAGGGTACTTTTCTTTCATTGTGGACTCAACCTCCCACGTATATTCGGGACCTCTACAGGCATCCCATTTTACCTTTACAATAGGCACATGCTTTCTTCGAAGCTTCTTAACCTGTCGATCTTCAATCGACAATGGTTTTTCCACAAATTTCAAGCTCTCATCTATATGCACATCTGTGTGTGGTATGACTAGCGATTCATCAGCTAGGCATTTCTTCAGATTGCAGACGTGGAATACGTTATGAATACCACTGAGCTCTTCAGGTAAATTTAACTTATAAGCCACTGATCCAACACATTCGATAATCTCGAACGGTCCTATATACCTCGGGCTTAATTTACCTTTCTTACCGAATCGCATCACCCCCTTCCAGGGTGATACTTTAAGCAACACTTTGTCACCAACTTCAAATTTCATAGGTTTACGCTTTGGATCTGCGTAACTCTTCTGCCTATCTCGGGCAGCTTTGAGACGGTCACGAATCTGGACAATCTTGTCTGTCGTTTCAAAGACTATCTCCGGTCCTGATAATTGGACATCTCCAACTTCCGCCCAACAAACGGGCGTTCTACACTTTCTACCGTATAAGGCCTCGAAAGGCGCAGCCTTAATGCTTATATGGTAGCTATTGTTGTAGGAGAATTCGATTAACGGCAGGTGGTTATCCCAACTACCACCTAAATCAATCACGCATGCTCGAAGCATGTCTTCCAAAGTTTGAATAGTACTCTCACTCTGACCGTCCGTCTGAGGATGGTAAGCCGTACTAAAATTCAAACGCGTGCCCAAAGATTGCTGGAAACTTTTCCAAAAATGTGACGTGTATCTAGTATCTCTGTCAGAGATAATAGACACATGTATGCCATGTAAAGCTACAATCTTATCCATGTACAACTGGGCTAACATGTCGGAGCTGTAAGTCTCCTTAATGGGCAGGAAATGTGCTGACTTAGTCAGTCTGTCTACGATCACCCATATAGTATCGTTTCCTTTCCTTGTCTTTGACAACTTGGTGATGAAATCCATTGTCACCATTTCCCACTTCCACATGGGAAGCTCAGGCTGTTGTAGCAAACCTGACGGCTTTTGATGTTCTGCTTTGACTTGTCCACACGTCAAGCATTTGGCTACATAGGTAGCGACAGACTTCTTCAAGCCTATCCACCAATAGTTTGCCCTTAGATCTTGGTACATCTTATCAGCTCCAGGATGAACGGAATATTTGGAACTATGGGCTTCCTGGAGGATAACATCTCGAAGTCCTCCATAAATTGGAACCCATATTCGTCCATTCAGTCTCAAAATCCCGTCCTTGCCTTGAGATAACTGTTCTTCAGTTACTCCCAGCTTTTCATTGGGATAGTTAGCTTCCAGCACAGCTTCCTTCTACGCAGCTAACAACCTTTCATTTAAATTTTTCTTTATCTCAATGCTCTTGGCATTGATTCGGATGGGTTTCACCCTTTCCTTCCTGTTTAAGGCATCAGCAACCACATTTGCTTTGCTTGGATGGTATCTGATTTCACAATCATAATCATTTAGCGTTTCCATCCATCGGCGCTGCCTCATGTTCAAATCCTTTTGGTTGAACAGGTGTTGGAGGCTCTTGTGATCAGAATAGATCACAAACTTTATTCCATATAAATAGTGCCTCCATAGCTTCAGTGCAAATACAACGGCACCCAACTCCAAGTCATGGGTGGTGTAATTCTTTTCATGCACTTTTAACTGTCTTGAAGCGTAGGCAATAACTTTGCCTTTCTGCATAAGTACACATTCCATGCCAGTGTGCGATGCATCACAATAAACTACAAATTCTTCGATTCCATCAGGTAACGTCAATACAGGAGCGTTGCTCAACTTTTGCTTCAGAATATCAAAGGATTCTTGTTGCTTAGGACCCCAATCAAACTTTACCTTCTTACGAGTCAATGAAGTTAGGGGTGCAGCAATCCTTGAAAAATTTTCAATGAAACGCCTGTAATATCCTGCCAATCCCAGGAAGCTACGAATCTCTGTAGGCGTATTTGGCTCCTGCCAATTCATGACAGCTTCAACCTTAGCAGGATCTACTTGGATTCCGCGTTCACTAACCACATGTCCAAGAAATTGGACTTCGCGAAGCCAGAATTCGCATTTAGAGAATTTGGCATAGAGCTTCTCCTGCTGAAGTAATGAAAGAATACATCGAAGATGCTTCTCATGATCAGCCTTGTTCTTCGAGTAGATGAGGATGTCGTCTATGAAGACGATGACAAATTTGTCCAAGTAGGGCTTGCAGACACGATTCATGAGATCCATGAATGCGGCAGGTTCATTAGTGAGCCCAAAAGGCATCACTAGGAACTCGTAATGACCATAACGAGTCCTAAATGCAGTCTTGTGTACATCTTCATCTTTAACTTTCAATTGGTGATAACCTGACCTTAATTCAATCTTGGAGAAGTAGCTTGCCCCTTGGAGTTGATCGAACAGATCGTCGATTCTGGGCAATGGGTACCTATTCTTGATCGTGACCTTATTAAGCTCACGGTAATCGATGCACAGACGAATCGATCCATCCTTCTTCTTGACAAATAAGATTGGTGCTCCCCAAGGAGACGAACTAGGCCTAATGAAATCTTTGGCTAGCAATTCATCAAGTTGCGTTCTCAATTCCTTCATCTCCGTTGGTGCCAACCTATAGGGTGCTCTAGCAACAGGTGCTGCTCCAGGGATGATGTCGATTCTGAATTCTACTTGCCTATCTGGTGGTAAACCAGGTAGTTCTTCAAGAAAAACTTTAGGGTATTCAGAAATGACGGGGATATCTTCTATCTTCGGTTTAGGCTCATCAATAATCATTTGTGCCATGTAGATGACACAACCCCTCTTTAAACACTTGGAGGCCTTGAGCATAGTCACTTGCTCAGGCAGCCCATACTGGGTATCTCCACGAATGGTAAGTGATTCACCAGACGGAGTCTTTATCACCACCTGCTTCTTGTTATAGACAATTTGGGCCTGGTTATGAGATAACCAGTCCATACCCAAAACTATGTCAAAACCGGCTAACTTAAATGGAAGTAGGGACAGAGGAAAAGAGTGGTTCTTAATGGATATAACACATCCATCTAATACAGTTGAGACGGTTTCTATGGTGCCATCTGCTAATTCCACCTCATAATTCACACTTAAGGTTTTGACAGGTAAATTCAGCAATTTGCAAAACTTATTATCTACAAATGATTTATCTGCGCCTAAATCAAAAAGTACTCTTGCATAGATATCATTTATGAGAAAGGTACCTGTGATCACGTTATCGTCTTGCACAGCCTCCTTCGCATCCATCCTAAAGACCCTAGCATTGGTCTTCTTAGCCTCTTCAGGCTTCTTGGCGTATTTAGGGCAGTTGGTTTTAATGTGCCCTTTCTCATTGAAACTGTAGCACGTTGCATCCTTCAGCTTTTTGCAATCCAAGGTCTTGTGTTCCTTGGACTTGCATATCCCGCAAGCAAAAGTTCTTGACTGAGTCTGCGAGTTCGATTCGAGTCTGCACTTTCCAAAGTGCTGTTTCTTGCAAATCTTGCATTTGGGCTTCTCACTAGACTGATGCCCATCTTTCTTTGACTCAGACCCCTTCTTGTTGTCACCGTTTCCTTGGTGCTTCTTGTTTGACCTCCGTGAATTATCATCTTCACGTTTTCTTTTCTCAGCATCTTTGTTCCTCAGCGATCTCTGTCTGACCGCATCTAGAGTGAGGGACAAAGATATGTCATCTACAGATCTGAAAGTAGCTGGCCGAGAGGCCTTCACGCTTGCCTTTATCTCGGGGGCTAAACCCCCAATGAAACGAGCTATTCGTTTGGGTTCCGGGGTCACCAGATACGGAACCAACCTCGACATGGTATTAAAGCTCGTGAGGTAAGCATGGCAATCTAGATTGGTCATTACCAACGAAAGAAAATCTGACTCAATCTTTTCGACCTCGTGCTGAGGACAGTAGTTCTCCCTTATGAGGGCAACAAATTGTTCCCAAGACATGTTGTACAATGGGATCTTCCCAGTGGCTTGAATCAGCGATCTCCACCAGGCTAAAGCCTCACCCTTGAAAGATTGAGACACAAACTTGACTATATCCCTCTCAGCGCACCCGCTGATATCCACTACTATGTCCATCTCATCTAACCACGTCATGCAGTCAATGGCTCCCTTTTCCCCAGTGAAATCCCTGGGTTTGCATGAAACGAAGTATTTATAGGAGCAACCCTTACTACGGGGTTCTTGATTTAGTACAATCTGTTGAGATGGAGCACTGTGGTGGTTTGAGGAGAGTCGATCATCATCTTTCTTAGGTTCTTCCTTCTTGGAAGGTGGCTTCGAATGCGGTGTAGATAGGGTCCTACTTTGAGTCCCACTATACTCTTCGTACTGCCGCTCTAAGGCCTTTGTAACTGCGTCGTCTACTAACGCTTTCAGTTCAGCACCCGTTAAATTAATTCGGGCGTTGTCATTATTCTCCCTTGGGTGACTATTAATTTCATCCGAGTCAGCCATTTTAATTGAACTGTTACATAAAACAAGGACAATAGTTTACTTGGGAGTTTATTATGGAATTGTCTTTTATGGCAATTCATTAACCATGGTAACATAGACCATACTGGTTAATTTATTAATCATATTTATTTAGGATTTCTATTATAATTCATCCTAATTATAAAACAATAACAGTTTTATTTGTAGCACAAAAGGCCTAGTCACAAGGATATTTTTTAAATTATAAGCCATGATTTCAGAGAATCAAGGTATGAAGGTTTGAACATAGTTCTTTACCTTTTTCAGACAGGGTTATAGACTATTACTGTCTTTTGTCTCATATAAAAATGAGAAGGGCCCGTAGGCATTGTATTACCAATGTATGGTCAAAATATGATCATCTTAATTGATGATTTAAACCCATGATTCGGAGACCATTAAGTTGGGTTACGAATCTTTTGAAGAATCCTATTAAAATGACGTGGGTGATTTTAACGAATCACATCTGCCAGGAGTGTTAACATGTTTACAGATGTTAATAGGGGTTTGAATCTTTTAAACAGGTCTTACCATTTTGGCCAAGTCTTTACAATGACACTCAGGCTAGGTTTCACTCTTAAGATTCTTATTCAATATTTAATAGGCAGATCATTATTAAAAGGAATGATTTTGATTTATTTATTTCATATATAATATTTATGCATATAATGGCAAAAATGAAATTTATAAATTAAACATTCCATTAATTATTAATAGATTACACATCGCCCTAAACGGGACTTTTTAGACAAACAAGTTACCCACGCAGGGGTCAAGCAACATACTAGCCCACACAGGGACTTAAACAAACATCATACCCTCGTAGGGGTTAATAGAAAGATAGACCTACGCAGGGGTCAAAACCAACAAACATACCCTCACAGGGGCTAATACAGCAAGACAGGCCCACGCAGGGGCTCAACTGATACAAGGAAATTACAACAACAGTGGAAGGATTCAATGGTCCTTCTTGCTCTTCCCTTTTATTAGGCTTGTCAATCCTTGGAAGAAACTTTGTCGCTCCCTGCGGTCTCTGTGAAAGTCTCGCTCGACTTGGTCCAACCTTTGCAGAATTTCTTCACGCTCTGGTGGGGAGAACCTTGGCGGCTGCGATTGTTGCCGAATAATAGGTTTAGCAGGTATTTGGTACCCATGAGTTGGGTACCCTACTCCCCAAGGTGCTCCATACTGTCCTTCAGGATGAAGGGCATTATAGTTGGCCGCTTACCATGTATGGGTGGGTCGGCTTCAGCGTAACCATAGTTGGTGTGAGCTGGCTGCTCAAACGGGTTGTACGCCATCGAACCCATGTAGGCAGGAATCGGGTTATCAAAACCCATCGGTGGTGGTTGCGGTGCAACGGGGTTTGAAGGTCCACCCATTTGTGGATCTTCTGGAAGTGGCGGATAATGACTGCCACTTGATTGTCGAGGAGAGCTAAAATGAAAGTCTCCTCCTCGCGCGGACATCCGCGCTCTGGTTCTCCTATGCCTCGGCGGTTGCGGAGGTTCCGGCTGAACTGGTGGTGGTGGAGGCGGTGGCATGACTGCCACGAATCGTGAATCCTCAGAGGGATCCTGCTGCTGCTGCTGGTGAGGCGACGAATGATGCGAGGGTGTAAAATACCACTCGTGTTGATTAAATCGTGCCTGGTAACTGTCCGGACCATGGTAGGGTGATCCATGAAAAGATGAACCATCTGAGACCTCGATAGGATGGTTCGGAGTTCCGGTTGCGGGCTCGACGGGATCGGTGTCCTCGTCCATATCTTCTGCATGATCGCCGGAATAATGATCCTCTGGCCCCAATGGGTTAAAACCCACTGGTTCTTGTATGTAATTAGCCGGGTTAAACTGGCCCCTAAAAATAGGTGTGGGGTTACCAAAGGAATTATGCGATAGGGATCGCTGAAGAGGTATGTAAGAAGGTTGAGGGTTGTCGGGCTCATTTTCCGACTGTGGCCCATATGAGTTGTGAATGGGAGGTGTCGAACTGTGCGAGACAGATCGTCTAGCAGGTTCAAAAAGGTTCCTCCGGTTTTCTCTAGGGTCAGCACTCGCAGTGGTGGTAGGAGCTCGCATGTGCGAAGGTCCAGCCTCGTCGTCATTGGGGGCGGTGATTGGCCCCTTGCCTCGTCCTCTTCGTCGAAAGAATCTTGGCGGTATATTTAATCCTGTCAATACAGCATAAGATAACGACAAGAATATATAAAATAAAGGACAACAAAACCCAACAAAGTAGAATTTGTCCTATGTTATTTGTTTAGACTCGAAAGTTTTTGGAATGTGCAATTGTGTAACTGAGATTAAACACAAAAGGCTAGTGTTTAATTCACTCAGTGTTGGCTCTGATACCAACCTGTCACACCCCGATTTCCACATGTCACCGGTGGGCCTGGTGGGGAGTATCGTGACGTGGTTGGCAACATAATAGTCAAACAACACAATATTTAAATATGCACAGCGGAAGCAAATGAAAGATATATTTCAACTGAATATAATATTGTAATATCATGTATCACAAACAGTCGAAAGTTTATCCACAGAAGGATCAAATAAAATGGAAACAATAGTTCAACAGACTTTAGGCATCTTAAGCTTGCGAGACTCTTTTGATGCTAAGGAGAAATCCAGCCTATTACGATTAGTACCTGCATTTAATATTTTTGGGAAAATACGTCAGTTTACACTGGTAAATACATTCAACCGACTCATTTTGAAAATGATTAAAAATTGATTTGAATGCACGTGGCACAAACAATTTATAACTTGGGATAATTATTTAAATATATAATCTCGTAAAAGAATTACATGTTCCTTATGCGTTCAGTAGCCCAGATCGTGCCGGGTTAAAGATCAATAGACACACCACATTGTTTATTTTGGCAACTGACAGGTGTACGCCTACACCCCGTGCTTAGGTTGTGGCCATTTCGTAAAATGATGCCAAGGATATCCGGGACATGGTCATTAACCCCCCAAAGGCTTTAAGAAAACAAAACAATTTAAACGGGCCGATTAAAATTCAATTAACCACCATATGATGGAAGATTTAATGCCCGACCAAGCGGTATTTTATATACCGTACCCCAAGCCCGTATAGGGAAAATAAGTTAAAAGTATTTACCTGAGCAAAGTAATAATCACAATAAGCAAATGCAAGTAGCTTTTACTGGTCCTCCTAATCTGGAACAAAGGTTTATGATAACCTATTAGAATCCTAACGGGTCTTTAGTTAAGCTTAAGCTTAGACCGGTTAGTTTCAAAGATACGGTTCGTACGCACGATTATGCGAAGACCGGAATAGAATGTGATTTAGACCCGACAAGTTTGAAGACTTGCTTAATATGGGTATTTCATACACATTCTGGATTTTGAGATAAAACCGATAAGGTTTGACCCGTTTCGGCTAATTTATGCAAACTAGTTACATAAACCTAACCGAACGCGTAATAAGCGTAACGGGTATTCATGAGAGCCATATACAGGTTTCCTAAGTTAATATGCTTCAAATATGTTGTGACATCAGTAAGATGTCTTTTATTATGCCCGAAACGAATTTAAACACCAACTATGCTCCGTAGGGGTAGTTTGGTCATTTAAAAGGTTATAAAAGAGTTTAAGTATTAACCTGAGTTTCAGGTCTGATGTAATCAGAAAAAAATACTTAATTTGATAAGTTATAACAGTATGGTATTGCATATATGTGAAATTTATCAATTATAACCAAACCATGCACCGTAAGGGCATTTTGGTAATTTCACATAAGCCGAAAAGCTCAAAATTGAATTCTGAGTTAAACAACATTTGCTTACTATTAAAATATTATAATTTACCTAAAATATCAGTAGGTATCAACCCTTGTATGTTTAAAATAGTTTTAGTACATACTATGCGTTAAAAACGCTTAATAAGGCGATTAGAAGCCATTTCCGGGTTCTATATGGAAAACTGATTTTTCTTATTATCCCAGAAGGCTTAAAATAATTTATTTATCATATGTAATCAGTAGCAAAAGGTTTGGGGTCAAAAAGATATGTAAAACTCATTTTATAGCCCGAAAGGGCAAAACCGACAATTACCGGATTAAGCTTACGACTCTATGTTATGCTCAGCCTAAAATTAATTAAAAATCTTCAAAAATCCCAAAATAATATATTATATCAGTGGGTGAAGAGTTTGATATCAAAAAGTGGGTTTAAATAGGCTATACGCTATTTACGCCGTTTAATTAACATAAAGCTTTCCATTTACGCTAATGAGCATAACTCTCAATCTAGACCTCAAAATGATGTCAAATTTTAGGTGCAAGTTTATATATTAGTAACTAAGGTTTCTACTCTTTTACATTTTCAAAAATCGCGTTTTATGGTGAAAAGGGCATAATGGTCAACATATGAGCAATTAACGGAATCATGCGTATTAATTGGTTAACTAATGAACCAAGGTGCATAATCACAGAGGGTTATACTAGCATGTAACCTAGTCCAATTAAAGCTCTAAGGCATTTCTAAAACATACCAAACCGGGTCAGAACTGAAGTCAAAGCAAAAGTCAAAGATTTGCGACTTTCGGTTCCGAACCGGGTCTAAACATTAAATTGTCGGGTTGAACATGTTTAGACATGTTCTTATACTAATTACCAAGTTATATTAATGATCAAACAGGTTGTATGTGTTCTACATTGCTAATTATGCATAAATTAGAAAATAAGCATTCTGTTGACTTTTTAATAACAAGTTTGACCCGAAATTTGACCTAGTTAGAGTGGGAATCAGAGGGTGCCCTTTTAAGGGTTTAATGCCCACATAATTACCAACTTATAACTACTTTCAATTCGACTAATCACTGGACCATTAGTGATTAATCGCTAAGTTAACCGTTAATTAAGTCGGTTTGACTTTTAAGCTAAAACTAAGCAAAAACTTAACTAAGAAAGGTTAAGCATACTTACTGAAGTCCTATGCACGATTTGTGAAGCTTAGAGAGAAGTCTTGAGCTCCAGAAATGTTCCAAAGTGCAGATGGAAGGTGTGAGAAAATGGTTGCAACATCATGGCCTTTTATAGTGCTTTAATCACAATGGATTGTTGACACACAACACTACCAATGGTCCCTGATCAATAACACATGTCCCTAAGGGCCTAGGGGTTGTTTAGGGGTTGCCCATGGAGTGAAACAACTAATTAAAGTTGGTTATAGCGCATATACAGGCTGCTATCTGATGTTTCTGTATCTGGGCGTCGTAGGCGGCCCGCGTAAAATGTTGTTGGGTCTTACGCGGCCCGCTTGATCATAACTTTCTCATACGATAACGAAACTTTATGAAATTTATATCGTGCATTCTAGTGAGCATAATTAACTGTTACAAAGCTTCGGGTTTGTTAAAAGTTCACTCAGAGGTATAACTTAAACATGTTGACACATTTAACCCCTGTAGTTTGTAATCTCTCACTTTCTTTCGTATTTAGCTTCGTATGATCCATGATTTATTCGTTTGGAGGTATGAGCATCATGTAGGGTTATTGTAAAGTATATTTATTCACTGTTGACATTTTGAATACGTATATTCACATACTTTCCATGTTTGTCAACTTTAATCCCTCTATAACATTCTTTCACACGTTCAAACATATGACACGTGTCAACACATTATAGGACGTGAATTTTCGAGGTGTTACACAAGGGAACCGCTTTTTGGTGCAATCAAGGTAACCGTCATCATCCGAATCAAATACCCTGTTTCAAATGTACCCACGGTGGACGATGGGGACATTTGGTTAACATGTTCCGCTTTGCAATCCAAAGCAAAGCTGTTACAAATCCTGCTACCGTTCAACCTTTAAATTCTGCTTCATATGTCGCCTTGGCATATCTAGCGCCTCAACCTCATGAATTTTCTACCTTGTGTATCGACTTAACCACGCCTAGTGCAAGGTGTCGAAACACCTCTCGTTACACAAATTCCAAAATCCATATAGGATCTTTCTATCCTCATAATTAGATCCTTGTGGGTAGGTATCGTTCATCGGAGCCCTTAATTGAATTCTTTGTATGATTCAATACGTACATTATGATTCAATAAGGACAAAGCCGAATTTCTATTAAGATTTTCTTATCTTCATAGATAGATTCTTGAAAATGATTAAAGTGCCAAATGAAATCCACGGATTGGATTCCTGGTGTGCTTTAAATATCCGTGTCCAAAGATAACAAATTAAAGGTCAAGTTAAACAATTATGTGATTATGTGTTCCCTTTTATGTTTTTGAGTGATCCAAGTTTGTGTTATCCAAATCCTCGTAGAATCTTCCATATCTTCGTATAAGGGATTCATAGTAGGATATCCAAAGGTACTACCTTAAATCCTTAATGGACTACTACGTAATAGTAAAGACCCTTGGATTATAATGTAATATTCCATAATTAGACCCCTTGAGTGGTCTAGTTAAACAGATTGATCCAAAAATAGATTGATCCAAAAATCTGGTTAGGAATATCATGTGATGATATAGCTGAAAAGATTCCTGGGTGGTCTAATTAAAGAGATCATTTGTGGATCTAATTAAAAGGGCCCTATGATAGTCTAGTCACACTCATCACAGTTTTGATTTTCTTCCCCTTCACATTACAAAACAAACTGTGCGGACTGTGCAAGGAAAATTACGTAATTATGGATGCATACATAATTATGGAACTCAGTGCACAGAAACCACAGCAAGTTTTGTCATATGTCTAGAGTTGACCTAGTTCATTTCCGTTTCTGAAGAATACCCATTGAGGAAAATGACTCATTCCGTGCATTTTCGTTTATGAAGAATATCCATTGAGGGAAATGAATATCCTTGATTCTTCCTTCATTTCCATTTCTGAAGAATACCCATTGAGGAAAATGACTCATTCCGTGCATTTTCATTTCTGAAGAATATCCATTGAGGGAAATGAATATCCTTGATTCTCCCTTCATTTCCGTTTATGAAGAATACCTATTGAGGAAAATGACTCATTCCGTGCATTTTCGTTTCTGAAGAATATCCATTGAGGGAAATGAATATCCTTGATTCTTCCTTCATTTCCATTTCTGAAGAATACCCATTGAGGAAAATGACTCATTCCGTGCATTTTCGTTTCTGAAGAATATCCATTGAGGGAAATGAATATCCTTGATTCTTCCTTCATTTCCGTTTCTGAAGAATACCCATTGAGGAAAATGACTCATTCCGTGCATTTTCGTTTCTGAAGAATATCCATCGAGGGAAATGAATATCCTTGATTCTTCCTTCATTTCCATTTATGAAGAATACCCATTGAGGAAAATGACTCATTTCGTGCATTTTCGTTTCTGAAGAATATCCATCGAGGGAAATGAATATCCTTGATTCTCCCTTCATTTCCGTTTCTGAAGAATACCCATTGAGGAAAATGACTCATTCTGTGCATTTTCGTTTCTGAAGAATATCCATTGAGGGAAATGAATATCCTTGATTCTTCCTTCATTTCCATTTCTGAAGAATACCCATTGAGGAAAATGACTCATTCCGTGCATTTTCGTTTCTGAAGAATATCCATTGAGGGAAACGAATATCCTTGATTCTTCCTTCATTTCCGTTTCTGAAGAATACCCATTGAGGAAAATGACTCATTCCGTGCATTTTTGTTTCTGAAGAATATCCATCGAGGGAAATGAATATCCTTGATTCTTCCTTCATTTCCATTTCTGAAGAATACCCATTGAGGAAAATGACTCATTCCGTGCATTTTTGTAACACCCTTATTAATATTTAATGCGTTTATGAAGATAAACGGGTAAGTATGATTTTAAATACATTGAAAATACGGGTTCACTGAAACTTTTACAAAATTAATAGTATACAACATAACGTGTGTGTGTTCGTTATTTAACATAACAACGATGTATAGTGCGGAAGCTTGAAACTTGATCGTGTTTGGTTCTTCGTTGAACTTGATCGTCCTCCGGTACTGAAGATTATACCTACAATTCAATAAAAACATGAATTTAATCAGTCATACGTAGTTCGAAACGTGTCTAAACTAGTCCGGGAAGCGAAACCGTTTAAAATACAAATTTTTCTCCAAAACAGGGTTCCGTCGCGCCATGCAACGGCGCCACGTTGCTCCCTCGCGTGGCGCGGGGGAGACCAGTTTCCAGCAGGTTTGGAGCTGGGTCCTGCATTTTTCAGCAATACCGGTTTTTACGGAAACGGCCATAACTTATTCGTTATTGATCCGTTTTATGCGATTCTTTTTCCTACGCATCCGTAATTTAATTCTCCATATTATGGAGTTAAAATCCTGCATCCAACATAAGAAATTTTTGAGACTTCTAAGCCCTCGACTCATTACCTTTTTACTGAATTTTAACCCGTTTATGCATTTTATCAAGCAAACATATTTGTTTGATCCTTATTTCACACGCACCTCTTCAAACTAATGTTATCTATCATAATAGGTTCTAGTCACAGATTTCTTACACAATTTAAACCCGTTTTCGCTCGTATGCTTATTTTGACCCGTTAAGGGTATTTACGCATTTTAGTCTAGAACTTGTGCTTTTCTTTTGACACTACAAAAATTCCATGTCTAATTAACTACAAATATTCCACCACAACTATTTTGTGGTGGATTTAACATAACAAACCCCTTTTTCCCAATTTTACCCATCGGTTGGTCATTTTACGCAAATGACCATTTTTTAGCATTTGACCCACGAATGTGTATTCCTATGACTTTTATTCATATTTAATGATTCCATAATCTTAATGCAAGTTCCTAAACAACCCCTATGGGTCGTTTTTCCAATATACCCTTCAAGGGTGTTTTGGTCAACTTTAGTCCCTCGCTTTACGACGAAGGACTTTCGCTAAATATTTGACAAAAAATTGTATGTTTAACTAAAAGCTTATTTATACGTACCTGGCTCGGGTCAAGGTATTGACCCGTTTACATAACTTTTGCTTTAAATCTTTCTAGTTAAAGCAACACATGCTTATGTTATTTCCTGTGATTACAAAACTCAACAAGCGTTTGTCAAATGTAATTGTCAAATGGTGTTAACAACACCATTCAACCCATTTAGTCTAATTGACCATTTATCCGTATGAGATGGTGTTTAATTACCATTTCATCCCTTTAAACCTATCCCGGTTTTCCCTTAAACTCGTTTTTATTTGTTCGTCATTACATGACTAATTTACCTTTTTTTACCCCTTTTACCATAATTCATGATTTCTTACCATTTTCCCTTGTTCCGACTCTCATTGAATCATGTCGGAACATCATATACCAACCACTTAGTAGCATTCATATTCAATACTTGCAATTAAATAATTTGTAAATAATGTAGAGGGGCATAAGCTTTACTTACATTTTATCCGATTTCGCTCTTTTCCGTGTATTCAAGACGTTTGACCCCTTCTTTTCCCCAAGCCGCCACCTAGCTCGTTAAGCGTCAAACTATCATCATCATTTAGAAGGTGGTTAGATTAGTCATTTACAAACACGACTATTCCACCTTACGCATTTTCTATATCGAAACTTCTATTCGACTTCATCATTGGTTAGTTTAACTTATCAAATGTCAACTACTTTTGATCACATGATTTACACAATTAAGTCTAATTCAACATGATGTTTTGAACCCTTATCGCTTCATATTTCACATAATTTGAAATATTATTCAAATGCGCGTTTCATTCGAAATTTCAACATTTGGCTTTCTCTTAGGCATTATATCAAACACCTAGTGAGCATAATTTTTATAAAATTAACAATCAAACTCCATGACTACATATCTTGCCAATTTCATCATCCTTTACTAAATAATCATCTAGTTCATGGTTCAATGTCAAGATTAACTTCATACAGTTCAAATAACACTAGTTTGATAATCATGATTCTAGTGTTCATCATGTTTCTACAAACCATTAAACACCTAGTTAGAGATCATGAGTTTTACTAACATGCACTCAAATTCCTTAGTTTATTAACTAGGGTTTGTTTCTAATCATGCATACATCCTATTTCCACCCAAATATCCATCATTCAAGATCAAATTTCGAATTCCTAGACTTCATCAAGAATTTGAGATGAAACAAGATAGTGAAATTTGACATACCTTATGATCACTTCACTAAGGTGATCACTAATCCGTGCTTGGATTTCAATTTGGGTGTGATTTGCCCTTCCAATTTGCTTGAATTTATACTAGTTAGGGTTTGAACAAGGGAGTTCTTTGGCTCCTGTTGAAAGTGTCGACCAGAACACACACTCAAGGTGTGTGTTTTGGTGTTTGATATTTTATTTATTACAAACTAGTTTCTAGTTTATCACTTTCGGCCCGTCTACTTTCCCCAAGTTGCATATAGTGTGTTTTAACCAATTTCTTTATTACTACAAGACTTGTGACTAACTAGGTTATTTATTCCTAGTTATTTTATCTTGTTCATAACCCGTTTTATTTTAAGTCCCGTTAACTCGGACCTTTTATATACTTTGTTTTCTCAAAGTATTTTTTTCATCCTTTTAATAAATATTAGATTTATTTATTTAAATCCTAATATTCACCGGGTTTACTTTTACCACCTATGGTATTTTACACGTTTATTTTTGGTTAATCTAGTATAATTAACAAACCCATTTTTGGGGTGTTACAATTTTCGTTTCTGAAGAATATCCATTGAGGGAAATGAATATTCTTGATTCTTCCTTCATTTCCGTTTCTGAAGAATACCCATTGAGAAAAATGACTCATTCCGTGCATTTTCGTTTCTGAAAAATATCCATCGAGGGAAATGAATATCCTTGATTCTTCCTTCATTTCCGTTTCTGAAGAATACCCATTGAGGAAAATGACTCATTCCGTTCATTTTCGTTTCTGAAGAATATCCATCGAGGGAAATAAATATTCTTGATTATTCGTTCATTTTTGTTTCTGAAGATTACCCATTGAGGAAAATGACTCATTCCGTTCATTTTCATTTCTGAAGAATATTCATCGAGGGAAATGAATATCCTTGATTTTTCCTTCATTTTCATTTTTAAAGATTGTCCATTGAAAGAAATGACAGGATTATGCCTTGCATAATCTTTGATGGGTTATTCTATGTAAATAGATAAACACCCTAGATTCCATGCAATAATCTTTGATGGGTTATTCTACACAAATAGATAAACACCCTAGATTCCATGCAATAATCTTTGATGGGTTATTCTACGCAAATAGATAAACACCCTAGATTCCATGCAATGATCTTTGATGGGTTATTCTACGCAAATAGATAAACACCCTAGATTCCATGCAATAATATTTGATGGGTTATTCTACGCAAATAGATAAACACCCTAGATTCCATGCAAGGAAATTATTTAACACAGCGTCACAGACAGACTCCTACGAATAAATTTCGGGACGAAATTTCCTAAAGTACGGGAGACTGTGACACCTGTGCCTCTGCGACCATCAAACAACTATCAAACCAATGAAATATTGTATTTCATACTTGGGATTTGTATAAATATGTGTATCTTTTGCACCTATCAATTCTTGTTCGATTTGAAGCTTTAAATCGCTTTCTGGAAGGTTATACGCGCACTGATGCGTACATATAACCAGTTTAATGCAACGAACACTCCGGAATAGTGAAATAGGCTTAACATATCTTAAATAACCTTTACATAACTTAGAAATAAGTTTTGGAGGGTTTGGTGTGGCGAAATCAAGTTTATTCGCTTACAGGGACTAATTTCGACAAACTGTGAAAGTATACCGATTTGTACTGTAACGAACATTCTGGAACATGACCATAACTTAAACATACCCTAAATATCCTTTACATAGCTTAGAAATAGGCTTTGAGGGGTTCGGTGTGCTAAAATAAACTTTTTGGTCATTCAGGGACTAAAAGCGTCAAAAAGTGCATAAGTTTGCATTTTCGCGCATATCTTACGTTCTGAATACATCCGGACATCCAAAACTTTATGTAATCATTAAAATATTTTATTTTAGTGATTGGCATGATAAAATTCCATTCATCGCGTAATTTGGATCGTTTTTCGCATTCGTTCGTGTTTCGTCATAATTAACCGAACAACGCAACCGTACGACCAAACGAACCGACATCCGAGATATTTTTGAGCATGTTTCATGTTACCTATACTTTAACTTCATTTTAGAGCCTTGAAATGGGATTAACGGGGCTTAAACGTGTAAAAAATGCATCAAAAACCATGTTTTGCACATTCAGGGACCAAAATTGACAATCTGCCATAGTTATCTTAGGAAGGGACCAAAATGAAAAATCTAAATTCCAGCTTGTTCCAGCTGTTCCCCTAATTTTCACATGGTTTTAATGAAACTATGGGCTCCCATGGTTTCACAAAACCATGGGCACATGTGTACGGATGAGATCGAAGCTCGTTTTTCGAGGAACGATCCTAACGGTTGTGCAAAAACTATATAAACCCCACCCCCTTTGCTCTCAAATTCACATTTGATCTGATATTTCTCTAAGTTGAGGTGCTTTCACTTCATACCTGAGAATAATCGGGTCAAACTTCCGTTCTTGGACCTTTTGTAAGTCCTCTTTCGTTCTTTTACCCGTTTTTAGCATGAAAGTCAAACTTTGTTTGACTTTCTGCATTGACCAGTTTATGGTCAACATGAAGTTCATTTGAACTTCATAATTTGAGCGTAAGCACGATGGTTTTAGTCTCTTGTGACTATACCTACTGATTACCACGTTATCTAGGCTTAGTGACGAGTCGTAGTTTCGACCAAAATACGTATTCTTGCGTATTTTGTAACCAAACTACTTTTAGGTATCAAAACCATTTGTTTTGATACCAAACCTGTTTTCAAACCTCGTTAAACATGTTTTAACATGTTTAGCTCGTGACTTTAGGTTTAGTGCTTATGTAGGGTCGTAAGGTAAGCGGTCTAAACAACCGCTTATACTTTCGAACCCGACCCATTTGGTCGATCCTTAGGATCCGAACAAACACAGTAGGTGACCATAGTTATATAAGGAATAATCTTCCGAGGTTATACCTTATGGTCACTTCGTTTAAGTAGTTGTATGATCGGTAGTTTATATGCCTTAGGTAAATGACCAAAATACCCTTTTTGCGCCAAAATTCATTTTAAGCATATGTAACATAATTTTTGACATCTAAACTGATTAGGCAACATTATTAGACATATTAAGGAATATAATACTTGTCATAGGACGAGTTAGGCGTTCCGAACGCGTTTTACGCGAACGACGCGTTAAAGTGGCGTAAGCTACCTTAACGAGTCGTAATGGGTCGTAAGCACTTAGGTTAGGTTTCGTTTTAGAATATAGGCTTTGTTAAACCATATTACATGAGTCCCTACACTCATTTGGTTTACGAAACCTCATTTTATCCGATCCTCCGATTTAGGTCCGTTTATTTACATAGTTATCTATATTAGGTGTCGTTTGATTCCGTGATCCCTCTAGCTTTGCTTGGTTGTTGTTCAAGACTTCTAAGCACCCTCAAGTGAGTACATAGACCCCTCTTTTACTGTTTTCCAAACGTTTTGGGGTGAAACACATGTGCCTACTTGTTACTTTCATGCTTTCCATGTTTTCATATCATATACTTGCTATGTTCATTAGTACACTATTAGTACATGATTTCATTATGTTTTGCTATGTATGTTCACTTAACATGCTAGCACAATTGTTTTACATTTTGAACCATTTGAAATCATTGGATGTATGTGAACCATTTGTAATCATTGGATGTATGTGAACCATTTGTAATCATTGGATGTATGTGAACCATTTGTAACCATTTGATGTATGTGAACCATTTGTAATCGTTGGATTTATGTGAACCGTTTGTAACCATTTGATTTATGTGAACTATTTGTAACTGTTTGAGCCATTGGGTTAGGGAAGTGATTAGGTAACGGGGCGGGTGTAATGTGTTAAAAGCATGGTGGATACGCCGCTGGTACTTCCTATATATAAGTGTTTTTAACACATTATATATCGTTGCGTTATCTAGATCACTTGGGTAAACGATTTTGAAACGATGTCACACAATGATGTTTTTTGAATAATATAAACCATACGAGTTTTATTAACGAGTTTCTACGAGATGTTTTACAATTTGATTTAATAAAACAAATGTTTTGGAGTTAAGAATCATGGCTACGAGATTTTATCAATTATAACCAACTTGATTTGAGTTGGTTAATTATGTCGCAATACTATACTTTTCAAAACAAGGTTTTTTTTATATAAGTATTGCAACATGTAAAACGAGCCATGAATCTGACACTCATATAAAACCTATGTACTCGTCGGCATTTTTATGCTGACGTATTTTCACAAGTGTTTCAGGTACCATAGTTGATGATGTTTGATGATGATATTGGTGTATGCTCACATAGGAATGGATGAGGCCTTAGTGACTTAATAACAACGAAAGTCTATTTGTTCATGTTTTGTTTCTAATTCCAATGTAATGTAATACATTTAATTCAATAAAACGAAACTGTTTAATCCATGGTTGTGAAACAATGATTCTGTTACAACACTCCCTGACGTTTCTGCCACGTTTTGTTGTTTTACGTGGTCGGGGTGTGACAACTAAGCTTTTTATACTAAAGGGTTTCCTTCAGTTTGGTAGAGATTTAACTGACTTGGTTAGTCGATCCACAATCTCCCAGATTGTGTCGTTACATTTTCTTATGTTGGGTAATTTGGTAACAAAATCCATTGTTATCAATCTCATATCCATAGTTGCATTTCTAATTGCTGAGGTACCTAAAAGGTTCTATTGTTTAGTTTTATCTTGCTAATAAACTAAATACTTATAACTTGCTACATCATTCTTCATTCTTATCTATAATTTTTTTTCCAAACATTGATATCCCTTTTAATGATGCATCATATACTTAGTCTTATGAGCTTTCCTAAGAATTAGGTATGTTTCCTTAGATAGGTATCCAAATAAATTCCATCAGTTCTTTTTCTGATTCCTTCATTATTCCTTTATAATCCTTCAGCATCATCCTTGATTGTTGTTTCTTGGGTACTCTTTAATTGTTTTATTAAATCTATCCGCAATTTAATCTAAGAGCACGTACTTGTTTTGGCTTCTTATGAAACTTATGACTTAAAGCATTAATTACTACATTTGTCTTAACTTTGTGATATAACAATCGGTGTTCTTCCTAGTCTCAGATGAATTCTGAGTTTCTCCTTACGCTCGGGTAATAGTCTAAGTAGATCCTCTAGGAAAACATCAGTCGGAATTTCTTTCAGTTCCATGCCTCTAGTGTTAATGAACCCCGGGACCATATACGCTATGTCTTACTTCCGTGCATAACTCGCAGCTTTCATCACAGAGATGAACTTTGTCAGCTGGTCTGTCTTGTCTCCTTATGGTCACTTCTCCGGTTGGCTTTGCAAATCTAAACCTAAGTCAGTAATCACCCCAGGAATCATTGTTGCCATTTTATTCCTTTTTATGAAGCATACAAGATTTCCTTTCTGTCAGTTTTCTCCATTTCATGGCATACGTCGTGATCATGTGTTTTGAAGATCGGGTCTCACTATCTTAATGTCTAAATTTGAAGCATACATTACTTCATTCTACTTAACATATATATTAATGGTTTGGACAACTTTAGTCCTTTACAACCCATGTATTTCGTAACAGCTTCTTTATTACTGGTAATCTTAGTAGGATTATAGGTGAAGAGAGTCTTGGTAATTGCACCTAGTCGTGGTTACTCTTATCTTCGCAAGAGTTCTTAAAGAAAGTAGAATTACTTTCATTAGCGTAGGTTTTTAGACGTTTTGGTGCCTAGCACAACTTTTAGTTACATGTTTCCTAATGTGTCAATAATCTAAGGTAACACATGGGAATTTTTTTTATACTTTTGATGGCATCTCAACATAAAGGGTTCACATCGTTTATCTTGTCGCACGAGTTACGAGACGGATGATCAAATGAAATAATTTTTGATATTGGAATTATAGATGTATACGAGAGGTTCCTGATAAGAAAATCTAAAATTTATCATTGACACATATGTTCGTGATTCATCCTAAATTGTCAATCCTTATGGCTTTTGAATTTCCTTATAGATATACATATCTATATAATCATATAATTCATATACTGTAATATACAAGCCATTCATAAGGTTAATGTATTTAACAAATTCATGTTTCCAAACAAGTCAGATATCAGGTCATGATACTATTTAGGGAATTCTGTCACTTGTTTGACATATCATATACCCCATCTTACCCGATTCTCGCTGTTACACCCCAACCGATGGCGGAAACATCAGGGTGCGAGCACTAAGCGTTCATATTGCTCATGAGATTCCATAACACTATTGTTTCAATATAGATTAATTGATTTTATGCAACATTGTCTAACAAACATCAATCCATCATTACAAAACATCAAATCATCAGCATAGTTTCAAGTTTCTAGATTAACTAAATGTAGATTCTAGTCTTCATCCTAGCTTGTTTCAAGGATCCTAGCAACCTGTTAGCCTGCAACATGTATTAAAATAGAGTCAGTATAAAATGTACCGGCGAGTATACAAGTTTGATTAACAACATAATAGATTAAAACAACTCATATCCATATGTAGTGTCACAAAATAGTTTCAGCCATACTAGTGTTCGCAGTCCAACAAGTGATAGCCCAAGTATCCCGATGCTTTGTTGTTTTCCCAAGTCTCAAGAAAAACTAGAATCCTCCTAACAATATGTCACACCCCGATATTTCCACATATTATCGGTGGGCCCGGTGGGGAGTATCGTGACGTAGTTGATATCATCATAGACAATTTATCACAGTTTATATATACAGCGGAAGTCGAAAGATAAAATCATTACAAACCGAATGAAAGTAATATCAAGTGTATTACAAAATGGTTGTAAGGATCCACAGGCGGATCAAAGTTCAAAAGATCATTGTTCACAGTTTTAATAACATCTAAGCTTGCAAGACTCTTTATTGATGCTAGGAGTAGCCAACCTATTCCGTTTAGTACCTGCACTTAGCCTTTTTGGAAAATACGTCAGTTTACACTGGTAAATACAATTAACCGACTCGTTTTGAAAATGTTTAAGAAAATTGATTTGAATGCACAAGGCACAAAATAATCTTTTATAACTTGGGATAATTATTTATATATAAACTTGTAAAAGAATTACATGTTCGTTATACGTTCAGTAGCCCGGGCTGAATACCGGGTTAAAGATTAATAGACACACCACATGATATAATCCCGCGTCGAGTTATTCTCGAACAAACGGTTATACCTTTTTATTTATATGCACCGGCAGGTGTATGCCTACACCCCGTGCTTAGGTCGTGGCCATTTCAATGAATGATGCTAAGGATATCCGGGACATGGTAATTAACCCCCCAAAGGATTTAAGCAAACAAAACAATTTAAACGGGTCATCTCAATAAATTAACCTTCGTATGATTAACAATTCAATGCCTGACTAAGCGGTATTTTATATACCGTACCCCAAGCCCGTATAAGGGAAAATAAGTTAAAAGTGTCACACCCCAACCGATGGCGGAATCATCGGGGCATGGCACTGAGCGAAACAGATTGTCCAGAAGTTTCCATAACAACTATCATTACCATTCAATTAAATAATACGTCCCATACCTTATCTCAAACAGCAAAATAATTATTACAGACATAAATCCAGGCAAATATTCTGTTTCGACAACTCAGGTTTTAAATAGACAGCAATTGTTTATCTGCTTCTAGAGACCCTTGATTCATTATCTACAGACAACTATTTGTTAGGCTCTAAAGCTTTATTCTAGCTTCAAATTCCTACCAAATATGCATCCTAAGCACCTATCACATACGTTAAAATAAAGTCAATACATAAAATGTAAAGGTGAGCATACAAGTTTGATAATAGCATATAAAGTTCGAATTCGTTTACGCATAACCAGCACGTACACATAGTGAAATGAAGCAAGTTAGTTATCGACATAGATCCATCGATACCAATGACTGCGGGTTGACTGCCCGAGGCAGTTCGCAATACATGATTACCACCGTAATCCATGCAAGTAAAAGATCCTTAACAACCCCCGTGTGAACGGGTGCTGAGTCCAAACTATAGTACTATCGTTGCTAAGGCAGGTAGACAACATTCCATGTGTATACATAACAAACAAGCATTCATAAGCCACGTATAACATGAATTAACGGTTAGCGTTCGAATAGTTCGAGTAGTGTGATAGTTGTAGTTTGAATATTCGTAACGTATGTAGCACCCAAAAGTGCGTAAAGCAAAAAGGGATCGAGTATACTCACAGCGATTGATGGATTGAAGGGAGCGCTTAGCGAGTAAAGTTAGCCTGAATAGATTCGGTAGCATAACGATAAGTGAAGCATAAAACGGAAAACAAGTGTTGGAGAGTCGGACAGCTGGTCGATCGGACGGTAGTTCGATCGGACGGCTGACCGTTCGGTTGACAGCCCGTTCGGTCTGCTGTCCGGTCGGTCGGTAGGCCGATCAGATGGCTGTTCGAGTGGATTGTTTCTTCCTTTGAGAAGGATGTGTTTGTGTATGATGTCTTGTCTTTTGAAGTTTTCGTTGTAGCATTTGAAAACTTTAGAGTATCTTTACCTTGCTATCCGATCGGTTAGGTACTTCAGTCATTAGGTTCTCAACAGGATGTCACCTGATCGGACGACTGTTCTATCGGGTGGCACTCCAAACGCGTTGAACATGTTGAAAATCGACTAAGTATTGAAGCATAGTATCTCATGATCCGAAGAGTAATCCAATCGGACGGTAGTCCGATCGAACAGTAGTTCGTTCAATACTCTCTTCAATGAATTGCTTAAGTGTGGGACCATGTGCTAACCGATCGGCTGGCCTGGTCGATCGGCTGACTGTCCGATCGGCTGGTTGTCCATTCGGACAGCAGCCCGATCGGTCAGCTTCCTGACCTGGTCGGCCTGTTCGTCTAACACTTGGTTGTTTAGGTTTGTTTGTTGTTATATCGAGGTATTTTGGCAACGAGTCGAACCATAGAACCGTGGTTCTTATTTGTTTCCCCTGCTTGGACAGGAATAACCCAAATCCTGCCAGTGAACTGTTCGGAACGGAGTTTAACGTTTTACTCGTAACCGGTTAACCTCGTGGGTAGAATCCGGACCTTAAGCCATACAATCTCCGAAGTGATTTGTAAATCGGCACAAGCTCTGTTCCTACCGGTTGAAGGAATTGAGTGTAAAAGAGTTGAAGGAAAGTTGGAAGACCATCTTTCAATCCTTTTTCACCGTGTATATGTTTAGATCTGCTAAAGATCTTTGTTTGTCTATGTGGAAATCGGCTAGATCTAAGCTATTCTTGGTGGATTGAGGCCAAATCATGAAGTTCTTCAGGAACCCATGATGACATCATCCTAGAACACTTGATTCTTGATGATTTCACGGTTAAAAGTTAAGATTTGAAAGATAGCAAGGTGTAGGAGTGGGTATAGATCAGGAAAGTACAAGATTTAGGACGAAAACTTATCGGAATCGAGAGAAATCTGCGAAAAAGTGAGCTGAGCGTGCTGGTCGGTCAGAGGTTTCCAAAAGTGGAAAGAATGACAATGACAGGGGTATTTATAGGATGCCAAAAGGGGTAAGTGCTGACCGATCGGCCAGGCAGCTCGATCGGACAGCCTGTCCAATCAGACAGCAGTCCGTTTGGCTGGCTGTTCGATCGGCTGGGAGCCTGATCGATCAGTCGCACTTTTCAAGTGTTTCGCGCGACGATTCTTGATATTTCGATTTCGATTGTGAGCGGTTCGATACGATAGGGTTTCCGAATCAATTTACTTTTAGTCCCAAACACTCATATCTCGCATAATCTATTTTCCACCAATTATCATAGTTCGTTCACGATTCGAGTTCGATTTCATTTCGAGTTAGATTTCGAGTTTCGATTGAGTTCGCTTGATTATCACAACAAAACATAAATAAACATGCACAGGTAACACGTAAGGCACACACACACATATAATAACAAGTAAAAATACGTAGCTCGAGTTGCGAATTGATGTCGATTTGATTAGCATAGCTTGATTATTGATTAGTTAACTTTATCGCATTATTACTTCCTATAGTTCACAGTCGTAGGTCGATTGAATACAGCTCGATTATTGTCAGTAACAACACTTACTCCACATAATACGAATAAAATAAAGAAATTCCTGCAAGTCAAGTTACGCGAAATCGGTCGTTGACTTAGACCTTGACTTTGACTTTGACTTGTGAAAACACGGGGTGTTACAGCCTCCCATTGTTTAGGGAATTTCGTCCCGAAATTAAGCTGAAAGCTGTACAACACCGTGAATCACATTTGAGAACTTTCTGTTTGGACCGGTTTTGGCTCCGAAACGATTGCGGAATCCGTACACGAACGTGACCAAACACACAAGAACGTACTAAAATCGGTGATTCTATAGATTGATATGAAATCGTACAAAGCACTAGAATCACAATGCTACTTTCTCTCTCTAGATCCTCTCTTGAAACAACTGCGGGTACTTAGCCTTCATGTTGCTTTCGAGTTCCCAAGTGAACTCTGCGCCTCGTTTGCCTTCCCATCGGACTTTCACAATAGGAATGCGTGAGCGTCTGAGTTGCTAGGTTTGGCGATCCATGATCTCGACAGGCTTTTCCACGAAGTGTAATGTTTCGTTCACTTGTAGATCATCCAGAGAAACGTGTAAGTCGTGGTTGGCTAGGCACTTTCGGAGGTTTGACACGTGGAAAGTCGGGTGGACATTACTCAGTTCCTCCGGTAGTTCGAGTCTGTAGGCGACTTTTCCGATCCTTTCCAGAATCTTAAAAGGTCCAACATATCGAGGCCCGAGTTTTCCCTTCTTGCCGAATCGGACTACACCCTTCCAAGGTGATACCTTTAGGAGTACGTAGTCACCAACGTCAAATTCACGGGGCTTGCGCTTTTTATCGGCGTAACTTTTATGTCGATCCCGAGCTTTTACCAGGTTGTCTCGAATTTGGAAAATTTTGTCTGTCGTTTCTTGCAATAGCTCAGGACCGGTTAATTGCGAATGACCGATCTCGTGCCATACAATAGGCGATCGACATCTTCTTCCGTATAATGCCTCGAATGGTGCCATTTGGATGCTAGAATGGTAGTTGTTGTTATACGAGAATTCGACTAACGACAGGTATTTATCCCAATTACCACCGAAGTCTAGGACACACGAATGGAGTATGTCTTCAAGAGTACGAATCATTCTTTCAGTTTGACCGTCGGTTTGAGGGTGGAAAGCGGTACTTCGATTAAGCGTTGTACCGAGTGCCGTTTGAAACGTTTCCCACAGTCGCGAGGTAAACCGAGCATCACGATCAGAAATGATGTCACGAGGTATCCCATGATTACAAATGATCTCGTCGGTGTAGATTCGGGCTAATCGTTCTACCTTGTAGTCTTCTCGTATCGGCAGAAAGTGAGCTGATTTAGTCAAACGGTCGACCACAACCCAAATGTTGTCGTGACCTGATGATGTGTGTGGTAGCTTGGTTATAAAGTCCATAGCTATACTTTCCCACTTCCACATGGGAATTGGTGGTTGTTCGAGTAAGCCAGAGGGTCTTTGATGTTCAGCCTTGACTCTAGCACAAGTTAGGCATTTTTCGACGTAGAGAGCGATATCTCTTTTCATACCCGGCCATCAGTACTTATAGCGAAGGTCCTGGTACATCTTATCAGCACCGGGATGAACAAAATACCGGGATTTGTGGGCTTCATCCATCAGAATTTGTCGCAAATCAGTTCGTTTGGGAATCCAACTTCGGTCTAAAAAATGGAATATCCCATTCGATTTGCTCGCAAGTTGGGCTCCATAGTGGTAGATTCTTTCTTTCGTCAGGGTGCGTTCGTTAAAACACGTATGTTGAGCGTCGCGGATGAGGGTTTCGAGATCGTGTTGGGCTTGAACATTACGAGTGCAAAGCAGATAGCTCCGTCTGCTAAGTGCGTCGGCAACAACATTTGCCTTGCCTGGGTGATAACGAATCTCACAGTCGTAGTCGTTGAGAAGTTCTACCCATCGGCGTTGACGCATATTAAGTTCCTTCTGATTAAAGATGTGTTGTAGGCTCCTATGATCGGTGAAGATCGTACACTTAGTACCATATAGGTAGTGTCGCCAAATCGTTAACGCAAAAACAACTGCGCCTAGCTCGAGATCGTGGGTTGTATAGTTCTTCTCGTGGATTTTGAGCTGACGAGATGCGTAAGCTATGACCTTGTCCCGTTGCATGAGAACACAACCAAGACCAAGGTTGGAAGCATCACAATAGACAATGAAATCATTGTTTCCGTCGGGCAACGTGAGAACAGGAGCATTGCAAAGCATGTGCTTGAGGGGTCGGAAAGCAGTCTCTTGTTTAGTTCCCCAAACAAAAGGCTTGTCTTTATGCGTGAGAGAGGTAAGCGGTACAGCGATCTTGGAGAATCCCTCGATAAATCGTCGATAATAACCCGCTAGTCCGAGAAAAGAGCGGACTTCAGATGGGTTCTTAGGTGTAAGCCAGCTCTTGACAGCTTCAATCTTCGCAGGATCGACATGAATGCCTTGACTATTAATAATGTGACCCAGAAACTGAACTTCCTCCAGCCAAAATTCGCACTTGGAGAACTTGGCATAGAGTTGGTTCCCCTGGAGTAACTCGAGAACTAAACGTAGATGTTGCGCGTGTTCAGCTTTCGATTTGGAATAGATCAAGACATCGTCGATGAATACGACGACGAAACGGTCGAGATATGGTTTACACACGCGGTTCATAAGATCCATGAAAACCGCTGGTGCGTTGGTTAAGCCAAAAGGCATGACAACGAATTCGTAATGACCGTATCGGGTGCGAAATGCGGTTTTGGGTATATCCTCCTCTAGAATACGTAGTTGGTGATAGCCTGAACGTAGATCGATCTTTGAGAAACACGTAGCACCTTGTAGTTGATTAAACAAATCGTCGATGCGAGGTAGGGGATAACGATTCTTGATAGTTAACTTATTCAATTCCCGATAGTCGATGCACATCCTGAACGACTCGTCCTTCTTTTTGACGAAAAGGACTGGCGCGCCCCAAGGAGAGGTGCTCGGGCGAATGAAGCCTTTCTCAAGTAATTCCTGGAGTTGGGTTGAGAGTTCACGCATTTCGGATGGTGCGAGTCGATAGGGAGCTTTGGCAATAGGGTAGGCTCCAGGAATGAGGTCAATACGAAAGTCGATATCACGACTCGGCGGTAGCCCGGGAAGATCCTCTGGAAAAACATTAGGAAATTCTCGAACCACGGGAACGTATTTCACTTCCTTCTTCTCTTTCTTTTCCTTCTCCGCTACTACGATGTTGGCCAAGAAAGCCCTGTTGTTAGTGCATTTATGTCTATAGCCTTCTTCAATCCGAGTCGTAGCAAGAAACAGAAGAAAACGAGTCGTTATGATGAGATAGCTAGTAAAAAAGGCAAGGTGGCATAATTGTAATTAATGAGAAATCTCATTAAAAGCCAAGGCCTATAAATAGGAGCTTTATGTTTAGATTAGAGACTTTTGGCTCATTTGTGTTTTGGAGAACTCTAGATCTAGAGAGAGAGTCTAGAGAGAGAAAGTACTCCAAGTGATTCACGGTTCTTGTACGTTATCAGATTTTATTAAAGAATCACGTTTATATTACGTCATGTGTGTTTAGGTCGCGTTCGTGTACGGATTCCGCACGTTTCACGTTCGTTTCGCAATCGTTTCGGAGTCAAAACCGGTCCTACAAGTGGTATCAGAGCAGGAGCTCGATTGCACTGATCCAACACACAATTCTACTCGTGTTTTCATCGATTTCAGATCCGGATTTCATCTACTTCTTCATCTTTTTCATATTTTTCACGTTTTTCACTGATTTTCGTCAAATTGAACAGGTTTTTACGGTCCAAATCGTCTGAATGTTTGATATGTTGTGCGAAAACACCTGATCTATAACCCTATCAAGTTTCAGATCCTAATTCCTAGCCGTTTAGGAGAAATCTGAGTTTTTGTGTCCGACATCGTTTGAAAGTTTGAAAGAGGTCGTTCCGTTTGAACTATCGTTTGAAAGTGAACCTCCCGTTTGAACTATCGTTTGAAACTGTCCATCCCGTTTGAAAGACGACATCCCGTTTGAACTATCGTTTGAACTAGCATATGACCGTTTGAAACAGTCCTGACAGTTTGAAACAGACCTGACCGTTTGAACCTGTGACTGTTTGAAATTGATGTCCGTTTGAGGACATGACAGTTTGAGAGTTGTCCGTTTGAGGGTGTAACAGTTTGAGGGTGTGACTGTTTGAAATTGGGTTAACCGTTTGAGGATTGCATGTCCGTTTGAAAGTATCATAAAGATGACATGACCGTTTGAAACACGTCAGTGTCCGTTTGAAATTGACTTTGAATTGTGTGAAACTTATCGGTTGTTCAGTAATTACATGTGACCAGTCTTTAATTGCTACCCAATCAAGTAAATTTGTTTCTAAACAATCACGTGGATTCGTGTGAGAATTAATTGATTTGGTTTGAACGGTCCAATCAAACTGAATTGATAATATAGGTTGTCGACCACTTTGAGATTTATTAAATCATTCATGTGATATTGTCAGTATACATGTGAGACTCAATGATCATGATTACATGTGAAACAAATCGGTGTACATGTGACTAAAGTGAAGGCCTAATCAAAGTTCAAAATACAAATCACATATAAACTGTTGCCGACTATTATAATTGATTTTGTTAATATCAAGAAAATGGTGATAACCCACTAATCGTTGGTCCAATGAGAATAGAGTAAACATTCAAGTTGTTGGACATTGAAACTTGTGTTAGAATTTGTGAAGTATTGTCAAAGTGAATTTTGTTTCACACGGCTTGAATTCGATTTCAGCTCACAAGAGGTGGTTCAGTTTGTTTGAATTTGATCCGGGTCATAATCCGATTCAAGGCATTTTGTTTGGTTCAAGTTCAAAGTGCAACAAATCGACGACTACATTAATTGAAGATTGTTATTGCACGTGGTTTGATTCAAGTTTGCATGTGATTTTGCATTAAAGTCAAAGATTCAGCCGTCAACCAAAACAGACAACACATTTGTCGTTTAGTACCATACATTGAGAAGTTATCCGTTCAGACAGCTCCAATCCCACCCGAACGAACAACGTTGTCACGCGATTATTGTCACTGTTGACTTGTGTTGACTCACTTGATCGGATACTTGTCCGTTTCAGTTGGTTGATAATCTTGTTGAAAATAATCATTGTTATTTGATTGTTTCTTGTGTTGTGATTTACGAGGTGTAAATATCAAGGTTTACATCATGGCTGAAAACAAAGAAGAAAATATTGTTGCTGAGGTTAAAGAGAAAACAAGAGAAGAGATTTTAAGTGAGAAGACTTACAGAGAAAGAAACGTGGTTTACAACAGAATGGATGACATGCAAGAGGAGTATGAGATGGCTGTCGGTAGCAAAAGATGGGATAAAAAGAGAGAATGCTATTATAACAGAGAAGGAGAACCGGTTGTTCCCAAGAAAGACATAATCTTCGATGATGTTCTTCTCAAAGTCCCGTTGAGAGCTGAATACTACAGAAATGTAATGAAAGATGACACATATGTTAAGGGATTTGAAAAGGAGATCAGATATGCTATGTTATCGTGTCTGAGAAAAAGGGATGAGGAGAGGATGAAGAAGAATGTTGAAGAAATGGTGAAAAATCTGAAGAAAGATGCTGAAGAGGTTAAAACAGAAACTGTTGAAGTTGAAGCTGTGAAGGAAATCAAAAGTGAAGAAGTTGCTGTGATTGAAGAGGTTGAAAAAGTTGTTACTGAAGAACAGCAGATAGAAGAAAAGAATGAGAATGAGGAAGCTGATAATGTTGGTGATGAAGTCGGTGTTGAAGAGAAGCAGAATGTTGATAAGCAGACAGAGGTTGCTGAAAACACCGAAGTGCCAATCACTGAGGTAAATTCTAACTCTGAAATTTTGAAAACTGTTGAACAATGCAAGAAATGCATGGAACCGTGCAGAACTTGTACTGAAAAAGATGAGTAATTTAGAACAAGAGATCTTGAGTTCACAAAAATTGAAAAGATTTTTAAAGAAAAATGCAAAGAAATGCTAGAAAAAGAAAAAGTTTTTAAAGAAAATGATGAGAAACTTTCAGAAAAATGTAACAAATTAGAAAAGGAAAATGAAATTTTGAAAGAAAATGTTTTGAAAATGAAAAATGAATGTGAACAAAAAGAAATTGCTTATCAAGAAATGAAAAAGGAATATGACTCAATGAAATTATCATATCACATTACAAAAGAGTCATATGATAAAGTAAAAGATGAAATGAAATATGCTCAATCTAGAATGAATTATTTGTCTGAAACAACCAAAGAGCTTAAACGAATGTATTCGATAAAACAAGATGTTGTTAATTCCTATATTGAGGATGTTGCTAAGCTAAAGCGACAGATTGCTGATTTAGAACAGGATAACAACAAATTAAAGAGTTATCACGTGTCGTCATATGTGCTTGAACGAATTTTCAATATAAAACCGGGTGAGGGTGAGTCTGAGCAGAACAAGAAAGGTATTGGTTCAGAGTTTCATCAAGTTCCACCACCGGGAAAATTTGCATTTTATGATGAGGAAAAGGTCGAAAAAGCTTTCAACATGGTAGACCAATTGCCAGACAACATTGACATAAGCTATTCCAAATCTGATGAGTCTCATGATTCAGTGGTGGTAGGTAAAGTCGTTGAAAGTGTGTTGAAAGAAGAGTCAGTTGATACAGGTAAATCTGAATCACAGGATGAAGATGAAGGAAATCTTCATGATGGATATCTGAAAAACACAAAATCCGAGAAAAATTTGAATGATGATTCAAAGGGATTGGTTTATACCATGATTGGATCAGACAAATTGTTCTTAGATGTTGTATTCTCGATTCAGAATGTGATTTCAGAGAAGGTTGACAAAGTTTTCAAAATGGTTGAGATTGAGAAGTCTGAGATTTCAAAGTTTGTTGGTAAGAGTCATAAAGGTTCGTATAACAAACCTGGTTTCAAAAAGAAGAACATGAAGGCTGGGTTGGGTTATAAGAAGAAACAGAATCGAAACAAAAATGAAATGCCAAACTTTCAGGCAAAAATGACTTTTGTTCAAGGAGGCAGTTTAGAAAAAGAAAAAGAACTCAAAATGAGACAGTCTAATGATGAATTCTTTGCTCAAAAGCAAAAGCAACAACCACAGGTCAAAGATGTGTCCATGAGAACATGTTTCAAATGTGATCAAAAAGGACATCTTGCACGCAAGTGTCCTAATCTAAAACCTGTGGATGTTGACAAAAAGAAGATTGATGCTGAGAAACAAAAATCTGAGAATGTGAGACAAAGGTCAACCAGATTTGACTCAAAACAAACTTGGAGGTACAACACAAACAAGTTTGCTTCGAATCAAAACTGGAAATCAGACCCGAATAGGTTCGATTCTAGACAGATCTGGAATTCTCACACACCTAGATTTAGAACAACACAAAGTTGGAAAACAACTGTTGATATGACAAAACCTCAAGAGTTTTGGAAACCAAGAGTTGTTGTTCAAAATCAAAATGTTCAAAAAGTTTCATATTTTTACAAACGAGGAACACCAAAAGGTCAAACATGGAGTGTTAAGAAACATGTTGATTTGGTAAAAGATGAGAAAGTTGAAGTTAAAATTGAGAAAGTTTTTGTGAAAAATGATAAAGAATTTCCAGCATTGAATGAAAATTATTGTGTTGAAATGCCTAAGGTTCAACAGACCTGGGCTAAATTGTTCAAGTAATTGAGTAGTTTGTTTGTGCAGGTGCTCACGGAATTCAAAGATTGTGAGAATGGAGGTTGGAGCAGCCTGGCACAACAAGGAGAGGAGGCTGCTGGATCCTGTGTTGGTTGAAACAGGAAGTTTATATGTTTTCTGTAAATAAATAAACAATATTTCAAAAACCCTAAAAATTTGAAAATTTTGAAAAAAAAAAAATATGTTTGTTTTTTAATTTTTGTCAAATATTCAAAAATACAAAAATATGTGTTGATTGAATATGCCGAAACCCTCACGGCTGAACAAACATGATTACTTTCATCAGATTGAAAAACGGTTTTCAAACTGTTAAGATCAATGGGTTGTAAATCATGGGGGTATGTTAGATTTTCTGCAAATCAGTACACTTTTAGCAGAAAATGGATGGCGAGACAAAGCTATCAGTGTTGGTTGTCAAATTTTCTTTATATGATTTTGCATTTTAGGGGGAGTAATATTGTTAGAAAATACAAAAACATTTGAAAATTTGAAAATGACAAAAACATGATAAAATTCAAAAATTGAGTTTTTGCGTAAAAAGAGGAAATGATAGTACATCAGTAGACAGTTACAGTACGCTAAAGAAATGGAAAGTTTAAATGTGTTAAACGATCTCACCGTGGATGTGTCGGTAGATTTTTATACATTTAGTAAACTTTTTCGGGATATAAACCTAAATTCAAACTTACTTATTTCATGGGGAACACTACTTGGATATATAGGTAACCCCTGAAATCTCGTTTGAAAGGTCTCATAATCTGATATACTAGGTCTTTATACTCAATGATGTCTGGGGTATTATTCCGGGACTTCTGCTGAACGGTAGTTCTGACCTAGTCCTTGAATAATACTTTCTGCAATGCTTGAAACATAGCATTAAACCCTCAGCATGCCGATGAAACAATAAAATTGATAGTCGCTGCTGTTGTAAGCAAAAAGATCCTCTAAAGGGGACATACCGTAAAGTCGAAGCTGATATCTCTCTGCGTATACGGAAGTATCGACCTGAGATCCCTCGGCCCTCGCATACCTAATTTATATACAGATATCATTGTAGTATACTCACCTGTAAGACTGATTATTGGGATTCTGGATACGGGAGTATATTCAAGAGGTGGGACACATGAATGAGTTTAAGTTCTTAATACATCTAATTCGTATCCTGAATAAGTTGAACTTTGTGTGAAAATTTAAGTAGATCAGTATATCGACAATCTAAGTGAATTGTTTAATTCTTAAAGTGTTTTTAAGCTCAACGGTACTTGTGACTTGTCATAAACTGATATGATCCTCTGACGCATACTCAAACAAAAATATTGTCTGTAAATATGTTTGTACATATTTCTTTATTGCTTTATATTTTCAGAAAATACAAAAAGATTTTGATTTCTGCTTTATTTTCGACAATCGATGTCTGAGTGCCGAGTTTCAAAATCTAAGTAAGCTGATTGTGTTTCTGAAAATAAAACAAGTTCATTAAATTGAAACTTGAATTAAAATCAAAACAGTTTGTGATATCTCCAAGGTCATTAGTTTGGACTTGGTTGATTAATTGTGAGGGATTTGGATGCTTATACTGTTATAGAGCTAGTTTCCGATTCAATTCGATGAAACTGCTAAATTCATGAAAATTGTTTGTTTAGAATGTTTGAGTGAGCCAGGTTACAATTCCTGGATAGCTAAAATTTGAAATGCTGTTACTTATAAATGTTTGAGTGATTGCAGATGAGATTCCAGACTACGATCCCGGAAGTTGAGTCTAAGGGGGAGTCTGAAGACGAGCTCAAAGCAAGGGGGAGCTTGTAACTGAAAAGCAGGTGTCGATCCCAAAGCACGGAAGCTTAAAGAAAGGGGGAGCCTGATGAAGAAAAGAGTTTACAAAAAGGAGAAGAAGCTGAAGCTGAAGACAGATCCACCGGGATTCTGTTCAAGAAGATTCAAAGAGAGAGAGAGTCTAGAGAGAGAAAGTACTCCAAGTGATTCACGGTTCTTGTACGTTATCAGATTTTATTAAAGAATCACGTTTATATTACGTCATGTGTGTTTAGGTCGCGTTCGTGTACGGATTCCGCACGTTTCACGTTCGTTTCGCAATCGTTTCGGATTGAAGAAGAGGTGAAGAAAGAAGAAAAAGAAGATTCAAAGAGAGAGAGAGAAAAAGAAGACGCTACGAGTTTGACTCAATGATCGAGATTGACTGCGGTAATATCCAAGGGGGAGTCTGTTAGTGCATTTATGTCTATAGCCTTCGTCAATCCGAGTCGTAGCAAGAAACAGAAGAAAACGAGTCGTTATGATGAGATAGCTAGTCAAAAAGGCAAGGTGGCATAATTGTAATTAATGAGAAATCTCATTAAAAGCCAAGGCCTATAAATAGGAGCTTTATGTTTAGATTAGAGACTTTTGGCTCATTTGTGTTTTGGAGAACTCGAGATCTAGAGAGAGAGTCTAGAGAGAGAAAGTACTCCAAGTGATTCACGGTTCTTGTACGTTATCAGATTTTATTAAAGAATCACGTTTATATTACGTCATGTGTGTTTAGGTCGCGTTCGTGTACGGATTCCGCACGTTTCACGTTCGTTTCGCAATCGTTTCGGAGTCAAAACCGGTCCTACACTTGTATTCCTTACGGAGATACTTGCTAGCTTGGACACATGACACAAGCTTGAGACCCTTCGAAGTAGTATCACAGTATACACATAATAAATCACCATTCGCGAGTGAAAATCGAATCATCTTGTCGAAGCTTACCACTTCAGCATGGTTTTCTCGAAGAAAGTCCATGCCTATTATGACGTCGAAACTTCCGAGTTGCATCGGAATGAGGTCGATTGGGAAGATGTGATTGTTGAGCTCAAGAGTACAATCACGGATAACAGAATTGACGGCGACGGTTCTTCCGGTAGCGAATTCCACATCGAATGTCGAGGAGAGTTGGGAGCGTTTACGACTAAGGAGTTTCTCAAATTCGAACGACACAAAGCAGTTATCGGCTCCAGTATCAAACAAACATGAAGCGTAAATACCATTCACAAGGAACGTACCATTGACCACGTTGTTGTCGGCCTGGGCTTGACGCACGTTGAGGTTGAAAGTTCTGGCGCGTGCGGCCTGTTGTTGCTGTTGCTGCTGTTGATGTGACAACCCTCACCAAACCAGGTATCCGTACGAATTAATTAATACTTAATTACTGTGCTTGCTTACAGTTGTGATTAAACTGCTACTTGAATTCTGATACATACACGTACATGCATCATACTTTATTGCCGTCACTCCATTATTTACACTGAACTTTAGTGACAAACTTGATGCACAAAAGCACAGTAGCACAAAGAACGGATAACCCAGTAAACATGCTGACATAGCCAGCATCAGACAGACACTGTCTCTAAGGCCAGTATGAGCCGGGAATAGATTACTACACTAGTCGGGAGTGTAGGGAGGTGAGGATTGTTATACTGCGTCATTAGGTGATAGTTATAGTGACCGGATGTGCCTAAAACATGCTCTAATTACAAAATCCTGCACTTTAATATAAAATTCAGCATTTAAGCTAACTAGTAAAGTGCAAAACATGGGAAAATAACACTAGACACTTTCCAAAGTGTCGGAAATTCATTGTGTCACTAAAACAAATATTAACGACACTTTAAATGCTTATTTAGCACTTTAACGGATTAATATCCAACCGAACAACCGGACTTTACCCGGAACATAAAAATATTGTCAATGACATTGTTTTTCCTTTTATGAGCCAGTTAGGGTCCCCGAATACCCTAATACCCGTTATAATTCATAACACACTAATACCTTATTTAAAGTTCCTAATTAACTAACTAAACTCTAACTATGAAGTTGAAATCAAACCAATTACCCCCCCTTGACCGATTCGGTTCCCCCTAGGGAACACACACACCCAATTTAGATTATTTTAATCTTGCTTGTCCTAAGTCTAGATGGCATATTATCCTAAGGTTAAATAAGTTGGTGGTTTATAAAAAGGTTTAGAGGTCCATCACATTCACAAACCCACACTTCAATAAAATCTCATCTTTCTCTCCCTCTCTTTGATATCCTCGGCCGAACACAATCATACCCACCTCACCATCATTCAATCTTGATCTTGCCATTTTACATACTTACAAGAGTGCTAGAGTTCATACGAGGATACCCGGTGCTTATGGAATCACAAGGACCTCTCTACATCGCTATTAACCACCTAGTTTTCACTTTGAATCTTCCCTAGCCTTGAGCTAGTTGTAAGTGATTCTAAACACTCTCTTGTTCATGTTTAAAGTGGTTAATAAGAAGTTTAACGGGTAAAAATCATGAACACTAAAGATCAAACCTAAAAGTCTTGCTAGAATGATAAACTTGGTGGTTAAAGACTAAATAATGGTGTAAAACTTGTGAATCTTGTTTTGTTATGGTTATTTTATGTTGTTGGTTGCTAGTAGTGGAACGGATCGTCATCTAACCACGCTAGGTCATGTTCATGGAACATGAACTAGCAATATGTTTAGGGTAAAAGTTACAAGATGACGAACCCTTTCATACATGAACCATGAACTTATGTAAAAATAGTTTTTCTTGTAAAATGGAGTTTTAAACTAGTAGATCTAAAGATCTACAAGTGGTATTTTCGAAGAACCAAGTGTAAGATGCAAATCATGTTTAAAGCCGGATCTTTCATAAACTAAGGTGTTTTTGTGAACAAACAAGTGTGTAAACACTTGTGTAATAAAAGGATTTAACAAAGAAATATTTCCGTAATGTTTGACTAGAAGTTGTAAGATTACATCTCCTTTAAAAATAAAGTTTTTCAGGAAACCGATTTTATCTTTAAAGATAGAAAGATCTATTAAAAAATGTTGGAAGATTACTACGTATTTTCACACAACTTACAAGTTCGTGTGTTTGCGATTTATACTTATTTTGACTAGTTTGACGATTGAACATTGATTACTGATGATTGGAGAAATTGTTGATTGAATTTTTAAAAGAAAATGATACGCTAGTAAGCGTGGCCACCTCCAGTTACAGAGGAAACTCTGGCGAAATTTTTCCAGGAAATAACACTTAGAATATTCTTGTGATAAGTGTTATGAATATATTTTCGACTTGTTTTCCAAACAAACTTCACCATGATTTTTATTGTAAAATAACCAAGTATTCGGAGGTGGATTTTCTTAAATAAAACTTGTTAAATATATATCGAGAATATATATTTCATAGTAAAACGCTTACGCGATTTTATGATTATTTTGTGAACTACACATATATTATTTTTAGAGTAAAAATAATATAACTGGAATACATTGTGAAAGCACGACTCCAAAATAATACCAACACTATCACAAATAAATATTGAAGTTACACCGGTATTATTATTACCACACGAACTTTAAATGTAACTTACGTATTTTTGGAAAAATACTCTTAAATGCGTATTTTGATAAAAGTGTTATTTCGGAAATTGTATTGAATAAAATATAATATTTTTGGGAAAAATATGTATATTTTGAAGATAGAATATTTTAGACAAATATATTTTATTAAGTGAGACTTAATAATATATTTTTGGAATTTCGAAAACGCACATGTATTAAAACCCCCATCCTTGGGAAGGAATATAACTATAAATTATTACGAAGTGTAAATACGAAATAGTTGCCTAACTATTTCCCAAAAACGTTAAACCTTAAGCCAAGGCACGGCCGTCCGTCTAATAGAAGTTAGTACGTGTAGGTCGTCACGCAGCAGGTTGATTGGGAGATACTATTTCGAGACGCACTTCAGTGAGTTCATGTCCCCCTCTTCTCTTAACTGTTTTCAGTTTTTAAACTGCGGGGGTGAAATACATGTTACTATGATTACGAATACTTTTTACATGGTATGGTTAGCATAAGGAGGGTTACTACTTAGATCATGTGAGTGGGTAGGCGGGAACTGGAGGCCATTAATCCTCATTGTAGGACCGAGGGTCTTTAGCGGTAGATCTATCTGGGTGTAGCGAGCCTAGCCCCAGGCCCAACAGTACGGACCTCGGGGTGACTTGGTACCCGACGCAAAAATCTGCTAGGTTTGAGTCTTCCTACTGCACTTCACACATATCAATGGCCTTGCAAACCATTGGTGATCTCTTTATTTCCTTATTTGCTACATACCAGGGATTTTATACTTACAAAGATTTTACATACTCACTACACATGAACTCGCTCAACTTTATGTTGACTTTTCAACTTACATGTATTTCAGGGAATTAGGGATCTGGCAAAGTATGCTACGTTTTCACGCTGCGTAAGAGTTATGAGGTCATCCACGTTTAGGGATTGTGACTTTTACCTGGACGAGTCGCAAGTCTTAAACGATGTTTATTTTATGATTGTGATTATGTCGTATGAACAATGTTTTTATTTTGTTGGGTTGTAACTTGTTGCATGTGTCAACTTTAAACAATGTTGTGGTATTTTACTTTTAAAACTTAAATCAACGGATGATCTTCACGGTTTTATTTTCATATAGCTTTGTTGTGATTAAGCTATGGTATTAAGAAGTCACACCATAATAAACCCACGCTTCCGCAAAGCCAGGGTGTGACAGGTAAGGCTGTTGCTGCTGGGGTTCTTGTTTCACAACCCTGTTTGGGCACATGTTGGCGAAATGGTTCGGGTCGCCACATGCGAAGCAGGCTCTGGCTTTGACTGCGGGTGCCGGAGGAGCTTGTTGACCCTGAGGGGCAGTGAGTAGAGCTTGGTGAACAGGAGCTTGTCGAATACGGCAGTTGGCAGTAAAATGCCCGTACACATTGCAGTGAGCACAAAAATGGCAAGCGATGGCAGTTGGGTGGTGGTAGGTGCAAGTAGGGCAGAGCGGGTGTGGCCCAGTGTATGCACGCTTTGCAGGCAGTGCATTAGCCACATGCGCCGCTACATGACGCTGTTGGGCTGGTACAGCTTGAATCGGTGCAGCAGTGATCGCACAGTTCTTGTTGCTGGAGCTGTTCTTTCTCTTGTTCTTCCTCTTGTTGCTCGATGAGGTGGGTTCAGCAGTTGGTGCGGTAGCGGTAGCTTGATGCAGATGCTTCGAAGTCTTATCCCAAACACCAGCCTTAACCCGCTTGTCGTTGATTTCAGCGGCTAGCAGATAAGTTTCCTCGACCGTCGTAGTCTTAGCCGCTTGCACGAAATCAGCAACGCAGTCGGGCAGGGCCCGGATGTACTTCTTGATCGTCATGTTGGGAGTCTTGACTTGATCGAGACAGATAATGCTGAGCTGTTTGAAACGAGCAGTGAGACCAGCATTGTCACCATCCTTCTGCTGTATGTGCCAAAATTCATCTTCTAGCTTTTGACGTTCGTGAGGAGGGCATAATTCCTCTAGCATAACTTCCTTGAGTTTATCCCACGACAGACCGTAGGCTGCATCGTTCCCTCGCTTGTTCCTCTCGGCCGTCCACCAGTCTAGTGCACGGGACTGGAAAACGCCGGTAGCATTCAGAGTTCGAAGGTCATCAGGGCAACCACTCTGTCGCAGAGTAACCTCAATGGAATCAAACCAGTGAAATAGTGCAGTAGGACCTCCCTCGCCAGTGAATTCTTTTGGCCCACACGACTTGAATTGCTTGAAGCTGAAGGGTCTTGCGGTAGCTTTAGGAGCTTCGGTTCTCGATTCCTCAGACGATTTGCTGGCATTCTCGTAAACATCACTCACGGCCTTTGCCACACTTTTGGCGATGATGGAAGCAAGGCGTTTGTCTCTCTTCTCCTGACGAGAAAGTGCGTGATGGGATCCAGACGACATTGTTTGCAATAGACATCGCCACAGAACTTAACACATTGTATTCGAATCTCACCTCACACGTCTACTACTTACTAAAGTTCAGGAACACGTATATTCACGTAAACACATAACACATAGAGCACAAAATTTACATATACTCATAAGCACGTAGAGCACATAATCACGTAACACAGAAGCAAGGAAACAGATACGCATTTAATCACTAGAGGCACATAGGAGCATACAGAGCTTTCTGACTGCCTCAGAATACAGAAATCTATCAATCAAGTTACGAGTGTTCGAATATAGCGTTTGCATTTGATATATCGAGTCGTGTAGTATAAGCGTATCATGAAGTTGCCCACACCTTAGCGATTTGAGATAAAAACGCAGTGCGAATTGTGTGTGTCAATCGAAGTACAAGCAAAAATCGAGTAAATCCTCAAAACTAAACACATAAACAGGTAAACACATATATCAGCACATAAAATTGACGAAACATCAGAGTCGACAGTTGCGGGCTCTGAATCTAAACACATAAAAATCGAGAAATGGATTGTCTGTGGCTATTAGACATTGACTAACCAAAGTAATTCAACTATTCGCAAGGACTTGTTGTCTACATTTGGCTTTCAGGATTGTGTCCTTGCCTCGATTCTTGGGCGTTGGGCACACATCCCTTTAGTCGTGTCGTGACTTCAAGTCATTGGAGTCCGTCGAGACTTTGGTGAGAATCTTGTAAAAGGTGCGGAACAAATCGTCAAGGTTAGGGTTTCACCCCTGGCTTAACACCTTCGTTCCTGTTTTGATAAAATAGAGGAGATTATTCATCAAAATATGGGTTTCACCCCTAATTTGGTATAATTCTCCCGTTGAACAAGCGTTCATTATTGAAAAAGAAGAAAGAAATCATCGGTAAGTTGACAAAACAGCATGGATTAAGCAATTTAGTCGAGAGTTTGCGGTTTTCACGCCTAATCTTAACCTTATTGCCTATTTATAGTTGAAAATTCGAGTGCAGTGATAGTGTAGCATAAGCGAGAATAGCGAGGAAATAAGCTCGTACATAGTCCCTACTGGTTATGCACAAGTGGGTTTGCTGGTTCTTAACTATAGTCTAGGTATCTAAGACTTCGGCCCGGACTAGGTCGAGTCTTGCCTAATTCCCTATAGTTATGGCTCTGATACCAATCTGTCACACCCCAACCGATGGCGGAATCATCGGGGCATGGCACTGAGCGAAACAGATTGTCTAGAAGTTTCCATAACAACTATCATTACCATTCAATTAAATAATACGTCCCATACCGTATCTCAAACAACAAAATAATTATTACAGACATAAATCCAGGCAAATATTCTGTTCCGACAACTTAGGTTTTAAATAGACAGCAATTGTTTATCTGCTTCTAGAGACCCTTGATTCATTATCTACAGACAACTATTTGTTGGGCTCTAAAGCTTTATTCTAGCTTCAAATTCCTACAACATATGCATCCTAAGCACCTGTCACATACGTTAAAATAAAGTCAATACATAAAATGTAAAGGTGAGCATACAAGTTTGATAATAGCATATAGAGTTCGAATTCGTTTACGCATAACTAGCACGTACACATAGTGAAATGAAGCACGTTAGTTATCGACATAGATCCATCGATACCAATGACTGCGGCTTGACTGCCCGAGGCAGTTCGCAATACATGATTACCACCGTAATCCATGCAAGTAAAAGATCCTTAACAACCCCCGTGTGAACGGGTGCTGAGTCCAAACTATAGTACTATCATTGCTAAGGGAGGTAGACAACATTCCATGTGTATACATAACAAACAAGCATTCATAAGCCACGTATAACATGCATTAACGGTTAGCGTTCAAATAGTTCGAGTAGTGTGATAGTTGTAGTTTGAATATTCGTAACGTATGTAACACCCAAAAGTGCGTAAAGCAAAAAGGGATCGAGTATACTCACAGCGATTGATGGATTGAAGGGAGCGCTTAGCGAGTAAAGTTAGCCTGAATAGATTCGGTAGCATAACGATAAGTGAAGCGTAAAACGGAAAACAAGTGTTGGAGAGTCGGACAGCTGGTCGATCGGACGGTAGTTCGATCGGATGGCTGACCGTTCGGTTGACAGCCCGTTCGGTCTGCTGTCCGGTCGGTCGGTAGGCCGATCAGATGGCTGTTCGAGTGGATTGTTTCTTCCTTTGAGAAGGATGTGTTTGTGTATGATGGCTTGTCTTTTGAAGTTTTCGTTGTAGCATTTAAAAACTTTGGAGTATCTTTACCTTTCAGGTCGGTCGATCGAACGGTCGGTCGATCGAACGGTCGGTCGATCGGCCGGCTATCCGATCGGTTAGGTACTTCAGTCATTAGGTTCTCAACAGGATGTCACCTGATCGGACGACTGTTCGATCGGGTGGAACTCCAAACGCGTTGAACATGTTGAAAATCGACTAAGTATTGAAGCATAGTAACTCATGATCCGAAGAGTAATCCAATCGGACGGTAGTCCGATCGAACAGCAGTTCGTTCAATACTCTCTTCAATGAATTGCTCAAGTATGGGACCATGTGCTAACCGATCGGCTGGCCTGGTCGATCGGCTGACTGTCCGATCGGCTGGTTGTCCGTTCGGACAGCAGCCCGATCGGTCAGCTTCCTGACCTGGTCGGCCTGTTCGTCTAACACTTGGTTGTTTAGGTTTGTTTGTTGTTATATCGAGGTATTTTGGCAACGAGTCGAACCATAGAACCCTCTTTCTTATTTGTTTCCCCTGCTTGGACAGGAATCACCCAAATCCGGCCGGTGAACTGTTCGGAATGGAGTTTAACGTTTAACCCGTAACCGGTTAACCTCATGGGTAGAATCCGGACCTTAAGCCATACAATCTCCGAAGTGATTTGTAAATCGGCACAAGCTCCGTTCCTACCGGTTGAAGGCATTGAGTGTAAAAGAGTTGAAGGAAAGTTGGAAGACCATCTTTCAATCCTTTTTCACCGTGTATATGTTTAGATCTGCTAAAGATCTTTATTTGTCTATGTGGAAATCGGCTAGATCCAAGCTATTCTTGGTGGATTGAGGCCAAATCATGAAGTTCTTCAAGAACCCATGATGACATCATCCTAGAACACTTGATTCTTGATGATTTCACGGTTAAAAGTTAAGATTTGAAAGATAGAAAGGTGTAGGAGTGGGTATAGATTAGGAAAGTACAAGATTTAGGACGAAAACTTACCGGAATCGAGAGAAATCTGCGAAAAAGTGAGCTGAGCGTGCTGGTCGGTCAGAGGTTTCCAAAAGTGGAAAGAATGACAATGACAGGGGTATTTATAGGATGCCAAAAGGGGTAAGTGCTGACCGATCGGCCAGGCAGCTCGATCGGACAGCCTGTCCGATCGGACAGCAGTCCGTTCGGCTGGGAGCCTGATCGATCAGTCGCACTTTTCAAGTGTTTCGCGCGACGATTCTTGATATTTCGATTTCGATTGCGAGCGGTTCGATACGATAGGGTTTCCGAATCAATTTACTTTTAGTCCCAAACACTCATATCTCGCATAATCTATTTTCCACCAATTATCATAGTTCGTTCACGATTCGAGTTCGATTGCATTTCGAGTTAGATTTCGAGTTTCGATTGAGTTCTCTTGATTATCACAACAAAACATAAATAAACATGCACAGGTAACACGTAAGGCACACACACACATTTAATAACAAGTAAAAATACGTAGCTCGAGTTGCGAATTGTTGTCGATTTGATTTGCATAGCTTGATTATTGATTAGTTAACTTTATCGCATTGTTACTTTCTATAGTTCACAGTCGTAGGTTGATTGAATACACCTCAATTATTGTCAGTAACAACACTTACTCCACATAATACGAATAAAATAAAGAAATTCCTGCAAGTCAAGTTGCGCGAAATCGGTCGTTGACTTAGACCTTGAATTTGACTTTGACTTGTGAAAACACGGGGTGTTACAAAAAGTATTTACCTGAGCAAGTATATATCACAATCAGCGAGTGCAAGTATCTTTTACTGGTCTTCTAATCTGGAATGAAGGTTTTAATAACCTATTAGATTCCTAACGGGTCTTAATTAAGTCTAAACTTAGACCGGTTAGTTTTAAAGGAAGATACACGGTTCGAAACACATGATTAAGCGAAGACCGGAATAGAATGTGGTTTAGACCCGACAAGTTTGTATACTTGTATAATATGGGTAAACTAAACACATTCTGAATTTTGAGATAAAAATGATAAGGTTTGACCCGTTTCGGCTAATTTATGCAAACTAGTTACATAAACCGCACCGAACGCGAATAATGCGTAACGGGTAACCAAATGAGTCATGAATAGGTTTCCTAAGTTAATATGCCTCAAATATGTTGTGATATCAGTAAGATACCTTCCATTATGCCCAAAATGGATTTAAACTCAAATTATGCCCCGTAGGGGTATTTTGGTCATTTTAAAGGTTATAAAAGAGTTTAAAAACTAATATGAGTTTCAGATCTGATATAATAAGTAAAAACATTTATTTTTACAAGTCATAATAATAGGGTATTGCATATATGTGAAATTTATCTTTTATAACCAAACTCTGCACCGTAGGGGCATTTTGGTAATTTCACATAAGCTTTAAAGGTCAAAATTAGAATTCTGAGTTCAAAACTTTTGCTTCTGTTTAATTATAAAAATTTACTTAAAACATCAGTAGGTATTAAGTTTCATATGCCAAAAATGGTTTTAACTCATACTATGCGCTTAAAACGCGTAAAAGTCGGTTTTAAGCGATTTTCGGGTTTAAACAGGAAATATGAGTTTTTGATCAGTTTATAAAGTTCAAAACATTTTCTTTGTCATATAAAATCAGTAGCAAAAAGATTGGTTTCAAAATATTATGTAAAACTCATTTTATTCAAGAAAAGGGCACAACCGACAATTACCGAGTTAAAGCAAGAACCCTATGTTATGCTCAGCTTAAAAATAAATAAAAATCTTCAAAAATCCCAAAATATTATTTTACATCAGTGGGTAAAAAGTTTTGTGTCAAAATTTGGGTTTAAATAGGCTATATGCTAATTACGCCGTTTAATTAATAAAAAGCTTCTTAATTACGATATTGAGCATAACTCCTAATCTAGACCTCAAACTGATGTCAAATTTTTAGAACAAGTTTATAAATTAGTAATAAAGGTTTTTGTCCTCTCACATTTTCAAAAATCTCATTTTAAGGTCAAAAGGGCATTATGGTCAATATTTAGGCATATAACGGAAACATGTACATGAATCGAATAACTAATGAACCAAGTTGTATAACCTCAGAGGGTTACACTAACCTATAACCTGGTCCTAATAGAGCTCCAAGGAATTTCTAAAATATGCTACATTGGGTCAGAACAGAAAGTCAAAGCAAATGTCTACTTTTGCGACTTTCGGTTCCGAACCGAGCTTAAACTGAAAATTGTCTGGTTGAACATGCTTAGACATGTTCTTACATTAATTATTAAGTTATATCAGTGATAAAACAGGTTTCATAGCTTCTACATTGTTAATTATGTGTTTATGCGAAAATTTGCTTTCAGTTGACTTTTTATAATTAACTTTGACCCGACAATTGACCTAGTTAGAGTGGGAATCAGAGGGTGCCCTTTTAAGGGTTTATTACCCACATAATTACCAACTCATAGGTACTTTCAATTCGAGAATTGACTGGACCATTAGTGATTAATCACTAAGTCAAACCTTAATTACGACGGGTTTGACTTTAGGCCATTAAAGTAATAAAACATGAATTAGGGAGGTCAAGGACACTTACAATAGTCCTAAGCACGATTAAAGATCCTTAGGGAATGGTCTTGAGTTCCAGGAGACTCCAGAAAAAGAGTTATGAATGATTTCAAGTGAATGTCAAAATGTTGCAACAAGTGTTCTTCTTATATAGTGGATTTGATGCAACAAGATCATCACAACAAGGCCTATAACTGATCTTAGATCAATCCCAAGTGTCCCTAGGCCAATATAAACCATCAAACAAGCCCCTAGAATCGAAAACCAGGCCTTAAAGTCGGTTTAACCTGCTGAACAGGCACCTGTGCATGATTTTTGGATGCTGGCACTTTTTAGGCGGCCAGTGTAAGACTTAAAGAAGTCTTACGCGGCTGGTATAGCTCCCAGATCCGGTCACCAAGTTTCAAACTTTGCACACTTGGTCCCTGGTCCTTCCAAACTTTATTTTAAGTTGTTTTTATTGCATTTTTGACGCCCAAACTTGACTTTTAAGGACTCCAAGTCATAAACACACTTTTTTAACTCCCCGTTTAGTTATACGATCACCGAAAAGTCCTGAATTTCAACGTTGACGCTTTTAACCCCTCAATTACGAATGTTAGCATAACTTTCTCATACGTTATCGAAACCTTGTGAAATTTTTATCACTTATTCTAGTGAGTATAATTAATCGTTACAAAGCTTCGGGTTCATTAAAAGGTCACTCAGAGGTATAAATTAAACATGTTGACACATTTAACCCTTGCGGTTTGTAAACTTTCACTTTCTTTCACAAACGGCTCCATATGATTCATAATTCATTTGTTTAAGGGTATAAACATCATGTAGGGTTGTTGAAAGGTATAATTATCGAATGTTGACACTTTGAACCCTTTTACACACATACTTTCATTGTTTGTCAACTTTAGTCCCTCATATTCAATCCAACACGTTTAAAGCTCATGACACGAGTCTTTATTATATTGGTCGTGATTTTACGAGGTGTTACATCCTCACCCCCCTTAAAAGAAATCTCGACCTCGATATTTACTGAAATAAATGAGGGTACTTATCTTTCATTGTGGACTCTACCTCCCACGTATATTCGGGACCTCTACGGGCATCCCATTTAACCTTTACGATTGGTACATGCTTCTTTCGAAGTTTCTTAACCTGTCGATCCTGGATTGACAAAGATTTCTTCACAAATTTCAAGCTCTCATCTATGTGCACTCCGTATGGGGTATGACTAGTGTTTCATCAGCTAGGCATTTATTCAGATTGCAGATGTGGAATACATTATGAATACTACTGAGCTCTTCAGGCATGTTTAACTTATAAGCCACTGTTCCGACACATTCAATGATCTCGAATGGTCCTATGTATCTTGGGCTTAACTTGCCTTTCTTACCAAATCGCATTACCCCTTTCCAGGGAGATACCTTAAGTAACACTTTGTCGCCTACCTCGAATTTTAGAGGTTTACGCCTTTTATCTCCATAGCTTTTCTGCCTATCTCTGGCAGCCTTGAGATGATCTCGTATCTGTACAATCTTATCTATCGTCTCCAGGACTATATCAGGTCCTGTTAGTTGGACATCTCCAACTTCTGCCCAACAAACGGGCGTTCTGCACTTTCTTCCATACAGAGCTTCAAAAGGTGCAGCTTGTTTACTGGAATGATAACTATTATTGTATGAAAATTTAATCAATGGAAGATGATTATCCCAACTTCCACCTAGATCAATAACACAAGCTCGTAGCATATCCTCGAGTGTCTGTATAGTACGTTCACTTTGACCATTCGTCTGAGGATGATATGCAGTGCTGAAATTTAATCGAGTGCCTAGGGATTGCTGAAAGCTTTTCCAAAAATGCGATGTATATCTCGTATCCCTAACAGAGATGATAGACACTGGCACTCCGTGGAGAGATATAATCTCGTCCACGTATTGCTGAGCTAACTTATCTGAGCTATGTGTTTCCTTAATAGGTAAGAAGTGGGCTGACTTAGTCAGCCTATCCACTATAACCCAAATAGTATCATTTCCTCGCTTTGTCTTTGGTAACTTGGTGATAAAATCAATAGTCTCCATTTCCCAATTCCAGGTGGGAAGTTCAGGCTGTTGCAGCAAACCTAACGACTTTTGGTGTTCTGCCTTAACTTGAGCACATGTCAGACATTTGGCCACATAAGTGGCTATAGACTTCTTCAAGCCTATCCACCAATAATTTGCCTTCAAATCCTGGTACATCTTATCACTTCCAGGATGAACAGAATGCTTAGAATTGTGGGCTTCTTGAAGGATAACATCCCGAAGTCCTCCATAGATTGGAACCCATATTCGTCCATTCAATCTTAGGATTCCATCCTTGCCATATGATAACTGTTCAGCAGTTACTCCCAACTTCTCATTCGGGTAGTTGGCTTCTAATACAGCTTATTTCTGAGTGGCTAGTACTCTTTCATTCAAGCTGCTCTTCAATTCAATGCTCTTGGCATTGATTCTAATGGGCTTAACCCTTTCCTTCCTACTTAAGGCATCGGCGACCACATTCTCCTTGCCTGGATGGTATCGGATTTCACAATCATAATCATTCAGCGTCTCCATCCATCGTCGTTGCCTCATGTTCAGATCCTTCTGATTAAACAGATGTTTAAGGCTCTTGTGATCAGAATAGATCACACACTTGGTACCATATAAATAATGCCTCCAAAGTTTCAGTGCAAACACAACGGCACCCAACTCCAAATCGTGGGTGGTGTAATTCTTCTAGTGCACTTTTAATTGTCGGGAAGCGTATGCAATAACTTTACCCTTCTGCATTAGCACACATCCCATGCCAGTGTGTGATGCGTCGCAGTAAACCACAAATTCTTCAATTCCTTCAGGCAATGTCAACACAGGAGCATTGCTTAACTTCTGTTTAAGAATATCGAAGGATTCTTGTTGCTTAGGACCCCAATCAAACTTAATATTCTTTCTAGTCAACGAAGTTAGGGGTGCTGCAATCCTTGAGAAATTCTCAATAAAACGCCTGTAATATCCTGCCAGACCTAAGAAGCTGCGAATTTATGTGGGTGTCTTCGGCTTTTGCCAATTCATGATGGCTTCAATCTTAGGGGGATCTACCTGGATTCCATGCTCACTAACCATGTGTCCAAGAAATTGGACTTCACGAAGCCAAAATTCACACTTAGAGAACTTAGCATAAAGCTTCTCCTGCTGAAGAAGTTTAAAAATACAACGAAGATGCTTCTCATGATCAGCTTGGTTCTTTGAATAAATGAGGATGTCATCAATGAAGACGATGACAAACTTGTCCAAGTAGGGTTTGCAAACGCGATTCATGAGGTCCATGAACGCTGCTGGTGCATTAGTGAGCCCGAAAGGCATCACTAAGAACTCGTAGTGACCATATCGAGTTCTGAATGCAGTCTAATGCACATCTTCATCTCTAACCTTCAGCTGATGGTAACCTGATCTCAAATCGATCTTGGAAAAATAACTTGCCCCTTGCAGTTGATCGAAGAGATCGTCGATCCTGGGCAAAGGATATCTGTTCTTGATTGTAACCTTGTTTAGCTCACGATAATCAATGCACAACCGCATTGATCCATCTTTCTTCTTAACAAACAGAATAGCTGCTCCCCAAGGAGATGAGATAGGTCTAATAAATCCCTTTGCCAATAAATAATCCAGTTGGGTTCTTAACTCTTTCATCTCAGTTGGGCTAATCGGTAAGGTGCTCTTGCAATAGGTGCTGCTCCAGGTATAATGTCAATTCTAAACTCCACTTGCCTATCTGGGGGTAAACCAGGTAGTTCTTCAGGAAATATATCAGGGCATTCAGAAATGATAGGGATGTCTTCAATCTTGGACTTTGGCTCATCAATAGTCACTTGTGCCATATAAATGACACAACCTTTCTTCATACACCTTGATGCCTTAAGCACAGACACTTGCTTAGGCAACCCATACTGAGTATCTCCTTGTATGGTAAGTGGCTCACCATACGGAGTCTTGATCACCACTTGTTTCTTGTCACAAACAATCTGGGCTTGGTTATGAGATAACCAATCCATGCCTATTACTATGTCGAAACCAGCTAATTTCAAAGGAAGTAAGGATAACGGAAAGGAGTGGTTCCTAATGGATATAAAACATCCATCTAGCACAGTTGAGGCAGTTTCTAAGGTACCATCGGCCAACTCTACTTCATATTTCACGCTTAGGGTTTTAACAGGTAAATTCAACAACTTACAAAACTTATTATCTACAAATGACTTATCCACACCCGAATCAAATAACACCCTTGCATAAACATCATTTATAAGGAAGGTACCTGTTGTCACATTATCATCCTGAACGGCTTCTCGTGCATCCATTCGAAAGACCCTTGCATTGGTCTTTTTGACTTCTTCAGCCTTTTTGGCATACTTAGGGCAATTGGTCTTGATGTGCCCTTTCTCATTACAGTTGTAGCACGTTGCATCCTTTATCTTCTTGCACTCTATCGTCTTGTGCTCACTTGACTTACAAATCCCACAAGCCCTGGGCTGTGATTGGGACTTCGACTCGTATATGCACCTTGCCAGATGATGTTTCTTACACACCTTACACTTGGGCTTTTCACCTGACTGTTGGTCATCTTTCTTGAACCCTGAACTCTTCTTGTGGTCAAAGTTCCCTTTGTGCTTCTTGTCTGAACGATGTGAGTTTTCATCCTCACGTTTTCTCTTCACTATATCAGAACTTCTCAGCGATCTCTACCTGACTGCATCAAGGGTAAGCGATAGTGCCAGATCGGCTACAGATCTAAAGGTAGTAGGTCGAGAGGCTTTCACACTGGCTTTGATCTCCGGGGCTAAACCTCCAATAAAACGGGCTATCCGCTTTGGTTCCAGCGTCACTAAGTAAGGAACCAATCGAGGCATAGTATTAAAACTCGTAAGATAAGCCTGACAGTCCAAATTCTTCATAACCAATGTCAGGAAATCGGTCTCGATCTTCTCAACCTCATGTTGAGGGCAGTAATTTTCTTTGATGAGAGTAACGAACTGATCCCAAGACATGCCATACAAATGGACTTTTCCAGTAGCTTGGATCAGAGACCTCCACCAAGCTAGCGCTTCTCCTTTAAATGACTGAGATACAAACTTCACAACGTCTCTATCAGCGCAGCCACTGATATCAACCACAGTGTCCATTTCATCGAGCCAAGTCATACAATCGATGGCTCCTTTCTCTCCTGTGAAGTCTCTAGGCTTGCAGGAGACGAAATACTTATATGTACAGGATTTACCACATGGTTCTTGTTTGAGCTCAATCTTCTTCGACGAAACACTATGCTGATTTGAGGAGTAATAATCGTCATCCCTCCTTGATCCATTATGTTTAGGAGGTGGCTTACTATGAGCCTCAGAGTGAGTCTTAGGTTTAGAATGGGGCACAGATGAGGTCTTGCTTCGAGTACCACTTGACTCATTAAACTGCCTATCAATGGCCTTGGTAACAGCATTATCAATCAATGCTTGAAGTTCCGCACCAGTTACGTTGATCCTAGTAGTATCATGATTCTCCCTTGGATGACTGTTGACTTCTTCAGACTCTGCCATGTAGCTTAATTGCTACATAAAATGATGACAATGATTTCTTAGAGGTTTATAACAGATCTGTCATCTTATTAACTTATTAACCATGGTATTAAAGAATCATATTTGGTTAATTTGTAAAGTATATTCATTCAGGATTTTCATTATAATAATCCTTAGTTATATTTAAAATATAATAATAGCACAAAAGGCCAAGTCACATGGACAAATTTAATTTATAAGCCAAGATCTCATATAATCGAGGTATTAAGGCTTGAATCATAGTTCATTACCTTTTCTTGACAGGGAGTCGTAGACTACAACTGTCTTTAGTTCTTTAGGACAATAATTATGGCCCGTAGGCATTTCATCACTTTAGGGATGTTTATTATATGATCATCTTATCTGATGATATTAGTCAAGATCGCATTGATCTTACAGACTATTATGCTTGGACGTAGTCCGACATCTTTAGACAGGGGGTCAAAGACCACCGCTGTCGTTGTCTTATTGGACAACAAGTTTAGCCCGTAGGCACTTCATCACTAATGGATGTTTATGATATGGTCATCTTTATTTGATGATTTAAGCCATGATTTCTAAATCATTAGGCTAGATAAGGGGGTTGGAAATTTCCACTTTAAGGATGACAAGTGTGATTTTATCGCATCACTGTTGCCAGGAGTGTTAACATATTTTTAGATATTAACAAGGATCTGAATCTCTTTTAAACAGGTTTTACCATCATAGCTAGGTCCTTAATGACACACAAGCTAGGTTATACCCTTTAAGATTCTTTTTAATATATATTGGCAGATTAATTACAAAAAAAAAAAAAAAAAAAAACGATATTTTGATTTATTTCATATATTATGTTCATATATAATGATAAAAATGAAATTTAAATAAATCACTCCAATAAATTTTAAAAGGAGTACATAATTGCCCTCAACGGGACTTGAAGGAAATAACATTGTCCACGAAGGGACTAAAAGATAAATATGTCCTTATAGGGACTATTAGAGAAAAGGAATACAACAAAAGAAGTTTCTTCTTCATCTTAGTCCTGAGAGTCTCCTCCTTGGTTCACTGTGTGCGGTATGGTTACTGAAGGTTTTGGCGGGTAGTCGAAATCCTCCACACTAGGACCCTTAGCAGGAGTGGAATCCAATGATTTTATGGTTAGCAAATAATATGGATCACGGATAGGGTCAGGACCGGTATAAACCAAGTTTGGGATTCCAAGACTTGGAGGTAAGCAATAAGGATCATTTGGGTCCATAGGTATCTTTTTTCGGAGTGGGAGCCTCAGGGACTGCTGGTATGGGCTCCTCTGACGTCGGCTTCTCAATTGAAGTTTCAAAAGTCTCAGGTAAGGAATTTTGGAGCATGGTTAATGGTTTCAACGGGTTTGATTTTGGGAATGGGTCCAAAAAGATCCTTCCTCCATACTAGTCGTACGCTTATTCGAGCTGTGGTACGAAGCTTACCACTCTTAAACTTCGGGTTTGAAGAACTTCTACCAATGGCAGCTTTATTCGGCAACATGTTCCTGAAATGCACAATTATCGAAAACAATGTATACTTATTAAGGATAAGACTATTCCTAATTCAAGTCTAGACTCAGAAGTCGAGGAATGTGCAATTGTGTCATTGAGATTAAACACAAAAGGCTAGTGTTTAATTCACTCAATGTTGGCTCTGATACCAACCTATCACACCCCGATATTTCCACATATTACCGGTGGGCCCGGTGGGGAGTATCGTGACGTAGTTGATATCATCATAGACAATTTATCACAGTTTATATACACAGCGGAAGTCGAAAGAAAAAATCATTACAAACCGAATGAAAGTAATATCAAGTGTATTACAAAACGGTTGTAAGGATCCACAGGCGGATCAAAGTTCAAAAGATCATCGTCCACAGATTTAATAACATCTAAGCTTGCAAGACTCTTTATTGATGCTAGGAGTAGCCAGCCTATTCCGTTTAGTACCTGCACTTAGCCTTTTTGGAAAATACGTCAGTTTACACTGGTAAATACAATTAACCGACTCATTTTGAAAATGTTTAAGAAAATTGATTTGAATGCACAAGGCACAAAATAATCTTTTATAACTTGGGATAATTTTTTATATATAAACTTGTAAAAGAATTACATGTTCGTTATACGTTCAGTAGCCCGGGCTGAATACCGGGTTAAAGATTAATAGACACACCACATGATATAATCCCGCGTCGAGTTATTCTCGAACAAACGGTTATACCTTTTTATTTATATGCACCGACAGGTGTATGCCTATACCCCGTGCTTAGGTCGTGGCCATTTCAATGAATGATGCCAAGGATATCCGGGACATGGTCATTAACCCCCCAAAGGCTTTAAGCAAACAAAACAATTTAAACGGGTCATCTCAATAAATTAACCTTCATATGATTAACATTTCAATGCCCGACCAAGCGGTATTTTATATACCGTACCCCAAGCCCGTATAAGGGAAAATAAGTTAAAAGTATTTACCTGAGCAAGTATATATCACAATCAGCGAGTGCAAGTATCTTTTACTGGTCTCCTAATCTGGAACGAAAGTTTTAATAACCTATTAGATTCCTAACGGGTCTTAATTAAGTCTAAACTTAGACCGGTTAGTTTTGTTGGTGCATGCGTCTGTCGACTTCGTCTTGTTTCGAGTCTTGCTTTAGATTAGATAAATCATGGCACGGAAAATGAGAAAATAGGTTAGAAAGATAATTTCGCTTGAAATTGGCAATAGCCATTTCAAACGAAATCACATGGCTAATTCCGCTCGAAATGGTAATTCCGTGTGAAACTGATTCCGCTGGGACATGTTCAAGCGAAATCAGCCTGCCTATAAATAGTGATCATGTGATTTCGTTTGATTCATTCATGTATGTGTGATTCCGGAGCCGAAGTGCTGCCGAAGTGTCGTTTCGCTGTCAAACTTTGTCAAATTAATCAGAAAGACAATTAAAGTGTATATCTAGCTGAATCGAACTCGATATCTCTGTTTCCGCCTTTGATATTGAGTAGAACGCCTCTGAACGACTCATTTCAGTCGGTAAAACGATCTTACATGTGGTATCAAAGCTCAGGAGGAGGAGTTCTACCATATTCAGCTTGATTTCATCAGATTTTCTACATTCTACACCTTCTTTTCAAAATTGAACAAGTTTTAACGGATAAAATGGTTTCAATTTCACATATTAGACTCGCAATAGTGTTTTAACAAATCCTTGAAATATTTGATTTTAATTCGATCTAAAATTGATAGAATTTGTAATTTCGCTGGAAAAGTTTGATCGAAATGATGATGTCAGCATAATTTCGCTTGAAAGTGCATTTAATTCCGCACGGAATCAGTAATCTCGCTTGAAACGAGTATTTCGCTTGAGTGATTCCGTTTGAAATCACTATTCCGCTCCAATTTGTTATTTTGCTTGAAGTATTTCGAACGAAATCTGTCGCAACCCCCGATCCCTGATTCCCGGGAACGGGCAGACGCGAGCTCAGAGTTTTGGTGGTATAAGTTCTTTAATCTTGAAGCGGAATTTACATCAGGACCGTAGTTAGAAAATGTTTATCAGAGTAAAACCACCTCATTTAATATTAATAATCACATGGGTAAAACCCAAGTTTCTTAGTACAATACATTTATAGGGATAAACCCTATTTTATTGAATTTTAAAACATCGTTTATTTGGTAACTTTTATAGCCACATTTTTCCAAGCCTTCAGTGCTCTCCAGCTGGCTTTTTGCTAATTGGCTGTCACATTTAGTTACCTGAAACGTGTTTTAAAAACATTTGTCAGTCGGAAATACTGGTGAGTGAATCCCAGTTTAATCAAGTTTAAATAAAAAGTCACAGTGAACAGTATTGAGAGCTATCACATTGTTTATGTCTACACAATTACTCCATTAGTACTGTCAACCCTGACTTGTGGGTCATATTACCCATTGGCTAACTCATTGTCCAATGGTAACGTATTGTCATCCTCGACTTACTACTCACAGTGTAGTACATTTTGTATACAAAACCCCAACATACCGGTAGTAATTGAAGAACTACAAAGACTTAATCACTGCTAAATTTCATAGTAAAACATTTAAGGTTTGGTAAAACATTACCAAAAATGTTAACAAAAAGAGGATAAACTCACATTGCTATCTTAGACTTCGCGTAAGGGTTTCCTGGATATAATCTATAATTTATACAAATGTACATTGGTTAGTATCATAACCCTTTGAAATTATTAATGATACCCTCCCCGAGACGGCATTCCAACAACTACGTCGGGCAGAACCACGACAGTTGTTACGGAACCCTAAATCAATCGGGCAGCGTAACTATTATGAAACTAGGGTTATAATACTTACAACGGAGCAGAACCTCGCTAATTAGGGTATAATACCCGAGTATAATATGCTTACTACAGAAATTGTGATTGAGAATGAAATTTGGGACGAACGGAAATGAAATCTGATGCCTGCTATTTATAGTTGCTGATACTCGACTCTCAGGCGGCCCGCGTAAGGTAAGGCGTAGCCTTACGCGGCCCGCGTCAACACCGGGTCAACATATAGCTAGCTGGGTCAGCGTATAGGTTCGCCACGATGTCGACACGTGTCAGCTCAGGATGTCTCCGCGTTGTAGGTCTCTCGCGGCCCGCGTCAACTTAAACGAGGTCTTACGCGGCCCGTATGAACTAATGAATCAACGTAATCCGGTCTACACCTTTATACCGCCCGCGTAAAGACTTGGGGTGGGTCTATGCGGCCCGCCTCAGCTTAACATTTATTGTTTTTAATTTATTTTATAAACTATAACGTATTCCGGGCTCGGTTTTCACATACGGGGTATAAATTAAAACATATTGGGACATTCTAAATTATATTAGGGTGTCGGAAATATTATGAGGGTGTTGGTTTACCGAGGGTTGTTACATTCTCCCCACCTTATTTTAGAGCTCATCCTCGAGATCTACTGGAACAATTGCGGATATTTCCTTTGCATTTCAGATTCAAGCTCCCATGTATACTCAGGTCCTCTTTTGGAGTCCCACTTTACTTTGACTAGAACTAGTCTCTTATGCTTGAGATTCTTAATTTTCCTGTCTTCAATCTGTAGAGGTCTTTCTACAAACTTGAGTTGTTCATTTACCTCTATATCCTTAAGAGGTACTATCAGTGATTCATCAGCTAAACACTTTTTGAGATTAGATACATGAAATACGTCATGTATTCCTGCCATTTCCTCTGGCAGTTGTAGCTGATAGGCTACAGGTCCTATTTTTCTAATAATCTTAAAAGGTCCAACATACCTGGGACTTAGTTTTCCCCGTTTGATGAATCTTACCACTCCTTTCCAAGGAGAGACTTTCAACAATACTTTATCTCCTACTTGAAATTCCAATGGTTTTCGCCTGTTATCAGCATAACTTTTCTGTCTATCACGTGCGGCTTTCAGTCGTTCCTTGACTTGAATAATTTTGTCGGTTGTTTCTTGCACTATCTCAGGTCCAGATAGTTGCTTTTCCCCAATTTCTGCCCAATAGACTGGGGTTCGGCACTTTCGTCTATAAAGTGCTTCGAATGGTGCAACATTGATACTTGTGTGATAACTATTATTATAAGAAAATTCTATTAAAGGTAAGTGATCGTCCCAAATACCTCCAAAATCAATTACACAAGCTCTAAGCATGTCCTCCATTGTCTGAATTGTTCTTTCACTTTGTCCATCCGTTTGTGGATGATAAGCCGTACTTAGCTTTAACTTGGTTCCCATTCCCTTTTGGAAACTTGACCAAAAATGAGAGGTAAATCGACTATCTCTATCAGAAACAATTGATAAAGGAATACCATGTAAAGAAACAATTTCATTTACATATAGTTTAGCTAATTGTTCCATACTGAAAGTTTCCTTCATTGGTAGGAAATGAGCTGACTTGGTTAGTCTATCTACAATCACCCAGATTGTATCATTTCCTTTCTTGGTTTTGGGTAATTTAGTAACAAAATCCATTGTTGTCAATTCCCATTTCCACACCGGTATTTCTAATTGCTGTAACAAACCTGAGGGTTTCTGGTGTTCAGCTTTAACTTGTGAACAAGTTAAACATTTAGAAACATAGGCTGCTATGTCTTTTTTCATTCCTATCCACCAGAAATTTTTCCTTAAATCCTGGTACATTTTATCACTCCCTGGATGCATCGTATACTTAGACTTATGAGCTTCTTCTAATATACGATGACGTAGATTTCCTAATTTAGGTATCCACATTCTCTTTTTATGGAATCTCCAAATTTCATCTATTCCTTGTTCCAATTCTTTTAGCATACCTTTTAATTTTTCAGAATCATCATTGATTACTGATTCTTGTGCTTCTCTTATTTGATTATTTAAATCTACTTGCAGATTTAATTTAAGAGAACGTACCCTTCTTGATTTTTCATAATATTTTCGGCTTAAAGCATCTGCTACTACGTTTGCTTTTCCTTCATAATACTGGATATCACAATCATAATCACTAAGCATTTCCATCCAATGTCTTTGTCTCATATTCAACTCCTTTTGTTTGAAAATATACCTTAAAGTCTTATGATCAGTGAATATGGTAAACTTACTACCATAAAGGTAATGTCTCCAAATCTTAAGAACAAAAATTATAGCTCCTAATTCTAAATCATGGGTTGAATAATTTTCTTCATGATTCTTAAGTTGTCTAGATGCATAAGCTATAACCTTTTGGCGTTGCATCAATACACATCCATAACATAATTTAGAAGCATCACAGTAGATTACAAAATCTTCTGTTCCTTCTGGTAACGCTAATATGAGTGTATGGGTTAATCTATGCTTAAGAATTTTAAAAGCTTCTTCTTGTTTTACTCCCCATTCAAACTTAACAGATTTACAGGTTAACTTAGTTAAGGGAATGGCTATTCTAGAAAAATCTTGAATAAACCTTCTATAATAACCGGCCAATCCTAAGAAACTTCTAACCTCGGTTGGTGACTCATGGGTTTTCCATTTAGTAATCGCCTCGATCTTTGTTGGATCTACCTGAATTCCTTTATGATTGACTAGGTGTCCAAGGAATTGTACCTGTTCTAACCAAAATTCGCACTTTGAAAACTTAGCATAAAGCTTTTCCTTTCTTAACAAATTTAAAAGTGCATGCAAATGCTGCATGATCCTCTTTATTCTTAGAGTAAATTAGAATATCATCTATGAAAACAATTATGAATTTATCCAAATATGGCTTACATATTCGGTTCATCATGTCCATAAATGCAGCTGGGGCATTGGTTAAACCAAATGGCATGACAGTAAATTCATAATGGCCATACCTTGTTCTAAATGTGGTCTTGGGAATGTCCTCTTCCTGTACCTTTAATTGATGATATCCTGACCTTAAATCGATTTTAGAGAAAAATCAAACTCCTTGCAGTTGATCAAACAGATCATCGATTCTCGGTAATGGGTACCGATTCTTAATCGTGACCTTGTTTAATTCACGGTAATCAATGCACATACGCATTGATCCGTCCTTCTTTTTAACAAACAATATCGGCGCTCCCCATGGCGACGAACTCGGTTGTATGAATCCTTTCTCCAACAATTCATCTAATTGTTTCTTTAATTCTTGCATTTCTGCGGGTGCCAAACGATAAGGTGTTTTAGCAATCGGTGATGTTCCTGGTATTAAATGGATTCTGAATTCAACTTCTCTGTCGGGAGGTAGTCCTAGTAACTCTTCTGGAAAGACATCTGAAAACTGAGATACTACTGGATATCTTTTAGTTCTTTTCCTTTAGTGTTAGTGATTATAGAAATCAAATACACTATAGAACCTTTTCTTATAGAACTTGCAGTTTTCATCACAGAGATAAATTTAGTAGATCTAGAAGGTTTATCTCCTTTAATTGTGATCATTTTACCTTTTGGTGAATGTAATTGAATTAACTTTTGATCACATAAAATACTGGCTTTATTGGCTATTAACCAATCCATTCCTAAAACAACATCGAATCCTACCAGATTCATGGGATATAGGTTTGCTATAAATTTCTGATTAAAAATTTCTATTCTTGCTCCCTGCAAGATTTCAGAAATCCTAATAGTTTCTCCATTAGCGGTCTCTACTAGACATTCTTGTGGTAGTTTAGTTAATGACTGATTTAGAATTTTGCAAAACGAAGTATTGATAAAACTTTGGTTCGCACCAGAGTCAAATAATACTTTAGCAAATATATCATTAACTAAAAACGTACCAGCTATAACGTCTGGGATCATCTTGGCTTCCTCTGCAGTCAGAACAAATGCTCTAGCATTTTTGGTATTCTTGTTGTTTGCAGCTAGGGTCAATTTTGGACATTTTGGCCTGATATGACCTTTTTCCCCGCAGTTGCAGCACAATCCATTACTGGATTTCTTCCTGCAATTTTCTTCCTTGTGTCCTGGCATCTTGCAATAATTGCAGAGAATGGAGCATTTTCCCGAATGCTTTTTCTTGCAGACCTTGCAGTATGGTGCAGAGGTAGAACCCATATTCCTACGATTGTAATTTCCAGAACGGAATTCTTGTGTAAGCCTTTGGGTTAAGTTCCTCCTCTGATCTTCTTCTCTAGTATGAACTAATTCATCTGTCAAGGTATTTGCTAGTTCTACAGCTTCTTCTATGGTTTGAGGTCTACCAGCCTTGACTACGTGTCTTATCTCCCCAATTAATCCCCAAATATAACGGGAGATTAACACTATTTCTGGTGAAGCAAGAGTTGGTACTATTCTAGCATATTCGAAGAATATTTTAGTATATCCCTTACTATCCACACCAGTCATCCTAAGGTTTAGGAATTTGTTTGCTATCTGTTCCTTTTCATTGGGTGGGCAGAATTTCCTTTCTACCTTGTCCTTAAATTCTTCCCATTCCATATTGTAGGTTCTATCACTTCCTCTTGATTGGAGGATAGTGTTCCACCATTCTAGCGCTGAATTCTTAAACAGATTAGAAGCAAACAGTATTTTATCTTTTTCAGCACACTTGCTTATCCTTAAAACTGCCTCAGTTTTCTCTATCCAGCGTAGGGTTGCAATGGCCCCTTCATTGCCTGAGAATTCCATTGGTTTACAAGACCAGAATTCTTTATAAGAACAACCATAACGCATGGTTCTTCTTCTTTTGGGAATAGGCAATTGAAGTACAGGTCCATTGTTCACACTGTTTTCTGGTTCACTTGGTCGCTTACTGCTATGCTTACTTTTATTATCAGCATCCTTAACAGTTTGAAGAATAAATGGCATTGCATCTATAATTCCTTATGCTACTATGTGTTGGATAGCACTATTATCCACTTGATTGTTATTGTTATTGATGCTTGGATTCTCATTAACCACGTTAATGTTACTCTGGTTATCATTATTCAGATTTCCTTGATTTCCTTCGTCGGCCATCTGAATTTTAAACAATTACCCCATATTAATATCACAATTAATAATATAGTTAATCACATGACACGCATTTTTGCCAAAAGCGTCGATCATTGCGACTATACTCTTTTCATATACTATTATGCGTCTATTACACACTAGTACTGAAATAAAATTACAATACCAACAGAAATAGAATCACACTAATAGTAATATGCATCCGTACACACATATTTTATTTTATTATATTATTATTACTACTACCGTTTCCTCCATTCTCTCATTCACGGATATGGCTTTATCCAAAAATCCATATTGCGCTCATCGTATTTCCATACGAGACGCTCTCCCACCTGACGCATTCTCTCACTGTTTTCTAAAATTTCCTCCCCAAAAGTCCTAAGTTCTTGAACGTTTTCTGCACTCATTGGGGGTGCAGTTTCTCGGACTGGGTTCGGAATCTGGGGTGCGGGTTCCTGATATGGGGGTGACAGTGCCTGAAATCGGTAAGGATCTTCTAAGATCTCTCTAATATAATCATCTTGGTAATAGGGATCTAAAGGGTCCATACCTGGGTAGGCTCCTATGTTCTGTATGGGTGGGTATTCCTGGATAAGGTAACGTTGCACAAAGTCCCTATTATCGTCCCACCAAGGGTCGTAATTTGGATCTAGGGGATTTGGTGTAGGTATCCTAGGGATTTCTTCTGGGTTAAAATCATGCACCTCCACTTGGTTTTCCTGGTTTTCTATCTCCATGGGTTGATCTGGGTTTTGTGGTTGTGGGGCTACTAATTGTTCCAGACTTGGATCAGCAGCAGTCATAGCTAAGATATGAAAATTAGCTAGGCTTCTATTAAGCATATCCTGTGTATGGGCATCGGTTTTTCTCTTAGCAGCTGCTAAAACTCTTTGCTGTTGCAATTTTCGCATTCTCTTCCTACGAGCAAAAGCTTACTTACTGAACCATCCTCATTTCTTATGAGGGAATGGCTCTTCTGACTGAGCTCTAAAAGCAAACACTCCTTCTTCCTGATCAGCAGAATACCCAGAAAGGGCAGGCTGTGATGAGGTACCTTCACTCCTAGGGGAATCAGACAACTGACGACTCATGTCTGAGGGTCCTTGATCACTCATACTGTAAACTAACAAATAGTCAAATAACACATAACAAATAATTACAGTTATGCATATATTTCCATTATTTCCTAACACAAAATTTAGAATGTAAGTGTCAGCAGAACACTTCTTTGGCTCAGACCAGTGGCTAGGCTCTGATACCACCTTCTGTCGCAACCCCCGATCCCTGATTCCCGGGAACGGGCGGACGCGAGCTCAGAGTTTTGGTGGTATCAGTTCTTTAATCTTGCAGCGGAATTTACATCAGGACCGTAGTTAGAAAATGTTTATGAGAGTAAAACCACCTCATTTAATATTAATAATCACATGGGTAAAACCCAAGTTTCTTAGTACAATACATTTATAGGGATAAACCCTATTTTATTGAATTTTAAAACATCGTTTATTTGGTAACTTTTATAGCCACATTTTTCCAAGCCTTTAGTGCTCTCCAGCTGGCTTTTTACTAATTGGCTGTCACATTTGGTTACCTGAAACGTGTTTTAAAAACATTTGTCAGTCGGAAATACTGGTGAGTGAATCCCAGTTTAATAAAGTTTAAATAAAAAGTCACAGTGAACAGTATTAAGAGCAATCACATTGTTTATGTCTACACAATTACTCCATTAGTACTGTCAACCCTGACTTGTGGGTCATATTACCCATTGGCTAACTCATTGTCCAATGGTAACGTATTGTCATCCTCGACTTACTACTCACAGTGTAGTACATTTTGTATTCAAAACCCCAATATACCGGCAGTAATTGAAGAACTACAAAGACTCAATCACTGCTAAATTTCATTGTAAAACATTTAAGGTTTGGTAAACATTACCAAAAATGTTAACAAAAAGAGGATAAACTCACATTGCTATCTTAGACTTCGCGTAAGGGTTTCCTGGATATAATCTATAATTTATACAAATGTACATTGGTTAGTATCATAACCCTTTGAAATTATTAATGATACCCTCCCCGAGACGGCATTCCAACAACTACGTCGGGCAGAACCACGACAGTTGTTACGGAACCCTAAATCAATCGGGCAACGTAACTATTATGAAACTAGGGTTATAATACTTACAACAGAGCAGAACCTCGCTAATTAGGGTATAATACCCGAGTATAATATGCCTACTACAGAAATTGTGATTGAGAATGAAATTTGGGATAAACGGAAATGAAATCTGATGCCTGCTATTTATAGTTGCTGATACTCGACTCTCAGGCGGCCCGCGTAAGGTAAGGCGTAGCCTTACGCGGCCCGCGTCAACACCGGGTCAACATATAGCTTAGCTGGGTCAGCTTATAGGTCCGCCACGATGTCGACACGTGTCAGCTCAGGATGTCTCCGCGTTGTAGGTCTCTCGCGGCCCGCGTCAACTTAAACGAGGTCTTACGCGGCCCGTATGAACTAATGAATCAACATAATCCGGTCTACACCTTTATACCGCCCGCGTAAAGACTTGGGGTGGGTCTACGCGGCCCGCCTCAGCTTAACATTTATTGTTTTTAATTTATTTTATAAACTATAACGTATTCCGGGCTCGGTTTTCACATACGGGGTATAAATTAAAACATATAGGGACATTCTAAATTATATTAGGGTGTCGGAAATATTATGAGGGTGTTGGTTTTACTAAGGGTTGTTACAAAATCAGTGATTCCGCTTCAGAAGGTGATTCCGTTTGGAACTGTGATTCCGTTTGAAAGGGTTTTCCAGTTGAATAGGTGATTTCGTTTGATTTTGATTTCGTTTGAAAGTGTCAGATTTTGAAAAATTTTGCCGACACATGGAAGAGGAATTCTACAGCACGTTTGCTACATCCCCGACTACTCTGGCTGACATTGCTAAGAATATGAACATGGAAAATGAAACTGGAACTTTGCAAAAACCCCCGAAACTCATGGGAATTGAGGAGTATTACGGTTGGAAAGATCGATTTGAAAACTGGGTTCAAGCTAACCATTTGAGATCTTGGGAATGTGTTGAGAAAAAGTATGTTCTACCACGTACAGATTTGGGAGTTGAAAACAAAATTTATGAATTTACTGATAAAGAAAGAGATATGTACAAAGCAGAAAAGATGATGATCAGTTTACTCCAGCAAGCTATTAAAGAAGACATATTTGTATTGGTTCAACATGATAAAACTTCACGTTCAATTTGGGAAGCACTTCGAATTAAATTTGAGGGAAGTGAGAAAATGATCAAGAGTAACAAAGCATTGTTGAAGAAAGAATTTGACTTGTTCACAAGTTTGCTAGGAGAAGATACAAAGAAACTGATTGAAAGATATTGTCACCTAGTTCGGTCAATGTCATTGTTAAACATCAACAAAGATCGTGAGGAATGGGTTGACAAATTAGCTGATGCTTTACCTCAGAAAGAATGGGGTACATTTTTGATGATATTAAAGAATACTGGAGAATATGATGGTTTGACAATCTCCCAGATTATTGAAAAGATTGAAGGACAAGATCTAAAACAGCAAAAGATTGCAAGAATGAATAATCCTAGTGCACAACAAGATGTTAAAATGTACTACAAAGGGAGTGTTCAGAATGTCGAAGCAAGTCCGAAAATCCAAACTGCTTTCAGTACAGAAAAATCATTTGAATCAATCAATCAAAGCTCAAACAGCAGCAGCAGTGGATTTTCTTCATATCCAAGTGTTAATCCGAAAGTTACAAGTTCAAGTCATCAAGTTCAAAGCTCAAACAACAACAATGGTCATGTCTTAAATTGCAACATTGCATTACATCTTCAGAATGGTCAAAATTTTTCTGAAGAAGTTGTCAAAAGTCATATGGCGTTACTTGTTACAGCATTGGAATCTTATGAAGGATTAGTTGCAGGAAGGATTGGAAATCCCATGCTGACAAAAGAGGATTACGGTCAGATCGATGCTGAAGAAATGGAGCTGATGGATATCAAGTGGTGTTTAGCGAGTGTTTTGAGAAGAGCTGAAAAATTCAAAATGATTACAGGAAGAAATGATTTTCTGGATGCTAATGTATCTACTTTGGGTTTTGATAAATCTAAAGTTACTTGTTTTCGATGCAGGGAGAAAGGATATTTCAAGAGAGAATGTAAAAATCGAGAAGAAAGTGGAGCACAGAATTCGTTTGGAAAAGATGATTACTATCGGATAACCATTTATCAACAAGTTGCTCATCAACCGTATCAACAAAAAGAACCACAAACTGCACATGCTAAAATGATCGAAGATGCAAATAAGAAAGCTTATTATGGTATCATTGATCAAGATGATGAGAAAGTGGATGCAGGTTTCAGTTGGGACAAATACATTCCACCCGATTCAAAAGTAGCAGGTCTCATTGCACAGATAGTTAAAGAATCAGATTTAATGACTGAATGGATGAAAGCATTTGCAAGAGAGGAAAAGAATCAAGATGATGAATCTAGTTCTTCAGATGATAGCTCAGAACAGACACAAGTATTTGATCAATCATCAACTGATGATAGTGATGATGAGGAAGAAAAACATATTAATATTGCAAAAACTCATTTATCTCCTGAAAGTTTTCAATTTTATTTTGCAGATAGAGTGGAGAAGCTGAAGGAGAAACGTGCAGCTAAAAATCAGAAACAGGTGAAAAGCGAGATTGTTGCACTGGAAGAGAAATCTGAACAGAGTGAAAAAGTTGAGTTTGCTGAAAAGGAAGTTGAAGCTACTGAACAGGCAGTTGAAGGTGAAAAGGTGTTTGAAGCTGAGAAAGTGGTTGAAGTTGAGAAGATAGTCGAAGTTGAAAAGATTATTGAAGTTGAAAAAATTGTTGAACTCGCAAAACCGTGCTTGAAGTGTTTGGAGTCATGTAAGCAGTGTGAAGAAAAAGATGAGAAATTAAGTGAACAAGACAAAATGAAAGAAAATTTATTGTTCAATCTCAATTACGTGAAAGAATCATATGATGTGTTAAATAGAATGGTGACTGGTCTACAAAAGACAAATTCTGAAAGAGAAGATGCTTTGACCATGATGAATGCAGTGATGTTGACAAAACTGAAAGCAATTAACCATTACATTGAAGAATTTGCTAAGTTGAAGCAGGAGTTGGAGACGGAATAAATAGAGAATGAAAGAATTAGACGTTTATTGCAAAGTTATTCTAGTTCTGATTATCTAATTGATAGAATTTATCCAACTGTTGCAGGTTTTGAAGCATTTCAAGATAAGAAGCCTGAAGAAAATGATACTGGTAAGAAACAAAATGCAAATTATAAAAAGTGTCCGCCTCCGATTTGGGAAGGTTATTCTCCCAGAAAACCAAATGAGGAGCAAGTCAAAAAAGCAGTTAATATAAAGTTAAAGTCCGAAATAACTGATGAGTTACCAGAAAATATTGATGTCACGTTCACATCGTCTGATACTGATCATGAGTCTGAGTTAATAAAAAAGGTGGTTGATCAGGTGTTGGATAAGGATGAAGAGTTAGAGTCAAAGTCGGAGTCAAAGAGTTCGAGTTCATCAGTTGACAGTCAAAAGTCGTCAGTTAAAAGGGTTAACAATGAAGAGTTTCTGTTATCAAAATCTAATTTGAATGACGAACCAATCAAAGTGGCATATACTTTGAATGATTCAGACAAATTATATTCTGATGAGAAATTTCCAATAAGAGGTGTTAAACCAGAAATGATCAAAAAGGTTTTCAAACTAACAGAAATTAATATTTCTGTAATAAAAGATGTAAATCTTACTGGAAAATCTAAAACTTACACCTCAAGAGTTCAACAATGTTTAAACAAGAAAAAGGGTTACAGTTCTGGTTCTGATTTTCAAAAGAAACTAAACCATAACGGTAATTACAAAAAGAAAGGTCTTGGTTTTATTCCATCTGAAAATCATAAAAATGAGAAAAATGATAAACCAAAAACTGTTTTTGTTTCAGGGACAAGTTCGGAAGAAGAACAAAAGAGCTCATTCTGGAAGCAAACAAACAAAGAGTTCTTTGCTGAGAGACAAAAGTTTGAGAAGAATGGAGTATATCAGAGAAAGGAGACAAGAACCTGTTACAGATGTCAAGAAGTTGGTCACATTGCCTGGAATTGTCCATTGGCAACCAAAACAAAACAGGAAGTTGTTTCTAAACTCAAAGAGAAGGTTGTTGATAAAACCGAATCACCAACTGAAAAATTCAAAATTTTCAAAAACTCAACATATGAAGTTGGTGAATGCTCAAAAAGATTTTACAAAAGAAGAGTAAATCTTGACAACCAGAAGTGGGTTGTTAAGAAATTTGATGTGAAATCTGGCAATGAATCTGATTCCACAAAGTCAGAGGAGTTACAAGTTGAGATAAAACTAGAAACATCAGTACCGCCAATGGATGATGTAAATTTTCCACCATTGCGGGCTAAAAATTTTAAACAAAAAGTTGGAAATGTTGAGATCTCGAATCAATTCTATTATGAAAAGAAAGAATTTGATGTCGAAAAAGTTTTTAATGGAAATGTGAAAAAGATTTTTGGGAAGATGATCGTTGGGAAGGTTAAAGGGGTAAAAGAGTTTTATGAAACAAAGAAAGTATCTTACTACCCGAGTGTAGATGAGGAGGGAACATCCAAGTTTGGTGAAGCTTGGATGTCTGTTTTTCATATGTGAGAAGTATGACTTGCCGGAGCTTCCAGGTTGGTAAGTGTGAAGCAGGTATCGGCATCTTTCTTGAGAAATTCACGTTTGTGATATTTCGACTTACAAGTGGTAAATCAGGGACATTAAATTGTACTTGATTTTCTACAAGTGATTTTTGGTGTTTGATTTTAAACTGTTATATTTTTTCAAGTGGTTGAAAGAACAATGTGATGAAACCCCTAACCTACAAGTGGTTTGAAAATTCAACATAACTAATTTTCCGGAAAAAACCATTTGATTAAAACAAACTTAAGTGTTTTGAAATCATAATGAGAAAATAGTTTGCTGTAAGGGGGAGTTCTGATTGTTTATGCCAAGTGGATGGCGATCTGAAGCGATTTGATATCAGTTGTCACTTTACTTGTATAGTTTGTTTTCTAATTTTCTTTAAATGATTTTGAATTTTAGGGGGAGTAAGATATTTCTGAAAATCCAAAAACATTTGAAAATTTAAAAAAAACCAAAAACATGATAAAATTCTAAAATGAGTTTTGTTGTAAAAAGAGGAAATGATAGTACATCAGTGGACTATCACGGTATGCTAAAGAATTGGAAAGTCAAAATGTGATAAACGGTTTCACTGATGATGTGCCAGTAGGTTTTTGCACATTTAGTAGATTATGACGAGATATAAACCTAAATTTCAAACTTACTTATATCGTGGGGAACATCTCTAGGATATATGGGTAACCCCCGAAATCTTGTTTGAAAGGTCCTTTTTTTCTAAGATACTAGGTCTTTATACTCAGTGATATCTGGGGTATTATCCCGGGACTTCTGATTTTGCGGAAGATATGGCCTAGTCCCCGTATAATATGTTTTGCTTGCTTGAAATATAGCACCACCCTCAGTACAAAAAATGATGAAACATTGCAAAATGCTAATCATGTGCTGTTGAAGAAAAGATTCTCTAAAGGGAACATACCAAAAGTCGAAGCCGTCATCTCTCTGATTTTGCGGAAGCAATAGCCTGAGCTCTCACGGCCCTCGCATTTAACCTTTTACAGATATCATCTGTGGTATACTCACCTGTAAGACTTAATATTGGGATCTGGATACAGGAGTATATTCTGAGGTGGGACATATGAATAAGTTTAAGTGCTTAAAACACTAATCTCGTATCTCAAAACAGTTGAACTTTGTGTGAGAATTTAAGTAGATCAGTATACTGACAATCTTAGTGAATCGTTTAGAACTTAAAATGTTTAAAGCTTAACGGTGTTGGTGATTTGTCTCAAAAACTGATATGATCCTCTTACACAAACTCGCAAAAATATTGTGTGTAAATATTTCTTTATTTCAGTTCAAGTTCAAAAATCCAAAAATATTTTTAGTGTGTTTTTGCATAAATTTTGAAAAATACAAAAAAGATTTTCGACAACTATTGTTGGATAGCAGATTTTCAAAATTCCAAGTGCTAAACATGATGACAAATTGTGAGGGGGAGTCTGTTTGAAACAAGAAAAGGTTTTAAAAGAAAATGTTTTTTATACAAGTGGTTCATCAGAGATTAACTTTGTAAAATCATTTACTGATTTGCGTATACAATTGATAAGCATGAGAATAATTTTGTCAAATTTTAAATTTGTGAAATTTATTGTGAGGTAGAGTTTGTACAGGATTGAAGATTGGAGAAAATAGGTTTCTGATCCTAAGTTTAAAAAAGAATCAAGAGATCTGATCAAGAGAGTTAGAGAGAGATAAGAGCCAGGTGGAGATCCAGGAGATGAAGAGAAGACAAAGATTGAGGAAGTTTTACACTGTCAGATCTACTACTTCTAATAAAGCAAAATAATCTTTAGCCACTTGTCATTAGCTTAACCCATCAGTTGACACGTGGCTTTGTATTGTTTCCCCAATTTTTCTTTTGAGCGGCAAATTGAATACACGCTTTGTATTCTTTGTTTCTCAGACCAAAATAATTTCCTAAATCCCACACAATCATTCTCTCATCTTCTCTCAAACCACAAAAGAGTTTCCATCTGATAAAAAACCCTAGATCTATAACGCCGCACATTTCATCTTCTTCAATTGATTTCTTCAATCCTCTTAGTTGATGAGTCGAAGAATTCTTAAATCGGTAAGTTTTTAGCCACAATCCTCCAGTTTTGAGGTTACTCTGAATCACAATTCTCTGTCGTATCTTGGTGAATCGAAGAATTCTTAAATCGTTAAGTTTTTAGCCACAAATACGATCCATCTTATTGTCTAATTCATCCGGTTTTTGTATTCATTATAGTTCGATTCAGGTTATATTAATGTTTTTGTTCAATCGTAGTGTGGATTTTGGGGGGTTTTAAAAATTCGGAAACCCTAATGTTGAAGACCGATGGTACTGTATGTTTGATTTTTGTTTAATCATTTTTTTGTAGTTGATTCATGCATTTTGATTCTGATTGGATTTTGACCTAATAAGCTGCTTCTCGAAACCCTAGAATCTATCTCCGTTTTGTTCATCACTCTATCTCATGTTTGGTCAATATTCAACAGGTATTTTCATGGTCGTCGTGTGCGTTCTAAGCACCGAAAAAAGCCTCCGAAATGGTAATCTATATCTTCAATTTGTGAACAATCCTTTTTTAATTTATAAGTTTTTTATGTTGAAGGCTATGGTTCCGACAAGTTGATCCTGAGCAAGTTGCTAGGCGTTGTTCATCTCAGTTCGATATCTCTACAGAGCTGGTGCAAGTTGCAAGATCAGGTAATTGGAAATTTGTTTGAAAAAAAACCCTTATATTTTACAAAAAAATGGTATCAAGTTGCATATCTATTTTTATTCATATTGTTGTTTTTACTTTATAATACAGGTGGGGAATTTGATTTGATTACAGCAGTTAGTTGCAAGTGAGTTATTGATTAATGTTTTTTTGCAAGTGTTCTTATGGTTTGTATATTTATCATCTTCAATCCAAGTTTATTGAACATGTTTTAATCCAGTCTTTTGTACATTGGTTGGAAATGTTTGCCAGCTCTCAAAATCAAAATGACCTGAATGGCCTTCCAACACACGACTCTTGGTAGGGCTATTTTTGGAATTTTTTCAAATTTTGAAGAAATTGATCGTTAGAATTGATTGATTTACTTCAAATTCAAATGCTACTCAATTAAGAGCATTAAACCTCATTTAATTAACATAATTTGAATTTGAATTTGATTTTGACTTTGATTTTGATGGATACAATTATGAGGATTTTACTCTAATTTATTACAATTTTGCCATATTTGACTATTTTTCCTTTTTTGGGATATTGTAGGTGGATCTTAAGTTGAAGATATGTAGAGGTGCTTCGGTTCGAAAAATTCTTTTATTCGAGAAGCTAAATCTTATTTTCATGGTCGTCGTGTGCGTTCTAAGCACCGAAAAAAGCCTCCGAAATGGTAATCTATATCTTCAATTTGTGAACAATTTTTTTTTAATTTATAAGTTTTTTATGTTGAAGGCTATGGTTCCGACAAGTTGATCCTGAGCAAGTTGCTAGGCGTTGTTCATCTCAGTTCGATATCTCTACAGAGCTGGTGCAAGTTGCAAGATCAGGTAATTGGAAATTTGTTTAAATAAAAGAAATAGCTAGAAAAGAATGTCATCTGCTTAATTTTTGTTGCATACAACAACCATCTAAACAACATTAATAAAAAAATGGTATCCAGTTGCATATCTATTTTTATTCATATTGTTGTTTTTACTTTATAATACAGGTGGGGAAATTTCATTTGATTGCAGCAGTTGGTTGCAAGTGAGTTATTGATTAATGTTTTTTTGCAAGTGTTCTTATCGTTTGTATATTTATCATCTTCAATCAAAGTTTATTGAACATGTTTTAATCCAGTCTTTTGTACATTGGTTGGAAATGTTTGCCAGCTCTCAAAATCAAAATGACCTGAATGGCCTTACAACACACGACTCTTGGTAGGGCTATTTTTGGAATTGTTTCAAATTTTGAAGAAATTGATCGTTAGAATTGATTGATTTACTTCAAATTCAAATGGTACTCAATTAAGAGCATTAAACCTCATTTAATTGACATAATTTGAATTTGAATTTGATTTTGACTTTGATTTTGATAGATACAATTATGAGGATTTTACTCTAATTTATTACAATTTTGCCATATTTGACTATTTTTCCTTTTTTGTGATTTTGTAGGTGGATCTTAAGTTGAAGATATGTAGAGGTGCTTCGGTTCGAAAAATTCTTTTATTCGAGAAGCTAAATCTTATTTTCATGGTCGTCGTGTGCGTTCTAAGCACCGAAAAAAGCCTCTGAAATGGTAATCTATATCTTCAATTTGTGAACAATTCTTTTTTAATTTATAAGTTTTTTTTGTTGAAGGCTATGGTTCCGACAAGTTGATCCTGAGCAAGTTGCTAGGCGTTGTTCATCTCAGTTCGATATCTCTACAGAGCTGGTGCAAGTTGCAAGATCAGGTAATTGGAAATTTGTTTAAATAAAAGAAATAGCTAGAAAAGAATGTCAACTGCTTCATTTTTGTTGCATACAACAACCTTCTAAACAACATTAATAAAAAAATGGTATCAAGTTGCATATCTATTTTTATTCATATTGTTGTTTTTACTTTATAATACAGGTGGGGAATTTCATTTGATTGCAGCAGTTGGTTGCAAGTGAGTTATTGATTAATGTTTTTTTGCAAGTGTTCTTATCGTTTGTATATTTATCATCTTCAATCCAAGTTTATTGAACATGTTTTAATCCAGTCTTTTGTACATTGGTTGGAAATGTTTGCCAGCACTCAAAATCAAAATGACTTGAATGGCTTTACAACACACGACTCTTGGTAGGGCTATTTTTGGAATTGTTTCAAATTTTGAAGAAATTGATCGTTAGAATTGATTGATTTACTTCAAATTTAAATGCTACTCAATTAAGAGCATTAAACCTCATTTAATTGAGATAATTTGAATTTGAATTTGATTTTGACTTTGATTTTGATAGTTACAATTTTGAGGATTTTACTCTAATTTATTACAATTTTGCCATATTTGACTATTTTTCCTTTTTTGGGATTTTGTAGGTGGATCTTAAGTTGAAGATATGTAGAGGTGCTTCGGTTCGAAAAATTCTTTTATTCGAGAAGCTAAATCTTATTTTCATGGTCGTCGTGTGCGTTCTAAGCACCGAAAAAAGCCTCCGAAATGGTAATCTATGTTAGTACATAACGTCTGTAGCTTCCGTCAGCATATAGTCATTTTGTGTTTTTGTAAACAGTATGTATGAATGTAGATAGTATGACAACTCAGGAATAGGTTTTGTTTGTAAAAGTGTTGGTTTAATCAAGTTTACTCGTCCGGATGGTAATCCGCACGGAGAAGTTATCCGCACGGAGAACTTATCCGCACGAAGAACTTATCCGCACGGACAAGTTATTCGCACGGAGAGGTTATCCGCGCGGATAAGTCATCCGCACGGATAAGTCTTTCGCACAGATAAACCGCTCGCACGGATAAACCATCCGCGCGAACAACACTTCTTAGCTTCCTGAGGTTGTCTATATATATGAGGTCCGGGGCAACTATGTTAGAACTTTTGACTCGCACGGATAAGTCTGCACTTCTACCGGATCTTTGTAACTTTCAGAACTCTTAATAGAAAGAACAGACAAGTGTTTAAACGTTGAATTCTATGATGAACAAATCTGTGATTCGTGCTAATGGATTCCGCACATTAGACGAAGTCGATTCATCTTGTTCCTTACGATCAGATCCTGCACATCGGGACCTTACAAGTGGTATCAGAGCAGAGAAACTTTAACAGATAAAACTGTGATAATCCGTGCGGATATCCATTCAAATGAAGATCCGGACGGATTTCCATCTGTATCTCTTCACAAAGCAGAGAAACTTTTTCAGTGTTAGAATATTTTTGAGATTCCAAAGATCTTTCTTAAACAAATCAAATTTTTGCAGGATTGGGATAAATCTCAAAATATTTATTGTCTGCTGGATAAAGATTTTACTGAAAATACAGTAATTCAAGATATTGCAAAATTTTTGAGAGAAAGCAGAATCTCTAAAGCTTTAACAGATAAAACTGTAGCATATGAATCACATGTTAGACGTTTTTGGAAAGCTGCGAGATATGAAGAGAGTGATAAAACGATTTATTCTGCTGTATCAAAAAGGGATGAGAAGGGAAAGGATATAGACTTGGAGATGAAAGTGACAGTTGGTGATGTAAGAAGAGTATTGAACTTAGGAGATGCTGATAGTGACCCAACCATTATTTCTGAACGATTGGTGAAAGGGATGTGGTGTAGAATGGGCTTTGCTGGAAGTGTAAATGGAAGGATGTTGAAATCGAGTTTCAGTCACGCCTACAAATTCATGGCTCATTGTGTTATACATGCGCTGTCACATAGAAAAGGTGGATATGATGAAACTTCGGATTATATCATGAATATAATTGCTTGTCTTGTTCTGAACAGACCTTACATTATCTCTCAAGTGATTTTTGATTATATGACGGAGAATGTGAAGGAAGGAAGCAAGAGGTACCTTATGTATCCTCGGTTTGTTCAAATGTTGATAGATGATCAGTTTAAAGGTCTAGAAAAGAAAAGTAATGATATTTTGGGTTTAAGGCATATGACAGCAGACACAATCAGTAGAATAATCAAGAGTCCAAATCCAGGAGCAAAAAGAATGATCTGCAGAATTTCAAATCCAAACTATGTAGCTCCAGAAAATGATGCATGGAGACATGAAGATAGTAATTCTGATAATGAAGATGATAGGATGAGCTTGTTTTATAAAAAGGATACTAGATGGTGGTGTATCAAGGATGGGAAGAGAAAGAGAACTCCAAAGACGTCCCCTGCAGTTTCTATTCCGAAGAATGTACAAAAGGGTATAGTGAAAGGGGGAGTCATAAGGCAATTAGAATTATTAAATTGGTAAAAGTTTTCTAATAAATCTGTCAAAATTTGTTTTTGCAGGGTCTTCTGGAGAACCACAACAAAAGCTGAGAGATGAAACAGTTTTGGAACCTTCAGCAGTTATTCAAGAAGGAACTGAGTTGTTATCACAATCTCTTCAAAGCTTTTTAAAGAAGAACGAGGATGCTGCTAAAGGTATTAAAGGCAAAGAACTTGAAGGTGTAGTTCAAGACATATCAAGTGATGATGATTCTGAAACCACTATATCAGAATCTGAACTTGATCCAATCACTCTTGGCAAAGGAAAAACTAAATCAAAGAAAAAGTCTTCAAAGAAAGGGTCAGATGAAGAAGATTCTACTTATAATCCTGAGAATCCAAAGAAACAAATCAAGAAGAGAAAAGCAGTTCTAGCTGGATTCATTCCGAGAAGTGTACGTGCTAGAAAAGGTGAAAGTCGAGTTCAAAAGGAACAAGATGGTAAAGATACACAACATGTTGAATCATCCCAATCTCAAGAAACAGAAGCTGAAAAGCAGACTAGTCACGATGACTACGTTGAAGTTACTGAGGGTGGAGACTTTTATTCAAAGTTTCCAACAATACCAGAAAACATAGAGATTCCAGGATCTTCCTCACGTCCAAAGGGTTCAGATGATTTCTTTAGCAATCTTCCACCTGCTTCAGGGGATCCGTTAGAAGATTTGAATTTTGATGAAGATTTGTTCAATAATGAAGCAGTAAGGATTTTAGCAAAGAAGGTCAAAGAGCTTGAGCAAGAAAAGGTAAAGGCTGAAGAGGAACGTGATCTTTTATTGAAGCAAGTGAATAAGCTGATGAGAGCTCATGACCAAATTAGACTGGTGCTGATCAATCATGAAGAAGAAATGAAAAAAGTGAAAGATGATGGCGATAATAATTCCAAAGTGATTGAGGTTCTAATGGCAGAAATTTCTTCATTGAATGAGAAAACAAAGAATCTACAGGATGTGAATCAATCGCTGAATCAGCTTCTCAGTGAAATGAGTGAAGCTACATCTAATGAAATGAAGACAATGAAATTGGAGATGGAAGCGATGAGAGCTGATAAAGTGATGAAGGATGAACAACTTCGAATGTTATACTGTGTCATGGAAAGTCATCTAAAAATGGATGTTCAAGCTGCATTCAATGAGATTGAAGTAGGAAGAACTGAGGAAAGAAGACTTGAAAGAGAAAGAAGACTAGCTGAAGATGCAATTCAAAAGAACAAAAGTGTTATTGTAGATACTCAAGAAGCTGGTGGTTCTTCAAGTCAATTTGATGCTGAAATGATTGATGCTGAAAGTGCTCAAGAACAAGTTGCTGAAGAGCAAATTGAACATGGTCAAGATTTCATGTTAGTTGGTGAGCCTTCTCTACTTATTGATTCTGATGAAGTTATGCGTAGAGTTGCTGCTATACAAAAGAAGAAAAAGGCCAAAGAAGTATTGCTACTTGAATGGAAGACAAAGCAATTTGTACTTGTCGGTGATGCATATACAGTGCCTCTCAACGTAAAAGAAGCTCTTCGCAGAATGGAAATTATTAGAAGAAGAAAGGAATCAAAGAAGGCCCGAGGAGAAGAAGTTAGTGATTCTGATGAAGAACTTCTTGGAGATGATGAAGAAGATGAAAATGAAAATGATGATAAAGAGAATGATGATGAAGACGATACGTTTCAAAAAGATGATAAGAAAAATGATGACGATGATCAAGGTGCTTCGGGATTGCTGGTGAAGAATCCTATTGATGAACAAAAGATTGAGGAGTTTCTGAATGATCAGATCAATGAACAAGAAGATGATGATCAGCAAGAAACCTCTACATCTGAAAAACAGCACGTAGATCAGGTATTCCTCACGAATCCTACTGTCATTTTCTTACATGATAAAAATCAGGAAGTGATTGAGGTAAGAAGATCAAGGGAAGAGATGTTAGAGGAATTGGATTTGCAAGAAGGGAAATTTAAATTCGATATTGAAGATGAGATTCCTGAGAGTTCTGAAGATGTATTTGAATCAAGATATGCTTTTGAAGCCGATCATTACAATGACGTAATTGTTGAAGATGCTTCAGATTCATCTGATGATGAAGTTGATTTTCATTATTCTGGAGTTGATGAAACATTTCCCTCGTTGTCGGAAATGTTCAAAGATCGAAATGTTGATGAAATCAGGAGAAAGATTGTGGAGAAAGTGTCTACTGAAGGTATTCCAGATTCCATACCGAGAGAAAACCTTGCTGAAGAAAGAAAGAAATGGTACAAAGTCATGCCAAAAGAGAGAAAGAAAGTTAGGGCACTTCAATTCTTCACACATGACAAAGATCTCTCTTGGGGTGATATCATCTCTTGGGGTTATTTGGAAGATTTAAAAGTTTATGCAATCAGAAGAGAACAAGGAGTACAGTACTTTGAGTTTTTGGCTGATATCAAAACTCTACCATGGTGGGATATAGATGAGTTGGTGAAAACAAAGAACATCAAAGAATATATTTCCATGGATTAGATGTGAAGCAACATGATCAACGGTTATGGAATTATGTGAAGTTGCAAGCGCAGAAAAGATATCCTGATTGGAAACCACACTTCCCAGATCAAATTGTCAGAATCTTAGAAAGTGGAGAAAAAGATATTACTCTGGATATCAAGCCTCCTAGTTGTTTGAAGAATATGCCTTTACGGGCAATGGAGCAAGATTTTCATGGAGAATTTGAAGGATGGTTATACAATCAGTCTACGGCCGAGGCAATAATTTCATTAAATAACAAGTCCACTGGTGAAGCAAGAAGGATATGTGTGTTAGATCCTATGTGGCTTGTGAACTGCTCAAAGAAAGACATAGATTGTCTGTTCTACAACAAGATAGTTTATGAGAGGCCTGACAGAGAGCAAGCAATGCAATATCAAAAGGTTGTGGATGTTTGTTTCGCAAAAGACATCAACTCTGGAAGATACTGGAAGACAAAATGGAGAGATCTGGAGATTGACGAGTTCTTAAAAGTATACAAGCGTGAACAACGTTCTAAAAAGATTGCTGAGCATGCTGCTAAGTTGGGAAGACGTAAATTGGGGATTGTACCTGCAACAGATCAAACGCCAATTGAATCTGAAGAAAACAAAATTCCAAAGTGGGAACGGAAGCGTGATGGAGATCCTGTCTACAGAAATTGGTGGATGACTGAAGGAAGACAAAAACGAAAAAGAATGTTGGAGGAAAAGGCAAAGAAAAGAAGGGAGAAAGCGCGTGAACGAAGACGCAGCAGGAGAAATTGAAGACTATGCTGGAAGGAACTACAGCTACATCCGAGGGGGAGTCTGTTAGTACATAACGTCTGTAGCTTCCGTCAGCATATAGTCATTTTGTGTTTTTGTAAACAGTATGTATGAATGTAGATAGTATGACAACTCAGGAATAGGTTTTGTTTGTAAAAGTGTTGGTTTAATCAAGTTTACTCGTCCGGATGGTAATCCGCACGGAGAACTTATCCGCACGAAGAACTTATCCGCACAGACAAGTTATTCGCACGAGAAGTTATCCGCACGGATAAGTCATCCGCACGGATAAGTCTTTCGCACAGATAAACCGCTCGCACGGATAAACCATCCGCGCGAACAACACTTCTTAGCTTCCTGAGGTTGTCTATATATATGAGGTCCGGGGCAACTATGTTAGAACTTTTGACTCGCACGGATAAGTCAGCACTTCTACCGGATCTTTGTAACTTTCAGAACTCTTAATAGAAAGAACAGACAAGTGTTTAAACGTTGAATTCTGTGTTGAACAAATCTGTGATTCGTGCTAATGGATTCCGCACATTAGACAAAGTCGATTCATCTTGTTCCTTACGATCAGATCCTGCACATCGGGACCTTACAATCTATATCTTCAATTTGTGAACAATTCTTTTTTAATTTATGTGTTTTTTATGTTGAAGCCTATGGTTCCGACAAGTTGATCCTGAGCAAGTTGCTAGGCGTTGTTCATCTCAGTTCGATATCTCTACAGAGCTGGTGCAAGTTGCAAGATCAGGTAATTGGAAATTTGTTTAAATAAAAGAAATAGCTAGAAAAGAATGTCAACTGCTTCATTTTTGTTGCATACAACAACCTTCTAAACAACATTAATAAAAAAATGGTATCAAGTTGCATATCTATTTTTATTCATATTGTTGTTTTTACTTTATAATACAGGTGGGGAATTTCATTTGATTTCAGTAGTTGGTTGCAAGTGAGTTATTGATTAATGTTTTTTTGCAAGTGTTCTTATGGTTTGTATATTTATCATCTTCAATCCAAGTTTATTGAACATGTTTTAATCCAGTTTTTTGTACATTAGTTTTTTGTACATTGGTTGGAAATGTTTGCCAGCTCTCAAAATCAAAATGACCTGAATGGCCTTACAACACACGACTCTTGGTAGGGCTATTTTTGGAATTGTTTCAAATTTTGAAGAAATTGATCGGTAGAATTGATTGATTTACTTCAAATGCTACTCAATTAAGAGCATTAAACCTCATTTAATTGAGATAATTTGAATTTGAATTTGATTTTGACTTTGATTTTAATGGATACAATTATGAGGATTTTACTCTAACCTATTACAATTTTGCCATATTTGACTATTTTTCCTTTTTTGGGATTTTGTAGGTGGATATTAAGTTGAAGATTTAATTGAGATAATTTGAATTTGAATTTGATTTTGACTTTGATTTTGATGGATACAATTATGAGGATTTTACTCTAACTTATCACAATTTTTCCATATTTGACTATTTTTCCTTTTTTGGGATTTTGTAGGTGGATATTAAGTTGAAGATATGTAGAGGTGCTTCGGTTAGAAAAATTCTTTTATTCGGGAAGCTAAATCTTATTTTCATGGTCGTCGTGTGCGTTCAAAGCACCAAAAAAAGCCTCCGAAATGGTAATCTATATCTTCAATTTGTGAACAATTCTTTTTTAATTTATAAGTTTAAAACATCAACTTTAAAACATCAATTGTTTCAAATTTTTGTCAAACTGAAGACAAGCATTTGCTAATGATTTACTTTGTATTATTAATGCCACATGATCATCTAAACTTTTAATCCTAATGATTGTCATTAGAATAATATTACTTATATGTTTAACCAATCATATAGGTAAAGATTTGATGTGTGCAAAATGCAACATATAAATTACATCAAACAAGGCATAAAACTAACCCTTTTTAAGTACTAATATTGGAAAAAAGAGTGTTTTTGTCTTCCTTTTGTATTTTCAGGATTAAATGAGCTCAAAAACACAAAAGAAGCAAAAAGACAGCTAATTCCAACATAAATACAAGGAAAGGAACACTAGTGGACTGCCCGACCCCTCAACGGCACCTTCCAAAGCAAATTAGAGAAGTCAGAAGACTGAACACGCCCCGTGCTCAGCCAGCACGGGGCCGTGCCCAAGAAGCAGCAGAAAAGACAAACCTATAGAAGCTTCTATTGCCCACCACGGGCCGTGCTCAGCGGACACGGGGGCGTGTCGAAAGTACAGCAGGCGCATTTATTGTAATTGCGAATTACAATTAATGAGGAGAGAGAGTGTCAGACAGACACGGGGCCGTGTCCAGCGGACACGGGGCCGTGTCCAGCTCTCTGTTCAGCCGATAAATAGGAGTGCTTGGATTCATTTCATCTCATCCCTTGGCACACCACCTCTCTCACACTTCATCCACCACCCACCACCATCACAACACCATCATCCACCACCATCATCCATTGTCCATCGTAGAGTGTGTGAGTCGTCTCGGGATCCAAGATTGATCGTAAGAGTTCTTGACAATCAAGGCCATGTTTGCCTAAGTCTCTTACATCACTTGGTGAAGACAAAGTGTCTAGTATAATACTTTTTATTTCTAATCTTTTGCACTTTTTATTTGGTTTTGTATTAATGACTTTAATAACTAGTTACTTATGTTGAAGGTGATCTTTCCTTATCGTTTGTCCGTGGTGTCTTGGCATTATTTTACTGTCTATATAAAATAAAGGATTTTCACCATTCATATCTCCACGGTCTATATGGAGGTATGTTGGCTACCTGGTCGGGGGTTAAGGGAACGGTTTGGTAAAGGTCTTGCCATTGTTCAGCGTTTAGAGGTCCTGCAATGGACCTAGGTCAAATTTAGTAGGACCTCCTTCAATACTTCACGATATTGGATGGCGGGGGTCCAAACTCTTTGACCCCCTCATAAGTTAACTACTATTAATACTATAACCCGGCTACTTAGGACTGTATCCCTGCTGACTCAGACTACTTAGCCGAGGGTAACGTCACCGCCAAAAGCGGGGCCTACCACAATACTGCATTAATAACTTAATTCATTATCTTCCAATAATCCACCCTTTTAGGATTGTATCCTTGCTGACTCAAACTACTGGGGTGAGGGTAACGTCACCTTCAAAAGAGGGGCCTACTACAATAACTAAGATAATCTCTTAATTATGTGCAAAAGTGCGGAAGTAATCAAAGGTTATACTAGATACGAGTCGGAACCAAGTGATTCATCTTGTCTATCTGTTTTTCTTTTATTTTTATTTTCAGCATTTTAGTTAGTTTTTATTTTTCCTAGTTTTAACATTTTTCTAAACTTTTATTTTGATTAGACGTTGAGGATAAACCGGTACTAAAAGCTCTTGTGTCCTTGGACGACCTCGGTATCTTACCAACGCTATACTACACTCAACGATGGGTGCACTTGCCCATATGTGTGTTTAGTGTTAGTGAAATATCGTGTTTTATAAATTTAAAACTTGGCTAAAATAAGTGTTAAAAAGGGCTTAAAATATACACCTAAAAATACGACACTTCACACGCATCAGTAAAGCAAAATGTACCCTCGGTTGGCACTTCCAGTTTGAAGAAACATATCCTCCCGAAGAAAGGTCAAACATGGAATTTTCCTGTAGATGCTAAAATTTTTGACTTTACACGTAAAGGAGAATATAGGCTGGTATGATTTTTTGTTTCTTAAACTTTCGATTTACATTTTAGTAATTATTAAATAATTTTAAACAGCTTTGATTTTTAATGTACGTTGTTAAATGCGTCGTCTTCCTGTCGAGGTTGCTAATCGAGCCGGGTTTACGAAGAAGAAACATTCATTGAAAGTTCAGAACTTGGAAGGACATGTTGTTTACACAGCCAAGACTGAAAAAAACGGATGTGCGAAACGTTATTCGGTCGACAACTGGCAAAAATTTATGGCTGACAACAACTTGATTGATGGTGTGATGCTTGATTTCATCTTTGTTACTTCAAAAAACACCATAATCTTGAGAAACGTCTGATCCGGTTAGTAAAACTTTATATATCTATAATTTGTAGTTAACTGGTGGTTGATATGAACTAAGCTTTTGTTTGTTGGTTAACGTTTGTGTTTTGAACAAGTACTTTTGTTTATGTTTATTATCGTATGCGTTGCTATGCTACTCATTTATGTTTTCAATATGTATGTCTATAACTTAATTATACCATTTTGTTTGTATGAAGCGATATTGGATTTTGTTATGATAACTAATATATATCTTCTAAATGTTACCTATCAAAGTAAAGATTAAGTTTCAAATCATGATATGAAGCCATGTTATTTAAAGGTATTAATTAAATTTAATTGGTTTTGGAAATCAATTTAATCTATCCAGTACATAATATTTTTTAAATTTTTTTTTCCTAATTTATGTAAAGACATTATAATTATAAGCATAAATCTAAGCAATGTAAACATCTATTATTTTACATACAACCCACCTAATAATTTTACAACGTACTTTAAAAGGATATTTGGGACACAAGTCATTTGGATACAATGTTTTATTTGATCAATAAAGACACATGAATATTTTTTTACACAAACAATTTGAATTTCCAAATTAATTTATTCTTAAATACAAACAACTTGAATTTAAAAACCACAATAACATAAAATTTAGTACTTTCTTTTATTTTTTAAATCAAAGTATATATATATCTTTAAGGTTTCGAATTTGTTAAAAAAACTTAACATTAATAATTTATATTGTATCTTTAATTTTTTTCGTTTGTTAATATAAATTTATAAAATATTTTGTAAATCAAACAAACTATTGAAATTTGTCTCTGTAATTTTGAGTATTTCGTGTATGTTTACCAATGTATACTCCATAGTCCATACATAGATTTATTTTTTAATTTGAGTTAATGATTTTGTTTACAAATTGACAATGTATTATTATGAAGTAAGATTTTACCTAATATGTTTAACTTTTATAGTTTAAAAAACCACTATTATAGTACTATTAACATTAACATTATTTTTGGGAACTGCTTAATCAAATAAATTTGCTTACCTTGATTTGATTAATTTAGTAAATGTTCAGAATCAAAATTTAAATTTCAAATTTCATTGCTAAAATTTTTAACCACCATCTATTATAAATACTTCTCTTTCATTTTCTTTCATTCACATCTAACATTTGGAGTTTCTGTGAATCGAATTACGATCAAAGGTACGGGTATTATCCATTTCATCATTCATCAATTTATATTAATATCGACCTAACATATTATGCTTTCTTTTCATCTGTTTTTTTTTTTTTTTGGTTTTGGTAAATTTTTTGTCTCTAATCATAGATAGAAATTCTGATCAACCTTTTTTAACATATACATAAACTATTTTATTTGATTTGTTATATCTTCTATTGTTATATCTATTGTAACATATACATAAACTTTTAATGTATATTACAATTACAATTCGTATTTGTTGTTCATTTTTTCATTGTTATAATGACATTATTATACATATATGTATGGTTTAAAGTAACAAGTAAAATTAACGTTCTTATATGTTTTAATACAATTTTTAAGATGGTTACGTGTTTCTAATATTAAGGTTAATTGCCTTTATTGTTGCACATAATCACTTTCTATTATAAACTTTTAGTCTCATCATAGATAGAAATTCTGATTATATTTTTTTAACATATACATAAACTATTTTATTTCATTTTTTATATCTTCCATTGTAGCAAAAGTATATCATAAAATGGACAAGCTTGGGTCTGAATTGATTGTGGACGAAATTTTCACAAGGCTGCCTGCAAAAGCTATAGGCCGTTTCAAAGGTCTTTCCAAATTTTATCGTAACGAACTGTCAAATGATAATTTTGAGATTACGCATTCTCGGCGAATTCTAAGTTCGCTACAAAAGAAGCTTCTCTCCTTAAAAGATAACTCAATTGTTGTTGACAACATAGTAGGCGGAAATTTGCAAGCCGATACAACCAAAACCATAATTTCTCCATTGAATGTCCATCCATCTTTCTTACGTGTTATAGCGTCCTTTAAAGGTCTGCTATTAATTTGCAATGAAAGGTTTTGTTGTGAGCTCATACTTTGGAATCCAACAACAAGGCGCTTTAATTTTTTGGCCGATGACTACTTTGATCGTAATTTCGAGCGAAACGCTGATACTGGTGGAATGTACTTTGACGACTCGAACGATCTCAAAGTTCTTCACATCAGACGTTACCGTAATGTTGTTAATGCTCGAGTTTACTCACGTCGTCGTGAGTCATGGAGAATGATAAATTCATTGAACGTAACTAATTTTGCTTCAACATATTACTCATGGTCTCCCGGAATTTATTCGGGGAAAAACATATATTTCATGGTTTCCAATTATTGGTTTCCACCAGGTGAGAGACACATAGTAGCTTTCGATAATCTTTCCAAAACTTTCAGCACTCTTCCTTTTCCCGAGGTTTTGGAAGTGATTCCTTGGCAAGGACATTTTTTGAGCATTGCAATGAACCTGCATGTGATTGTTGTTGGACGGTCTGATAAGCTATTTGCTGATTTGTTCAAATTTGAAGATGAGGCTTGGATCAAGGTGTTTTCTTTCAATACGCCTCATATTGTTAATTATCTTGAAAGGCGTCGAAGGACTAATATAATTCAAGACAACAAGTGGCTCATAACAAGCATTTGGGGTGATATTGTTGAAGTTGACCTTTGCAACGAATCTTTCAAGTACCTCGAACATGTTGATGACTACACTGGTCCTACCTCGAACATGTTGATGACTACACTGGTCCGAAAGGAGCCTTATTTATCGAGACCACTATGTCGCCTATAGTTTAGAAATTTTTATTTTATTGTTTCAAGTTTTTTTATATTATATCCTTCTTAACTTGAATAACTAAAGACCTTATTATATTTTCTTTTTTCATTGGTTTAATTCAACATTTGAAGTTATGTGTTGACCTCATTTCTTTTTTTGTCAGTTTGTAATATTTAAAAAATAATGAAGGTTTCATATACAAATACTTAATGTGTAACGTGTAGGATCGATATTGACGATCTAGTGAGTCAATCAGAGTCAAAATACCACTGTTTATGCGGCGGAATCACACAAACAGATCGAATCAAAGAGAATGGAGTAGAAATAGACAGAATATCACTTTAAACACAGTTTCTCATTAATTGATCACAGAAAAATCCGGCAGCAGTTCGGTTACAACTTGAAGGATCGGTGCCAAAAGAGAAACCAACACTACTATATATAGGGGAGCTGATTTCGCTCCAAATGACATCATGTCATTTCGGGCGGAATCAGCAACATCTGATTTCGCTCCAAATGACATAATGTCATTTCGAGCGGAATCAGCCCTTAACAACATAAACTTTACAAAACAGCCCCTACACTATACATAATTGACATTTCTGACCCCTAGTCCCTATATAAGCTTGACTAAGACTAAGACGCAGGCTTTAGACATTCGTGCATCAACAAACTCCCCCTTGGATACAGCTGGAGTCTTCAGTCTTGGTCTTCACAGGGACTTGAACTTTTCTTCTCTTGTCTTAGGCTTCTTTAGTAGTAACTTCCTAAGCTTCTCATTCTCATCGACTTTCTTCTTTTCCTTAGCAGCCATTCTCTGATTTAACGTGTACCTCATGATCTTATCTTTCTCTTCTTGCTCCTTCCGAGCTTTCTCAGCTTTCAATCTTTCCTCTTCCTCAATCTTTCGCCATTTGGAATTCCATTTATTTTCAGAATTTATACTTTTCTGAAAACAAACAGATACTACACGTTGAAACTGCTTGGCTTGTTCTCTATCTTCAGGCTTAAACCAGATCTTGTTAATGAATAGACATTCAATATCCTTTGCAGAGCAATTCATCAGCCATAGAGGATCATATACAAAGAAATTTCTTATCTCACTTCCAGCTCGGTATGTAATGATAGCTTCAGTCGATAAACAACTGTACACCCATCCCATAAAACCTTTGTAAAACTCTTGCTCCATCTTTGGTACTGGAATATTCTTCATCACTTTCGGTTTCTTTACATGTAAGATCGTTTCTTCAATCCCAGTAGCTGGATCTACCCTTTTCACCTTCTTAGGGTAGTGCGGCTTCCAAATCCTAAAGTTCTTCAGAGATTCAAACTTCATCAAACCCCACATTCGTATCATTCTTTCTCACTGGATAGGCCAACTTTCTGACTTGACAAGTTCTTCTACATCCCACCAGGGTAATGACATAATATCATATAAAAGTTTAAAGTACTGAACCCCATACTCTCTTCGAATTGCATACGCATTCACTTGGGGTAAGAATCCCCAGCTAATGATATCTCCAAGAGAAACTTTACTATCTCTCTTGTAATACTTCAATGGCCTCTTGAACTTTCTTTCATTGCTCTGTCTGAACCATTTCTTACATTCTTCTTTTAGAGGATCTTTTGTTGTGCCATCAAAGTTTTTGTCTTTGAGCATTTCATCAACTTTACGCCTCAATTCATCTCTATTCTCTTCAGTAAATAACTCCATCAGAGGTGGAAATTCTGAAGTATCAACATTAACATTATCTTCATCTGTGCAGTCTTCTACTTCAACATGATCATAAAGATCTGCATCTTCCACATACTTATACTGATATTCAACCTCTTGATTCACGTCAAACGCATTCAACTCCTCTTCAAAATCAAATTTGAAATTAGGATCATCAGTACGCGTCAACTCTTTAATGTCATCCAACGTATATGTATGTCTAATCTCCCCCTCTTCAACTTCAGGTTCGATACGCAAGATCAGCTTTTCAGCAGCTTCAACATTTTGATCACCAACAGTCTCCCCCTCTCCGGTTACATTCTCTGTCTCTTCATTCACTGCATCATTCATCAGATCATCCACAGTTTGTTCTTTAGATGTTTCAGTAACTGGAATCCCTGTTGCACCTTGATCATCATCGTTGTCATCATCACTTATACTACTTGCAGAAAATACTTTCTCATCGTCATCATCTTTATCATCATCTTCTGCATCATCATCATCTTCATCATCATTATCATCATCCTCATCATCAACATTAAGAGCATGTTCTAATAACACTTCGTCATCAAAAACAACAGGAACTGTAGAAAGAGGAACAGGTTTCTCATATACAGGTTCAGGAGCAGTTGATAACACAAGTGACCTTTCTTCAGATTCAATCTCTTTTCCCTTAACCTTCATCTGAGCATCGATCTCTGCCTGTTTCTGAGCTCTGACCTCCTCCCGTACAACCTCATCAAATTTCTGCTCTAAAGGCATACCAACCACACTCTCTAATACTTTCTTCAACATATAATTTTAATGTTCATTTCGAGCCTTGATTGCTTCCAACTCTTTATTCTTCTGAATGAATTATTCATTTTGTTGATCTTTTTGAGTTTTCTCTTCTAACAATTCAGCAATCTGGACTTTCATAATACCTATCTCTGCTTCATCAGATTCTACTTTCTTCAGTAGTGCCTTGTTGTCAGATTCTAATCTTTTTACACGCATTTCAAGAATCTTTTCACGATCAGCTACTTTCTTGCTTTTAGCTGCAACTATTTTGTTTTCATTCAAAACATCATCCATTTTCTTCTCTAAATTCTTTACCTGTTCATCATTCGCAAAACCAAAATCTCCAATATCTTCAAGATTATCTGGAGGAATAGGAAGACCCTTGTGACCAGAAGAACCAGGAGTTAGTTGAATTTGAGTAGGTGGTGGTGTTTTGAAGATTTATTGGGATGAAAGATAAGGTTGTTCATGAGGTGGTGAGATATGTAACTGTGAAAGATGTAATGGTGATAGTTGTCTAGATGGTGTTGATTGTTGTGGAGGTGTTTGATGTGGTGGTGATTGTATTGGCGATTTATGTGGTGTAGGTTCAGGTGGTGGTGTTGATGGTTTACTTGGTTCTTTGTACGATTTCTTCTTCAGAACAATCTTTGGCTTTGTGATCTTTGAAGTAACTTTCTTTATCTTCGGAGATACAATCTTTTTCTTTGCTCCTGCTTTCTTTCTACTACCCGAAGGAGACGATTGAGATCCAGAAACATGTTGTGGTGATGGGATATATGGAGCATCCTCCTTTTCCTGCCTCTTTCTCTTCCTCAACAATTTCTCTTTAGCAGTCTCTTCTTGAATTCTTTTCAAACGTTCTGTTTCATCTATCTCCTCTTCAGAAGAACTTGTAGAACTCTTATCAACGTCATCACTTTCTACATCATCAATTACTTTCTCTTTTTCAACTTCTATGTTAGCTGCTTGATCTGACTCTAAATCATCAATGTTTTTCATCACATCATCAATATCAACATCCTGATTTTCTTCAGCAGTTACAACCGGCTCTTCAACCTTAGGCTCATCAATCAATAACGTTTTTGCCACTTTCTTTTGTTTCTTCTTTGGCTGTGATGATGACCCCTCACCCTCCTATGCTTTAGGAGTGATCTTTTTGTCTCTCCTCCTCGTTTCTTTGAGAAATCAGTCATTTCGGGTGGTTTTGAACTCTTCAAGAGTCTTTAGCTCATCAACATAAGCTGCTTCCTTCATTTCTTCTTCATTTCTCTAGTTTTGGTGATTTACTGGATCAGGATCAACGTAGTTCACATCTTTGATATATCTGAAAAATTCAGCAACTATTTTTGGTTCAGGATGGTTTGGGTGATATCTAGCAAGCTGCTTGAGAGATTCGTTGCTCATGTGTGACTGAACTAACAAATCATTCTTCAAATCACGTTCAATCTCTGGATATGCATGATCGATCAGCATCTGCACAAATCTTGGATACGTCCAAGTCTTACTCTTTGTTGTAATATTCTCGACCATGTAGTGAAAAACAATATGCGAGAAGTTATATTTCTTGTTCAAAACCAATGCAGTGACCATGTTCATCTGGTAATCACGCATGGTATCGTACCCTCCTTTGCAATGACTAAGTGACATTAATATACAATGAATAATAAACTTGTAAGGTTTCTGAAACTTTGATTTCAAGTAATTTCCAACATTTAGTGCACCAACATATCCCATCCTGAGCATACACCCCTTTACCATTCTGTCCAGAAACCTTGTTGGCGAGTTTTCGTCATCAGGAAAGTTCAAAACTTCACGAACCAGCGCCTCAGAAACAACAATTGTTTTCTTTTCATTTTGTAGCTTCACAACTGAGTTTATCACTTTGTTTGTTTCATCGTATTTTGCATGCTTCCAGAATCGTTTAATGTGTGACTTGTATACTGGACGTTGATCTGTAAGAGCTTTCTGAATAGGTACTCGACTCATGAACTCCAGAATACTGCTGAATTTTGCCAACTCTGAATTCTTTTGCACATCAAAATCACAACAGCTGTTGTGAAGTGAATCAAAAATGACATTCGAACCCTATACAACAAAATAACACACACTGAATCAACACTTAGAAAAATCTCAGCATCAAACAACTTTCAAATGAAATCTCATGATATGATAACATTCTGAGTAGAATCAACAAGTTTCTGATTTCGCTCCAAATGACAAAGTGTCATATTGAGCGGAATCAGATATATCACTCAGAGGCAGAATCAGATATCAATTTAGTTAGGAGCGAAATCAGATCATATGCCATTTGGAGCGGAATCAATACCCAACCCTTCTAAACACATCAGATGATGAAATTAAACATGTGGGTTTGTGTAACAATGGATTCCGAGCATGTGGGTGTAATTTTGATACTATAAAACCATCATAAACAACCTAGATCTAAGTTCAAACTATCTGCTACTGTTCAATCATGAACAAACCCTAGATCTAGTTCAATCAAAACTCACACGCATGATCTACACAATATTCCGACAACACTAACAAGATCTATGTTCATTTTACACAACAATCAAACCCTAAATCTAAGTTTTTAAAAACATGAACAGCACCGACAAACAAAAATCAGATGGATTTGCGTCAAATTCGACAGATTTCTTACCTTTCCCATGTTAATAGTTGAGCAAACCAACTAATAACAACAATCAAACAAAAATCGGGCAGCAATTCGACTTGAAAAACGATGTTTTGGGGTTTTGCTCGAATCGCCGGTGACAGAGACTTAAGAGCGAAATCAGAAAAATGATTAGGAGCGGAACAGATGGCTATTTATAGCTAGTCTGATTTCGCTCGAAATGACCTTCGAAACATTACGAGCGGTATCACCTATGAAGCTTAGGAGCGGAATCAGCCATTTAAATTTATCCTTTTGAAAATTTTTAATTTTTAAAATTTTCTGATTTGTTACCGACACACCCAGTTAACCAAGTCCAAATTAATTACCTTGGTCAACGATTTAGCCTACCTAATCCAACTTAATGACTTTGGTTGACCAGATTATGAAGTATGCTGACTTTTTGAAACTAGAAACACTTCAAATTAATGAACTGTTAAACTTTTTAAACTTTCAAACACTTTTCCAATCTTTCAAACATGTACCAGTCACTTTCCAGAATCTCCTGCTTACCCAAACCTCATGAAAATAGACATGATCTGCACAAGACTTTGATCATCAGTTCCCTAACGTCCATTGTCGAAAAATAAGATGAAAGATAAAATCTTTTTGGTTTAGAAACATATAAGCAGAAATATGTACACACAATCTTTTTTCGAGCGTGTTAGGGGATCATATCAGCATTTGACAAGACACAAGCACCGTTAAGTTTCTATTTCATACCAAGCCTTAAACAATTCGTGTAGATTGCCGATATACTGATCCTCTTAAATTTTCATAGAACTTTCAATCTATTCGGGATACGGAATTAATATTTTAATACTTAAACCTCTACATGTGTCCCACCTCAGTATATACTCTCGTATCCAGATCCCAATATTCAGTCATATAGGTGAGTATACCTAGATGATATCTGTAATGGGGTAAAATGCGAGGGCCGTGAGAGCTCAGGTCGATACTTCCGTATACGCAGAGAGATGACGGCTTCGACTTTTCGGTGGGTCCCCTTTGGGGATCTTCTTTACAACAGCACATGATTTGGCATTTTGCAATGTTTAATCATTTTTTATGCTGAGGGGAGACTTTACAAGTAAAGCAATGCGTAAAGTATTATCCGGGGACTAGGTCAGTATTTCCATACAGCAGAAGTCCCGGGATAATACCCCAGATATCACTAAGTATAAAGACCTAGTATCTCAGAAAGAGGGACCTTTCAAACAAGATTTCGGGGGTTACCCATATATCCTGGAGATGTTCCCCACGTAAAAGCAAGTAATTTTTTATGTTTATATCCCAAACATACCTACTAATTTTGTAAAAACCTATCGGCACATCATCAGCAAGACTGCTTAATGCATTTTAAACATTACATTTCTTTAGCGTACTGAGTCTGTCTAGCTGATGTACTATCATTTCCCCTTTTTACACAAACTCATTTTTACATTTTCAAATGTTTTTGGTTTTTGCAGTTTTATCATGTTTTTGTATTTTTCTGCAAACTTTCTCCCCCTAAAAAAACAAATTTTTTGTGTTTTTGTTTTTATCGAAATGTAGAAAACAAACTGTACAAAACAAAAATTGACAACACGACGTAGTTCACATCAGATCGCCGCCCTCCTCGGCTTCACATTCTTCAACCCTTCCAGAACGCAGATTTTTCATCCCATTTAATTTTAAAAGATAATAAAATCTCTTTTTATCAAACGGTTTTGTATAGAAATCAGCCTTCTGATCATCGGTGTGTATATGTTCAATATGTATCAACTTCTTCTCGTGACAATCACGGATGAAGTGATGACGGATCTCTATATGTTTAGTTTTAGAATGGTGAACCGGGTTTTTAGTTATATTAATGGCTGCTTCATTGTCCACAAAAATCGATGTATCTAAGAATTGCAAACCAAAATCGCGCATTTGCTGCTGGATCCAAAGGATCTGAGAACAGCAGCTGGAGGCTGAAACGTATTCAGCCTCACAAGTAGAAAGCGCCACAGAGGTTTGTTTCTTGCACTGCCAGGTAACAAGTCGAGTTCTGAAGAACTGACACCCAGCAGTGGTGGACTTAGCATTCTGCTTGCAGCTTCCAAAGTCAGAATCAGCGAAACCTGTTAGAGAAAAGTCACCCGAGCGAGGATACCACAAGCCGATGCTTGGGCAGCCTTTCAAATACCGTAATATCCTTTTTACAAACGTTAGGTGTGACTGCTTCGGATTCGACTGATATCTGGCGCAAAGACATGTCGGGTACATGATGTCCGGTCGGGAAGCAGTGAGATACATTAAGGATCCGATGATTGACCGGTACAATGTCTCTTCCACCTTTACACCACTCTCGTCAGGACAAATACCATGATTCTGTGTAAGGGGGGTTGCTGCTGGACTGCATTGAGCCATATCAAACTTTTCAAGCACGTCCTTCACGTATTTTGTTTGGTGAATGAAGATTCCATCGGGCATCTGTTCTACCTGCAGCCCGAGGAAGAACTTCATTTCCCCCATCGAACTCATTTCGAATTTCTTCTTCATAACATTCTCGAATTCTTTGCATAACTCGTCGTTGGTCGAACTGAAAATGATATCATCAACGTAAATCTGCACATTTAGGAGATGGCCTGCAACTTCCTTTGTAAACAATGTGCTATCGACTGTCCCTCTGGTGAACCCGTTGGCCAGCAGATGTTGGGAAAGCGTCTCGTACCAGGCTCTCGGGGCCTGGTGTAAACCGTAGAGCGCCTTATCCAGCAGATAGACCTTGTTCTTGTGTTGTGGATCAGTGAACCCCGGTGGTTGTCCCACATACACCTCTTCTTTAATCTTTCCGTACAGGAAGGCAGATTTAACATCCAGCTGGTACACTTTGAAATTTTTCCACGATGCAAACGCCAGGAAGATCCGAATGGCTTCAGGTCGAGCAACAGGCGCGTAAACCTCATCTTAATCGATGCCTTCTTGCTGACTAAAGCCTTGTACCACTAATCGTGCTTCGTTCCGAACCACGACTCCTCTATCGTCTCTCTTACATTTGAAAACCCACTTCGTTTTAATCAACTTTTGATTCTCAGGGAGGTCTACTAGTCTCCACACTCCCAACTTCTCAAATTGTTGCAGCTCCTCCTACATTGCATTCACCCAGCTATCTTCAGTCAACGCTTCTTTATACGTTCTGGGCTCGATCTGCGAAATAAAACATTTCAGTGAGAATTCTTCCTGTAAATGTGCAACAGATGAATAAAAACATGTAAGTGCGCGATTGATTTGATCTCTTGTTTTAACACCACTTTGCAGGTCACCGATGATTTGCTCAGAAGGATGATAAGACAAGGTTCGAGGCATGACGGTGTCAGGCACATCAACTTCCGATTGCAAGTCGTTATGTCTTGTCAGCTTCCGTTGTATTAACGTTTGGTTCCTCATCAAAAGTAGGAGCGGATTCCTCTTCTGAGTCGTCAGAGTTGTCAAACGTTGGAGCTGGTTCCTCTGGTGGTTCATGAACTGTTCCACTTGGACCGGCTTCGTGATCGTTTGTGCCACCTGTAGGAATGTTTGTACCCACTTCAGGTTGTGAAACTATCAAAGGCCTTGGCACTTGATCTTGTGAACTAGATTGTTGCTGTTGGTATAGCAGAATAAGCTCTTCAATAGTTGGCTCGGTCGAAAGATGAAACGACTCCCAGAGTTTATCATAATCAAACTGGAATCTTTGTCTGGGAAGTTGTGGTGATGCGGTGTGCTTCTGACAATCCACATGCAGAACTTGTATTACTTTTCCCAGGCAAGGTACGAACACCCTCTTCAACGGGCTCGCGTAACCTACAAAGAAACCATCATTTGACTTAGCACCGAATTTACCATTTTCATCAATAAAAGTACACGGAGAACCAAATGGCTCCAGAAACTCTAGATTTGGCTTGTAACGGTGTAGCAACTCAAAACTTGTTTTCTTATACTTCTTGACGGTGAGCACACGGTTCAAAGTGTAACAAGCAGCAGCCACTGCTTCACTCCAAAAGAAGATCGGTAACTTGGAATCGGCTAACATTGTTCGAGCAGTTTCTATTAAGGTCCGATTCTTTCTTTCAGCAACGCCGTTCTGCTGTGGAGTATATGGCGCGCTGAATTCATGAAGAATCCCCTTTTCATTGCAGAACTCGAGCATCTTGTTATTCTTGAATTCCGTTCCGTTATCACTACGTATTCTTCGAATAGGCAGCTTATACAGCTTCTCCATCTTTTTGAACAGAACCATCAGTGACTCAAACGTCTGATCTTTTCTTTCCAAGCACACAACCCACGAAAATCTTGTATAATCATCAGTCACTACCAAGCAGTACAAATCACCACTGATGCTCTTCACATTGACCGGCCCGAAGAGATCCATGTGGAGTCTCTCAAGCGGTACTCTAATCGAGTTCAGTAACTTCTGTGGGTGTGACTTTCGAATCTGCTTTCCCTTCTTACAAGCTATACAATTATCAGACAAATGAAAATTCTTTAAATTCACACCTTCTACTAAATCATTATGCACCAGAAAGTTCATTTTTCTAACATGAATGTGGCCCATCTTTCGATGCCACATAATAGACTGCTTTTCTGTTGCTTTTGTTTTTGACACAAAACACTGTTTTTGATGATTTGTTGGCGTTGCGACACTCATATCAAGAATATACAAACGTTTTCCCGTGGGGCGCGCAACAACACCATATCATCAGGGATTTTAAACCCAGGTTTTAAAACCAGACATTCATTTTTCGTGAAATGTACAGTAAACGATTTATCACAGATTTGAGAAATACTAAGCAAGTTATTTTCCAATTCTATGATGTAATTCACTTTCTCAAATGAAATGACTCCATTTTTCAGGATTCCTTGGCCCACAATTCTACCACCCTGGTTTCCAGCAAATCCCACATAACCTCCGTTGATTGATTTTACGTCGTAGAGAAGCGCCAACATTCCCGTCATATGTCTAGAGGCCCCACTGTCCATGATCCATTTTGATATAATTGACCTGGGCAGCCCCTGCAAACATTATAGCATATCATTCAAACAATGATGCCCATGGCTTCTTAACTGTTGAGACACTTCCAAACACTAAATCACACGGCATATCAATCTTTGGAAAGTTAAAGATGACATTCGGAACATCAGTTTTTACTTTTGGTTTAACTTCATTTTTAAGTGGTGGAAACTCTGCAAGAAACTTATCAAGCTCAGATTCAAACTCAACTACATCATCTTTCAAAAACCTTGTTTCAATTTTCAAAATATTTTCCATCTTGTTCTCCTCGACCGATGGTTTCGATTTTGCAACCCATGATTGATTTTCAAAAATTTTTGTTTTCGGATAAATCTTTGAAGTCTTTTGAGACTTTGAAGATTCGCCAATCTCGAATATCGATTTTGGCTTATCTTCCGACTTCAATGATTCACCCCTCTTTAAAATGCGGATTGGTGAAACCATTGGTTTTTTACCCTTTTTGTCAATTGGTGACTTAGGTCGAGATTTTTGAATAACAGGTTTTACAGCGACAGGTTTTTCAAAAACTTTCTTTCATTGTTTTGCCATGTGCCCAATTTCATTGCAGCGATAGCAAACTCTTTTGTCATACTCGACAAAAGTTGACTTGAATGACTCTTCTTTCAGTTTCTTCGCCGCATTGAAATCGTCAACGGCCTTTTGGCTAAAAATGTATTCCTTCTCATCATCCACACTTGGTCTAACAACAAAGATATCATTCATTTTATCCTTTGGCTTGACAACCTTTTTAGCCATCTTTTTCTCAAAACCAATTCCTTTGTTTTTAAAGTTGTTACCATTTTTCTTGTTACCATTCCCTTCCCACTCCTTTTTGCCCGAGTTATTGGAACGTGACGTAACAAATGACTTTTTAGATTTTGAAAAGAATTCTTTGTTGTTAACTTCAGCAATATCAATTTCAACCAGTTTGAAAACCTTTTCAATATTTTCAATCTTAACGTTCTGAAGCGGATACTCGAAATCAGAGTAAAGCTTGTCAGTTCCAATCATAGTGTAAACCATCATGATCGGATCATCATTCGCACTCTTGTCTGATTTCGGTATGAAGCAATCTAAAAAGTTACCCTCGTCTTCAGAATCAGTAACAGACTTCTCAGAATGAGATTTCATAACTTCAACCTCAGAGTTATCACTCTCTTCATCTAACACCTGATCGACAACAGTCTTGATGACCTGTGACTCGTTGTCTATGTCGGATGCAGAGAATGTAACATCAATGCTCTCTGGCAATTCATCCTCAATAGTTTTCAACTTAAGGTTCAAAGCAACTTCCACCCCATCTGGATACTTTTGAGTATAATGATTCCACATTGGGGGTGGAACACTGTTAAAGACCGGTGCAGCATTGGGCTGTTGTGGAACAATTTGTTCAAGAACATAGGACGATGCAACATAGCTCATCAATTTCTTATCGATTCGCTCATTTTCAATTTTAGTCAATTCTAATTCTTTCTTTAATGATGCGATTTTGTCAAGATGAAAATTAACTTCCACTTGTTTATCAAAAAGTGTTGCTTTTGCTAGTTTTGTGGCTTTATCATTTTCGACACTTTCCTTTTTAATCATTTTAACTGATCTGGCTAGTGTATCATATGCCTCTTTGACTTGTCCTAGATCAAATTTTAACATGTCAGCATGTTGTTTCAATTCCTGAAACTTAGTGTCTTTTTCAAGACACTCCATGCACGGTTTTAAACACTTTTGGCATGGGGTTTCAGAGATTGAATCCTCTTTATCAATAACCTCTGATTCATGAGCAATTTTCACTTCCTGTTTACCAACATCTTTTGACTCTGACTCAGACACTTTCTCAGATTTGACCTCCTCAATTCCTGACTCCTGATCCGACTCCTTTTGAACTGACTCGGTACCGACAGACTCTGGTTTCACAAGTTCTGTGTCTACCTCTTTCAGTTTAGCCATGAGAGCCCTGTCAGCAATTTCCTTCAAAGTGTCTTCGGTCATTTCTTTGGTCACATCAATCATTTCTTCGACAGGTTCTTTCTTCTCCTCATATCTTGGACACAATCCAGTCGTCGGTTCTTCAAAGAAACCTGCAAAAGATTCAAAAATTTTAGGAGGCATGATAGATCTCAAAGAACTGGCTAATACCTCCTGCTCAGATTGATAGTAATGAACTTCTGCATTTAATTCCTCAATGTCAGCCACATTATCCACAGAAACATCTTCAACAACCACTTCAGGTTCAACAACACTTTCAGTCACTTCAACTATCTCAGCCATCATAGCCTGTCCATCACTTCCAGGGATGTATTTATCCCAGCTGAATCCCTCAGCAACTTTCTCGTCATCCTGGTTCACAATGAGAGCTTTCTCTGGTTTGTTCTCGATTTGTGGTCTTTGAACTACAGGTTGCTGATTTGGTCGATGATAGATTGCATGTCTGTAATAATCATTTGTGAATGGGTTCTGATGATTATTCACTTCTCTATTTGGGCATTCCCTTTTGAAGTGGCCTCTCTCTTTACACTTGAAGCAGGTTACTTTAGACTTGTCGAAACCTAGCTTCTGATCAGGTCCAGAAAGGCTGTTTCTGCCAGTGATTTCCATAAAGCGCTGTGCTCTCCTCACAAGACTAGCCATGCCCCATTTAATATCTATCAACTCAAGCTCCTCCGGATCAATCTGATCGTAATCTTCTTTGGTCATGTCTGAATTCCCGATCTTACCCGCTACCAGAGACTCATACGACTCTAACACGGAAGCCAACAATGCAATGTGTTGCTTCGCAGCTGATTCAGTGAATTCATTCCCATTCTTGATATTAACTGCGATGTTGCATTGAATCCCAGAAACGTACGCCTGATTGTTTGAACTGGTAGAACTTTGAGGTGATGTCTGTTCAGAAGCTTTAAAGTTTGGATCAACACTAACAAACGGTGAAGGCTTGTTTGTTTGTGGAGTATTTGATGAAACACTTGATGTTGTGTCAGCACTAAAACCAGTTTGTATCTTTGGGCTCTGGTTTGTTGTAACTGGAGTACTGCCTCTGTAGTACAAAGATACATCTTGTTGAACATTCATTGAGTTCATCTTTTTAATTTTTAGCAACTCCAACTCTTGAGGTTCAATCTTTTCTATGAATCCACTAAGATTCAAATTCCCAAAATCTGAATTGTTTTTCAACATCATCAGATAAGTGCCCCACTCTTCATATGGTAATGCATCAGACAACTTATCAATCAATTCTTCATTGTTCTTTTCAATCTCTAATCTCTTCATCTCAAGTACTAAATGGCAATATCTTTTGATAAGTTGCTTTGTAGTTTCACCATTCATGCCGGTAAAAATATCAAACTCCTTCTTTAATAAAGCCTTTTTGTTCTTGATCATTGACACACTACCTTGAAACTTCAATTTCAAAGCATTCCACATAGATTGAGCATTGTCTTCATGTTGCAACAACACTAAAATATCCTCTTTGATAGCTTGCTGAAGGATACTAATCATCTTTTTCTCGGCTTTGAAATCATTCTGTTCTGACTCTGTCAAACTTCTAATAACCTTTGGAAAACCTCTCCCATCAACCGGTGAAACATACTTCACTTCTATCTTCATCCAGCATTCGAAGTGGTTAGCCTGAACCCAGTTCTTAAATCTGCCTGACCATCCTGAGTATTCATCTATGTTCATAAGCTTGGGAGGCTTTTGCATCGTTCCCAATTCATTCTCCATGTTGACGTTTTGCATAAGACTACCCGAGGTTTGTCCTGCTGCCATACCACTGCCGGCGAAGAAGTTGTAGAAATCTTGGTTTTCCATTTTTAGAGATTTGATTACTGAAAACTGTTAATCTTTTGAAAAACAGGTGACTTTACTGAAAACACGATCTACACAAACTGAACTTCAGATGAAATATCACGAACGAAATGGACTTTAACCCTCAAACCATGATTTTTAATGCTGAAAATGTTTTCGAGCGAAATCAAGATTTAACACACTATGCTCACAGATTCAAAAACCTAATTTCGCTCCAGAAGGTTAGAGAACTTTGGAGCGGAATCAGAAATTTCACTCGAGCGGAATTAAGATTCAAACTAAGATGATCTTTGGAGCGGAATCAGAAAGTTAGTGAACTTAGGAGCGGAATCAGAAAGTTTCTCAAGCGGAATCAACAATTCAATCTAAAACTCTGATTCCGCTCCAAATGTACGAGCGGAATAAGACTTTTTCAGGTGAAGAACCTGATTTCGCTCAGAATACGAGCGGAATCAACCAAATGCTGATTCGAGCGGAATCAGGTTTCGAGCCATTTTTTACCAATTTTAAGCTGAATTTTAAACTGATGCTCTCAAGGGTTTGTTAAAACTCACTTTTACACACTATATTAAAAACTCAGTCCATTTTGTCCGTGGAAACGTCCAGAAATCCAAAAAGTGTAGGTAAAAAGGCTTTGATTCAGGTATTTTAGCTCATAACTGGCTCTGATACCAATTGTAGGATCGATATTGACGATCTAGTGAGTCAATCAGAGTCAAAATACCACTGTTTATGCGGCGGAATCACACAAAGAGTTCGAATGAAAGAGAATGGAGTAGAAATAGACAGAATATCACTTTAAACACAGTTTCTCATTAATTGATCACAGAAAAATCCGGCAGAAGTTCGGTTACAACTTGAAGGATCGGTGCCAAAAGAGAAACCAACACTACTATATATAGGGGAGCTGATTTCGCTCCAAATGACATCATGTCATTTCGGGCGGAATCAGCAACATCTGATTTCGCTCCAAATGACATAATGTCATTTCGAGCGGAATCAGCCCTTAACAACATAAACTTTACAAAACAACCCCTACACTATACATAATTGACATTTCTGACCCCTAGACCCTATATAAGCTTGACTAAGACTAAGACGCAGGCTTTAGACATTCGTGCATCAACATAACGAACATCATGTAGATGTACTATTGGGACGTGCTCAAATCTCTCAAAATATTAGGCTTTTTAAATCACACTTTAACGCTTCTATGTTTAAATTATTTTATGTGTTTAGTTGGTGTTTAGCCACCCGCGAAGCTCGCGGGGTCTTAGGCTAGTACTTCAGAAAAAGCAGACTGATAAAGACTGAAGATGTTGAAGACTCGACACTGAAGACTCGTCAACATTCGAGGGGGAGTCTGTTGGTGCATGCGTCTGTCGACTTCGTCTTGTATCAAGTCTTGCTTTAGATTAGATTGATCATGGCACGGAAAACGAGAAAATAGGTTAGAAAGGTAATTTCGCTTGAAATTGGCAATAGCCATTTCAAACGAAATCACATGGCTAATTCCGCTCGAAATGGTAATTCCGTGCGAAACTGATTCCGCTTGGGCATGTTCAAGCGAAATCAGCCTGCATATAAATAGTGATCATGTGATTTCGTTTGATTCATTCATGTATGTGTGATTCCAGAGCCGAAGTGCTGCCGAAGTGTCGTTTCGCTGTCAAACTTTGTCAAATCAATCAGAAAGACAATTAAAGTGTATATCTAGCTGAATCGAACTCGATATGTCTGTTTTTGCCTTTCATATTGAGTAGAACGCCTCTGAACGACTCATTTCGGTCGGTAAAACGATCCTACATAGTTTTTAAGGAAGATACACGGTTCGAAACGCATGATGAAGCGAAGACCGGAATAGAATGTGGTTTAGACTTGACAAGTTTGTATGGTAAAATAAACACATTCTGAATTTTGAGATAAAAATGATAAGCTTTGACCCGTTTCGGCTAATTTATGCAAACTAGTTACATAAACCGCACCGAACGCGAATAATGCGTAACGGGTAACCAAATGAGTCATGAACAGGTTTCCTAAGTTAATATGCCTCAAATATGTTGTGATATCAGTAAGATACCCTCCATTATGCCCAAAATGGATTTAAACTCAAATTATGCCCCGTAGGGGTATTTTGGTCATTTTAAAGGTTATAAAAGAGTTTAAATACTAATCTGAGTTTCAGATATGATATAATCAGTAAAAAACATTTATTTTTACAAGTCATAACAGTAGGGTATTGCATATATGTGAAATTTATCTTTTATAACCAAACTATGCACCGTAGGGGCATTTTGGTAATTTCACATACGCTTTAAAGGTCAAAATTAGAATTCTGAGTTCAAAACTTTTGCTTACTGTTTAATTATAAAAAATTACTTAAAACATCAGTAGGTATTAAGTTTTATATGCCAAAAATGGTTTTAACTCATACTATGTGCTTAAAACGCGTAAAAGTCGGTTTTAAGCGATTTTCGGGTTTAAACAGGAAATCTGAGTTTTTGATCAGTTGATAAAGTTCAAATATTTTATTTGTCATATAAAATCAGTAGCAAAAAGATTGGTATCAAAATATTATGTAAAACTCATTTTATTCAAGAAAATGGCATAACCGACAATTACCGAATTAAAGCAAGAACCCTATGTTATGCTCAGCTTAAAAATAAATAAAAATCTTCAAAAATCCCAAAATATTATTTTACATCAGTGGGTAAGAAGTTTGGTGTCAAAATTTGTGTTTAAATAGGCTATATGCTAATTACGCCGTTTAATTAATAAAAAGCTTCTTAATTACAATATTGAGCATAACTCCTAATCTAGACCTCAAACTGATGTCAAATTTTTAGGACAAGTTTATAAATCAGTAATAAAGGTTTTTGTTCACTCACATTTTCAAAAATCTCGTTTTAAGGTCAAAAGGGCATTATGGTCAATATTTAGGCATATAACGGAAACATGTACATGAATCGAATAACTAATGAACCAAGTTGTATAACCTCAGAGGGTTACACTAACCTATAACCTGGTCCTAATAGAGCTCTCAGGCATTTCTAAAATATGCTACATTGGGTCAGAACTGAAAGTCAAAGCAAATGTCTACTTTTGCGACTTTCGGTTCTGAACCGAGCTTAAATTGAAAATTGTCTGGTTGAACATGCTTATACATGTTCTTACATTAATTATTAAGTTATATGAGTGATATAACAGGTTTCATAGCTTCTACATTGTTAATTATGTGTTTATGCGAAAATTTGCTTTCTGTTGACTTTTTATAATTAACTTTGACCCGACAATTGACCTAGTTAGAGTGGGAATCAGAGGGTGCCCTTTTAAGGGTTTATTACCCACATAATTACCAACTCATAGGTACTTTCAATTCGAGAATTGACTGGACCATTAGTGATTAATCACTAAGTCAAACCTTAATTACGACGGGTTTGACTTTAGGCCATTAAACTAATAAAACATGAATTAGGAAGGTCAAGGACACTTACAATAGTCCTAAGCACGATTAAAGATCCTTAGGGAATGGTCTTGCGCTCCAGGAGACTCCAGAAAAAGAGTTATGAATGATTTCAAGTGAATGTCAAAATGTTGCAACAAGTATTCTTTTTATATAGTGGATTTGAAGCAACAAGATCATCACAACAAGGCCTATAACTGATCTTAGATCAATCCCAAGTGTCCCTAGGCCAATATAAACCATCAAACAAGCCCCTAGAATCGAAAACCAGGCCTTAAAGTCGGTTTAACTTGCTGAACAGGCACCTGTGCATGATTTTTGGATGCTGGCACTTTTAAGGCGGCCAGCGTAAGACTTAAAGAAGTCTTACGCGACCGGTATAGCTCCCAGATCCGGTCACCAAGTTTCAAACTTTGCACATTTGGTCCCTGGTCCTTCCAAACTTTATTTTAACTTTTTTTTATTGCATTTTGACCCCCAAACTTGACTTTTAAGGACTCCAAGTCATAAAAAAACTTTGTTAAGTCCCCGGTTAGTTATACGATCACCGAAAAGTCCTGAATTTCAACGTTGACGCTTTTAACCCTTCAATTACGAATGTTAGCATAACTTTCTCATACATTAACGAATGTTAGCATAACTTTCTCATACATTAACGAATGTTAGCATAACTTTCTCATACGTTGATGCTTTTAACCCCTTAATTCGGGTTCGTTAAAAGGTCACTCAGAGGTATAAATTAAACATGTTGACACATTTAAACCTTGCGGTTTGTAAACTTTCACTTTCTTTCACAAACGGCTCCATATGATTCATAATTCATTTGTTTAAGGGTATAAACATCGTGTAGGGTTGTTGAAAGGTATAATTATCGAATGTTGACACCTTGAACCCTTTTACACACATACTTTCTTTCTTTGTCAACTTTAGTCCCTCATATTCAATCCATTACACGTTTAAAGCTCATGACACGTGTCTTTATTATATTGGTCATGATTTTACGAGGTGTTACACAATACCCCGAGAATAATGGGGAGGTGCATCTCCTATAGTGCTACTATTGTTAAGGCGGAACTACACACCCTGGATTAAACGTTCACATAGCACAAATAGAATTCAAGAATCACAAGTTTCACATACACATAGGATGGAGTTTAGTTTGCAAAAGTCTCAAGTATCGTAGTTTAATAGAATACATGTTACACCCCAAAGTTTAAAACAAAAGGGGATCGAGTATACTCACAGTGATTGCTTAACAGATTAACTATTATTGGATCAAAGGGAGCTCTTTAGGTTTAGCCTGATTAGATTACAACGGATAAGAGTCGGGCAAATAACGAGATTGCTCAAAGTGTCGAGTTAGACATCTTGATCGGATGGCTGTTCGATCGGATGGCTATCCGATCGGATTGCCATCCGATTGGGATGACTATTGTGTGGGAAGAACGGGTGGCTTTCCGATCGGATTGCCATTCGATTCAAAGTTCTGAGTTTTCAAAGTTTCAAAGTCTAAAAAGGTTCTAAGTCTTGAAAGACTTCAAGAGGCATGTCACCTGATAGGATGGCAGTTCGATCGGATGGTTGTCGTTCGACGATCAGGACCTCAAAGTTTCAAAGTGTGTAAAAATTAAGGGGCAAGTGTTACTTGATCGGGTGGTTGTTCGATCGGATGGCTATCCGATCGGATTGCCACTCGATCGGGTTATCCTTGTCCCGCTTCTAAACTTGTAAAATCTCTAAGTTTCTGTTTAAACAGCGACGTCATGGTACGTATTGAGATAATGGTAATCACATCGATGTGCAGCCGATCTGATCGGGCGGGAATCACCCGTGTCTGCTCAGTCGTCAGTTCGTGATGATATTTATGTCAGAATCCGTACTCCGGTCGTCTTCTCCGATAATCAATCCCTTTCCAGCCGACTCCATACTAATAATCAAGTCTACAGTCCATTTAGATCCGGATCTCACCGTTTTCTGTAAAAGTTCAAGAAAAGATGAAGATAAACATAGGTTTTTAGCTTGAAAAGTTTAGATCTAGCATAGATTTAGTGTAAAACACATAGAATTCCTTAGATCTGAGCTAGATCTTGGCTAGAATGACATCACACAACAGTTTAGTACAAACTGCCATGGTGACATCACCTTCAGAAGCTCAAATCCGAGAGATTTCATGGTGAAAAGTGAGATTTCAAAGGAGAATCTCATAGAGAATGATGTATAGATCAAGGATGTACAAGAATCTAGTGTAAAACGTATCGAAATCGCCGAGAAATGGAAGAAAAGAGGAGTGCGTGCATCTGGTCGAGTGAGGCTGTCACATCAGTGAAAATGGTGATGTGACAGGCCTATTTATAGTGTGAGAAGGAGTGAAGGAGTTGTGCACTGGGATCGGATGGCGGCTCGATCGAGTTGCCATCCGATTGGATGGTTATCCGATCGGATTGCCACTCGGTCAATCCCATCTTTTCCGTTTCACCGTCTTTGATTCGATTTGTGAGTTAGATTAATCGATGCGTATTATTGGGTAATAGTATAACTAGATTATAGCAATAACACAAAAGTTTTCAATGTTTTATAGTTTTCGCCAGCGACAAGATTCCAGTCCCTCGTTCAACCAAGTCTCAAGTTTCACGGGCCTCAAGAGCCAAGCACCAAAGTATCAAGAGTCAAGAATCTAGACATTCCAAGTATGTAGATTTAGACATTCCAAGTATTTAGATTTAGACATTACAAGTATTTAGATTTAGACATTCCAAGTATTTAGATTTAGACATAAAATTCACCAAGTACCAAAAGTATTTATGATTACATAGTTCAGGGACTAAAATTGACAATATCTAAAAGTCTAGGGACGCAAGTGTTACACTCGCCGGAGAGGTAACCCCATCTTACCCGGACAAGCTGGAGAGTCTGCTACACCATACCCAGTCTTGCCGGAGAGGTAATTATTATTGTATTTCCCATAAATAGAATTTTCTCAATTCATGATTTAAAAATGAGTCTTTTATTAGGGCTCTCATCAAAGAACAAGGAAATTAGTATTCACGTGACGGATCATATTCTAGAACCAAGTAGTACCAATAAATAAAAAATAACAGTGGCCAAGTGTTATTGCTTATTTACCGTACTTGCAACGTTTTAGTCATCATCCTCACGGCATACCAATACCCATCACACTTTATTTATGCAAGCTTATCTCGAAGCTAATACTAAAGTATCTTTCTTAAGTTCAAGTCTAAATACTATCCTTGTTGCTACCAAATAACAATTTCCTAACTCTTTCGTTTAAGCTTAGGTATTATTACAACACCTAATTGCTTAAACAAGTGGCTCTGATACCACCTCTGTCACGACCCCCGACCACACCCTGGACGGGAGCCGTGAGCGGTCAAGTGGTACCGGTGGTTATTTTAAGAACATTGCAGCAGAAATGTCATTTAGGACCGTGAGTTAGGAAAAATATCAGAGTTTTGAAACACCGGATTTTTTATTTATTTATTAAACAGATGGGATTAAACCCATGTTTTACAAAGGTAGCTTTAGTATGGGATAAACCCGAACAACATTTCTTGATTTTATTGATGAAATAAGCCACTTCTTTAAGCCTTTCGTTGTCGTATCACAACTCTTATTTCGATCTAGTGTAATCACCTGAAACGCGTTTTAAAAACATTTGGTCAGCAGGAAATACTGGTAAGTTCATTCATTTTGTACAAAAACACATTTGTTATAATTCACAGTATTAAGAGCGATTACAATGTTTATATATCAACCAATTACCCCAAATCGGTATTTGTCACTCGGCCGTATCTGTGACTATGGTCATATCACCCATTGGCTAACCCGTTGTCCAATGGTGACGGTTATCAAGTAATGTATACAAAACCCCACATACCGGCAGTAATTGAAGATTACAAAAACTTAATCCCTGTAATTATAACTTTGAAAATAAATAGGGTTTTGGAAACAATTTGGTAAAAAGAGAATGATTCACAAACTGTGAGAAAAGAGAATGGACTCACCTTGTTAGCATATAGTCTTGATTAAACAAGCATCTTGATTCTAAGTCTTCTGATGATTATACATCTTGTTTTATAGTAGGTTTATGGACCGGAGTTTTCTGATGGTTAAACATTTAGTTTAACAGAGTGGAATACGTATTAGTGTAAAACCACATCAAACCTAACGATGGTCACGAGATCAGAATCTTAACGAAATTCATAAAGTATAGTCTTATTTAGATAGCACTTTGGCATTCGTTAGTTGGTTCCCAAATCGATCGGACAAAATATCGCATCGGTGATTATTGGTTAGAACACCAACGTATAGAGAGAAGAAGAAGAAAAGAAATGAGCAAGGAAGAATGAAATCCTAGGCTCCTATTTATAGGTAAGGCAGATTCCTTTCTTAGCTAGGAAGTTTTCTTAATTATTAAGTTTCCTTTTATTTATTTAGTTTTTCTTACTGCTTAAGTTTACTTACCTATTAAGTTTACTTATATATTAAGTTTACTTAATTGTTTTAGTTATCAAGTTTACTTGTCTTTTTAACGGATTATCTCACTTAGCTGTTTAACTGATTACTTTTCCTTAACTGTTTAATTAAGTAATTTACTTAGCCGATTAATTAATTAACTTAATTAGCTGATTAATTAACTTACTTAGCTTGCTTAACTGTTAAGTTTCCTTAGCTATTAAGTTTTCTTAGCTATTATGTTTTCCTTAACGTTAAGTTTTCTTAACTACTAAGTTTTAGATAACCATTAAGTTTTATTAATTACTAAGTTTACTTAGCCATTAAGTTTTTCTTAATTACTAAGTTAACTTAACTATTAAGTTTACTTAACTACTAAGTTTACTTAACGATTAAGTTTTCTTAGCCACTAAGTTTACTTAATCATTAAGTTTACTTAACTACTAAGTTTACTTAATCACTAAGTATTCTAGTTTAATAGCTTCCTGGTTATGAGTTCTAATTCTAGATACAATGGAACTCGTATTAGCGTATTAACCCAATTCAACTTTAACGATAATCACGATATCAAAACTCACAACGAATGACAAAGTATAGCCGTATACAGGCAGCACTTAAACATCCGTTGGATCAGTTTTGAATAAATCGGATATAATATCGTGTCCGTGATTAGAGTTATTACCCTGATAACGAGCAGAGTTTTGGGGTTTTAGGGGTATAATACAGAGCTACTATTTTTCTATAATAGAGGCTGAGAGAAAGAATTGAACGATTTGAAATGAAGCTGGAAACCTCAATATATAGGCTGACATTGGGGCGAGTCGCGGCCTGCGAAGCACATCTGCTTCTCCTTCGCGGCTCGCAAGGGAGTCTAGGTCGGTATGAAAGTTGCTGAGTCATGGCGTAAGGTCGACACGTGTAGGGACACGTGGCGTAACACGTGTCAGGATTGAGATGAGTCTCTCTCGCCCCGCGAGAGATCTTTCTTCGTTGGTCGCGGCCCGCGAGAACATCAAAAATCAAAATTTTTGATTTTTCGTTTCGGTTTTCGTCGTACGCGTTTAGGGTTCCGGTTAGGGTTCGTTCTAGGGTGTCTTTGAGGGTTGTTACAAAAGGGCATATAAAGACTCATTGCCCAAAGAGGGCAACTGATGGGAATAACAAGGCCACTAATGGCAAGAAAGGCAATGCTTGACCCTTCCAATCTGCTACAACAGAAGCAGTTCAAGACATATCATTACGAATCTGTTTCCCGTAAATGTTTTTACTATAAACTTGTTTTAAACTCTGGAGCCAGTTAAAGCTTCATAGATTGTAAATTTAATAAAAATTTAATTCTGCCCTTTCAAGACTTAAATGTCATTTATAAAATCAAGTGGCTAACCTAGATGGTTTCACATATGAGATATCTGATGTGGTCTAAATTATACATATTTTATGTCAATATTTCCTACACTTTTGAGTAGCTAGCGGGTTATTTTTATTACATTCTACTCATAGCTCGTTCATATTTAATGTTTAATTATTTTAAGAAATAACAAGTTAAAATGGGTAAATTAGAGATAAAAATAAATATTAATAATTATATAAAATATTTTATCTAGCAAATAAAAGAAAATTAAAATGCCCACATGACATTTTGTTTGCAGGTACCCGATGATCAAGAGTTCAATTAATTTGACAAAAGAGGCTAGTGGGCTTAGGGGTATTATTTTGGCAAGTGTGAACGGCAGATAGGAGGGGACATCGTACGAACAAAAAAAGAAAAAAAAGAAAAAAAAGAAGGTGCAATCAAGGAGAAGGAAAGAAAAGAGTTGGTTCGAGGGTTAAAGCAACGATCAAAATTCAAGATTCGGGTTTGGTTTGCAATTTATTATTTTTTTGATTTTGTTAGACTTTGTGTTTTACAAACTATTAAATATGATTTGTTTATCGTATGAAACTTGTTTCTTTTTAGTGGTTATGTTTCTTGGCTAGTTCTTTTCATGCTACCTAGGCCTAGATGAAATATGATTTAATGTTTTGACTATTCGGTTTTGACTAATGATTAAATTGAGATGATTTACATATTCCTGTTTTATGATTGTTTATGAATTTGTGTGCTTGTCTTGGTTGTGATTGGTTGTTTGGTTAGGTGATCTTGTTAGTATGGCCTGGAACTATTTAGATCATTCTAGGTTCGTTAATCTATTAGGTTTTCAGCCTAGAGCTTGAGATTAGAGATAATTCAAGTTTAACTAAATTTATTAAAATCAACTGAGTATAGTGTGCATCCTTTTCTGGCAACTCTAGCGATGAGTCAGGATTGCTAGGTTATTAGCTAGGCATTGTTTGGTAGTTTGGGTGGCCGATAGCTCGGATCCGAGTACTTATTCGTGTTTAGGGTTTCCTAGGTTTTCAATTATTTTGCAGGTTTAGCTTCATGACCGGAGGATTTTAGCACCATAGTTGTTTTTAATCTGACAGTCGTGGGATTCGATGTCGATAGGTCGAGTCGTTTCCAATTTAGCACTTCATCACTTTGTTCCATCTTCTATTTTGGTTGATCATCCTTAGCGGCAGGTTTTCTGGGTAGATTCGGAGCTTTAGCCATTGGTCAGGACTAGAGGTCATGGGTTGGTCATAGGGATTCGAAGCCTGGGTAGTTCTTTCTCATGATTGTCCGCTTCTCGTCACTTCACCATTTTTCTTGCGTGCTCTGTTCTCTTATTTACTCGCTTTAGTAGAATTAGAAAAGTCCCAAAAAACACAAATTAAACTAATTAATTAATTAGTTGAGTCAGAGTCTAGTTAGCGTCGCTAGTGTCTCGTGGGTTCAATACTCGGACTTCATTAGGCTTTACTACGTACGATAGGTACACTTGCCTGTCAGTGGTCTAGCATTTAGAGAGTCTTAGTTTATAAATTTAAAACTAGGGTGTCTAGATTAGGTTAGTTTTTATAGACCGCATTTTCAGCACATCAAGTTTTTGACGCCGTTGCCGTGGACTCTAAGGCGATTGCGTTATTAGCTTTGACTGATCTTATTTGTTTAATTGGTCTTATTTGTAGTTTGAGTCTTAGGATTTTTGTCTAGTAGTAGTGTGTCTAGTCGTTTTTGTAAATAGTTTTTTATTAGTTTTTTTTATATATATTTTTTATCATGTGTTTTATCTGTGGAGGGCCCCATTACACCAAATATTGTCCAAGCAATTCGGGGTGTTCCACGGATTTCGATGCTAACCCTTATATGTAGCCACAGTCATATCAGCCTTGGAATTGGCAACCAAAACGAACAACAGAGGAATTCCATGATTGGGTTAAGGTTGCTAAGGAAGAAAGAGATAGGGGGATTCAAGCCGCACTTGATAGTTTAAGATCAGAGAGCTTGAAGAGCCAAGGCCGTTACACGTATGATGTGAATGGAAATTGTTTAGGATATCAAGCGTGTAACACCTCGGAAATTCATGTCCAATATTATATTGACACGTGTCTTGGACTTTAGACGTGTAAAGAATTGATTTAAAGGGACTAAAGTTGACAAACAGAGAAAATACATGAATGAAAGGGTTCAAAGTGTCAACAACGGATAAATATACTTCACAATAGCCCCACATGATGTTTATACCCTTAAACGAATAAATCATGGATCATACGAACCTAATTATGAAAGAAAGTGAGGAATTACAAACTACAGGGGTTAAATGTGTCAACATGTTTAAAGTATACCTCTGAGTGACCTTTTAGCAAACCCGAAGCTTTGTAAGGATAAATTATACTCACTAGAAGGTGTGATAAAAATTTCACAAAGTTTCATTATCGTATGATAAAGTTATGATAAAATTCGTATACGAGGGGTTAAAAGCGTCAACGATGAAATTTATGACTTTTCGGGTGATCATAAGGTTGACCAAGGACTTACCAATACTTAAATATGTTATGGAGCCCTTAAAAGTAAGGTTAAAGGGCCAAAAATGCAAGAACAAGAGTTAAAACCACGTTACAAAGGACCAGGGGCTGAAATGTAATTAAAGGAAACTTGTTTGGCTGGTTCTGGAGGGCCAGGCGGCCCGCGTAAGATTGCCCTATGGGCTTACGCGGCCCGCGTGAGTAACATAGCGACAGAAACTTTGGACAGGTGCCTGTTAAGGCTGTTAACCGACTTAACTCGCTTGTTTTGCATACCAGGGGCTGCCCCAATGGTATTTCATGCATAGAGGGCACTTGTCTTGATCTGGAAACACTCATAGACTTCCTTGGCATGATCTTAGATGATCAAAGGGACTATATAAGTGGAGCATTATTGCAACATTGATGCTCATTCAATTGTAAAGTTCACAAGTTCACTTCTGGAGCTCCTCTGATTAGCAACCAACTTCTCTTAGGATCCATAAGCATACTTAGGACCTTTGTGAATATCCTTAATCCTTCTTATTTTATTTTAGCTTAATTAATTAGCTAAAAGTCAAACCGTCGTAATTAAGGTTTGACTTCGAGATTAATTAAAATTTGTTCAGTCAAATCTCGAATTAAAAGTACCTATAAGTAGGTATTTATGTGGGTAATAAACCCTTAAAAGGGTACTCTCTGATTCCCACTCTAACTAGGTCAATTGTCGGGTCAAAGCTAACTTTAAAAAGTCAACAGAATACTTATTTTTAAATTATTACATAATTAGCAATGTAGGACCCATGTAACCTGTTTAATCATTAATATAAATTGGTAATTAATGTAAGAACCTGTCTAAACATGTTCACCCCGACAATTTTCAGTTTAGACTCGGTTCGGAACCGAAAGGCGCACAAATTGACTTTTGCATTGACTTTAGATTCTGACCCATTGTAGCATGTTTTAGAAATGCCTTAGAGCCCTATTAGGACCAGGTTTCATGTTAGTATAATCCTCTGTGATTATACACCTTGGTTCAATATATATCCGATTCACATGCATGTTTCCGTTAAATGCTTATATGTTGACCATTATGCCCAAATGACCTTAAAATATGATTTTTGAAAATATAAAAGAGTAGACACCTTGGTTACTGATTTATAAACTTGTACCCAAAATTTGACATCAGTTAGAGGTCTAGATTAAGAGTTATGCTCATTAGCGTAATTAGAAGACTTTTTATGAATTAAATGGCAAAATTAGCAAATAGCCTATCTAAACCCGATTTTTAATACCAAACCTTTTACCTACTGATATAAAATAATATTTTGGGATTTTTAATTAATTTTAGGCTGAGCATAACATAGGGTTGTAGCTTTAATTTCGGTTAATGCCGGTTTTGCCCTTTTCGGCTATAAAATGAGTTTTACAAATCTTTTTGACCCCAACCCTTTTGCTACTGATTTTATATGATAAATAAATTATTTTAAACCTTCTGGAATAATAAAAAATATCAGCTTTCTATATAGAACCCGGAAATGGCTCTAAATCGCCTTTTAAAGCGTTTTTAACGCATAGTATGTATTAAAACTATTTTAAACATATAAGGTTTGATACCTACTGATATTTTAAGTATATTTTTATACTTTGACAGTAAGCTAAAGTTTTAAACTCAGAATTTCAGTTTTGACCTTTTTAGCCCATGTGAAATTACCAAAATACCCCTAAGATGCATATTTTGGTTTTAAATGATAAATTTCACATATATCTAGTACCCTACTGTTATAACTTATTAAATTAAGTATATTTACTAAATGAATCAGACCTGTAACTCAGATTAATAATTAAACTCTTTTATAACCTTTTAAATGACCAAAATGCCCTTACGATGCATAATTTGAGTTTAAATCCATCACGGGCATAATAGGGGATATCTTACTGATGTCACAACATATTTAAGGCATGTTAACTTAGGAAACCTGTATATGGCTCTTATGGTTACCCGTTACGCATCCTTCGCGTTCGGTTCGGTTTATGTAACTAGTTTGCATAAATTGACCTAAACGGGTCAAACCTTATCATTTTTGTCTCAAAATCCAGAATGTGTTTAGTTTACCCATATTATACAAGTCTTCAAACTTGTCGGGTCTAAATCACATTCCATTCCGGTCTTCGCTTATACACGCGTTTGAACCGTATCTTCCTTTGAAAACTAACCGGTCTAAGCTTAAGCTTAATTAAAGACCCGTTAGAAATCTAATAGGTTATTATAAACCTTTGTTCCAGAATAGGAGACCCAGTAAAAGCTACACGCACTTGCTAATTGTGATTTATACTTGCAAAGGTAAATACTTTTAACTTATTTTCCCTATACGGGCTTGGGGTATGGTATATAAAATACCGCTTGGTCGGGCATTGAATCTTTAATCGAATAGAGGTTAAATCATTGAAATGCTCCGTTTGGAAATGTTTTGTTTGCTTAAAGCCTTTGGGGGGTTAATGAGCATGTCCCGGATATCCTTGGCATCATTTTACGAAATGGCCACGACCTAAGCACGGGGTGTAGGCGTACACCCGTCAGTGCCTAAAATAATAATGTGGTGTGTCTATTGATCTTTAACCCGGCACAAACCGGGATACTGAACACATAAGAAACATGTAATTCTTTTACAAGATTATATTCAAATAATTATCCCAAGTTATAAAAAGTTTTGTGCCACGTGCATTCAAATCAATTTTATTAAACTTTTCAAAATGAGTCAGTTAAATTGTATTTACCAGTGTAAACTAACGTATTTTCCCAAAAAGGTTAAGTGCAGGTACAACTCGAACTAGGCTGGCTTTCTCCTAGCGTCCACTATAAGTCTCGCAAGCTTGGATGTCATAAAACTGTTGAATAATGTTTCCTCTTTATTTTTTATCCGCCTGTGGACCTGTTTCAACTATTTGTGATACTTAATATTACAATTTATTAAAGTTGAAATGAATCTATCTTTTGCTTCCGTTGTGCATTTAAATTTTTGTTGTTTGACTATGATGATATCAACTACGTCACGATACTCCCCACCGGGCCCACCGGTAATACGTGGAAATATCGGGGTGTGACAAAGCGGATGAGGGTAAGATGGACTATACAATTTTAGATCCGGGGGAGAAATGTGCATTGAGAGTCCACTGCAAGGTAAATATTATGATTCTACTTTTAATTATTATAATTCTCATGAATCAGATTTATCCTTGTCTTGTGAGGATGATGTTGTGCAGGTTTCACATTTTGAGCCTTTGTATGAAGAAGATGAGGATCATACTCATGAATCAGAGACGATAATGGACGTTGAAGTCCCACCTCCGGTTCAGCAAGTCGTTAATTCCAGTTATTAGTGTCCCACGCCATGGGACATTGATGGTGGCTTTTGGAGTGATGATGATGAGGGGTAGTAGAAGAGGCAGAGTTGGAGGTGCCCAACTACACCGCAACCCAAAGAGAAGAAGTTTGTGAGCCACTAGACAAGATGGATAATGGGAAGACTGAAGAGCATATACCATCTTGGGTGGAGGAGTTTGGTGATGAGTTGGTAGGTTTGCCAACTCTTGAAGATGAAGAATTTGACCCAGTTGGTGATCTTACTTATTTAGAAACATTACTTGAAGAGAAACCGACCATAGAGATCAAATATACACCGAACGTAGAAGAGGAAGTGGCTGAAGAGTTGGATAGTCGGCCCGTAGAGAAGTTAGAAGATGAATCACCACCACAGTTACTAACACGGGAGAAGGCATGGAGAAAATTGGATCAACATAGTCTGAGGGTGCAGAGATGGTACAAAAGGAAGCATAATGGATCATTGAGGTGCAAATAAAATCATTCTCCTCATTACATGTCACATATCAGGTTTGGTCCAGGTAAATATAAATTTTGGTGGCGCGACCCGTTTGCATGTCTTAAGATATTTTATAGTTTCATCATTGGTTTTTTAATAAACAATGATGATCAATTAAAATTAAACGGGTTGGGTAGGGGTTGGATAAAGGAGAAACCTCCTGATTAAATTCCAGTGAGGGGAGGTTTCATAGAGTTTGTATAGAGTCGTAGTGTTTGTATATTGAGTCTAAGTTAGTATCGTTTGAGTCGTTATTTTAGAGTCGGTACTGCTTTGGTTTTGTTTGTTTTTGTTTATGCAGGTTTGGATAAGTATCGTCCGTACTCAATCTCCATTCGGGTGATTTTGGGGTTGCTTTTCGAATATCAGGCATTTACCGAGTGTACCAGTCAGATTCAAAGCTATAAGGCCCCCAAACCGGGCACCTTACCATCGGGACACATTACAGTGTAATGTTTAAAAATAAGACTTTACTCGAAATACGCAGCGATACATTTTCAATTAAAAAAACAAAACATAATTTATTTAAACTCAAAATGTTATTTAGCCTTTAACAAACTGAATGCCTTCCACCCTAACACAAGTAATCTCATCCGCTGGCCAAGAGCAACACTGACTCGAATCACACACCTGCAAAACAATCTAGCATACATGTAAAAGTCAGCTACGCTGAGTGGGTTCTAATAGTTTAAGTTAAAGCTTTGAAAACACATCATAAACGCTTTATTTGAAAACCAAAACACCACATTTGCAAAAACACCAGCGTTTAATAAATTACGTTAACATCATCTCAAAAGTTTAACGGGTCCAACCCGTAAACCAAAACTCTACCCATATCTTAGGCCCAATCATCCTACAAGTAATCCTTTCCGATTTGGGTCAGATCACTTAATCATTTGACATCACTCATCAACTGCACAAATAATTATCACATACCCACCATTTAACTAGCGTGAAACACATAAGCACATAAGGTGGGAACCTAACACATCATTTGTTGCCTATAGGCTATCATCATTTTCCCTCGTCAGGGTTTCGTCTCATCCAATTTGACTCCGAAGAGTCCGTCACCCGCATATTAACCCCGAATGGTCCGTCGTTGCCACTAGGGCTAATCATCTAAACACCTCAAGGGTGTTACTCGTGACCTGACGCCACCCCAAAGGTAACGCCACCATCACGAGTAACCCGCATCTTGTGACCTGACGCCACCCCAAAGGTAACGCCGCCATCACAAGTAACCAACATATCGTGACATGAAGCCACCCCAAAGGTAACACTGCCATCACGAGTAACCGACATCAAGCACCTCAAGGATGCTAATTCACATAAGGCTCATATACACATACAATGTTAATAGCACGTCAACTACTCGGCAACAACTACCTTCATAATCTCACTACCACTAAAGTTCGAAACCTATGATAGAATAAAATTTATCATAACACAAGTTGTACTTTTAATATCGACACCTACAACACCCCATCCCTATACGACCTCTACATAAATAAACAAAATGTCATACGCTTATGCTGGACGAATATAGCCCAATTAATCACTACGTCGTATAAAAACATTGTTCGTGGGAAAACATTTTAATCGCAAGACTCATTAATATATTAAACTTGTAGCACGTATGAAAACATGTGAAAAGCATGTATGCTAGCCCCAAAAATATTTAAGAAAAAGGGGATTAGAACTCACCGGTTGCAAACTTCCAAGTCAATGAGCTAACGCCTCGAACCGCGTCCATAAGCGAAACCTGTAACCGAATAACTTCTGACTACCTTTTGTTTGAATAAATACTATGGAACCCAACCCGTCAACATCTCCGGATCTACCATAACTGTAACACCTCGTAAAATCGTGTCCAATACAGTGGTGACACGTGTCATAAACCCTGATCATGTTAAAAGATAACTTTAAAGGACTAAAGTTGCCAAACAGTGTAAAGATGTAAATAGAAGGACCAAAAATCTCAGCATGCCAAACTTGTGCCTCTAAATGACCTTATATAATGTTTGTATTCGTGATTGAATAAATTGACGGACGCAAGAAGCCGTTGGTGCTTAAAAATCAAAAGTTACGAAACACAGGGGTTAAAAGTGTCAACATGTTAATTCTTACCTCTGAGTGATCTTTTAACATTCCCGAAGCTTTGTAATGTATTATTATACTCTCATGAATATCTGATAAAGATTTCATAATGTTCCGGTTAAATCTTGTGATGTAAATTGAAATTTCCAAGAAAAGGGTCAAAAGTGTAAATATGGTAATTCTTCAATCGAGAGACTTTTTCAATACATCCAAAACTTATGAATGCATGTTCCCACTCCCTAGAACATCCCAGACCTGACTATGTTGACCCATCATGCTGAAAATGTCAGATATTCGAGTTCAGAAAGTGCAGCGACTGATCTTGCAAACAAACAAAAGACTTTGGAAAATGGTTGCCTCGCGTGCCGCACCAATCCTCCCCCTCCCTGGCGCGTGGCATGACAGAGGTCCATTTCCAGCCAAAAACTGGCAGCTGCCAGCATGCAAACCTGCAATCTTTGAGGATCTTCTGCAACTCTGAACGAAACCAGCAGCATGCATACGGTTTTGGGAAACCACTAGGACACTTGTACGCATCAAATAACACCCGGGGACACTTGGATTCATCTCAAACAATCCCCTTTTGCTATAAATAGGTGCTTCAATTCACAATTCAAACTTGCACATTCAAAATTCTCAAAGATCTCTCTCTAGCTTTGATTCTGGAGCATCCTGGTCATTAAGGAAGCTCTCTCAAGTTTAATCTTCTTGCTAATGACCTTTGTAAGTGTTCTTAGCTTCTGTAAGCTTTTCTTAGTTTAATGACCGAAAGTTAAAGATATCGTAATTACGCTTTGACTTTGTGATTAATCACTAACGGTCCAACCATTATTCGAATTGAAAGTGGCTATGTGTTGGTAATTATGTAGGTGTTAAACCCTTAAAAGGGCACCTCCTAATTATCACATTTACTTGGTCAATTGCCGGGTCAAACTACTTAACAGAAAATTCAAACGAGTCAGTTTTTACAAAATAATTCATAACTGGTAATGTAGACGCTATAAAATACATTTTATCACTTAAACAACTTGGTAAATAATATAAGAACATTTTTAGGCATGTTCAACCCGACAATTCTGAGTTTAGGCTCGGTTCGTAACCGAAAGTGGCAAAATTAGACTTTTGCTTTAACTTTCAGTTCTGACCCGATTTAGCTTACTTTAGCTATGCCTTAGGATTCCTTTGTGACCATATTATATGTTGGTATAACTTTATGAAGTTATACTACATGGTCCCTTAGAAATCAGAGATTAATTGCATGTTCCGTTATTTGCTTAAAATTGACCATTATGCCCTTTTGTTATTAAAAGGAGTTTTTTAAAAATGTGAGAGGACAAAAAGCTTTATTACTGATATATAAGTATGTCACAAAAATTTGACTTCAGTTTATGGTCTCAAATTAAAGTTATGCAAGATATCGTAAAACAGAACTTTTTGTTAATTAAATGGCATTTTCAGCATAAATCATATTTAAACCCAATTTTTGGCTCCCAACTTGTTACCTAATGTTTTAATATAATTTTTAGGGAATTTTAGAATTTTTGGTCAAATTTTATACTGACCATAACATAGAGTTCTTGCATGGACTCGGTAATTGACGATAACGCCCTTTTCGTTAATAAAATGAGTTTTACACATCATTTACATGTGTCACACCCCGATATTTCCACGTATTACCGGTGGGCCCGGTGGGGAGTATCGTGACGTAGTTGATATCATCGTAGTCAAACAACACAATTTTAAATGCACAGCGGAAGCAAAAGATAAATATATTACAAACCGATATAAAGTAATATCCAAATATTACAAACGGAATGTAAAAGATCCACAGGCGGATCATATATAAAGGAAACATAGTTCATCAGATTTAAATGCATCCAAGCTAGCGAGACTCTTATTGATGCTAAGGAGAGGCCAGCCTATTACGAGTAGTACCTGCACTTAACCTTTTTGGGAAAATACGTCAGTTTACACTGGTAAATACAATTAACTGACTCATTTTGAAAGTTTAGTGAAAATTGATTTGAATGCACGTGGCACAAAACATTTTATAACTTGGGAAAATTATTTGAATATAATACTTGTAAAAGAATTAAATGTTCCTTATGCGTTCAGTAGCCCGATCCGTAGACCGGGTTAAAGATCAATAGACACACCACATTATTTATTTAGGCACTGACGGGTGTACGCCTACACCCCGTGCTTAGGTCCTGGCCATTTCGTAAAATGATGCCAAGGATATCCGGGACATGGTCATTAACCCCCCAAAGGCTTTAAGCAAACAAAACATTTCTAAACGGAGCATATCAATGGTTCAACCTCTATTCGATTAAAGATTCAATGCCCGACCAAGCGGTATTTTATATACCGTACCCCAAGCCCGTATAAGGGAAAATAAGTTAAAAGTAATTACCTTTGCAAGTAATAATCACAACAAGCAAGTGCATGTAGCTTTTACCGGGTCTCCTATTCTGGAACGAAGGTTTATAATAACCTATTAGAATCCTAACGGGTCTTTAATTAAGCCTAAACTTAGACCGGTTAGTTTTAAAGGAAGATACGGTTCGAACGCATGATTAAGAGAAGACCGGAATAGAATGTGATTTAGACCCGACAAGTTTGAAGACTTGTATAATATGGGTAATCTAACCACATTCTGGATTTTGAGATAAAAACGATAAGGTTTGACCCGTTTCGGCTAATTTATGCAAACTAGTTACATAAACCGAACCGAACGCGCAAGAAGCGTAACGGGTAACCATAAGAGTCATATACAGGTTTCCTAAGTTAATATGCCTTAAATATGTTGTGATATCAGTAGGATACCTTCCATTATGCCCAAAACGAGTTTAATCTCAATTTAAGCCCCGTATGGGTATTTTGGTCATTTAAAAGATTATAAAAGAGATTAATTTTAATTCTGAGACTCGGGTCTGAAATAATCAGTAAAACAACTTAATTTAATAGGTTATATCATTTGGTGATAAGTCTTATATGCCAAAATGGTTTTAAACCCATACTAGGTGTTTAATACGCGTAAAAAGCCGTTTTAAGCGATTTCCGGGTTATACAGGAAATCTGAGTTTTCTGATCAGGTTATAAAGTTCAAAATACTTCATTTATTATATAAAATCAGTAGCAATTGGATTGGTGTCGAAATACTATGTAAAACTCATTTTATACACAAAAAGGGTATAATCGGTATTTACCGAGTCAAGGCCATAACCTTAGGTTATGATCAGGTTAAAAATAATTAAAAATCTTCAAAAATCTAAAAATATTATATTACATCAGTGGGTAAAAGGTTTGGTGTCAAAAATTGGGTTTAGATAGGCTTTACACTAATTATGCCTTTTAATTCAAAAGAAGCGTTCTAATTACGCTATTAAGCATAACTCCTAATCTAGACCTCCAACTGATGTGAAAATTTAGGGACATGTTTATAAATTAGTAACAATGATTATTGTCCTCTCACATTTCCAAAACTCTCGTTTTAAGCTCAAATGGGCATATTGGTCAACATTAGGCATTTAACGGAAACATCGGACTATCAACGAGTCAAGTAGTATAAACGCAGAGGGTTATACTATCATGCTAGCTGGTCCTAACGGAGCTCTAAAGCATTTCTAGACTCATCTAAATCGGGTCAGAACTGAAGTCAAAGCAAAAGTCAAAGTTTTGCGACTTTCGGTTCCGAACCGGTTCTAAACGGGAAATTGTCGGATCAAACAAGCTTAGACCAGTTCTTATACTAATTACCAAGTTATATGAATGATAAAATAGGTTACACGTCTTCTACATTGCTAATTACGTGTAAAATCACAAATTAAGGTTCTGTTGACTTTTTATAAACAACTTTGACCCGGCAAATGATCTAGTTAGAGCGGGAATCAGAGGGTGCCCTTTTAAGGGTTTAATGCCCACATAATTACCAACTTATAACTACCTTAAGTTTGACTAAACACTGAACCATTAGTGATTAATCAATAAGTAAAACCTTAATTACGACGGTTTGACTTTTAAGCTAATAACTAAGCAAAACTCAACTAAGGAAGGTCAATGATACTTACCAAGGTCTAATGCACGATTAGAGATGCTTGGGGAAAGGCCTTGAGCTCCAGAAATGATTAGAAGTGAAGGTATGAGTGAATGATCAAGTTTGCAAACAATGGGGATTTATATACTGCCTTTGATCCATCAAGATCCTGACAAACATGCCTATGAGGTGATCCCAGATCAATTACAAGTGTCCCTAAACCTAAGAACTAGTTTAGGCAGCCCTTGGTGGTGAAAAAGGGCAATATATGTTATTTACATGGGCTGAACAGCCACCTGACGAGTTTCTACATCTGGGAGTCTCTTACGGACCGTAAGGGTCCTAGCATACGGTCCGTAAGGACCAGGCCAGCATGACATAACTTTCAAAAGTTGACAGTTTGGCCCCTGAACTTCCAAACTTGATTTTTAACATGGTTTCTTGCACTTGTAACCCCCAAACTTGACTTTTAAGCACCCGAGTTTATAAACCAACTTTGTTAAGTCCCCGGTTATTCATACGATCACCGAAAAGTCTTAAATTTCAACGTTGACGCTTTTAACCCCTCATATACGAACATTGCCATAACTTTCTCATACGATAATGAAACTTGATGAAATTTTTATCACGCATTCTAGTGAGCATAATGAATCGTTACAAAGCTTTGGGTTTGCTAAAAGGTCACTCAGAGGTACACTTTAAACATGTTGACACATTTAACCCCTGTAGTTTGTAATCTCTCACTTTCTTTCACAATTTGCTTCGTATGATCCATGAATCATTCGTTTAAGGGCATAAACACCATGTAGGGTTATTGTAAAGTATATTTATCCATTGTTGACATTTTGAACCCTTATATTCACATACTTTTCTTGTTTGTCAACTTTAGTCCTTCTAAAGTAATCCTTTACACGTTCCAAGCTTATGACACGTGTCAACACATTATAGGACGTGAATTTTCGAGGTGTTACATCCTCACCCCCTTAAAATAAATCACGACCTCGAGATTTATTGAAACAAATGAGGGTACTTTTCTTTCATTGTGGACTCGACCTCCCACGTGTACTCGGGACCCCTACGGGCATCCCATTTCACTTTTACGATCGGCACATGCTTCCTTCGAAGCTTTTTAACCTGTCGATCCTCGATCGACACAGATTTCTCAACAAACTTCAAGCTCTCATCGATGTGCACATATGTATGTGGTATGACTAGTGACTCATCAGCTAGACACTTCTTTCGATTGCAAATGTGGAATACATTATGAATACCACTGAGCTCTTCAGGCAAATTTAACTGATAAGCCACTGATCCGACACATTCGATGATCTCGAATGGTCCTATATACCTTGGGCTTAGCTTGCCTTTCTTGCCAAATCGCATTGCCCCTTTCCAGGGTAATACCTTGAGTATTACCTTGTCTCCTACCTCGAACTTCAGAGGTTTACGCCTCAAGTTCGCGTAGCTTTTCTGCCTATCCCTGGCAGCTTTGAGACGATCGCGTATTTGTACAATCTTATCTGTCGTCTCCAAGACTATTTCAGGTCCTGTCAGTTGGACATCTCCAACTTCTGCCCAATAAACGGGCGTTCTGCACTTTCTTCCGCACAAGGCCTCGAAAGGTGCGGCTTTGATGCTCGTGTGGTAGCTATTGTTATAAGAGAACTCGATCAATGGCAGGTGGTTATCCCAACTACCACCTAAGTCAATCACACATGCACGCAGCATGTCTTCCAAAATTTGGATGGTACGCTCACTCTGTCCGTCTGTCTGAGGGTGGTAAGCCGTACTAAAATTTAAGCGCGTGCCCAAAGATTGTTGGAAACTTTTCCAAAAATGCGATGTGTATCTAGTATCTCTATCAGAGATAATAGATACTGGTACACCATGCAGAGATACAATCTTATCTACGTACAGTTGGGCTAACATGTCGGAGCTATAGGTCTCCTTAATGGGTAGGAAATGTGCTGACTTAGTCAGTCTATCTACTATCACCCATATAGTATCATTTCCTTTCGTTGTCTTTGGCAACTTGGTGATGAAATCCATTGTCACCATTTCCTACTTCCACGTGGGAAGTTCAGGCTATCGTAGCAAACCTGACGGCTTCTGATGTTCAGCCTTGACTTGCGCACACGTCAAACATTTAGCTACATAGGTAGCTATAGACTTCTTCAAGCCTATCCACCAAAAATTTGCTTTCATATCCTGGTAATTGGACTTACCAATCTTCTGTCTACTAATAGATGTTTAACATTCCATCTATACAAGGTATCCAAAGGAGCAGCCTTGATACTTATATAACAACCATTATAGAAAAGCTTATTTTAAGGTGAGATGGTTATTCCAACCACCGCTTAAAACTAATCTTAAGGAATAGCTAATCCCCGCTGCTAGTCGAATAAATCGACGATCCTGGGCATCTGATGGCAATTCTTAATCGTTGCCTAATTAGGGTTGGGTTAATAATGCATAAGCAAAATGAACCGTCTTTCATAATTAACTATACCGAATTCTCAGGATATTGAGTTAGGCTATATGAACCCTCTATTTTAAAACTTAGTTAACCAGGGTTTTAATTCTTCCAATGATGGTACTAGCCGTCTTGGAGATTTCATAATAATACAGCCTTAAATGGGATATAAACCTTAACTCTACCTGCCTCTCAGGGGTAAACAGGGTAATCTTAGGAGAAGATAATCAAGATACAAGGAGGTTACATATATTTTTACAAATCTCAGGCTCCAATTATTGCTTGTGTCAATTAAGTGACACATTTACATTACGAGTCCACGAACTCCTTGATCTGGAACATTTACTTGGACAATTCCATTATGGATATCTCCTTTGAATACCATTAGCTGACTTTAGTACTCTATGACCATCGGAATATCTTTGTGGTCCCATGCATTAAACCTCCATACTGATCAGGCATGGAAGCAATCTATGGAACATATTAAGATATACCAATCCTCATATGGCGCTTTTTATCATATCGTTTGGTATTCGCAATCGTTAGAGATCAAAGAGATATCAACTCTAAATGCTGACGCATTACACCTAGAGAGAGGATACTTCTACAATTCTAAGACTGAAGGTTTCTGACAGGAACAGAAGAAATGATTCTTATGATTCGCCTGTGAGTCTTACCTTACACTTAATATTTGGGTTTCTTACGGAAAAATTTTCTAAAAGTTTGCTAAGCTTATGGTCTTTATGAGAGACTTAGCAGCACCTGAACCCAACACAACTCTTAGCAATAAATCACAATAAGGGGTTTATCTAGTGTCATTATAAATGTGAGATACCTCTTAATCATTCATTAGGAGGGTTAAACGCCTCCATTCTTAATCCTTTTAAACTTAGCTGCAAAATCTTTGACAAATTTTAGGGCAGTCTCAGCTTTGACTGGTTGTTTCTTAGTCTATACAACGCGAGTAGCTGAGGTAGATCCATAATGGGTTTATAATGAGCAGGCTTTGGAACCTTAATGTGCCCTCTTATTTTCGATACTAACCACCAATAATCATTTGCATTAAGCTTAGATTTTAGGTAAATTGAATAGAGCACTAACTCAGCCAATGAATTAAAATTTGCGACTTACTGTCGACAATCTAGAACTTTTATGGCGAGAGTTAGAAAATTCTTATTCCATCTTTTTCCATTTTGTGATGTGGATAATAGGCTTTTCTAATAAGGTCCTTAAAATTTGGACCATCCCATAGTGTATAAGGGGATCTTTCTTGTGGACTTTATTAATGTCCTTACTAATTAAGAGTATTGTCATCGAATGGCCGTGATGCATTCTTCGCCGTGTCTTTTCCAGCATAACCGCTGATACGCCTAATGGTTTCTACTTCATCCAACAATTTCCTGCAATTGATGGCCCCTTTTTACTATTGAAGTCTCTTGACTTCCAAGAGACGAAGTACTTTTAAGTACATCCAAAAAAGAATGGGCTCCTTGCCATATATGATTTTGTTTGGTTTATCCTTCGCAATTGAAGTATGAATATAGCTCTTCTCATAAGTAGTGACATGTGTTTTAAAGCGAGCAGCATTTGGCTTCTTGGACCTTTTCAGGAATTTTTCTAATAGCCTTTCTAATGGTTGCGTTAGTTACAGTTTTGGAGGTTAACTCAATTAACATTGGGGTTCACATTGGACGCACTATTAACATTTGTCGCATTTCTAGCATCGCGACTGTTGTTTGTCTCTTCTGAGTTTTCCATACTCGAAGCTTTGGTATTAAATACCAAATTCAGCAAGTGCTTAGGCACTCCATATTCAGTATCTCCTGGAACGGTCAAAGGCTCACCATAAGGAGTCTTGATAACTACTTGCTTCTTATCATACCCAACATGGGCTTGATTTTTAAGACGGCCAATTCATTCCTATCACTATGTCGAGTCCCTTATTATTTAAATGGAAACAAGGACAACAGAAAAGAATGGTTCCTAATGGATGTAAACATCCATCTAATATTGCTGGAGCAGTCTCTGAGGTACTATCGGTCAATTTCTACTTTATACTTAACGCTTAGAGTTTTAACAGGCAGATTTAATGATTTACAAAATCTATTGTCTACGAAAGACTTATCTGAACCTGTATCAAATAATACTCTAGTATGAACGTCACTGGTAAGGAAAGTACCTGTTGTGACATTGTCATCCTGAATAGCCTCTTGAGCGTCCACTTGAGAGCTTCCAGCTTTGGTCTTCTTAGCCTCTCCAGGCTTCTTGGTTTTATTTGGGCAATTTGTCTTGATGTGTCCTTTTTTATTGCAACCATAGCAGGTTGCGTCTCCCAATCTCTTGCAATCCAAGGTTTTATGCTCCTTGGTCTTGCAGATTCCACAGGGTAGAGGCTGAGATTCAAATCTGCATTTCCCGAGGTGGTATTTCCTACATGTTTTGCATTTGGTCTTTTCACCTGACTGTTGGTTGTTCTTCTAGTCCTTGCATTCATGGGTCTTGTGATCCATCTCTTTACAGATGACACATCCCCTGGTCTGATCATAGAAACATTTTCCAAAGTGTTTCTTCCCGCAGGTTTTACATTCGAGTTTTGCCTGCTTTGGCTTGGACTGGTTATAGCTTGAACCGGTCTTACCCTTTTTGTAACCTTTATTCGGGGTATTATCGCACTTTCTCTTATGATCCTTTAACGCTTGGTCCACGGCCTTGTTTACAGTTGTATCTAACATAGCCTGTAACTCGGCGCCTGTTAAGTTCAGTCTTGCATCATTATTCTGATCCGCTGGATGATTGTAAGCTTCAGATGAGTCAGCCATGGTGAAGCTTTGAAGGCTACAAACCAAGTAGTAATAATTGGTTTAATTATATGGTGAATTGTCGAATTTGATGATTAAATAGCCATGGTGCAAATAAACCATATAGGCCAATAGATAGTATTTAATTTATTTGATTATGTTTTGCCTAGGTTTTTTTTAAACAAACCCTCTTTGGCATTTTAACGGAATATAATCTTTCGTATCTATAGATAGGGGACATAAGTCACGACTTTCAATGTCGTACTGACACTTTATATAGCACAAGGGCTTGTTCCAAAGGACCTTTGATGGCACAGAGGCCTTGTCACTAGGAAATTTTAAAACATAATCAATGATTCCTTTGGATCGGAAAATTTCATAATTCATTGTCTTGACAAGAAGTTATGAAGTAAAACTATCTTTTTCATGCATACATCTTTGCCCGAAGGTATTCATCCCAATGGATATCTTGATGTATTCATCATGTTCGACGTTTATTAGCCATGATTCCTCCTGATCATTTATGCTAAAATATGGGGTTTGGAAAATCCTAATATAAAGATGACAAGTGTGATTTTATCGCATCACTGTTGTCAGGAGCGTTAACATATTTTCAGATGTTAACAAGGATCTGAATTTCTTTTAAACAGGTCTTACCATCATAGCTAGGTCTTTAATGACATTCAAGCTAGGTTATACCTTTTAAGATTTTCTTTTAATATTTATACTGGCAGGAAAGGAATGATATTTATTTTATTCAGGATTTTCATTATAATCCTAAATGATAAGTTAGTAATAGCACAAAAAGGCCTAGTTACGTGGATAATTTTAGTTTATAATCCCAGATTTTATGGAATCGAGGCATTAAGGTTTGAATCAAAGTTCATTACCTTTTCTTGACAGGGAGTTGTAGGCTACGATTGTCTTTAGTCTCAAATTACGTTAATTATAGCCCGTGGGCACTTCATCCTTAAAGGATGATTATTTTAATAAGGAAAACTGGAGTAATCTTATTTAAGGATGACTCATGCGATTTTATCGAACCACGTCTGCCAGGAATGTTAACATGTTACAGATGTTAACAAGGATTTGAATCTCTTGAATAGGTTCTACCATCTGTACCTTGTCATATAGGCTAGGTTTACCTTTAAGATTCTTTTTAATATTTAACACAGAACAATCCTAAATTGAGATGTTAATAAGGATCTAAATCTAAATTGAGGAACCGCCATCTTGGCCCTGTCCTTAACATGACACATGGGCTAGGTCTTGTTCTTTTTAGATTTTGCAATTTTATTATAATGGTAGATCTTATAAAAGGAATGTTATTTTCCATTTATTTCATATTTCATGCTTAGAATGAAAACTTAAATTTAATCATTTCACTATAAAGTTAAAAAAGTTCATGTTTGCCCTAAATGGGACTTGAAAGGAATAATGTTGTGCTCGAAGGGACTGAAAGATAAATATGTCCTTATAAGGACTATTAAGGAAACGATCTTTAGCAAAAGGAGTTTTCTTCTTTACTTTATTTCTAAATGTTTTCTCCTCAGTTGCACGTTTATCCTAATCGCAGTACAAGGCTCCGCATTCCTTGGCTTCGGATGGGGAGGATTTCCATTACGGCTCCTTTGCTTGGCGATATATTAAAAGTATATAAAATTGAAAGCAATAGTTCTCCGAATAGAGACGAGAGCATTCCTACGTTAAGTCTAGACTCAGAAGGTAAAGGAATGTGCTACTGTGTCATTGAGATTAAACACTAAGGGCTAGTGTTTAATTCACTCAATGTTGGCTCTGATACCAACCTGTCACACCCCGATATTTCCACGTATTACCGGTGGGCCCGGTGGGGAGTATCGTGACGTAGTTGATATCATCGTAGTCGAACAACACAATTTTAAATGCACAGCGGAAGCAAAAGATAAATATATTACAAACCGATATAAAGTAATATCCAAATATTACAAACGGAATGTAAAAGATCCACAGGCGGATCATATATAAAGGAAACATAGTTCATCAGATTTAAATGCATCCAAGCTTGCAAGACTCTTATTGATGCTAAGGAGAGGCCAGCCTATTACGAGTAGTACCTGCACTTAACCTTTTTGGGAAAATACGTCAGTTTACACTGGTAAATACAATTAACTTACTCATTTTGAAAGTTTAGTGAAAATTGATTTGAATGCACGTGGCACAAAACATTTTATAACTTGGGATAATTATTTGAATATAATACTTGTAAAAGAATTACATGTTCCTTATGCGTTCAATAGCCCGATCCGTAGACCGGGTTAAAGATCAATAGACACACCACATTATTTATTTAGGCACTGACGGGTGTACGCCTACACCCCGTGCTTAGGTCCTGGTCATTTCGTAAAATGATGCCAAGGATATCCGGGACATGGTCATTAACCCCCCAAAGGCTTTAAGCAAACAAAACATTTCTAAACGGAGCATATCAATGGTTCAACCTCTATTCGATTAAAGATTCAATGCCCGACCAAGCGGTATTTTATATACCGTACCCCAAGCCCGTATAAGGGAAAATAAGTTAAAAGTATTTACCTTTGCAAGTAATAATCACAACAAGCAAGTGCACGTAGCTTTTACCGGGTCTCCTATTCTGGAACGAAGGTTTATAATAACCTATTAGAATCCTAACGGGTCTTTAATTAAGCCTAAACTTAGACCGGTTAGTTTTAAAGGAATATACGGTTCGAACGCATGATTAAGAGAAGACCGGAATAGAATGTGATTTAGACCCGACAAGTTTGAAGACTTGTATAATATGGGTAATCTAACCACATTCTGGATTTTGAGATAAAAACGATAAGGTTTGACCCGTTTCGGCTAATTTATGCAAACTAGTTACATAAACCGAACCGAACGCGCAAGAAGCGTAACGGGTAACCATAAGAGTCATATACAGGTTTCCTAAGTTAATATGCCTTAAATATGTTGTGATATCAGTAGGATACCTTCCATTATGCCCAAAACGAGTTTAATCTCAATTTAAGCCCCGTAGGGGTATTTTGGTCATTTAAAAGATTATAAAAGAGATTAATTTTAATTCTGAGACTCGGGTCTGAAATAATCAGTAAAACAACTTAATTTAATAGGTTATATCAGTTGGTGATAAGTCTTAAATGCCAAAATGGTTTTAAACCCATACTAGGTGTTTAATACGCGTAAAAAGCCGTTTTAAGCGATTTCCGGGTTATACAGGAAATCTGAGTTTTCTGATCAGATTATAAAGTTCAAAATACTTTATTTATTATATAAAATCAGTAGCAATTGGATTGGTGTCAAAATACTATGTAAAACACATTTTATACACAAAAAGGGTATAATCGGTATTTACCGAGTCAATGCCATAACCTTAGGTTATGATCAGGTTAAAAATAATTAAAAATATTCAAAAATCTCAAAATATTATATTACATCAGTGGGTGAAAGGTTTGGTGTCAAAAATTGAGTTTAGATAGGCTTTACACTAATTATGTCTTTTCATTCATAAGAAGCGTTCTAATTACGCTATTAAGCATAACTCCTAATCTAGACCTCCAACTGATGTAAAAATTTAGGGACATGTTTATAAATCAGTAACAAAGATTATTGTCCTCTCACATTTCCAAAACTCTCGTTTTAAGGTCAAATGGGCATATTGGTCAACATTAGGCATTTAACGGAAACATCGGACAATCAACGAGTCAAGTAGTATAAACGCAGAGGGTTATACTATCATGCTAGCTGGTCCTAACGGAGCTCTAAAGCATTTCTAGACTCATCTAAATCGGGTCAGAACTGAAGTCAAAGCAAAAGTCAAAGTTTTGCGACTTTCGGTTCCGAACCGGTTCTAAACGGGAAATTGTCGGATCAAACAAGCTTAGACCAGTTCTTATACTAATTACCAAGTTATATGAATGATAAAATAGGTTACACGTATTCTACATTGCTAATTACGTGTAAAATCTCAAATTAAGGTTCTGTTGACTTTTTATAAAAAAACTTAGACCCGACAAATGATCTAGTTAGAGCGGGAATCAGAGGGTGCCTTTTTAAGGGTTTAATGCCCACATAATTACCAACTTATAACTACCTTAAGTTTGACTAAACACTGAACCATTAGTGATTAATCAATAAGTCAAACCTTAATTACGACGGTTTGACTTTTAAGCTAATAACTAAGCAAAGCTCAATTAATGAAGGTCAATGATACTTACCAAGGTCTAATGCTTGGGGGAAAGGCCTTGAGCTCCAGAAATGATCAGAAGTGAAGGTATGAGTGAATGATCAAGTTTGCAAACAATGGGGCTTTATATAGTGCCTTTGATCCATCAAGATCATGACAAACAAGCCTATTAGGTGATCCAAGTTCAATTACAAGTGTCCCTAAACCTAAGAACTAGTTTAGGCAGCCCTTGGGGGTGAAAAAGGGCAATATATGTCGTTTACATGGGCTGAACAGCCACCTGACGAGTTTCTGCATCTGGGAGTCTCTTACGGACCGTAAGGGTCCTAGCATACGGTCCGTAAGGACCAGGCCAGCATGACATAACTTTCAAAAGTTGACAGTTTGGCCCCTGAACTTCCAAACTTGATTTTTAACATGGTTTCTTGCACTTATAACCCCCAAACTTGACTTTTAAGCACCCCAGTTTATAAACCAACTTTGTTAAGTCCCCGGTTATTCATACGATCACCGAAAAGTCTTAAATTTCAACATTGACGCTTTTAACCCCTCATATACGAACATTGCCATAACTTTCTCATACGATAACTAAACTTGATGAAATTTTTATCACGCATTCTAGTGAGCATAATGAATCATTACAAAGCTTCGGGTTTGCTAAGAGGTCACTCAGAGGTACACTTTAAACATGTTGACACATTTAACCCCTGTAGTTTGTAATCTCTCACTTTCTTTCACAATTTGCTTCGTATGATCCATGAATCATTCGTTTAAGGGCATAAACACCATGTAGGGTTATTGTAAAGTATATTTATCCATTGTTGACATTTTGAACCCTTATATTCACATACTTTTCTTGTTTGTCAACTTTAGTCCTTCTAAAGTAATCCTTTACATGTTCCAAGCTTATGACACGTGTCAACACATTATAGGACGCGAATTTTCGAGGTGTTACAACATGTCAAACCTTTTTCTACTGATTATATATATTAAATAAATTATTTTAAGCAGTTAAGGCTGATCAAAATCTCAGATTTCCTTAAACATCTCAAATATCGACTTTTATGCGAATTAGGCGCATAGTATGGTTTAAAACCATATTTAGCACCTAAGACTTGTTACCTACTGATTTTAAAAATAAATTTTTATACTTTAATAGTAAGTATAAGTCTTGAACTCAGACTTCTAAATTTGACCTCAAAAGCATATGTGAAATGACCAAAATGCCCCTACGGTGCATAGTTTGGCCATAAATGATTAAACACACATATGTATGATATCTTGCTGATATAACAACATAAAATAAATATTTTTACAGAATGTTTTAGACCAGAACCTCATTTTATGTTTAAACATCTTTTATAAACTTTAAAATGACCAAAATACCCTTTCGGGACTTAAATTGGTCTTAAATACATTTGGGGCATAATTGTTGATATCCTACTGATATCACAACATATTTTAAGCATAATAACTATTGGAACTTGTTCTTGACTCATCCGGTTACCCGTTGTGCTTATACGTGTTCGGTACGGTTTATGTAACTAAATTGCATAGATTAGCCGAAACGGGTCAAACCTTATCATTTTTATTTCAAAATCCAGAATGTATTTAGTTTACCCATTATAAACAAGTCTTCATACTTGTCGGGTCTAAATCACATTCTAATCCGGTCATCGCTTAATCTAACGTTTTGTACCGTAAACCTTTCTTTAAAACTAACCGGTCTAAGTTACAACTTAAATAAGACCCGTTAGGATTCTAATAGGTTAATAAAACCTTCGTTCCATATTGAGAGCCCCGGTAGAGTACTTGCACTTGTTGATTAGAATATACGACTGAGAATAAATTACTTTTAGCTCAGGTAAATACTTTTAACTTATTTTCCCTTATACGGGCTTGGGATACGGTAAATTATTACAACTTGGTCGGGTGTAGAAACTTTTTAATCGAATATGTTTAAATTGTATAATCCCGTTTTAATCAGTGTTGCTTGATAACAAATAACATTGGGGGTTAACGACCGTGTCCTGGATATCCTTGGCTCATTCAAAAAGCGTGAATGGCCACGACTTAAGCACGGGGTGTAGGCATACACATGTATGTTGCGTATATAAAAGATATACTCACTCGTGAGGAAACTTCTTATGAGTTTATATTTGTGGTGTGTCGATTAATCTTGTTCGGCTTTTATACCAGCCCTAAATGTTGGACAAACATGTAAATCTGATACAAGATTGTTATTAATATAATTGTCCCAAATTATAAAATGTTTGTGTCTTGTGCATTTAAACCAATTTCATAAATGTTTTCAAAAGAGTCGGTTAATTGTATTTACCAGTGTAAACTGACGTATTTTTCCAAAAAGACTAAGTGACAGGCACCGTACGTAATTGGCTGAGAGCTCGGGGTGTTAATAAGGAATCTTGCAAGTTCTAAACGTCTAAAGTCTGTTGAACAATATTTATATTTCTGTTTTAAGATCCCCCTGTGGATCCAAATACAACCGCTTGTATAATATTTAATTAAACTTTAAATTTCGGTTTTGTATTATTATTTTCATCCAAGACTTCCGCTGTGCATTAAACTGTATACATTTGATTATGACGATATCAACTACGTCACGATACTCCCCACCGGGCCCACCGGTAATACGTGGAAATATCAGAGGGTGACAATAACGCGAACCCAAAATCATGCACCATTAACTTCAAATAATCTTGAAACTATTCGAGCCCCTTAACCCGAACAAGCTATGGCTCCGCCTACTCAAGTAAATAATAAAAATCCACCAAGCAAGAATATTTTAAGTTTGATTTACGCAACCACTCTTAACCATACATCATATTTCTTACAACATACAATCTATTTAATTTATGCATGAATGCATGCTTTACATCATGGATCGATCCCATGTAAATCCTTTTATTATTAAAATCATTATCACCATACAATACCACAAACCACCACACCTACGTATTTTATAACATCCCATGCACAACACACTAAACTTCCATCATAACCATAATCATCATGCGTCACCTTCCATCCATGCATGCCAATTTTTTTTACATGAAATAACGATCCCAAATTCTCAATACCCAAAGCAAGTCACATTTTTTCCATACACCCAAATTCTCCCTACCTTTAAACGTGTGCTAACCGTAAACTGTTCACCCGCAAAGCACAAGCACCCCTTCATCTTCCTCGTGACACCGCATCCACCGTAACTAACCATCATCACTCCCGTCACGCGTCACCATCCAACCCCAACTCTAACACCATGCACCACCACCATCATCCGCTATAACCGAACTGTCTTCACCGCCACGAATACCCTCCATCTCACCAAATACCACCGCACACTACCACTGTTCACCTCTTTCACATATCGTTATTCTGGCCCACTTGATCATCATCATACCATCGCCATCCATCAACCTACACAACGTCACAAACAGTTACTACCCAACCACATCATCACGAAACACAACCGATGTGACCATGACTAATCACCACCTCAGACAAAGGTGACCACCATGCCACCACATAACCTCGTGTGGCTCCGTAAATTGACTGAAACCATACCTTAGAAACCCCCATGTAAACCAAAACACAGAAACATGAACAAATAGAACAAGTCTTTACCTCATATCGGAATTCAGAAGATCGAACGAACCCAGATTCACTTTTGTCGTTTCCTCTTTCTCGTCGTTCTCCTTTATGTCGTCGTTTTCTTTGTTGTGCGACTGAAATACCCTAGGTCGCACGAGACCTAGGGTTTTTATATAAAACTTTGTTGTAAGTTGTAAAGTTTCAATTAAACCCCTCTTAAATCGTTTTTGCGTGACTTGTTACCAAAGTAATAATAAACGTTTTTAACTAATTCCAAATGGGTCCCTCAAATTCTTAAAACCCGCACTTAGGCGCCAAACTTGTTAATCAGTTTGTATATACAGGGTCCCATGCGCCAAACCCGTCAATGAATTCACTTCTATAAGTATCGGTTAGCCGTTTTGTCTAAACATAATAATTCGCTAATTTTTAGGATGTTACAAGTCTACCCACCTTATAAGAGGATTCGTCCTCGAATCCTGTTCGTCTAAGAATATACGCATCCACGGTCTCGTCTTTCCATGTCCGCATACATGGGTGACACCCTGTCATTGTTAGACATCATTGTCGTCATTTGCATTTTCAATTAAAATACCATACATGGTAGTCAAATGAGCATTGTTCATCGCAAATTTTCAACATCACAACTGGTATTACTCGCTTGACACAATCCATCCCACAACATTGTATTACTTCGTCATTTGGCAGCGAATCCTTTAGTACCATCGCACTTCCACCATGGTTGCACTACTAACTGTACGTGCAAGCAAAAGGTACAATCCACACCAACATTTGTAACTTACGACTATATGTCCTTTCGCAACAACATCTCATACAAGCATATCATCGAGAAAACAAATAAGTGTCACTGCAACATATTATCTCTAAGAAATTGACCACTACAATACTTAACAAAAAGGCAAGGCTATTTCTTGCATTCAGCTACTATCATCTTACTGCTTTGGCATCAACAATAAGGCATACTACAAAAAATCAATACATGTGTCTTAAACAAGACCATTAACAGTAGCATACCATACACTTATCACACAATAACAATGAAATACATACTAGGTGACCAGGGATACCGGCCTCGTACATTCTAACTCTAAACCTAGGGAGACACATATATCTCACATGTAGCTCTCGCCACTCGTCACCATAGTACTCTATAAGGGTTCACATGGTCGTACCCGCTGTACAGGGCCGTTCCTACGTTTTTGGAGACCCTAAGCGAACTCTGAAGTAGGGGCCTAATTTCGCCGATAAACTCTCCTCCAATCCCGACTCCATGGGTGATTGCCCTTACCTTTTTCATCTAGTGATAGCCGCTAGCCTAGAAATTGAAAGCAAGTTGCGATGGAAAGTGGGAACGATGATTGCGGCTGTATTTAGAGGCTTTAGGCCGCTAAATATTGATGATTAGGTCGATGATTGTTGTGTTGTAATAGTTGGAAATCAAGGCAAAATGGGTTTTGAAACTTGACCTTTGTTTGCTAAACAATATTTAGAGTTAAATTCTTGGTTGGTCCCTGTGGTTTGCAAAAATTTCAGACTTGGTCCTAGTGGTTTACTAATTACACGCGTGGTTCCAAAACTTGTCAAAAATGCACTCGGTTGGTCCCCAACCCTAACCTCAGTTAAATTTCTCAGTTAACTATGTGTGAAATGACTATATTACCCTTAGAACAATTAAAAGAAATAAAAAAAATATATATAAAGAAGAACTGTTCATCTTCTTCAACCTCTGCCTTCCATTCTTTTACACCTTACCAGATCACCAATCCTAATCTCAACAACCCAAATCGATTTTCACAAAATCAAGTGAAATAATGTGCACTTAAATTCAACAAAATAACTTAAACATTAAACCTTTTTAACACAATTGCTTCTTCAAGAGCACAACGGAGGCTAGACTCCTGATGACCGAGACCTTCACACGACTCACAGTGTTTTCAAGGACAGTCAATTCGGTTTCCCCAATACAAAAACTTCTCTGAATCACTGTGATGAATGCGGTTATTGTTATTGTTGAACTGTAAAATGGGGGTTTGAAGTGGGTTTGATCCGGTGGAGGAGAGTAGAGATGAGAAGAAGTAGAGGAGCGCAATTGTGGAGATTGTGATTGTGAGGAGCCAGATTGGGGATCTGGATTTGGGTTTGGTTCTTGAGAGTTTGGGGATCGCCATTGTTGTGATGGAAGAGGTAATAAGAGACCTTGTGTGCGGCTTAATTTTTTAGAGAGAGAGAGCGGTGACCAGATGTGCGGCTTAATTTTTAGAGAGAGAGGGAGCGGTAACCAGATTTCTAGAGAGAGAGAGCAGAGACCTGGGTTGGTGATGAAGATGATATGGTGGTGAAGATGATGCAGTGATTTTTGTGAAAATTATGATATGGTTGGTGATGAAGATGACCTGGGTTGGTGATGAAGATGATATGGTGGTGAATATATATTTAGGGCTGGGTTAGAGTAGAGGCCTGAGAGCAGAGACCTGGGTTGGTGATGAATATGACCAGTTTTTAATTATTCAAGGGTAATATAGTCATTTCACACATAGTTAATTGAGAAATTTAACTGAGGTTAGGGCTGGGGACCAACCGAGTGCATTTTTGACAAGTTTTGGGACCACGCGTGTAATTAGTAAACCACTAGGACCAAGTCTGCAATTTTTGCAAACCACAGGGACCAACCAAGCATTTAACTCCAATATTTATTTTGGACTCCTTTAATGAAAAATAAGTTTAGTTTTGAAATAAACGTATTTATTTGGGCCTAATACATATAACATATAGTATATATAGAAAATTTTTAAAAACTTGGAGGCCCTTATTTTTTGGGTGGCCCTAGGCCCGTGCCTAGGTTGCCAAGCCTATAGAGCAGGCCCTGCCGCTGTAGGTCGTAACAATCATCACACTAGACATTACTCCTAGGTTTCACACATCTATAGATCATCTATAGGCTACCTCAGAGTAATCCCACAATCGTCATACACGACATCTACACACACGCCCGAAGGCACATTCAAAAGTCTGAAAATTTGAACAAAAATCATCTATGTCTATCATTTCGTCATACTCGCCTAGCGGACCACACATGCAAGCAAAAATGCGTCTCCCATCGATTGTTGTAACCTCGTTCATGGACATCGTATTTTGCAGCTTAAATAGCGCACGTAACCGTTAGACATCCAGAATGGCGTCAGAACACCTAGCCTCTTACTACCACCTCGTTCATCACGAGAAACATCAAACAAGATAAAGGTATTCTATCAGGCACAAACACAACACGTCCTACGCATGAATAATAGTGCTAGAAAATACGGTCATAACATTCAAAACAACAAAGCATACACGCTCGCTTTATAATACCCCAACTACCCTCCTTTTACATCATATACTCAATTTCTAAATATGGGTAAATACACTCATTTCGTTTTGTGTCTACCGCCACTTGTAAACCACATAATCGTATAAAATCCACACGGCCGTGCCCTTCATGGGTCGTACCAATGATCATGCTAAACATCATACCCAGGCTAGAAAAGTTTACACATTCTCTATAGGTTACGTTAAAGTAACCATTCACATAACATCATATAAACATCCTACATGCGCAAGGCGCAACCAAGACCGTAAGTACACAAAATTCACAAACCATGTCTATACTGGTCTATTCACATAAATTGGTCGAGAATGACCATTATAGCATGTCAAAGATTATGCCAGTATAAAATCAAGCTATTCAAGCAGTGCCACATGGGCACGTGTAACTACACATAATCCAACATCATTCGTTACTTTGGTCCCATTAGAGTTTAAGTTTAGGCATCATATGTCACAGCCCCCGTCCCGGTTTGACCCGTTTCAGAGGCCGCGGGACAGAAAATCCCGTGGTATTTATTTAATTGAGTTGACAGCGGAATATTTTAGCAGGATCTTTTTAAAACTGAAAATGCCTGATTATTCTATTTCATAATTCGGGATAAAACCTCGGTAGTTTAAAATCATATGATTTCACTGGGAAATCTTTATTTTTACAAAGCATGTTTCTTTATTTATTTTGAGCCACTTCCTTAAGCTTGTAGTGCGTCGCGGCACTTTTTCTGGATCACAACAGATCACCTGAAACATGTTTGAAAAAGGTTTTGTCAGCGGGGAAATACTGATGAATCATTCTTTTTACTAAAATGACACGTTGTTATAATTTACAGTATTAAGAGCGATTACAATGTTTATACATATCAACCATCTACCCACGGTATTTATCACTCGACCACCTATTGGCTATCTCGTTGTCCAATGGTGTCTGTGATTATGGTCATATCACCCCTTGGCTAACTCGTTGTCCAATGGTGACGGTTATCAAGTATTGTATACAAAACCCCACATACCGGCTGTAATTTGGTGACTACAAAGACTTAATCCCTGTAATTTATAACTTTGAAAGCAAACATGATTTTGAAATCAAATTTGATAAAAAGAGAATGACTCACTTTGCAGATTTTACGGGCAGAGTTTAAGCCTACTGTTTAGCCTTGTAACCTAAATTAATAACATGCACACGAATTAGGTCAGTAACTAATACAGCATTTACGATAACTCACGAGACTAAAACCCTTACAATGAATGACAAAGTGCGATACTTAAACATCCATCGAATTCACGACGAATGACAAAGCATAACCCTAATGTGGGCAGCACTTAAACATCCATTGGATAGTTTCAATCGATCGGACATTGAATCGTAGCAGCGATCGAGTTAATACCCTGTATCGTAGCAGCACCCCACTAATTGAATTTGTAATTTTGACTTCAGAGCAGTAATATTTCGTTTTTGAAAGTTTTCGTCGACACAGAATGAAAGCCCCTGAGCTAGGCTATTTATAGGTGAAATTTAGGGTTCACGCGGCCCGCGTAAACCTTGGCCCGAACCTTACGCAGCCCGCCTAACCACATATTCTACACATAGGCTTGATTGGTCACGAGTAGGTATGCCAGCTGGTCAACACGTGGATCCGGAACACTTATCCTGTCAACCCAAGTTTGACGCGGCCCGCGTAAACTTTCCTTAAGGCTTACGCGGCCCGCCTGAAACCCAAGAATTTTGATTTCTTCATTTTTCATGCGCAGTAGGGTTTCAGGGGTCCGAGTTTTCACTTACGGGTAAAATTGGGACATTTTTTAGAGTCCTTACATCCTCCCCACCTTATTTAAAATCTCGTCCTCGAGATTTACTGAAATAAGTGAGGATACTTTCGCTTCATCTCTGATTCCAATTCCCAAGTGTATTCAGGTCCTCTCCTTGAATCCCACTTGACTTTGACCAGCACTAGTCGTTTGTGCTTGAGAAACTTGATCTTTCGGTCTTCGATTTGTAATGGTTTCTCAATAAATTTTAGTTTTTCATTTACCTCTATATCTTGAAGAGGTACTACCAGAGATTCATCTGATATACATTTCTTGAGATTGGATACATGAAATACATCATGTACTCCAGCTAGCTCCTCTGGTAATCGTAAGCGATAGGCAACTGGTCCTATTCGTTGGATGACTGGGAATGGTCCTACGTATCTTGGGCTCAGCTTTCCTTTCTTACCGAATCAAACTACTCCTTTCCAAGGAGAAACTTTTAATAATACCTTATCTCCGACTTGAAACTCTAGTGGCTTGCGTCGATTGTCGGCATAACTTTTCTGACGATCTCGAGCCGTCTTTAGTCTTTCTTTGATTTGAGTGATTTTGTCGGTAGTTTCTTGTACAATTTCAGGACCTGATAATTGACTTTCTCCTATTTCTGCCCAGCATACTGGAGTTCTACACTTACGTCCATATAGTGCTTCGAATGGGGCAGATTCGATACTTGAATGATAACTATTATTATAGGAGAATTCAATTAAAGGTAGGTGGTCATCCCAGTTTCCACCAAAATCTATCACACATGCCCGAAGCATGTCTTCCAGGGTTTGTATTGTCCTTTCACTTTGTCCGTCTGTTTGTGGATGATATGCAGTACTCAAATTTAGTCGGGTTCCCATTGCTTCCTGGAAACTAGTCCAGAAATGGGAAGTGAAACGACTATCCCTATCCGATACAATGGAGAGTGGAACTCCATGTAAGGATACAACTTCATCTACATACAACTTTGCCAACCTTTCCATGCTAAAGGTTTCTTTCATGGGTAGAAAATGAGCTGATTTGGTTAATCGATCCACAATTACCCAAATCGCATCATTACCTTTTCTGGTTTTGGGTAACTTAGTAACAAAATCCATTTATAAGTTCCCATTTCCATACTGGTATTTCTAATTGTTGTAGTAGACCTGAAGGTTTCGGGTGTTCTGCCTTAACTTGTGAACAAGTAAGACACTTAGAAACATATATGGCTATGTCCTTTTTCATTCCTATCCACCAGAAATTATTTCTTAGGTCTTGATACATTTTATTATTACCAGGATGCATGGTATATCTAGATTTATGGGCTTCTTCTAATATCTTATTTCTTAATTCTCCTTGCTTAGGTACCCAAATCCTTTTCTTATGGAATCTCCAAATTCCATCACTTCCTTGTTCTAATTCTTTTATTCTTCCTTTCATTCCTTCAGCATCATCCTGGATTGTTGTTTCTTGAACATTCTTCAGTTGCTCCATTAAATCTAACTGTAGATTTAATCTGAGAGCACGAATTCTTCTTTGCTTCTCATGATACTTACTACTTAAAGCATCAGCTACTACGTTTGCTTTTCCCTCGTGATATTGAATATCACAGTCGTAGTCACTTAGGATTTCCATCCATCTCCTTTGCCGCATGTTTAATTCTTTTTGCCCAAATATATATCTTAAGCTCTTATGATCTGTATAGACAGTAAATTTACTTCCGTACAGATAATGTCTCCAAATCTTAAGGGCAAAGATTATGACTCCTAATTCTAAATCATGAGTCGTATAGTTTTTCTCATGCTTTTTCAATTGCCTTGATGCATACGCAATTACCTTCTTGTGTTGCATTAACACACATCCTAATCCTAGCTTAGAAGCATCACAATATACTTCAAAATTTTTGGTTCCTTCTGGTAAAGCTAGAATTGGAGCGTTTGTTAGCTTTTGCTTCAAAATCCTAAAGGCTTCTTCTTGTTTAGGTCCCCATTCAAACTTAACTGATTTACAGGTTAGCTTAGTTAATGGTACCGCTATCTTGGAAAAATCCTTAATAAATCGTCTATAGTATCCGGCTAACCCTAGAAAACCTCTAATTTCCATAGCTGACTGAGGAACCTTCCATTTGGTGATTGCTTCTATCTTAGAAGGATCTACGTGAATACCTTCGTGATTCACCATGTGTCCTAAAAATTGCACTTCTTGTAGCCAAAATTCACACTTCGAGAATGTGGCGTACAGTTTCTCTTTTCTTAACAAAGTTAAGAGTGCATGCAGGTGCTGACAATGTTCCTCCTGACTTTTGGAATAAATAAGTATATCGTCGATAAAGACAATTACAAATTTATCTAAATATGGTTTACAAATCCTATTCATCATGTCCATAAATGCTGCAGGTGCATTCGTTAGTCCGAAGGGCATGACTGTAAACTCATAATGACCATACCTAGTTCTAAAAGCAGTTTTAGGTATGTCCTCTTCATGTACCTTCAATTGATGATATCCGGAGCGTAAATCTATCTTAGAAAAATATCTAGCTCCCTGAAGTTGATCAAAAAGATCATCAATCCTAGGTAATGGGTATCGATTCTTAATTGTAATCTTATTCAATTCCCTATAATCGATACACATTCTCATTGAACCATCTTTCTTCTTTACAAACAACACTGGTGCTCCCCAAGGGGATGAACTAGGTTGTATAAATCCTTTACTTAGTAATTCATCTAATTGCTTTTTCAATTCTAGCATTTCAATGGGTGCTAACCAATAAGGTGCCTTGACTATCAGTGTAGTTCCGGGAATTAGATGAATTCTAAATTCTACTTCCCTGTCGGGTGGTAATCCAGGTAGTTCTTCTGGGAATACATCTGGGTATTCTGATACTACTGGAATTTCCTTAAGTTCTTTTCCCTTAGTGTTAATGATTACTGAAATCATATACACTATTCCTTGCTTTCGTTCATAACTAGCAACTTTCATTACTGAAATGAACTTTAGTGGCTTGCGTGGCTTATTTCCTGTAACCATAATTACTTCTCCGGTGGGTGCACGAATCTCTATAGAGTTCTTATCACAGAGGATTCGAGCATGGTTGGCTACTAACCAATCCATTCCTAACACAACATCGAACCCAGCTAAATTCATTGGTAATAGGTTTGCATGAAATTTATGACCTGAAAGTTCTATATTTTCTTTTTGCAAAACCTTATCTATTTTAACAGAATTCCCATCTGCGGTTTTGACTGTAAAAATCTGCCTAAGGTTGGTTAAGGGTAAGTTAAGAGCTTGGCAGAATGTAGTATTTATAAAACTTTGGTTTGCACCAGAGTCAAATAATACTTTATCGTAAACGTTGTGAACTAGGAACGTACCAGCTATCACGTCAGGGATTAGCTCGGCTTCCTGAGTAGTTAACTGAAATGTTCGAACATTCTTCTTGGTAGCTCCGTCTGCTGGCTTGGCTTTATTGTCTGCTGGTTTAACCAATTTAGGGCATTCTGATTTGAAATGTCCTGTTTCTCCACAGTTATAGCAAACCCTTGTTTTCTTTCTGCAGTCTTCTTCATGATGTCCTACAACTTTGCAAAAGTTGCAGGTTACATTACATCTTCCATAATGTTTCTTTCTGCAATTCCTGCAGAACGGCGGAGTTGAGGATTGCCCTGTTCCTCTTTTCTTGAAGTTGCTATTATTACCCATACGAAATCCTTGGGTAATTTTCTGAGCCAGTTCCTTTTTCCTATTTTCATCTCTTCTATGTACCAGCTCATCAGTTAGGGTGTTAGCTAATTCTACCGCATCGTCAATAGTGCGAGGTCTCGCAGCTTTAACGATATTACGGATTTCGCTAATTAATCCCCAAATATAGCGGGAAATAAGTACCGGCTCGGGCGAAGCCAGGGTTGGTACCACTCTCGCATACTCGAAGAATGTCAAAGTATACCTTCGACAGTCTACATTCACCATCCGGTGGTTCAGAAATTTATTTGCCATTTGTTCCTTTTCATATTCGGGACAGAATTTTCTTTCTATCAGACTTTTAAATTCTACCCAATTCATGGCATAGGCCACATTTCTTCCTTTGGCTTGAAGTACTGTATTCCACCATTCTAGCGCCCCTTCTTTGAAAAGATTCGATGCGTACATGTCACACCCCTATTTTCCACGTGTCATCGGTGGGCCCGGTGGGGAGTATAGTGACGTAGTTGGTATCATCATAGACAAACAACACAATATATAAATGCACAGCGGAAGCAAAGATAGATTCATTTCAACTTTAAATAAAATGTAATATTAAATATCACGAGTAGTTGAAACGGATCCACAGGCGGATCAAAATAAAAGTAGATATTGTTCAACAGCTTTATTGACATCCAAGCTTGCGAGACTTATTGTGGACGCTTAGAAGACAGCCAGCCTAGTACGAATAGTACCTGCACTTAACCTTTTGGAAAAATACGTCAGTTTACACTGGTAAATACAATTTAACTGACTCATTTTGAAAAGGGTTGAAAATTGATTTGAATGCACGTGGCACAAAACATTTTATAACTTGGGATAATTATGTAATATAATCTTGTAAGGGATTTACATGTTACTTATGCGTTCAGTAGCCCGATCCGTAGACCGGGTTAAAGATTAATAGACGAACCACAATATTGAGTTATGCACTGAAAGGTGTACGCCTACACCCCGTGCTCAGGTCGTGGCCATCTCGTAAGATGATGCCAAGGATATCCGGGACATGGTCATTAACCCCCCAAAGGCTTTAAGCAAACAAAACACATTCAAAACATAGCATATCAATAAATTTAACCTCTATTCGATTAAAGAATTCAATGCCGGACCAAGCGGTATTTTATATACCGTACCCCAAGCCCGTATAGGGAAAATAAGTTAAAAGTATTTACCTTGGTAAGTATCAATCACAATAAGCAAATTGCAAGTAGCTTTTACTGGTGCTCCAAATCTGGAACGAAGGTTTATAATAACCTATTAGATTTCTAACGGGTCTTTATTTAAGCTTAAGCTTAGACCGGCTAGTTTTAAGGACGAAACGGTTCAAACGCACGATTAAGCGAAGACCGGATAGAATGTGATTTAGACCCAACAAGTTTGAATACTTGTATAATATGGTTATACTAAATACATTCTGGATTTTGAGACAAAGATGATAAGGTTTGACCCGTTTCGGTCAATTTATGCAAACTAGTTACATAAACCGAACCGAGCGCGAAAAGGGCGTCACGGGTAACCATAAGAGTCATATGCAAGTTCCCTGAGTTAATATACTTTAGATATGTTGTGACATCAGTAAGATGTCTTCTATTATGCCCCAAATGAATTTAAACTCAACTTATGCCTTGTAAGGGCATTTTGGTCATTTAAAGATTATAAAAGAGTTAAATTTGTAATCTGAGTTACAGGTCTGATTTATACAGTAAATACACTTAATTTAACATGTTATAACAGTAGGGTATGACCTATATGTGAAACTTATCATTTTAAAACCAAACTATGCACCTTAGGGGTATTTTGGTAATTTCACAAGGCTAAAAAGGTCAAAACTGGAAACCTGAGTTTATAAACTTTTACTTACTGTTTTTATATAAAAATATGCTAAAATATCAGTAGGTATCAACCTTATATGTTAAATATGGTTTTAGCACATACTATGCGTTAAAAACGCTTAAAAAGGCGATTTGGAGCCATTTCCGGGTTTTTAAAGGAAAGCTGATATTTTTATGATTCCAGAAGGCTCAAAATATTTTATTTAACAAATAAAATCAGTAGAAAAAGGTTTGGGGTCAAAAGGATTTGTAAAACTCATTTTATGGCTTAAAAGGGCAAAATCGGTATTTACCGAATTAAACTTAGATACCTATGTTATGCTCAGCCAAAAATTAAATAAAATCTTCAAAAATCCCAAAATATTATATTACATCAGTGGGTAAAAAGTTTGATATCAAAAAGTGGGTTTAAATAGGTTATACGCTAATTACGCCGTTTAAGTAACATAAAGCTTTCAAATTACGCTAATGAGCATATCTCTTAATCTAGACCTCAAACTGATGTCAAATTTTAGGTGTAAGTTTATAAATCATTAATTAAGGTTTCTACTCTTTTACTTTTTCAGAAATCACGTTTTATAGTCAAAAGGGCATAATAGTCAACATTTAAGATTTAATCGGAAACATGCATGTGAATCAGATAAGTATTGAACCAAGTTGTATAATCTCAGAGAGTTATACTTATATGAAACCTGGTCCAAAATAAGCTCTAAGGCAGATCTTAAACATGCACAAATGGATCAGAACTGATAGTCAAAGTAAAAGTCAATTTATGCGACTTTCGGTTCCGATCCGGGTTTAAACTGAAAATTGTCGAGTTGGACATGTTGAGACATGTTCTTACATTAGTTACTATGTTATTTTAATGATCAAACAGGTTGCATGTACCCTACATTGCTAATTATGCTTAAATTTGCAAATAATCATTCTGTTGACTTTTTAAAGTATGCTTTGACTCGACAATTAGCATAGTTAGAGTGGGAATCTGAAAATACCCTTTTAAGGGTTTGTTACCCACATAAATACCTACTTGTAGGTGCCTTCAATTCGAGAAATGACTGAGCAAATTTCGTTTAATCTCAAAGTCAAACTTAAATTACGATGGTTTGACTTTTGATTAATTAACTAAGCTAGAGCGAATTAGAGAGGGTTAGGAATACTTACAAGAGTCCTAATTATGCTTAGAGATCACTAGAAAGCCTGAGGTTGATCAGAGAAGCTCCAGAAGTGGTCTTGTGAATTTTTGTAAATGCAAATGTTCAATTGTTACAACCTTGGTGCCTTTATATATCAATTTTGATCTTGCTAGATGATGCCACAAAGGTCTACTGAGGTTATAAGATCTGTCCAAGTGCCCCTATATGCATGAAAAACCATTGGAGAGCCCCAGGTATCAGATAACAGCTGGTTGTCATCGAAATCAGACCTGTTAACTGGCAGCTGCAAGTTTTTGTCGCTGGCAGGTCGTAGGCGGGCCGCGAAGAGCCCCTCGCGGGCCGCGTACAAGTGCACATCAGGTTAACAATTTTCTTTGTTTTGCATTTCAGTCCTTGGTCCTTTGATACGTGGTTTTAGCTATTTATCTTGCACTCTTGACCCTCAAATCTGATTTTTAAGGACCTTGGGACATTCACAAACTTGGTTAAGCCCTTGGTCAACTTTGTGCTTACCCGAAAAGTCACGAATTTCAACGTTAACGCATTTAACCCTTCGTGCACGGTTTTGATCATAACTTTCTCATACGATTACGAAACTTTATGAAATTTTTACCACATATTCTAGTGAGTATATTTTACCATTACAAAGCTTCGGGTTTGCCAAAAGGTCACTCAGAGGTATACTTTCAACATGTTGACACATTTAGCCCCTGTAGTTTGTAATTCCTCACTTTCTTTCATTTTCTTCTTCGTATGATCCATGATTTATCCGTTTAAGATTATAAATACCATTTCGGGTTATTGTAGAGCCTATTTATCCATTGTTGACACTTTGGACCCTTATATTCACATAGTTTCACTGTTTCTCAACTTTAGTCCCTCTAAAGTGCTTTTTCACATATTCAAAGACTATGACACGTGTCAATACATTATTGGACGTAAATTTTCGAGGTGTTACATCCTCACCCCCTTAAAAGAAATCTCGACCTCGAGATTTACTGAAACAAATGAGGGTATTTTTCTTTCATCGTGGATTCTACCTTCCATGTGTATTCGGGACCTCTACGGGTATCCCATTTGACTTTTACAATAGGCACATGCTTCCTTCGAAGCTTCTTCACCTGTCGATCCTCAATCGACAATGGTTTCTCCACAAATTTCAAACTTTCATCTATATGCACATCCGTATGTGGTATGACCAGTGATTCATCAGCGAAACACTTCTTCAGATTACAGATGTGAAAAACATTATGTATAGCACTGAGCTCTTCAGGCAAGTTTAACTTATAAGCAACTGACCCGACACGTTCGATAACCTCGAAAGGTCCTATGTACCTCGTTCTTAGCTTGCCTTTCTTACCAAATCGCATCACTCCCTTCCAGGGTGATACTTTAAGCAATACTTTGTCACCTACTTCGAAGTGAAAAGATTTACGCTTTGGATCCGCATAGCTCTTCTGCCTATCCCTGGCAGCTTTCAAACGATCGCGAATCTGGACAATCTTGTCCGTCGTTTCAAAAACCAAATCTGGTCCTGACAATTGAACGTCTCCTACTTCCGCCCAACAAATAGGTGTCCTGCATTTTCTACCATATAATGCCTCAAAGGGCGCAGCCTTAATACTATTATGGTAGCTATTGTTATTGGAGAACTCGACCAATGGCAGATGCTTATCCCAACTGCCACCTAAATCAATCACACATGCACGAAGCATGTCTTCCAATGTTTGGATGGTACGCTCACTCTGTCCGTCTGTCTATGGGTGGTAAGCCGTGCTAAAATTCAAGCGCGTGCCCAAAGATTGTTGGAAACTTTTCCAAAAATGAGAGGTGTATCTCGTATCTCTATCGAAGATAATTGACAATGGTACACCATGTAGAGCTACGATCTTATCTACATATAATTGAGCTAACATGTCTGAGCTGTAAGTTTCCTTAATGGGTAGGAAATGTGCTGACTTCGTCAGTCTATCCACTATGACCCATATAGTATCATTTCCCTTCCTCGTCTTTGGCAACTTGGTGATGAAATCCATCGTCACCATTTCCCACTTCCACGTGGGAATTTCAGGCTGTTGTAACAAACCTGACGGCTTCTGGTGTTCCGCTTTGACTTGCGCACAAGTCAAACATTTAGCTACATAAGCAGCTACAGACTTTTTCAAACCAATCCACCAGTAGTTTGCCTTTAGATCCTGGTACATCTTATCAGCTCCAGGATGAACAGAATATTTGGAACTGTGGGCTTCCTGGAGGATAACATCCCGAAGTCCTCCATAAACTGGAACCCATATTCGTCCATTCAATCTTAGCATTCCGTCCTTGTCATAGGATAACTGCTCCTCAGTTACTCCTAGTTTTTCTTCAGGATAGTTAGCTTCCAGCATAGCTTCCTTCTGTGCAGCTAACACCCTTTCGTTCAAACTATTCCTTATTTCAATGCGCTTGGCATTGATTCTTATCGGCTTCACTCTTTCTTTTCTGCTCAAGGCGTCAGCAACTACATTTGCCTTGCCTGGATGGTATTTTATCTCACAATCATAATCATTTAGAGTTTCCATCCAGCGTCGCTGCCTCATGTTCAAGTCCTTTTGATTGAACAAGTGTTGAAGGCTCTTGTGATCTGAATAGATCACACACTTGGTTCCATATAAGTAATGCATCCATAGCTTTAATGCAAATGCAAATACAACGGCACCCAGCTCCAAGTCGTGGGTGGTGTAGTTCTTCTCGTGCACCTTTAGCTGTCGTGAAGCGTAGGCAATAACCTTGCCTTTCTGCATGAGTACACAGCCCATACCAGTGTGTGATGCATCACAATACACCACGAATTCTTCTATACCATCTGGCAATGTTAACACTGGTGCATTGCTCAACTTTTTCTTCAAAATGTCAAAGGATTCCTGCTGCTTAGGGCCCCAATCAAACTTAACCTGCTTACGTGTCAACGAAGTTAGGGGCACAGCAATCCTTGAGAAATTTTCGATGAAATGCCTATAATATCCTGCTAAACCCAGGAAGCTACGAATCTCAGTAGGTGTCTTCGGCTCTTGCCAATTCATAACTGCTTCTACCTTAGCGGGATCCACTTGGAAACCACGCTCACTTACCACATGTCGAAGGAATTGGACTTCTCGAAGCCAAAATTCGCACTTCGAAAATTTGGCGTAGAGTTTCTCATGATGTAGAAGTTTGAGAATACAACGAAGGTGTTTCTCGTGGTCAGCTTGGTTCTTCGAGTAAATAAGGATGTCGTCAATAAAGACGATGACGAATTTGTCTAAGTAAGGCTTGCAGACGCGATTCATGAGATCCATGAATGCGGCCGGTGCATTAGTGAGCCCGAAAGGCATCACTAGGAACTCGTAATGTCCATAACGAGTCCTAAATGCAGTTTTGTGCACATCTTCATCCTTGACCTTCAACTGATGATAGCCTGACCTCAAGTCGATCTTAGAGAAGTAGCTTGCCCCTTGCAATTGATCGAACAGATCGTCGATCCTGGGCAAAGGATACTTATTCTTGATAGTGACTTTATTAAGCTCACGGTAGTCGATGCACAGACGCATCGATCCATCCTTCTTCTTGACAAACAATATCGGCGCTCCCCAAGGAGACGAACTAGGTCTAAAAAACCTTTGGCTAGTAGATCATCTAATTGCGTCCTTAACTCCTTCATCTCCGTTGGTGCTAACCTATAAGGCGCTCTCGCTACTGGTGCTGCTCCTGGGATGATGTCAATTCGGAATTCCACTTGCCTATCTGGTGGTAAACCAGGTAGTTCTTTGGGAAAAACTTCAGGATATTCCGAAATGATAGGGATGTCTTCAATTTTGGGCTTTGGCTCATCAATAGTAACTTGTGCCATATAAATGACACAACCCTTCTGCAGACATCTGGATGCCTTGAGCATGGACACTTGCTCAGGCAATCCATGCTGGGTATCCCCCTGAATGGTAAGTGACTCACCAGACGGCGTTTTGACTACCACTTGCTTTCTGCTGCACATAATCTGGGCTTGGTTATGCGATAACCAATCCATACCTATAACTATATCAAAGCCGGCTAGCTTAAAGGGAAGTAAGGACAAAGGAAAAGAGTGATTCCTAATGGATATAACACATCCATCTAACACAGTTGAGGCGGTTTCTATGATTCCATCAGCTAATTCCACCTCATATTTCACACTTAAGGGTTTTACAGGCAATTTTAACAACTCACAAAACTTATTATCCACAAAAGACTTATCTGCTCCAAGAATCAAACAATACTCTAGCAAAAACATCATTTATGAGAAAAGTACCTGTGATCACGTTGTCATCTCGAACAGCTTCCTTAGCGTCCATCTTGAAGACCCTCGCATTGGTCTTCTTCCCATCCTCGGCTTTCTTGGTGCTCTTTGGGCAATTGGACTTAATGTGCCTTTTTTCATTGCAACCGTAACATGTTGCATCTTTCAGCTTCTTACACTCCAAAGTCTTATGATCCGTAGATTTACAAATCCCACAGGGTCTCGAGTGAGACTGGGATTTCGACTCAAGTCGACACCTCCCAAAATGGTTCTTCTTACAAGTTTTACATTTGGGCTTATCCCCCGATTGTTGCCCATCCTTCTTAAATCCCGACCCTTTCTTGTGGTCGTTATTTCCTCGGTGTTTCTTTTCTGATCTTCGTGAGGTGTCGTCCTCACACTTCCTCTTACCTTCTTCTGAGTTTCTGAGCGCTCTCAACCTGACTACGTCCAAGGTAAGAGATAGAGATAGATCAGCTGCTGATCTGAAGGTTGCAGGCCTTGATGCCTTAACACTTGCTTTAATCTCTGGGGCTAAACCCCCGATGAAGCGAGCAATCCTCTTAGGCTCTGGGGTTACCAAGTATGGAACCAACCTAGATAGGGTATTGAAAGTGGTGAGGTATGCCTGCCAGTCTAAATTCTTCATTACTAACGATAAGAAGTCTGATTCGATCCTTTCAACTTCGTGTTGCGGGCAATAATTCTCTTTAATAAGAGCAACGAACTGATCCCATGATAAATTGTAGAGTGGGATCTTTCCAGCAGCTTGTATGAGAGACTTCCACCACGCCAGTGCTTCTCCCTTGAACGACTGGGATACATATTTCACTACATCCCTTTCAGCACAACCGCTGATGTCTACTACCGTATCCATCTCGTCCAACCAAGTCATACAATCTATTGCTCCTTTCTCCCCGGTGAAGTCCCGGGGTTTGCAAGAAACAAAGTACTTGTAAGTACAGGACTTGGTGTGTGGTTTGGCATCATACACCATCCTTTTTGAGGGAACACTGTTGTGATTTGATGAATGTCGATCATCATCCTTCTTGAGCTCATCTTTCTTAGATTCATCCTTCTTAGAGGGCGGTTTGTTATGAGCCTCTGAGTGTGTCTTTGGCTTGGAATGTGGCGCAAATCGGGTCCTACTTCGGGTCCCGCTCGATTCACTATACTGTCTATTTAGTGCTTCGGTAACAGCATCGTTTACTAATGCTTTCAACTCCGCACCAGTTACTAATATTTTAGCATTTTCAGGGTTTTCCTCTGGACGACTGTTTATTTCTTCAGACTTGGCCATGTAGTTTTAATTTCTACATAAAGAAATAAGGACAAGGTCTATTTAGAAGCCTAAATAGTATTATTGTTCTTGACGATTTATTAACCATGGTTTTAATAGCCATACTAGTTAATTTATTCAATAATTTCATTCGGGATTTTTTTTTTACTAGTAATCTTTTTAGAATGAAATATAATATTGGCATAATACGCCTAGTCACGTAGACAAATTTCTAAATTACAAATTTAGATCTTATAGGATTAAAGTTTGAATAAATAAGACAAATCAATCCCTTTCTTGGCAGGGAGTTTATAAACTACGGCTGCCTTTTGTTTTATATGACATTAATTATAACCCGTAGGCATTTTGTCACAAAAAAAATATAAATTTGGATAATTTATTAAAAAGGGTGACATGTGTGATTTTGCGGATCACACTAGCCAAGAATGTTAACATGTTTGCAGATGTTAACAAAGATTTGAATCTTTTTAAACAGGTTCTACCATATTGGCCAGGTCTTTAATATGACATTCAAGCTAGGTTTTACCTTTTTAAGATTCTTATTATTTTATTTTATTAAAAATGGCAAGTTAAAATAATAAATGTTATTTTTCATTTATTCATATATTATATTCATGCATATGATTTAAAAATGAAAAAACTTAAATTAACCATTCCAAACAAAAAATAAACTAGTACGAGTTTGCCCTAAACGGGACTTTTACATAAACAATATGCCCACGCAGGGGCAGAACAGAAAGGATAATATGCCCACGCAGGGGCAGAGTACAGAAATAAATGTCCTCGCAGGGACATGATTACAATACTAAAATAAATAAACAAACAAAGGATTTAGTGATCCTTCTTGCTTTTTCCCTTGATCAAATCCACCATCTTCTTAAACATCCCCCGGTTATGCCTACGTTCTTCCCGCAATCCATGTTGCACCTCTTGTCGCACCTCATGTATCTCATGAAGGATTTCTTGAAATTGTGGCGGTGACATTATCGGCGCTTGAGAGGGCTGCTGATATTGCGGAGGTCGAGGAGGCGGTTGTTGGTACCCATATGGTGGGTATCCATAGGTCGATTGTCCCGTAGCCCAAGGACCTCCGTAGGGACCTTCCGGGCGGGGAGCGTTGAAGCTCGAAGCTAACCAGTAGGGATCCTCTGCAAAGTTGTAATTTGTGTGGATCGGCTGCTCGAAGGGATTGTATGCTGCTGCACCAGTGTAAGTGGGAATTGGGTCTCCAAAACCCAATGGTGGCTGTGGCGCGACTGGCGCAGAGTTCACTTCTGAGACGGGATGTGAAGATTCTCCCCTCTCTGGTTCTTCGTGGACAGGCGAGTACCGGCTACCACTTGAATGTGGAGGGGTGCAAATGCGCACTCCCCCTCGTGCGGATATCCGCATGGTCGTTCTCCTTCGCCTCAGGGGAGAGGGAGGCTGAAGCTGAGGTGGTGCTGCCGGCGGAGTGACCGCGACAAGTCGGGAATCCTCAGAAGGATTCTGATGCTGCTGTGGCTGCTGCTGTGGCTGTTGCTGGTGGTGCATAGGAGAGTTGTGTTGCAGCTGGTGTAGGGGAGAGTGGTGTGGCTGGTGCAGGGGAGAGTGGTGTGGCTGGTGCAGGGGAGAGCTATGATAACTGGGAGTAAATACCCAGTCATACTGCCGGAATTTCTCCTCAAAGCTGTCGGGACCATTGTAAGGTGATCCCACAAACGGGGACCCATCTGAAATTTCAATGGGATGGTTGGGAGTTCCGGATGGTGGCATTGCAGGATCGGTGTCCTCATCAATATCCATCGGGTTACCACCGGAAAAGTGGTCTTCAGGTCCAAGTGGTTTAAAACCCACTGGTTCTCCAAGGTAATCAGCAGGGTTGAACTGGCCCTGGAAGACGAGTGATAGATGGTCAAAGGGTGAATTGTGTCCTAGTAGAGGAATGTAGGACTGGTGAGAGTTATGGGGCTCATTCTCAGAATGAGGCCCAAAGGAGTGTAGGATAGACGGGGAGGTACTCAGTGAAACTGAGCGCCTAGCTGGTTCAGTAAAAGACCTCCAAAGATCTTGAGCATCTGAGTTATGGGGATCTGAAGGTGTTCGCCGGTGTGATGGTCCGGCCTCGTGGTCGTTTGGGGCGGTAAGTGGCCCGTTTCCCTTGCCTCGTCCTCTCATTCGCGGCGGCATTTTGACAACCTGTCAAAAACAAACAAGTGATACAACAAGAAATATATAAGACAAAGTTAGAAATAAAAACCAAAAATTTGGAAAATTCCTAAGTTCTTTGTCTAGACTCGAGAATCGAGGAATGTGCAATTGTGTAACTGAGATTAAACACAAAAGGCTAGTGTTTAATTCACTCAGAGTTGGCTCTGATACCAACCTGTCACACCCCTATTTTTTACACATGTCACCGGTAGGCCCGGTGGGGAGTATAGTGACGTAGTTGGTATCATCATAGACAAACAACACAATATATAAATGCACAGCGGAAGCAAAGATAGATTCATTTCAACTTTAAATAAAATGTAATATTAAATATCACGAGTAGTTGAAACGGATCCACAGGCGGATCAAAATAAAAGTAGATATTGTTCAACAGCTTTATTGACATCCAAGCTTGCGAGACTTATTGTGGATGCTTAGAAGACAGCCAGCCTAGTACGAATAGTACCTGCGCTTAACCTTTTGGAAAAATACGTCAGTTTACACTGGTAAATACAATTTAACTGACTCATTTTGAAAAGGGTTGAAAATTGATTTGAATGCACGTGGCACAAAACATTTTATAACTTGGGATAATTATGTAATATAATCTTGTAAGGGATTTACATGTTACTTATGCGTTCAGTAGCCCGATCCGTAGACCGGGTTAAGAATTAATAGACACACCACAATATTGAGTTATGCACTGAAAGGTGTACGCCTACACCCCGTGCTCAGGTCGTGGCCATCTCGTAAGATGATGCCAAGGATATCCGGGACATGGTCATTAACCCCCCAAAGGCTTTAAGCAAACAAAACACATTCAAAACATAGCATATCAATAAATTTAACCTCTATTCAATTAAAGAATTCAATGCCGGACCAAGCGGTATTTTATATACCGTACCCCAAGCCCGTATAGGGAAAATAAGTTAAAAGTATTTACCTTGGTAAGTATCAATCACAATAAGCAAATTGCAAGTAGCTTTTACTGGTGCTCCAAATCTGGAACGAAGGTTTATAATAACCTATTAGATTTCTAACGGGTCTTTATTTAAGCTTAAGCTTAGACCGACTAGTTTTAAGGACGAAACGGTTCAAACGCACGATTAAGCGAAGACCGGATAGAATGTGATTTAGACCCGACAAGTTTGAATACTTGTATAATATGGGTATACTAAATACATTCTGGATTTTGAGACAAAGATGATAAGGTTTGACCCGTTTCGGTCAATTTATGCAAACTAGTTACATAAACCGAACCGAGCGCGAAAAGGGCGTCACGGGTAACCATAAGAGTCATATGCAAGTTCCCTGAGTTAATATACTTTAAATATGTTGTGACATCAGTAAGATGTCTTCTATTATGCCCCAAATGAATTTAAACTCAACTTATGCCTTGTAAGGGCATTTTGGTCATTTAAAGATTATAAAAGAGTTAAATTTGTAATCTGAGTTACAGGTCTGATTTATACAGTGAATACACTTAATTTAACATGTTATAACAGTAGGGTATGACCTATATGTGAAACTTATCATTTTAAACCAAACTATGCACCTTAGGGGTATTTTGGTAATTTCACAAGGCTAAAAAGGTCAAAACTGGAAACCTGAGTTTATAAACTTTTAGTTACTATTATTATATAAAAATATGCTAAAATATCAGTAGGTGTCAACCTTATATGTTAAATATGATTTTAGCACATACTATGCGTTAAAAACGCTTAAAAAGGCGATTTGGAGCCATTTCCGGGTTTTTAAAGGAAAGCTGATATTTTTATGATTCCAGAAGGCTCAAAATATTTTATTTAACAAATAAAATCAGTAGAAAAAGGTTTGGGGTCAAAAGGATTTGTAAAACTCATTTTATGGCTTAAAAGGGCAAAATCGGTATTTACCGAATTAAACTTAGATACCTATGTTATGCTCAGCCAAAAATTAAATAAAAATCTTCAAAAATCCCAAAATATTATATTACATCAGTGGGTAAAAAGTTTGATATCAAAAAGTGGGTTTAAATAGGTTATACGCTAATTACGCCGTTTAAGTAACATAAAGCTTTCAAATTACGCTAATGAGCATATCTCTTAATCTAGACCTCAAACTGATGTCAAATTTTAGGTGTAAGTTTATAAATCAGTAATTAAGGTTTCTACTCTTTTACTTTTTCAGAAATCACGTTTTATAGTCAAAAGGGCATAATAGTCAACATTTAAGCATTAATCGGAAACATGCATGTGAATCGGATAAGTATTGAACCAAGTTGTATAATCTCAGAGAGTTATACTTATATGAAACCTGGTCCAAAATAAGCTCTAAGGCAGATCTTAAACATGCACAAATGGATCAGAACTGATAGTCAAAGTAAAAGTCAATTTATGCGACTTTCGGTTCCGATCCGGGTTTAAACTGAAAATTGTCGAGTTGAACATGTTGAGACATGTTATTACATTAGTTACTATGTTATTTTAATGATCAAACAGGTTGCATGTACCCTACATTGCTAATTATGCTTAAATTTGCAAATAATCATTCTGTTGACTTTTTAAAGTATGCTTTGACTCGACAATTAGCATAGTTAGAGTGGGAATCTGAAAATACCCTTTTAAGGGTTTGTTACCCACATAAATACCTACTTGTAGGTGCCTTCAATTCGAGAAATGACTGAGCAAATGTCGTTTAATCTCAAAGTCAAACTTAAATTACGATGGGTTGACTTTTGATTAATTAACTAAGCTAGAACGAATTAGAGAGGGTTAGGAATACTTACAAGAGTCCTAATTATGCTTAGAGATCACTAGAAAGCCTGAGGTTGATCAGAGAAGCTCCAGAAGTGGTCTTGTGAATTTTTGTAAATGCAAGTGTTCAATTGTTACAACCTTGGTGCCTTTATATATCAATTTTGATCTTGCTAGATGATGCCACAAAGGTCTACTGAGGTTATAAGATCTGTCCAAGTGCCCCTATATGCATGAAAAACCATTGGAGAGCCCCATGTATCAGATAACAGCTGGTTGTCATCGAAATCAGACCTGTTAACTGGCAGCTGCAAGTTTTTGTCGCTGGCAGGTCGTAGGCGGGCCGCGAAGAGCCCCTCGCGGGCCGCGTACAAGTGCACATCAGGTTAACAATTTTCTTTGTTTTGCATTTCAGTCCTTGGTCCTTTGATACGTGGTTTTAGCTATTTATCTTGCACTCTTGACCCTCAAATCTGATTTTTAAGGACCTTGGGACATTCACAAACTTGGTTAAGCCCTTGGTTAACTTTGTGCTTACCCGAAAAGTCACGAATTTCAACGTTAACGCATTTAACCCTTCGTGCACGGTTTTGATCATAACTTTCTCATACGATCACGAAACTTTATGAAATTTTTACCACATATTCTAGTGAGTATATTTTACCATTACAAAGCTACGGGTTTTCCAAAAGGTCACTCAGAGGTATACTTTCAATATGTTGACACATTTAGCCCCTGTAGTTTCTAATTCCTCACTTTCTTTCATTTTCTTCTTCGTATGATCCATGATTTATCCGTTTAAGATTATAAATACCATGTAGGGTTATTGTAGAGCCTATTTATCCATTGTTGACACTTTGGACCCTTATATTCACATAGTTTCACTGTTTGTCAACTTTAGTCCCTCTAAAGTGCTTTTTCACATATTCAAAGCCTATGACACGTGTCAATACATTATTGGACGTAAATTTTTTAGGTGTTACAGTACATGACTTTGTCGTTTTCGGCACATTTACTTATTATGATCACTGCCTCGGTTTTCTCTAACCAACGCAGTGCCGTAGTCGCTCCTTCATTGCCTGCGAATTCAGCTGGTTTACAAGCAAGTAATTCTTTGTAAGTGCAACCAGGCGTTGCAGCTTTCATTTTCTTAGGGAGCGGGGCCTGCCGTGGATCATTGTTGTTATTAGTATGATTACCGCTTCCGTTTACGCTATTACTGAAGTTATCTTCAGAAGTACGTTTGCTAGGAATGATTTGTTGAGGTTCAACAAGTTTCTGGGCAGCAGCAAGGATTGCTGGAATAACATTGGCTATCCCTTGAGCGACGATATTTTCTATATCTTGCTTAGTCATAAAGTGATCCTCCTGGTGTTGCTCAGATTGGTTAACCTCGTTAACTGGTTCATTATTAGCGTTTTCCATCTGATAATTAATATATATATTTTTTTAGTACAGAATAAATAACAATTATGCACAAAATAATCATACACATTTCACAACACAAATATATATCCAAAATTATCGATTTCTCGATTCCCTTTTTATAAATCCTATTATGCATCCGTACACATCGTTATCTTACAAAGTTTTATTTGTAGGTTATTTTACAGACTTATTTTATTATTGCTTTTATTATTATACAATCACAAGTTTATCACCATCCTCTCCCTAGGTATTTTAGAATTGGCGTTCCCTCTCGTCGTATTTCCAAGAGATCTGTTCTCCTACCTCCTGAATCCTATTCCCTGCACCTATCAGCTCCTCGCCAAAATGGCGGAGTTCAGCTAAGTTTTCATTACTCATTGGTGGATTTGGTATAGGTTCTGGGTCGAACTGAGGGAAAATGTATAATGGTTATTTAGGAGGTTTTGAAACTGCCAATCGTTAGTCCACCACTCGTCCATTTCTCCTAAAGGTTGAGTATGGATTAGAGGGTCTGGAATGGCCGGTTCTAAGTTTATTGGAAGTTGAGTTTCGACAGGATAAGGGTAGAGGTTGTTATTTATAGGCCTGAGAATATCACAGCTTGCCAGTACGCGATCCAATTCCTCCTGTAATGGTAATTCCTCGACTTGCTTAGAACTTTCCCCAATCTCCATTTCTATTTGCTTAGAATCTTCCCCGATTGCAATTCCTTTTCCTTTATCTATGGGATTCTCTATTTTGAGAATTCTCCTAGTTGCTGGTTTCCTTCTGCGTACACGTCTCCAACCTACAAATCTTCTCCTTTTCTTAGGCTTTGGTTTCTCTGGAGGTGGAGCGTTGAATTCCATAGGTTCTTCTATATCGGGTATGTAACCAGTAAAGTCTCTGAAAACTTCTATTTTCACCGGATAAAGATTGAGATTCTGAAGGGCTTCAGATAACTCATTCATGATGTTTAGCATATATGCAAAATGCACACAAAATGCTAAGTTAAAATTTTATAACAAAATTTCACAGATAAATATTCAAATATTATTGCATACCATGTGACTAATTATACCCTTATACAATTACCAACTAAAAACCTACCCGCTACCCAACCGTTGCGTCCAAAAAAAACCGCCAAATTACAGCGACAACACCACCGCTTCAACTAATGCAATTATTACATTAAAAAAAACTAATGCAGTTATCACACCGTATCATAGGTCCACGTATTATCCCACCGTTTCAATTGATTTCACTAATCCCACCGAATCATTGATGTTATCATAACTCCCTAATCATAACTCCCAATTAGTGCTTTGTAATTCTCATAAAGAAAATTATATGCTTTTTCTTTCCCATGTTACTCGCAAATTTGCGTTTATTTTTTATTTAGTAATATTGCTCACTCGATACTAAGCAAGGGCGTAGCTTTTAAGGGGCCGGGAGGGGCGCCCGACCCCCTGAATTTTTTGCTCAGTAGTGTTATATATGTACGTTTCGTGTAGAATTTTTTAGGTATATACGTTTTCGACCCTCGTTTTTTTTTTAAATTACTTATATAGAATTTTTAAGTTCGGTGACTTCCGGACCCTCGGTAGAAATTTTCAAGCTTCGCCACTGATACTAAGCGTTAAAAGTTTGAGTCATTAGTGGTGCATCTCAGACATGATGTGGTGTTATTGGCATACAATTCCATAAACTATATGTAATTATTATTGGTGGGGTGTTGGATGCAAGGAGATTGAAAACGAAGTAACCACTTTTATAATCTTTCACCTTGATTATGTTGGTTATATTTTCTTTGTTTGTGCATTTGTAACATGTTTTTCCATTGTTTGTTTCAGGGCTTTTGACCCATTTGTTGTGTTCGTATTTCGGATCTCTCACTCTTTTCATTTGTAAGTTTTTTTAATCTCTTATTATGATTTTTGAGTTGATTGTTGTTGTAGACGATAGAAAGACAAGAAGTTGCCTGACTATGGGCCATGTATACAAAATATATTCGTTGAATATAGTAAGAGTACTTATATAGCTTTGTTCAAATGAAGAAAAAAGTGAATTCAATTCAACCGAGAAGAAGAAAATGCGATTGTTCTTTTAGAATCCGAAAATAAGATTGTTCTTTTAGAATCCATGAGATTGCTAACTTTTTTATAAAATTGGAGTCAAATGATTAGAAACTTAGAAACTTCAATTTACTATAGTCGAAATGAGAGATATTAACAAAAACAACTAGGTGATTTGACCGCGCGTTGCGGCGGTACATTACCGCGAGCATTAGATTGGTATTTGTTTGGTTTGGTTCGTTACAATACCGGAATGATACATGTACTTCGTATAGAAATCAATCGACTGAAAACGACAAAAATGAACACAGGTACCGAGACCAATGTTCAAACGATATTGATTGATTCAGATTGTCACAGTATTGATATCATTATTCATATATCGTTGCAGACAAAGTTGTATAAACTGGTACCAATGTTGTTCGTTTGGTTTGTTATGGTATAATAATGATACGGTGCCAGTTTATCAAAAGGAAAAAAAATTAATAGCCGTATCGATATAGATGTTGTTCAATCGATTCGGTACGTTTTGGTACGTTAGCAGCACATTATCTATTTCAAAACAAAAACTTTATCAATATTGGAAAAAATAAACACAAATTATTAGAAAAAAAATCAAAATAAATGATAAATAATAATTTTAAAAAATAATTCAAAATAATAATTACCATTCATTGTCGCTTACGATTCGGTTTGGTACACCTCCAGCACAATATCCATTTTCAATAAAAGTTATACTGCAATGTTAAAAAAACATTGTTGCACATTTTTTTTTCTTTCTAAACTAACAAACGCAAGTTATTAAAAGTAAATTAAACTAAATGATTGAATAAAATAGTATTTAAAAATAGATAAATACTTGAAACAAAATTAAAAATAAATCAACACTTTAAAATAAAATATTGAAACACTATTCATAAACACTTTGAATTAATATGTATAATATAATGTATAATAATATAATATGGTGATAATTAATGTTTGTGACCCATTTGTGTGCAATTGATTTTTTTCAGTGGATGAAAATAGAAAAGTAATCACTGGTAGGGTAACTCGGTCATCCGGGGTTTCTTAGCGACAAAACCTGCCTAAGCCAGTCACTTGCTATAGTCCTATCTTTTGATATGCTTCCTGATGCGTGTGAAGTGTTATATATATTAGGTGTATATTTTAAGCCCCTTTAACACTTATTTTAGCCAAGTTTTAAATTTATAAAATACGATATTTTACTAACACTAAACACACATATGGGCAAGTGCACCCATCGTGAGCGTAGTATAGCGTTGGTAAGATACCGAGGTCGTCCAAGGACACAAGAGCTTTTAATACCGGTTTATCCTCAACGTCTAATCAAAATAAAAAGTTTAGAAAAATGTTTTAAAATAAGAAAAATAAAAACTAACTAAAATGCTGAAAAGGAAAATAAAAAGAAAAACAGATAGACAAGATGAATCACTTGGTTCCGACTCGTATCTAGTGTAACCTTTGATTATTTCCGCACTTTTGCACATAATTAAGAGATTATCTTAGTTATTGTAGTAGGCCCCTCTTTTGAAGGTGACGTTACTCTCACCCCAGTAGTTTGAGTCAGCAAGGATACAATCCTAAAAGGGTGGATTATTAGAAGATAATTAATTAAGTTATTAATGCAATATTATGGTAGGCCCCTATTTTGGAGGTGACGTTACCCTCGGCTAAGTAGTCTGAGTCAGCAGGGATACAGTCCTAAATATCCGGGTTATAGTATTAATAGTAGTTAGCTTATGAGGGGATCAAAGAGTTTGGACCCCCGCCATCCAATACCGTGAAGTATTGAAGGAGGTCCTACTAAATTTGACCCAGGTCCATTGCAGGACCTCTAAACGCTGAACAATGGCAAGACCTTTACCAAACCGTTCCCTTAACCCCCGACCAGGTAGCCAACATACCTCCATATAGACCGTGGAGATATGAATGGTGAAAATCTTTTATTTTATATAGACAGTAAAATAATTTCAAGACACCACGGACAAACGATAAAGAAAGATCACCTTCAACATAAGCAACTAGTTATTAAAGTCATTAATACGAAACCAAATAAAAAGTGCAAAAGATTAGAAATAAAAAGTATTACACTAGACACTTTGTCTTCACCAAGTGATGTAAGAGACTTAGGCAAACATGGCCTTGATTGTCAAGAACTCTTACGATCAATCTTGGATCCCGAGATGACTCACACACTCTACGATGGACAATGGATAATGGTGGTGGATGATGGTGTTATGGTGGTGGTGGGTGGTGGGTGAAGTGTGAGAGAGGTGGTGTGCCAAGGGATGGTTTGAGCTTGAGCCAAGCACTTCTATTTATAGGCTGAACAGAAGCTCGGGCACGGCCCCGTGTCCACATCCTCTCTTTCTTCATTTAATGCAGCTTTGTCTTATTAGTTGACCACGCCCCCGTGTCCGCTGAGCACGACCCCGTGTGCAGAAGAATCTTTGTACTATGAAGATTTGTCTGGATTGTGCGAATCTTATAGTTGACCACGGCCCCGTGTCCGCTGAGCACGGCCCCGTGGTGGGCAATAGAAGCTTCTACCACTTTGTCTTTTCTGCTGACACTTGGGCACGCCCCCGTGCTGGCTGAGCACGGGGTGTGTTCAGGCCTCTGATCTCTTGTTTTGCTTGGGAAGATGCTGTAGTGGGGTCGGGCATGCCATGTCTTGTTCCTTTTCTTGTATTTATGTTAGATTTTGATGTCTTTTTGCTTCTTTTGTTAATTTGAGCTCATTTAATCCTGAAAATACAAAAGGAAGACAAAAGCACACTTTTTCCAACATTAGTACTAAAAAATGGTTAGTTTTATGCCTCATTTGATGAAATTTATATGTTAATATTTGAACACATCACTTCCTTTTAAGTTTTAGCCCTCAGTTGACAATTTTTAAGTGCGTAAAGGCTTATTGTTTGATTAACGAAATAAACATTTTAATTTTTAACGCTCTCATGTACTCTAATACATTGCAGGGGCATGCAAATATGACAAAATGAACAATTGATTAATTGCTCCCATAGTTTAAATATTTATATACATTTAAATGAGTTTCGACCAATTTCATCGAGTCTAAATTTTTACAAAAAGTAACCATTCTACTTACAATGTAACATTTTTTACTGTCTGTGTCCAATTTTTGTAAGTCGAATGGTTATTTTTAATTGCTCGCGCCTTACGGAATAAGGTATCAACATCCCGACGCAACGCGCGGGATAACGTGAACTCGTTTAATACCAAGGACAACTGACAATTAAACATACTAGGGTTTATTGTAAACTTATTTATTTACTAGGTAAAGTTTCTGGTTTGTAGATGATATGAGTGCTAGGACTGGGTTAGGGTATTTAAATATTAGCATTTACTGCTACCGTGGCTAACATATAGAGATCTGCCCATTTTTCATCTAATTTGTCTTCCCATGGTGGATTATTGCTTGTTTCCCGAGTCTTTTTAATTTGAAATTTCCTTATTTTCTCTTGACTTTTCCTAATAATCAAACTTCTTTTATTAGAAGAAAGTGGTTCTTCATAATGGGCTTTACGAACAAATATTCCCTTCTCAGTATCTACTGAGTATCTTGAGGATTTTGATTGGGATGAACTTCCTTTCTCTTTTGGTGAACTATCTAATTTAAGATAGATGTTCGAAAGCTTTTGCTTACCCATACTTTAAACAAATATTCAATAAAACACTAAATCACAAAACGTCAATTAGTAAAATTAAGTATTTTCTAAATACTTAATTGGCTTAAATCAGTGGCTCTGATACCATATTTTCCTGTCACGGCCCCCGTCCCGGTTTGACCCGTTTCAGAAGCCGCGGGACAGAAAATCCCGTGGTATTTATTTAATTGAGTTGACAGCGAAAGATTTTAGCAGGATCTTTTTAAAACTGAAAATGCCCGATTATTCTATTTCATAATTCGGGATAAAACCCCGGTAGTTTACAATCATATGATTTCACTGGGAAATCTTTATTTTTACAAAACATGTTTCTTTATTTATTTTGAGCCACTTCCTTAAGCTTGTAGTGCGTCGCGACACTTTTTCTGGATCACAACAGATCACCTGAAACATGTTTGAAAAAGGTTTTGTCAGCGGGGAAATACTGATGAATCATTCTTTTTACTAAAATGACACGTTGTTATAATTTACAGTATTAAGAGCGATTACAATGTTTATACATATCAACCATCTACCCACGGTATTTATCACTCGACCACCTATTGGCTATCTCGTTGTCCAATGGTGTCTGTGATTATGGTCATATCACCCCTTGGCTAACCCGTTGTCCAATGGTGACGGTTATCAAGTATTGTATACAAAACCCCACATATCGGCTGTAATTTGGTGACTACAAAGACTTAATCCCTGTAATTTATAACTTTGAAAGCAAACATGATTTTGAAATCAAATTTGATTAAAAGAGAATGACTCACTTTGCAGATTTTACGGGCAGAGTTTAAGCCTACTGTTTAGCCTTGTAACCTAAATTAATAACATGCACACGAATTAGGTCAGTAACTAATACAGCATTTACGATAACTCACGAGACTAAAACCCTCACAATGAATGACAAAGTGCGATACTTAAACATCCATCGAATTCACGACGAATGACAAAGCATAACCCTAATGTGGGCAGCACTTAAACATCCATTGGATAGTTTCAATCGATCGGACATTGAATCGTAGCAGCGATCGAGTTAATACCCTGTATCGTAGGAGCACCCCACTAATTGAATTTGTAATTTCGACTTCAGAGCAGTAATATTTCGTTTTTGAAAGTTTTCGTCGACACAGAATGAAAGCCCCTGAGCTAGGCTATTTATAGGTGAAATTTAGGGTTCACGCGGCCCGCGTAAACCTTGGCCCGAACCTTACGCGGCCCGCCTAACCACCTATTCTACGCGTAGGCTTGATTGGTCACGAGTAGGTATGCCAGTTGGTCAACACGTGGATCCGGAACACTTATCCGGTCAACCCAAGTTTGACGCGGCCCGCGTAAACTTTCCTTAAGGCTTATGTGGCCCGCCTGAAACCCAAGAATTTTGATTTCTTCATTTTTCATGCGCAGTAGGGTTTCAGGGGTCCGAGTTTTCACTTACGAGTAAAATTGGGACATTTTTTAGAGTCCTTACATCATAGAATGCCTATTTCTCTTAAACTACTGCTCCGATACTAACTTGTAAGGCCCCCAAATCGGGCACCTTACCGTCGGGTCACATTACAGTGTAATGCTTAAAAATAAGACTTTACTCGAAATACGCAGCGAAAAATTTTCAATTAAAAAAACAATACATAAATTATTTAAACTCAAAATGTTATTTAGCCGTTAACAAACTGAATGCCTTCCACCCTAACACAAGTAATCTCATCCGCTGGCCAAGAGCAACACTAACTGGAATCACACACCTGCAAAACAATCTAGCATACATGCAAAAGTCAGCTACACTGAGTGGGTTCTAATAGTTTAAGTTAAAGCTTTGAAAACACACCGTAAACGCTTTATTTGAAAACCAAAACACCACCTTTGCAAAAACAACAGCGTTTAATAAATTACGTTAACATCATTTCTAAAGTTTAACGGGTCCAACCTGTAAACCAAAACTCTACCCATATCTTAGGCCCAATCATCCTACAAGTAATCCTTTCCGATTTGGGTCAGATCACTTAAACATCAAAGGACGACCCGATATGCATCTTAATTCATAGGACGATTAACCAAACCAATATGTATCTAAGATAAAACAACTAATGTCCTAAAACTCAATTGTAACTTATCCTCGTCTATCGACTACATGGTTTAACATCACTCGACAACTGTATAATAGAACATCATTCGTCACCCGCATCATTTGACATCACTCATCAACTGCACAAATAATTATCACATACCCACCATTTAACTAGCGTGAAACACATAAGCACATAAGGTGGGAACCTAACACATCATTTGTTTCCCGTAGGCTATCATCATTTGCCCTCGTCAGGGTTTCGTCTCCTCCAATTTGACTCCGAAGAGTCCGTCACCCGCATATTAACCCCGAAGGGTCCGTCGTTGCCACTAGGGCTAATCATCTAAACACCTCAAGGGTGTTTCTCGTGACCCGACGCCACCTCGAAGGTAACGCCGCCATCACGAGTAACCCGCATCTTATGACCTGACGCCACCTCAAAGGTAATGCCACCATCACGAGTAACCAACATCTCATGACCTGACGCCACCCCAAAGGTAACGTCGCCATCACAAGTAACCAACATCTCGTGACCTGACGTCACCCCAAAGGTAACGTTGCCATCACGAGTAACCGACATCAAGCACCTCAAGGATGCTAATTCACATAAGGCACATATACACATACAATGTTAAAAGCACGTCAACTACTCGGCAACTACTACATTCATAATCTCGCTACCACTAAGGTACGAAACCTATGATAGAATAAAATTTATCATAACACAAGTTATACTTTTAATATCGACACCTACAACGCCCCATCCCTATACGACCTCGACATAACTAAACAAAATGTCATACGCTTATGTTGGACTAATATAGCCCGATTAATCACTATGTCGTATAAAAACATTGTTCGTGGGAAACATTTTAATCGCAAGACTCATTAATATATTAAACTTGTAGCACATATGAAAACATGTGAAAAGAATATATGCTAGCCCCAAAAATATTTAAGAAAAAGGGGATTAGAACTCACCAGTTGCAAACTTCCAAGTCAATGAGCTAACGCCTCGAACCGCGTCCTCAAGCGAAACCTGTAACCGAATAACTTGTGACTACCTTTTGTTCAAATAAATACTACGGAACCCGACCAGTCGACATCTCCGCATCTACCATAACGCGAACCCAAAATCATTCACCATTAACTTCAAATAATCTTGAACCTATTCGAGCCCGTTAACCCGAACAAGCTATGGCTCCGCCCACTCAAGTAAATAATAAAAATCCACCAAGCAAGAATATTTTAAGTTTGATTTACGCAACCACTCTTCACCATACATCATATTTCTTACAACATACAATCCATTTAATTTATGCATGAATGCATGCTTTACATCATGGATCGATCCCATGTAAATCCTTTTATTATTAAAATCATTATCACTATACAATACCACAAACCACCACACCTCCTACGTATTTTCTAACATCCCATGCACAACACACTAAACTTCCATCATAACCATAATCATCATGCGTCACCTTACATCCATGCATGCCAATTTTTTTACATGAAATAACCATCCAAATTCTCAATACCCAAAGCAAGTCACGTTTTTGTTTCCATACACCCAAATTGTCCCTACCTTTAAACGTGTGCTAACCGTAAACTGTTCACCCGCAAAGCACAAGCACCCCTTCATCTTCCTCGTGACACCGCATCCATCGTAACTAACCATCATCACTCCCGTCACACGCGTCACCATCCAACCCCAACTCCACCATCATGCCACCATTGTTAACACCATGCACCACCACCATCATCCACTATAACCGAACTGTCTTCACCGCCACGAACACCCTCCATCTCACCAAATACCACCGCATACTACCACTGTTCACCTTTTTCACAGATCGTTATTCTGGCCACACCTGATCATCATCATACCATCGCCATCCACCAACCTACACAGCGTGACAAACCGTTACTACCCGACCACATCATCACTAAACACAACCGATGTGACCATGACTAATCACCACCTCAGACATAGGTGACCACCATGGCACCACATGACCTCGTGTGGCTCCGTAAACCGACTAAAACCATACCTTATAAACCCCCATGTAAACCAAAACATAGAAACATGAACAAATAGAACAAGTCTTTACCTCATATCAGAATTCAGAAGATCAAACGAACCCAGATTCACTTTTGTCGTTTCCTCTTTCTCGTCGTTCTCCTTTCTGTCGTCGTTTTCTTTGTTGTCCGCCTAAAATAGTATAAGGAATGCCGTTATAAGCTAAAATTATTAGATTTTTTTATCAAAGAATATATATAATAAAGAGCTAGACCGAATAAGTGACAAGGCCTATGTAATCTTTGTTGGGGATAGTGATTCTGACTTAGAATGCCTCTGGGATTGTTAAAAAGAAAATGCAAAAATACTGATGCCTACGTTGTCGCTCTCGGTGATGTTGACTCTGGTTGAGACAGCCTCTAGGATAGGTACGCACAGTCTAAAGCTCAAAAGAAAAAAAGAAAAAAAGAAAAAAAAAAGTTTGATGATAAATTCGTTTGATTTTGGTATAAAACAGTTAGGAAATAGTCAAGTGACTGTTTCTTTTGTTCTATAAGTTTGAGGCGGGATTAGGTGGACTGTGGTTTTTAGTGTGAGACCCTTGGTAGATTAATTATATCGGGTTATTGGATTTTATCACCCCTAACTATTGGCTATTGGCCACTGCCACCCCCAACTATAACTTTGACGCCCGCCACCCCCAACTTAACACTTAGTGTGTTCTGTCACCACGTCGTTAACTATTCACTAACTTTTAATCCTGTTACTATACATTTGGGGTGTCCTAAGATCCCTAAAACCTTCCTAAGATCCCTATGACGCCCCCAAAAGTATAGTAACGGGATCTAAAGTTAATGACCAGTTAACGATGTGGTGACAGAACACACTAAGTGTTAAGTTGGGGGTGACGGACGTCAAAGTGATAGTTGGAGGTGGCAGCGACCAATAGCCAATAGTTTGGGGTGATAAAATCCAATAACCCAATTATATCTGAACTTAAATTGCATGATAAGGGCTTGCAACCGGGTTTGGGTTTAAGTGGACACATATACTTGCAATCACCGGTTAACACGAGTTTAATTTAATAAGTAATTTAGATTTTTCAACCTGAATATTATCTGATTCTGTTTCCATCTGCATAAGTCTTTTTCAGGGACGAAAAAAAGTTTAAGTGTGGGGATATTTAATATGGTCTAAATTTTACATATTTTATGTCAATATTTCCTACATTTGTGAGTAGCTAGCGGGTTATTTTTTATTACATTCTACTCATAGCTCGTTCATATTTAATGTTTAATTATTTTAAGAAATCTAAAATATTAATAATTGTATTAAATATTTTATCTAGCAAATAAAAGAAAGGGTTAATGGATTTAAACACCCTCAACTATTGCCATTTGGCCACTGGCATTCTCAACTTTGACTTTGGCTCACACCACTCCCAACTTAACACTTGGGTTGCTGTGTTACCCCGTCGTTAAATAAACACTAACTAGGTTAGTTCTTTTTGCTGACGTGGCCAATATTTGCTGATGTGGCATGATGATGGATCCAATATACACACACATCAGCATGTATATAAGCTCCACGCTATATGCTTCTCCTTCATCTCCTTTTGTGAAGAAAACCCTAACATCCCTGCCAACATCCAGCCGACACCCCCCTCCGACAACAACACCCCTTTACTCCTCTCCTTCTCCGCTCCCCGTAAACCAGTGACAGACTAGAAGTGGCGTCGCTGCTCACGGCGGCGGCGGTGGTGGATCTCAACGGCACGACACTTAACGACGCCCCCTTCTCGTTTTCTGATGACGGTGGTGTTTGTACGACAATGTACAAATTTCCGACTGCCGACTATGAAATTGGTGCTGCTGAGCGAGGAAGATGATGAGTCGGAACTGGCCGACAGCGGCACTTGTCGTCGGAAATTCACCGGCGACTCTGGTCGACGTTGAAGGCGGACGTAGAGCTTATATACAGCAGGTTCGAGTTTGCTGATGTGCCACACAGGTGGGTGGTGGGTTGTTGCAACTTGTTGCAGACTTGCAGGTGGGGCGGTGGTGGGAGGATGGTGGCAGGTATGGCGTTGGTGGGTGGTGGTAAATAGTGAAGGTAAATGGCGGCTGGTGTAAATTAAACGCACCTTGAAACGAATCCCTACATCCAAAAGCTGGTTAACATTGGGGAAATTTTTGTTGTTGTAATTGTAACTTTGATTCCGATCAATTATGAGATATTTGTGGCTATTGATATCGTGAGGTACATGACTACGATGAAGAAATAGAGAAGATGATCCGGTTCATTGACTCCCGTTAACCCCGGATCCGGACGCCGTTCACCACTCCTTCGATCACTTCGCATACAGAGTATTGATTCTAACCAAGTTCTTTTCGGCTTCGAAGACTCCAACATATACATAGAATTGATGAGCCCATAAAGTTCATTTAAATCGTATTTTTTAGCCACACTCGTCACCACCCTTAGAACTTTGAAAGGAACTTGATTTTCCAACAGGAACAAATCAGTATAAAGAAAGGGCAACATTGGCAAATGGAGCAAATTAAGCGTGCGTTTAATTTTGCTCAGGGATTTCTAGGGATTGATATGGTATGCTATTGGGGAGGGGGGGTTTGGGGTTTTTAAGATGGTGAAACAGGTGTCCAGTACATGTCACCCATGCCACGTTGGATTCATATGACATGCATGCTTATTTTTTTAACCAAGTTAGTGTTTATTTAACGACAGGGTGTCATGACAAACTATGTGTTAAGTTGGGAGTGGTGGGAGCCAAAGTAAAAGTTGAGAGTGCCAGCGGCCAAACACGTATAGTTAGGGGTGATCAGATCCAATAACCCTAAAAGAAAAGTAAAAGTTGAGAGTGCCAGCGGCCAAACACGATACTCGGACTTCATTAGGCTTTACTACATACGATAGGTATACTAGCATTTAGAGAGTCTTAGTTTATAAATTTAAAACTATAGTGTCTAGATTAGGTTAGTTTTTATAGACCGCATTTTCAGCACATCAATATCCTTCACGAATCAATTTGTCTTTGATAATTTGATATCTATAAATCTTGTGGGATTCGATATGGTTTTAGACATGGATTGGTTAGTTCAAAAACCAAATCTACGTTGTCCACAAGTAAAATTCTGACGAATAATAGTCGAAAGCTGAAGATCTTTGTGTGGATGGACATGAGAAGTCCATAGCCACCTAGGAAGCATAATGCTTAGAATGTTCGCAAGTGAGTCGAACATCGTAGACCATTTTTGTTCTGCATAATGAACTGGAAAAATCTCACATAGATTTAGGAAGTGGTAACAATGGATCTAATCTCCAAGTTACCTAAGATAAATCGCAGCAACGACACGATGTGAATCATAATCGAAAGACTTGCTAAGTCGACGCTTCTTGTCAATTAAGGAAAATTTATAATTCCGACAAGTTAAGCTATAGAAAGATAACATCGAGTCTCCTTATGGAGTACTGTTGTCTATAGTATCGGTTTAGGATACTAAATATACTCTTATCTCTAGAAAATTCCAGCAAAGTGCTTAGCTGATAAGCACTTATCATGTTTCTCCATGACGTCTAAATGTGAGCTTAAGGTTTACTGAAAAACCTTGTCCATTATGGACCATGGAATTTAAAAGTTCCAAGTTTCCCTCGTAAATGTGAAATGGAGTTCCCATTGTGGCCCATGATACTCTTGAAAGGTTGAAACCTACTATGATACGGAATTAACCGTATTACTCTGAACAAATCTCGAGGTCGAGATTTCTTTTAAGGGGGTGAGGATGTAACACATCGTAAAATCATGTCCAATAATGTATTGACACGTGTCCCTAATCCTAATTATGTCAAAAGTTAGCTAAGAGGGACTATTTTCGTCAAAAATGAAAACTAGGTATACAGAGGGACTAAAAGTGTCAACATGCTGAAAATAAGACTCCGAGTGACCTTACACGGTGTCCGTATTCTCAAATGAGCCACTTGTTGGACAAGAGGAGGCGTTTGCGTAATCGTTTGAAAGTTTGCATGACGAAGGGCTAAAAGCGTCAACATGTTAATTCTTACCTCTGAATGGCCTTTTAACGAACCGGGAGCTTTAGGATGTTCAATCATACTCTCGGTAATGCCTAATATTGGCCATTTAAGGGTTTTATGCCATTAAGTGATAATATGCGCAAGTTTGCAAGTTAAAGGGGTTAAAAGCGTCAACATGTTAATTCTTATCTCTGAGTGACCTTTTAATGAACCCGGAACATTTGATGCTCGGTCATACCCCAGGTATACCTAATATCTTATATTTTATTGACAAGAATGCAAAAATATCATTCGTTGCGCAATTTGGGTCGTTTTCGCGTTCGTTAAAGTGTTCGTTCCAATTAAGCGAAAAAAGCGACCGTACGACCAAACAAACCGACATCCACGACATTTTCGGGCATAAACCAAGTTACTTATGCCTTAACGCCTTTACGCAACCAAGAAAGTGGGTTAAAAGGGGTTAAAAGTGTCAAAACTCAACAAATTTTGTGCAGGGACTAAAGCTGTCAAACTTCGAAATCTGACTTGCAGCCCAAATATACAACCATAACTCACATGAAACGAATCTATGGGCTTGTTTATTGTTTTATACATCTGTTAGGAAACTTGTAGTGATCCTAGGAAGCCTCTAACACTTGTAAATCATCCACAAATCCTTCCAATACTATAAATAGGTATTGTGTTCATTGAAGAACTTGCACCTTTTCTCATTTCTTTCTATACTTCTCATATTTGGAGGATCCCGAGCAATTGGGAACATCCTTTGAGCTTTATTCAGTCCCTAGGACCATTTGTAAGTGTTCCTTTCATGGCTTATTCGTTTATTAGGCTTTTAAAGCCCAAAAATCAAACGTTTTCGATAAACGCTTTGACTTTCGGTTTAGACCTTAACAGTCCAGCCATTGTTCGCAATGAACATGGCTATGTGATCGTAAGTAGGTAGGTGTTAATCCCTCAAAAGGGCACCTCCTAAGAATCACGTTTGTTCGGTCAATTGGCGAGTCAACATATTAATATTTTAAAAAGTCAACGGGTCAGTTTTTGAAATAATTACGATCTGAGTTTAGAAGTGTCCTAAAATATGTTTTATCACTTAAAAAACTTAGTAATAATTATTAGAACATGTGTAAACATGTTCGGCTCATCAATTCCAGTTTTAGGGTCGGTTCGCAACAGAAAGTCGCGAAGTTTGACTTCTGCTTTGACTTTTGATTATGAACCTAATTAGATTAGTATGCTACTGATTTAAGGTTCTGCTATGATCATAATATGATGTAACATAACCCTCTGAGGTTATATTAAACGAGCATAATAGTAATCTGAGTTTTATGCAAGTTTCCGTAAATGTGCCATACTTTGACCATTATGCCCTTTTTAGCAAAAATAAGGTTTTAGACACCAATGAGCATGCAGATGATTTAGGTACTGATATGTTAACATGTTTAACATATTTTGATGTTACAAATCTGATCATATTTTGGGTTTAAACCACATTCTATTCGGTATACGCTTAATCTAGCGAATCTATTCTTAAGTATAGGGTCATATCTAAAGGGACTTCCTTTGGCCCGTATACATTCTAAAAGATAATAAATCTGTTCATTCTAGAACATAGTACCCCCCTAGATAATCGGACTTGGGTCAATAGCACTTAGACTTGCAGCTTTTTGCTAAATTATAATTTGGTTGATTGGAAGCTAGCAAAAAGGTAAATACTCTTAACTTATTTTAGCTTTAAACTTGGGATGGCAATTATGCCACTTGGAGCGGGTATTACATAAATAGGTCGCCTATGATTGCGCAAAAATGTAAGAATCTGGTTTATTTTGTTTTGCTTGATAAATAAAATGATTGGGGGTTACTGGTACCGTGTTCGGACGTCCCAATGGGTCAATCAAGTATGTAAATATGGTAACAAGAATAAATCCCAAGAAATATTTAAAAGATCACCTACAGGTTTTCTCTATGTATAAAACTCTTTTCGAAAAATTGTTTTCCAAAGAGTCAGTTATTTGTATTTACCAGCTTTGGCTGACGTATTTTCAAAAGATTGAACCGCAGGAACCGAACCTTATTATAGGCTGGGAATACAGGTCAGCTAGAATGAAGGCTAAGGAATTTGCAACTCCTGATGCTTAAGGCGTATGATGTCTAAAGCTCTGTTTATTAGATCCCGCCTATGGGCTTGTATCAAATGCTTGTAATACTTTTATATATTCAAGCTTTATTGAATTTTATATTTTCACTCTAACACTTCCGCTGCATATTATTATATTGTGATAAGTGTTATCCAACCATCACGACTATACCCATCCGGGCCCACCAGGAATCGGGGTGTGACATTTTACACTTGGGATGTGTCCCAGTGTAAGGCTTTTTTGGTGGTCTCTGGTGTGGGAGGATTTGGAGTAACAACAGGAGTAATCACATTACAACTCTGGCTCTGAAACCAATCTGTCACACCCCAACCGATGGCGGAAATATCGAAGTAAGACGAAAACAAGAATGCTTATAGCATCACAACACTAATTGTGACAATATTAAATTAATCAAAATTTCATAAATACTAGAATGCATACATTGTTCAACAACTCAAATACATCGAACTGTAGTTACATCACAAAACATAAATAATTGTTTCTTTCATTAAGATGAGTATCTATGTCCACCCTAACTGTGTTTCTTCGTTCATCATCTATCAACCTGCAACATGTATTAAAATATGATCAACAAAAATGTTGGCGAGTATACAAGGTTGATACATAGCATAATAATGAAAATGTTTAATGTTGCTCATATCCAACATGATAAATGTATAACTCGTTACTAACATACTACACAAGTGTAAACTATATGTCAAACCAAAGTTTAACGCAATCGTGATTACCCAACATCGTCGAAACGGAGAGGGTGTAATGGTGTTTTACTTAACAATACCACTAGAATAAGGGCAGGGCGTTAATCCTGTATCGCTATAATTGTTAAGGTAGGCATGCAAAGTTAATGAGCATATAGACACGTGTAAACATAGCATGCGAGATTAACAAGTATCAACAAGTTTCATGTTTAATTGTGGATAGAGTGTGATTTTGTAACAAGTTTAATAGTGTTGCGTATTTTTGTATAATTGTACATGTTGCACCCAAAATGTATAAAATGAAAAAGGGATCGAGTATACTCACAGTTTTGCGTAGACTTTCACGAAAACCGAGAGTGGATTAGACGGGAGTTGGTACACCAAAGTCACCCTGATATGGGTAAACAAAGGTGTGAGTATTCAGATGTGAAAAGGGTTCGAATCAAACCTTGAAATACAAAAAATGTACGAAAGATTAAGTAATAGACCCTTCGTGCGAATGGGACCCATTCGTGCGACTGGTCTGTTTAAACGAGGACTCGTGCGTAAAATTTGGGTTGAAGTTTCGAAAAAAGAATCTGTAATTATTATTTTTGTAACCGACCCATATAGATAACTCTGATAGTGGCAAACAACTAAAGGTTCACCAAGCTTACATAAATGTTTATATTCACAAATTTGGGAAATATGTCAAATTCCCGAATTTGTGAATACAAACATGTATGTAGGCTTGGTCAACCTTTAGTTGCTTGCCACTGCTGGAGTTATCTGTCGGGCTCAAAGATGACAATATACTATGTCGGGCTTAAAGACGACAGTATACTATCAATAGGATCAGTAGAAATTGTTAAAATATATTACCAAATTTTATAAAGGTATGAATAAGAACAATACCCTCAACTATGCAGAAACAAAGCAGCCCAATTCGTCTATGTTCAAAGTCCTTTTGACGTTCCTGTGCGCTGTAAAAGACAATTTTGTAGGAATTAGGTTCACCTTTTGTAAAATATAATTACAAAATATATAATAACGAGACTCTCGTTATTCGTAGGAAATATCATAGTACAATATCGGTTGCAATAACTAAATAAAAAAGAATATATAATATAATTATATATACCAATCTTGATTCAAGCCGCATCTCTGGTGGGTCCTTCACGCGCACTTGATAGCATCCTAGACTCGAGTATTCATCATCTTGAGTCTTGAAAAATACTCCTTGACTGCAACAAAGAGAACACTAAAACGTTGACGATTTTGGTTGAGGCACGTGTTCAACACGCTTCCCTTAAAACAGATTTCGCGCCTCTACTAAAGACGACGCGTCTGTCTCCCAGAGTACAACAGCCGAAGCAGTATGTACTGCCGGAAATGGCCACATGCCCGAGGTTACACCGAATAGAATTATAGTGTTTGAACTTGTGGAAAAATAATGATATGAAAGTGATGGAATCGAGTAGAGAAAACTTATCTCTCTATAATTCCCAACATATGGATGTTCAAGTCTTCACCACTTCTCCAAGAATTCTTCATACATATTATCTTTCTCTTGTAGTTTTCTCATAACTCCAATGAGTCACATAGCCTACCATTTTTTTTACAAGAGTTGTGTGTTGTGAAGAGTTTCTCTTAAGTGGTGATTTTATTAGAGACATAAAACTCTAATAAAAGTTTCACTTAATTAGTGATTTAATTAGAGCCATAAAAACTCTATTAAAGCTAATAAAGTGATATAAAACTCTACTCAAGAGTTTCACCATATGAAGGAGTTTAATTAGTAATTATAATTTCACTAAATTATAAATTAACTAAATATCCATTCACTAATTTTCCCAACAATCCCCCACATGAATGGAGATTGTTCAAAACACATAAAATTTCCAATGGAACCTCGACAGTTGAGTTTTGCATACGATAGGTAGGTGTTACCCTTTGAACCTTCGCTCATGAAATGCACTTAACCCACTAGCTCTGAGTAGATCTCGATGTCTTTGAACTCGTCTGCCGTTTGTGTAGACGACAATACACTTCACTCAAGACTCTCCCTAGCCGGGTCATCTCCTCATAGTCGTGTCCAATAATGGTAGTGGAACACTTTCCTGGTTCTGCGAGAGCTCTAGGAATTGTGCCCTCAATTCCATTCGAAGCGACCCCACTTCTCTCTAACATAGGTGATTCTCCTTAGATCATTAAAAGCATTGTGGTTATCGTGATCTATCCAAATCATTTACCACATATTATGCTTAGCCTCATACTTGTCACTTTTAGGAATGGACTAGGAAGTTTATTAATCTTTATAATAAACTACCTTATTAAATGCGTAGGGTTATTCCCCCACAGTGACGTCGCTTATTCATAAAATTAGGTTTTCCTATTGAACTCAATTCTTGGGATCTCCAGTCTACTGAGTTAGGTTTCCATCATATGAACTTCATTTTTCAAGGGCTTCAGTCCCATTCCACAACTTGATCTCTAATAAACCCTCAGGTTGTTGGATCCATAACATTAGCAAATAACTTTGCGTATTTGAGATTAGTTGTCATGATGTGTTCTTAACTCGTAAGTTAATTTTGCCTATTGTCAACTTCTAAGACTATAACCTCAGTGGCCATCTGAATCTGGTTATAACATATGTCTTCGTAAGATACATGTATCATTTAAGGCAAACACATCTCCATTATGCACTACGACCTTTGTGTCCTCCACTTAGTCGTCTATTTGCAATGTTAGATTGGATTACAAAATCTTTATTGCTAAAAACAAATGCAAGACACCCCCCACATTTAAGTGTTATTGGATAACATTTAGATGTGTTAATGAGAACCATTTCTACATACCCTTATAGGGTTGTTTCTTAAATGGTTACTCCCCCACATTTCTTGCCATTTGATCAACATTTCCGTAACACCACTTATGGCGACATTTATACACATATGATTGAACAAGACCAACCTTATTGTATCAGTGAATTCAACTCATATTCCATTAGCTTGCACAAGCTTCCGAGCTGACCAAAGCAACACATGCCATTGTCATAAGTTTGTCACCAACTTAGAATAATTCTAATTTAACATATAGAATAAGCTTAGACAATGAGTTCTCCTCATTAGCTTTTCAAACAAACTTTTAAAAGTTACATGTCATTTCCTTATAATGAATGAAAATTCTCTCTCAACTTTGTCCATACACAAATTCTTTTTGTGTTCATACACATTTGAATGTTTAGAGTTAATTAGTCTCCGTCAAGACCCAGAATTAACCAAGTACTAGTCTATCATGCTTTAGACTACAATACTTTAGCTTGTGAACAGAAGATGCATCATTCTGATTCTTCACAGCCCTAAGGATATCATAATATCACTTTGTAACATTCATCCCTTGTTAAGACAAAATAATGAGACTTATTCATAATCCTAAAACATCAATATTTAGGAAAGTCTCACAAATTATTGTATATAGCACAAAGCTAAATTTCATCATTCATTTAAGGAACATAACTTGTTTACCTTTGATCTCCAACGATCTACCATTGACTCATAAGTACTTAAACATAAGCCTTAATCCAAGTCACTTGGTGAACACATTCATCACCAACAAGATGAATGTTTCTCATCTACAATCACTATTATGTGTGAGATAGAGTCAACTAGATTGACACTCAACAACATGGCATTCATAATTTGCCATAAGTGATTTGCACACATCTATTGTTATTCATTAGGAGACATGTATATTTAGGATGCTCTCCCAAATGAAGGTAAAATCTCCATATAGATCTAACAATAATCAAGTGGTAGACGCAACTACTTATAAATCTCGCAAGATTTATTAAAGGTATACAATAACATATAGTACTTTTACTTTCATATGTTAGAATTCACACTTGTGAATTTTTCAATGACATCTAATGAAGTATGCGACATGAATGTCGTTAATGTATTTCATCTCAATACACTCACTACGTTCTTTCATTACTCATTCATGATGTGGTTATACATTTGATGTTTCGTCTTTGACTTTTAGTCAATGTAACAACTCTCAAGTTGTTTATGTCTAAGTATTTTCATGTACTATCCGTTTAAAACCATATTCTTTTAAACAATGTATAACCGACGTTATAATTATTTTCCATAAAAATAATTTATACGTCACAACCATTAGTGATTTATTTCTTTGTAAAAAAATTGCATGTGTTATCCGAAGATATTGAACACAAAACAATAAAATACATTGGAAACTAAATCATAAGTGTCAATCACTTTTGAAATTTAAACGGAAGCATAGACAATATGTAGACATCAAATAGCAAAGTGCTTTTATCTTCAACACTTTATAATCTGACCGAAATCTTCTCAACAATATTGTCCCATGGCGTGTCTTGAGGTACTCACTCAATAAGACTCCATGCACTTGTAAGTACAAGTTTCCCATTTCATCTTGAAACTTTAAACTTGGACAATTATGCTCAAAACAACACCAAGTTGTTACAAATACTACATTTAAGTAGTAAACTTGAACAATTAAATTTGTTCACAACAACACCAAGTTGTTTTCACCAAATAACATTTTTTTAACACACATGTTGGAAAAAAAATGTTATAACAAGCACATTATAGAATCGAACGTTTACATAAAACGTTTTCCAAAGATATAGTTTATAAAATAAACTGTTTCTCATCAGTTTTAATGCGCACATAGGCAATTAAATGTTTACATAAAACATTTATGTCCATTATGAACAATCTCTAACCTCGTATTCGTGATACACATTTTCTAACACACAAGTTAGAAAACTTTAAGTCATTATATATATATATATATATATATATATATATATATATAACATGACCAAATTAAAGCATCAAATGTCATCACTAAAACTCTACTCAAGAGTTTCACATATGAAGAGTTAAGAGTCTCAATAATTATATATTTAAACTCTAATAAAACTCATCAAATGTCACCATTAAAACTCTACTCAAGAGTTTCACATATGAAGAGTTAAGAGTCTCAATAATTATATATTTAAACTCTAATAAAACTCATCAAATGTCACCATTAAAACTCTACTTAAGAGAATTTAACGTTTACAAAAAAACGTATGGTTTACACCAATAATTCCGGTCTAACACACATGTTAGAGAATTTAACGTTTACAAAAAACGTATGGTTTACACTAATAAACCCGATCTAACACAAAAGTTAGAAAAATTAACGATTCCCAAAATCGTTTTAAAACCAAATGTTGGAACCAAAACTATTCGTTTTGTACCACGGTATAGGATTTAAGATTGTATCTCAATCTCAAAAAATCCAAACACAACAAGTTGTACTACATACATATTTCCAAAAAAAAATATTTATAAGATCATAACCTCTAACAATTTTTTTTTTAATTCTATTATAAATCCTTTCGTAAACCTAAAATCCTTATAAATAAGGTTTTAAAGATTGTACCAACAATCTCATGAAATCTGTTTTAAGTTTGTAGGAGTTAGGTTCACCTTTTGTAAAATATAATTACAAAATATATAATAACGAGACTCTCGTTATTCATAGGAAATATCATAGTACAATATCGGTTGCAATAACTAAATAAAAAATAATATATAATATAATTATATATACCAATCTTGATTCAAGCCCATCTCTGGTGGGTCATTCACGCGCACTTGATAGCATCCTAGACTCGAGCATTCATCATCTTGAGTCTTGAAAAATACTCCTTGACTGCAACAAAGAGAACACTAAAACGTTGACGATTTTTGTTGAGGCACGTGTTCAACACGCTTCCCTTAAAACAGATTTCGCGCCTCTACTAAAGACGACGCGTCTGTCTCCCAGGGTACAACAGCCGAAGCAGTATGTACTGCCGGAAATGGCCACACGCCCGAGATTACACCGAATAGAATTATAGTGTTTGAACTTGTGGAAAAATAATGATATGAAAGTAATGGAATCGAGTAGAGAAAATTTATCTCTCTATAATTCCCAACATATGGATGTTCAAGTCTTCACCACTTCTCCAAGAATTCTTCATACATATTATCTTTCTCTTGTAGTTTTCTCATAATTCCAACTAGCCTAAGACCCCGCGAGCTTCGCGGGTGGCTAAACACCAACTAAACACATAAAATAATTTAAACATAGAAGCGTTAAAGTGTGATTTGTTAAGCCTAATATTTTGAGAGATTTGAGCACGTCCCAATAGTACATCTACATGATGTTCGTTACACATTAAGTATTTGTATATGAAACCTTCATTATTTTTTAAATATTACAAACCGACAAAAAAAGAAATGAGGTCAACACATAACTTCAAATGTTGTATTAAACCAATGAAAAAAGAAAATATAATAAGGTCTTTAGTTATTCAAGTTAAGAAGGATATAATATAAAAAAACTTGAAACAATAAAATAAAAATTTCTAAACTATAGGCGACATAGTGGTCTCGATAAATAAGGCTCATTTCGGACCAGTGTAGTCATCAACATGTTCGAGGTACTTGAAAGATTCGTTGCAAAGGTCAACTTCAACAATATCACCCCAAATGCTTGTTATGAGCCACTTGTTGTCTTGAATTATATTAGTCCTTCGACACCTTTCAAGATAATCTAACAATATGAGGCGTATTGAAAGAAAACACCTTGATCCAAGCCTCATCTTCAAATTTGAACAAATCAGCAAATAGCTTATCAGACCGTCCAACAACAATCACATGCAGCTTCATTGCAATGCTCAAAAAATGTCCTTGCCAAGGAATCACTTCCAAAACCTCGGGAAAAGGAAGAGTGCTGAAAGTTTCGGAAAGAACATCGAAAGCTACTGTGTGTCTCTCACCTGGTGGAAACCAATAATTGGAAACCATGAAATATATGTCTTTCCCCGAATAAATTCCGGGAGACCATAAGTAATATGTTGACGCAAAATTAGTTACGTTCAATGAATTTATCATTCTCCATGACTCACGACGACGTGAGTAAACTCGAGCATTAACAACATTACGGTAACGTCTGATGTGAAGAACTTTGAGATCGTTCGAGTCGTCAAAGTACATTCCACCAGTATCAGCGTTTCGCTCGAAATTACGATCAAAGTAGTCATCGGCCAAAAATTTAAAGCGCCTTGTTGTTGGATTCCAAAGTATGAGCTCACAACAAAACCTTTCATTGCAAATTAATAGGAGACCTTTAAAGGACGCTATAACACGTAAGAAAGAAGGATGGACATTCAATGGAGAAATTATGGTTTTGGTTGTATCGGCTTGCAAATTCCCGCCTACTATGTTGTCAACAACAGTTGAGTTATCTTTTAAGGAGAGAAGCTTCTTTTGTAGCGAACTTAGAATTCGCCGAGAATGCATAATCTCAAAATTATCATTTGACAGTCCGTTACGATAAAATTTGGAAAGACCTTTGAAACGGCCTATAGCTTTTGCAGGCAGCCTTGTGAAAATTTCGTCCACAATCAATTCAGACCCAAGCTTGTCCATTTTATGATATACTTTTGCTACAATGGAAGATATAAAAAATGAAATAAAATAGTTTATGTATATGTTAAAAAATGTAATCAGAATTTCTATCTATGATGAGACTAAAAATTTATAATAGAAAGTGATTATGTGTAACAATAAAGGCAATTAACCTTAATATTAGAAACACGTAACCATCTTAAAAATTGTATTAAAACATATAAGAACGTTAATTTTACTTGTTACTTTAAACCATACATATATGTATAATAATGTCATTATAACAATGAAAAAATGAACAACAAATACAAATTGTAATTGTAATATACATTAAAAGTTTATGTATATGTTACAATAGATATAACAATAGAAGATATAACAAATCAAATACAGTAGAAACTCGATAAATTAATACTCGATTATTTAATAAACTCTCTAAGATAATATTTTTTGCCGGTCCCGACTCGGGGATAGGGTGCTAAATTAATAATTCGCTAAAATTATAAGATAATACATTTTTGATAATTTCTTTAGACCCCATATAAAATATAAATTAATAATTCCTTATATATAGCATATTACATGAATGATTTATGAAGGTTTCTTGAAAAATGACTCAATTGTCTTTTGTTTTTTGTTGAAATCAATTTCCCCTTGAATCTCGTCTCTAATTTTCCTTAGCATGGTAAGAACTTCTGGTGTTGTTTTCTCATAGCTCAACAAGAAATTGTTCAATGTGATTGCCGCTTTAATAGCTTCGTTTCGCGAAGGGGGCTCCATTGTAGAACTTTCATCATCTTCTTCATCGATATCATCTTTATTAATTCCAATAACGCTTTCAATAATTTCTTCATCAGTCAACAACAGTGCAACTACATTTTCTTCTGGGTGAGTCAGAACATCTTCGACATCCATTGCATTGCGATAACCCAACTCTTTGATCAAATTCTGGAGTTCTTGAGTGCTTTCACCACCTTCATCTGAGTTCTCAAAAGTCATGTTATCTGTTGATCGAAGTTTACAATGACGAAAGCAGTTCGCAATTGTATTTGCACGAACATCCATAGTCCATGCTGAAATTGCAAGATTCATTGCATCTAATACATTTATTTTTGCTGGATTTGGAACACCTAATTCATAACCCTCCAAAAGACTTCTATAAAATCGACGACGATAATAAGGTGGGAGATTGAAGGTTTCTTTCAAATTGGGCCGTTCATTTGATATACATGCATTGTATACAATAATTAAGTGGAAGCTTGAAAGGTGTTTGTAAACTAAGTATTCTACTATAAATTAATAAAATATTAACTAATATATAAATTAATAATTATTAATTTATCGATTAATTAATAACTCTTTTAATTAATAAATTTTAGTGGTCCCAAGTGTATTATTTTATAGAGTTTCTACTGTAAAATAGTTTATGTATATGTTAAAAAAAGGTTGATCAGAATTTCTATCTATGATTAGAGACAAAAAATTTACCAAAACCAAAAAAAAAAAAAACAGATGAAAAGAAAGCATAATATGTTAGGTCGATATTAATATAAATTGATGAATGATGAAATGGATAATACCCATACCTTTGATCGTAATTCGATTCATAGAAACTCCAAATGTTAGATGTGAATGAAAGAAAATGAAAGAGAAGTATTTATAATAGATGGTGGTTAAAAATTTTAGCAATGAAATTTGAAATTTAAATTTTGATTCTGAACATTTACTAAATTAATCAAATCAAGGTAATCAAATTTATTTGATTAAGCAGTTCCCAAAAATAATGTTAATGTTAATCTATTATATATAATAAATGTGTTAATTTTTGCTGATGTGTCAAGCTAGGAGGCCTCTAAATTTTGCTTTTTGGCTGGAAAACTTCCGTGTGCTTTTTTCCTTAATTTTGAAGCCCCGAATTAATCTACCCGACCCACTAAATCGGATCCTATAATACCCTTCTTTTTTCTCATTTCGCTTCTCACTGTTCATATTGTTTCTCTGAAACCCTAACTACACTCTCTCCCTTTCTCTGAAACCCTAACTACAGCCGCCTTCAACAATCTTCCTATCATCATCAAGTTTTGTCATCATCATCGTTCAATCCCAGATCTTCATCGTCCTTTTTTTAAACCCTAGCTGTCAACACCGTCTTTTTTCATCTTCTTGAGAGGTTTTTTCTACCCAGATCTAGCTACGCAGGTTTAATTCGATCAAAGGCAGCACAACGGCATCAATGACAATGGAGTGGTATCTTTGATTAGGGTTATTAGTGGCCGGAATTAGGTTAAGGATGCGACTTTTGACCAGAATCCTCTTCAGCATCAAGTCAATATAGTTATGCTATTGTTAAGGAAAATATGGTATCCACTCAATCACCAGATGCCAAAATCATCAAAGAAGGGTCAGTCAGTTAGTTAGTTATTTGTTCTAATTTTTATTAATTTGTATTCATATATATGACTGAATTTGGTTTAAATTGTTGGGGATTTTGTAGGCAGATTGTAATTAGGACTCGAAACCTTCGAGCGGCTGCTGGGTTTATTCCGCTTAAGAACACGGATAAGAACAACGTCAACCGCTTCATCACTCTGACAGACCTTGGAATTGCAAAGCTCATAATTAACATCAGGTATTGTTCTTTTAAATAAAATAGTATGCTTATAAGATCAAATAGCCATTTAGAGTCAAAGTCCTTTTTTTACTTCAAACGAATCTCAATTTGCAAGTATCATTGATTCATATTTTCACCTTCTTAATGCAAATCTCAATTATCTGTTTTGTTTCCACAGACCCGGGGCTGTGAAAATTGTTGTTGAATAGTTTAAAAGTATTTGATTATTGGTTAATAAACATCAGGTATTGTTCTTTTGTCATATTTTACTTCAAACAAATCTCAATTTGCCGCATTTGGTAGTTAAGTTTGTTGGTTTTTTGGTATTTTGCAGACATCTTATGAGTGCGGAGAAACACTTAAGCGGAGTTCAATCCAAACTATAATATAGCTTTACTCTGTTTGTAGCGTGCCTTAAGAATCGCAAACGATGCTCAACAAATGGCGAATGTGACAAAAGGTAACAACTGGTCAATCATCCTCTTTATCGAGATTTTACAAGTAAGTAACACTAGGTCGGTAATTCGATGAACTATTTAATTTCTTGAAACTCGTGCTATATCTATATATATATAATAAACTAACATGGGTGTGTTCAAATGCAATGTACTTTCAGGTACCTATACTTCTTCGATAAGGGAAACACGCAAATCACGGTTTCTTTAATTCATGGACTTATTAAATTAGTTACAACTGAAATATAAAGCGACACCGCCACATCAGATCTAGCTGCTTATGCTTTTTTTCAGAACGGTCCGCTATATCCAGTCGCAAAAGGCCAAGGGCGGAGCCAATGCAGAGAAATTCGAGTAGATCAAATTGAATGTCATTCCAAATTTTGTTAGGGATGCTCACACAAAGAAAGAGGTAATGGCATATCTATTTTCTTCATATTGTTTTTTTTACTTTCTATATTACATGTAGGAATTTTGATTTGATTCAAGCCATTGGTTGCAAGTGAGTTATTGATTAAGGTTACAGGTGGCAAGACGGGTCAAAATATTTTATTTCAAATAAAATTTCTTGCAACGTATGCATATAAGTTGTTCGTTGAAATGCCGAAAGCAAATTGTTTTTTTTTTTTTGGTGTGTTAACAATATACTATGTCAATGAGGAGCCAAAATCATGAGTTGAGGCGGTGTATAATTCATGTTCAACTTCACTGATATAAATTGCTTTGGCAAACGAATTAACATTTTGTTACCGAGTTGGATCGTATTAAAATAATTTGATTTGGCTAACTTGGTATGTTGATTCATTCATAGGAACCATCAGCTAACTTCAAACTAATTTAATCATGATTTGCAATAATCTTGCTATAACAATTAGACTTGTACTTTATAGGTCCAATACAAAGCCGTAACAAAATAATATTATTAGCAACAGTAAACATTAACCTTTCCAGCGTGAAAAACACTAATAATATACCTCCGCTTTCCTTGAATATAGGTTTTGCAAGATGAGAGACACAAGCATATCAGCACTCAGAGATAGGGGAGTCCATTACGTTAAACGCAAGTGGATTCCAGAAACAGGGAGAATGAAACCCATTACCAACTGATTGACAAACAGGTATTCCAAAAATACTCAATTAAAGTTTAATTCGTTTGGCTTAAATTATGTAATGCATCTTATTTTCTTACTGCTCTTGACATTGGGTCGACTTGATATATAAATTCAACTCGGGTTATACTTCGGTTCTGACAAAAATTGAAAAGGGGGCTGCATTTCTAAGACAATATAAAAGTATGATTTAATAAGTCCAATTCATACACTTGACTTAGAATTTGGTGTTGACTATTGACAATATTTGATTTTTGTGATGCATGTGTAATGCTAGATGAAATGTTTAAGAAAATGTGACTTCCTTAATCGATAATGTAGGGCATGTCTCAGTATCTCACGCAGTAGTTGATGTTTTAGTTTTGTACATTTTCCTACATCTAAAGTACAAGTTTAAAAACACATGGGTACTATATGGCGTAACAAGGTAATGCACAAAATACCCCTAACGTTTAGTGATTCCATGGTTGATCTTTCAATATGTTTTCTCATATTGATCGCCCATCAAAACTGAACATAATGGCTGTCCAAACAACCTTCTTAACACTTAACAGTCGGTTTTAAGCCACGAAGAAGGAAAACATCTAATGAGACCACAATTCACTCCATAGTTCCTAGCACTTAGAGGTAATATGTTTGCATTTAGTCATGTGTTTTAATTCTTTTAGCTACTTTTCTACACACACATTATCTGTTTGACAACCTCATTTTGGTTTTAATCAACTAAAATAAGAAAACGTAGGGATGAGCAATAATGGTACCGGGTACGGGAACCGGTACCGAATTTCCTGAAGCGACTCGATTTTCGGTATCGACATTTTGCGTTTTCGGTACTGGTAAATACCGGTTTTTACCTTCAAAAAATACTGGTGTGTACCGTACCATGTATTTTCAGTACCGGTACCGATTTTTTTAGGATTTTTGGTACCGGTACCGAGGTCATCCCTCGTGTTATATCAGGTTACAATAAAAAAGATAATAAATTACCATGAGTTGACGAGTTGTCTACCTGCTCAATTACTGAATGTTTTATAGTGACTCCAAGCAGTTTGATATTTTTAGGTTATGTGGCAATGTTATGTTTAGTAGTTTGATGGGCATGATTGACAAGTTATAATTAAAAAGAAACAAAATTATTTTATGTTACGTTTTTTAAGGCATCTATTGATGTCCCATTTGACCAGTTTTCTCCTAAGCTATTTTTGCTTATTTTTTTCCTTTGCCGATTGACCCATTATATATCAAAGATAACCGTTTTGTCATACAAGATGCTTGAAACAGTGGCAGTGGTTCCCAAAATGGTTGTCATAAACAAGTTTTTAGTTTTTTTCTTCTTTCATAATTTATGTCAGTAGATAGTCAATCATGACATGTTTTACAGCTAAAAGTATTAATTTAGTATGTTATATTTGTTGTAATCGTTGTTAAATGACAGGTTTAGTCTGTCAATATTCAACTATAATAGGTATGTGGTTTTTTTAAGTATAATTTGAATTATTAAATATATATCCGTATGGATAATTTTTGTTCCCTTTAGGTATAATGTATCCGTTGGAGTGATTTGATGAGAGGCGGGGACATGTCAATTGGTGATCTTTGTGTTTTTAAATGGTCAATGAGCGAAGGGAAATGAGCGAAGGGAAGCTCTTAGTTGCAAATCCTCCAAAACATATAGTATCGGACTAAAATTTTCTTAACGAGTTTAATGTTTTCATTCGTCTATTTACTTATTTTTAGTATTGTATTGTTTTCTTATTGTGTAGATATTTGAACATGCTTTTTGTGGTTAATACTTTAACTAATTATTCAATTTTTTTATTAATTATTAAATTTTTAATATAATGTAATTTATAAACATGAATCATAAGCAATCAATAAATTATAATAAATTATAAGTCTCACCCATGAATAAGTTTATGAAAAGTTTATATCTCTTATTATACCAAAGACATTTAATATGAAGTTTCTTTCGGCTCTAAGGTAGATGTGCTTCTCAAATTATATGCAATTAATAGTATTTTCTTCATGTTTCTTGTGGGTTTTGAAACCAAATTGTTTTTTTTTTTTAATTCTGAAGCTGCTCAAAGACTTCAATTATATATTAGCAGTCATCAAAGAAACCTAGAAATTTACATCAGTGACCTTTTTACCTTATTTTTTCTCTTCTCTAAAGGGAAATTGGATTTTAATAATAGAGGTGTTTGGCCAATACTGATCCTGCTTTAAAAATATTGTCATTGGCAGTTTCATCTTTTAAATATTTTTTTTCCTCACTGGACCTCCGTTACTTCTTTTTTTCAAATTTCAAATATTGTTATTGGCAGTCCCATCTTTTAGCTTAGTTGTAGTCAAGGTGTTTGATGAAATTACTCTATGACACACAGTTTGCTATATAGTTACGTTTTATGGCACCCAGGTTGCTTTTAATCAAAAAGTTAAGGCCACAAGTGTGACATTAGGAGGTGACATATATTAACCAAGTTGACTTTTGACTGGTGGTTCTCGCAAGTAAGCATCACAAGGTTCCAACATATTATGTTTTATTAAATTTTATGTTTTTTTTTTTACTTTTAATTTTGTGTGCATTTTGTGTGATGTATCTTAGTGAAATGGCAAAAAGGATCGAGCATAATATTTCAAATACATGAGAGGTGAAGGCATTTGGTCTTTTATCTGAGGAGGAAATTGCTAAGGGGATAGAGTTACTGCTGTAACAACATAATATGCTTTTGAAGATATTACGAAGGCGTCTGAGCTTTAGATGGAAGTTGATCGGGCATCCAAGTTGGAAGGAAGCTTCTTGAACAGGTTGTCATATGTAGAATTTATATTCGTTTACTAAAAAGTGGGTTGTGATTTAGGTTATATGATTTTTTACGGGTTAAAGGGACTAATCTTGTCAAGCGGCCTCAATGTCATATGAAGTGATTCTAATGCATAAAATCTCATAAATCACTTCGATGAAAGAACTTTTAATAATGCATATTACTTATATGTAAAATTCTAATTTGTTAGTATCATGGAGTTGGCCTGACCGTGTCTACTCAAACTTGACATTTTTAAATCGAGCCCTATTTCTCCCTTTACCCAACCCAATATTTTTGCTCACAATCCAAATTGAAGATTTGTTTCTATTTTGCTTATGGTTCTTGAAATTCCGTAATCTTTCGGTTTCTAGAAAGTGACTGCTTTGAATGGTCAAGTAGAATTTGCCACTATTCTAACAACAAAGAAGCCCGATCTCAAGGCAAAATTCTCCACCCTTCAGGTAAGATGAAGCAATCTGGTGTTATATTAATGATTAGAAAACTCAAATTATTTTAATTATATTAATAATATAATATTAATTTAACTGGTGATTAGAAAACTCAAAATATTTCATTTGTATTAATAATATAATATTAATCTAACTGGTTATTTCAGCTGTATGGAGAATGGTTGTGGATTGTGGTGTTTGGAGGATGACGAGTCAAGGAAACCGAGTCAACTCAGTCAACTAAGCCGACTTGGTCAACACAGTCAATGAGTTAAACACTTGGCAAATATACGGATAGAGTTTTGGGAGAGGTATAGCGCCTTTGTAATACAACTTCAGGTAAACCTGTTTAAAAATCACCGTGATGTTTTTGCTTGAAAAACGATGACAAATCTGAAGGTGAAAGCATACATTCTTGGTAAACAGAGAAAGCGTAGTCATTTAGTTAAATTTGGAAAAAGGTATACCTTCTTTTCGTTATTTTCATGCTTTTGAGACTAATTTTAGGTTGAATTTTTCCTTTTTTAGCCAAGTAGTTATCTTCACTTTCCTATAAATACTTTGAGCTTGACATGAGTTTGTGGTTCAACATGTGACCTTATATGTTTACATAGTTAATTGCAATTTTCATATCATTAGATGTCTAGATAGCTTTGTTCATTTGTGTTAAAGGGATCTTCCTCGAAATGAAGAAAATAAAAATTAAATAAGAGGTGCCAATTTTGTATATAGATGAGACAGAATGATGGATAAATTTATTTGTTTATTGATTAAAGATGATTTATAGTTTGGTTCAACTCAATTGAATGAGATGTGGATTATTTGTTTCATCTGGGCATATTGGATCAATTAAAATCGTGGTTACGAGTTGAAACCAACATCGTTTACTGGTGTCATGTATGTGGAAAATGAAGAAGCAGTTTAGAAGGCTATGGCTGCTATTAATTCAATTGTTGTTGGGGCTGACTCTTTAAGGTAAAAATGTGAAAAGTGCCTTCATACATTTTAGAAAAAAAAATTGACAGTAGCTTTTCTTGTAACTTATAATACTTTTAAAAACTAATCAAATTAATGATGTTCTATACAGATGTAAGTGAACTTCATAGAATCATGAAGTTCACTTCATTGACCTTTTATACTAAAAGGAAAACATATGCTTCATTGTATCGATTATTGTAAGAAAATAATGTCTATGGATAGCGACTGGAAGTATCTCTTCCCTGTTATGTGTTTATACCGATACAATTGGTTATGCCATGGGTTCATCTAGGCCAAAATTCAATTGGAAAATTCAGACAAGTTGGTCTGGTGATGTAGGTGTAGATGAGACTGGTGTGGAGCCCAATGAAATCGACCTGGTTATGACTCAAAATGGCTGTCAAGATCAAAGGTCGTCAAGGCTTTTTAAAGGCTGCAAATGGTGACATTGTATCTCTAAATACTTGCTAAAAGTTGTTTATGTGCATTGAACTTTTCACCATGACTCATTTTTTTCCGTTTTTTGTAGGTCAACGGAGATATGAAGGTCATTTTATTCTCATACGTGTCAAGGGAAACATGGGTATTTAGAAGTTAACCGTGAAGGCATCTATTTACAACATGACGAAGATTAGTGATCGGGAGTCATTTGTGTTCCTTAGTTACTAATTTTTAGTTCGATCATATCTCTTGCTATCTCTTATAACCATCCTACTCATGATATCGTATGACACTGTAGACTGGGAGACCAATTGTGCATGGGTTGGGCCGCAAAAGGGAGAGTATGGAGTTAGAAGAAATGTTGAAGGATGAACTTAAGCTCAAAATAGCTCTTTCTGGCTGCTCCACTCTCAATGATTATGGATGTCACTTTGTTTATGATTTATTAAGCGACTTCAAGGATATCGAATTTTAGGTGTCTGTTAAATCAAAGAGGACTTGCATCTATAACGTTGGATGTGGTAGGGCGTGCTACACCAACTGGACTGAGCTCATGTTACTTTTAGTAAATTGTAAATGTAACATTATTTGTCATTTTCTTGATGTTTTTGTACACGGCTTATAAAGAAAACTTCACACCTAATGATACAATCCACTTTGTTACTAATTTATGCAATGTCACTTTATTTGCATTACTTTTATTGATACACGTATGATTAATGTAATTTAAATTTTTCTACCCGGGTTGCCACCCAGGTGATAACCTAATATTATGTTTGCAATCGACTTATTCATATTTAAATAATTCAAAATATAAAAATCACATATTTATATTATTGCTAAGATATAGATGGTTCAACATTTTGAAAAAGTGGAATATTTTCAATAACTTTGAACAAATATTTCAATAGATTAATTGATTCTATTAAATAGTAATCACCATTTCAATCGATGGATATGGGCTAAATTGAATTTATGTTTCAAGCCCATTTTCATTTTACTTTTATAAATTAGGTTATTAATCTATTTGTTATACTCAGTAATACATTTATATGTTGTCATTCGTTCATACAATGCTTTATATCCTTTTGAAATGCTACTCTTTGAGATTTTAACCAACCTAAATGCTATATAAATTCATCGCTTCAAATGTGTATCCAGAGAATGTCGAGACGGGCTATCATCCTTTCATCTTGGTCTGAATAATTCTACACAGGTAGAAAATTATCTTGTAATATTTTGAAAATTATATGGTAATTGTTACCATTGATAAATTGCATTGTTTGCATATATTATGATATATGATTCACATTGAATCATTGTATAAATATCCTCACAAATTTTATAAAAAAAACCTTGTAATAAAATTAATAAAATATTAATATCCTTAAAATAGAGGGACCCGTGGGTACCACGGGTTATAACCTAGTAGTACTATAAAAGTGGTTTTTTAAACTATAAAAGTTAAACATATTAGGTAAAATCTTACTTCATAATAATACATTGTCAATTTGTAAACAAAATCATTAACTCAAATTAAAAAATAAATCTATGTATCGACTATGGAGTATACATTGGTAAACATACACGAAATACTCAAAATTACAGAGACAAATTTCAATAATTTGTTTGATTTACAAAATATTTTATAAATTTATATTAACAAACTAAAAAAATTAAAGATACAATATAAATTATTAATGTTAAGTTTTTTAACAAATTCGAAACCTTAAAGATATATATACTTTGATTTAAAAAATAAAAGAAAGTACTAAATTTTACGTTATTGTGGTTTTTAAATTCAAGTTGTTTGTTTTTAAGAATAAATTAATTTGGAAATTCAAATTGTTTGTGTAAAAAATATTCATTTGTCTTTATTGATCAAATAAAACATTGTATCCAAATGACTTGTTTCCCAAATATCCTTTTAAAGTACGTTGTAAAATTATTAGGTGGGTTGTATGTAAAATAATAGATGTTTACATTGCTTAGATTTATGCTTATAATTATAATGTCTTTACATAAATTAGGAAAAAAAAATTAAAAATAATATGTACTGGATACATTAAATTGATTTCCAAAACCAATTAAATTTAATTAATACCTTTAAATAACATGGCTTCATATCACAATTTGAAACTTAATCTTTACTTTGATAGGTAACATTTAGAAGCTATATATTAGTTATCATAAGAAAATCCAATATCGCTTCATACAAACAAAATGGTATAATTAAGTTATAGACATACATATTGAAAACATCAATGAGTAGCATAGCAACGCATACGATAATAAACATAAACAAAAGTACTTGTTCAAAACACAAACGTTAACCAACAAACAAAAGCTTAGTTCATATCAACCACCAGTTAACTACGAATTATAGATATATAAAGTTTTACTAACCGGATCAGACGTTTCTCAAGATTATGGTGTTTTTTGAAGTAACAAAGGTGAAATCAAGCATCACACCATCAATCAAGTTGTTGTCAGCCATAAATTTTTGCCGGTTGTCGACCGAATAACGTTTCGCACATCCGTTTTTTTCAGTCTTGGCTGCGTAAACAACAACATGTCCTTCCAAGTTCTGAACTTTCAATGAATGTTTCTTCTTCGTAAACCCGACTCGATTAGCAACCTCAAAAGGAAGACGCTGCATTTAACAACGTACATTAAAATCAAAGTTGTTTAAAATTATTTAATAATTACTAAAATGTAAATCGAAAGTTTAAGAAACGAAAAATCATACCCGCCTATATTCTCCTTTACGTGTAAAGTCAAAAATTTTAGCATCTACAGGAAAATTCCATGTTTGACCTTTCTTCGGGAGGATATGTTTCTTCAAACTGGAAGTGCCAACCGAGGGTACATTTTGCTTTACCTATATGATTGGTTAAACATATAAGTAATATTATTCTAATGACAATCATTAGGATTAAAAGTTTAGATGATCATGTGGCATTAATAATACAAATTAAATCATTAACAAATGCTTGTCTTCAGTTTGACAAAAAATTGAAACAATTGATGTTTTAAAGTTGATGTTTTAAACTTATTAATTAAAAAAGAATTGTTCACAAATTGAAGATATAGATGACCATTTCGGAGCCTTTTTTCGGTGCTTAGAACGCACACGACAACCATGAAAATAAGATTTAGCTTCTCGAATAAAAGAATTTTTCGAACCGAAGCACCTCTACATATCTTCAACTTAATATCCACCTACAAAATCCCAAAAAAGGAAAAATAGTCAAATATGGCAAAATTGTAATAAGCTAGAGTAAAATCCTCATAATTGTATCCATCAAAATCAAAGTCAAATTCAAATTCAAATTCAAATTATCTCAATTAAATCTTCAACTTAATATCCACCTACAAAATCCCAAAAAAGGAAAAATAGTCAAATATGGCAAAATTGTAATAAGTTAGAGTAAAATCCTCATAATTGTATCCATCAAAATCAAATTATCTCAATTAAATGAGGTTTAATGCTCTTAATTGAGTAGCATTTGAAGTAAATCAATGAATTCTACCGATCAATTTCTTCAAAATTTGAAACAATTCCAAAAATAGCCCTACCAAGAGTCGTGTGTTGTAAGGCCATCCAAGTCATTTTGATTTTGAGAGCTGGCAAACATTTCCCACCAATGTACAAAAAACTAATGTACAAAAAACTGGATTAAAACATGTTCAATAAACTTGGATTGAAGATGATAAATATACAAACCATAAGAACACTTACAAAAAAACATTAATCAATAACTCACTTGCAACCAACTACTGCAATAAAATGAAATTCCCCACCTGTATTATAAAGTAAAAACAACAATATGAATAAAAAAAGATATGCAACTTGATACCATTTTTTTATTAATGTTGGTTAGAAGGTTGTTGTGTGCAACAAAAATGAAGCAGTTGACATTCTTTTCTAGCTATTTCTTTTATTTAAACAAATTTCCAATTACCTGATCTTGCAACTTGCACCAGCTCTGTAGAGATATCGAACTGAGATGAACAACGCCTAGCAACTTGCTCAGGATCAGCTTGTCGGAACCATAGCCTTCAACATAAAAAACTTATAAATTAAAAAAGAATTGTTCACAAATTGAAGATATAGATTACCATTTCGGAGGCTTTTTTCGGTGCTTAGAACGCACACGACGACCATGAAAATAAGATTTAGCTTCTCGAATAAAAGAATTTTTCGAACCGAAGCACCTCTACATATCTTCAACTTAAGATCCACCTACAAAATCCCAAAAAAGGAAAAATAGTCAAATATGACAAAATTGTAATAAATTAGAGTAAAATCCTCATAATTGTATCTATCAAAATCAAAGTCAAAATCAAATTCAAATTCAAATTATCTCAATTAAATGAGGTTTAATGCTCTTAATTGAGTAGCATTTGAATTTGAAGTAAATCAATCAATTATAACGATCAATTTCTTCAAAATTTGAAACAATTCCAAAAATAGCCCTACCAAGAGTCGTGTGTTGTAAGGCCATTCAGGTCATTTTGATTTTGAGAGCTGGCAAACATTTCCAACCAATGTACAAAAGACTGGATTAAAACATGTTCAATAAACTTGGATTGAAGATGATAAATATACAAACCATAAGAACACTTGCAAAAAAACATTAATCAATAACTCACTTGCAACCAACTGCTGCAATCAAATGAAATTCCCCACCTGTATTATAAAGTAAAAACAACAATATGAATAAAAATAGATATGCAACTTGATACCATTTTTTTATTAATGTTGGTTAGAAGGTTGTTGTATGCAACAAAAATGAAGCAGTTGACATTCTTTTCTAGCTATTTCTTTTATTTAAACAAATTTCCAATTACCTGATCTTGCAACTTGCACAAGCTCTGTAGAGATATCGAACTGAGATGAACAACGCCTAGCAACTTGCTCAGGATCAACTTGTCGGAACCATAGCCTTCAACATAAAAAACTTATAAATTAAAAAAGAATTGTTGACAAATTGAAGATATAGATTACCATTTCGAATGCTTTTTTCAGTGCTTAGAACGCACACGACGACCATGAAAATAAGATTTAGCTTCTCGAATAAAAGAATTTTTCGAACCGAAGCACCTCTACATATCTTCAACTTAAGATCCACCTACAAAATCCCAAAAAAGGAAAAATAGTCAAATATGGCAAAATTGTAATAAATTAGAGTAAAATCCTCATAATTGTATCCATCAAAATCAAAGTCAAAATCAAATTCAAATTCAAATTATGTCAATTAAATGAGGTTTAATGCTCTTAATTGAGTAGCATTTGAATTTGAAGTAAATCAATCAATTCTAACGATCAATTTCTTCAAAATTTGAAAAAATTCCAAAAATAGCCCTACCAAGAGTCGTGTGTTGGAAGGCCATTCAGGTCATTTTGATTTTGTGACAACTCTAGTTTCCAAGGTTCCTTCTCTATACGTTACTTGCCTTATGTTGTGTTTTGTGGTTTGATACATTGAAACTGTGCACCATGATTCGTGTTAAGTTGTTTGTGTTGTTATGTGTTATGTGTTTGGTTTTATGTTGTTTATTACTTGTTTAGATACACTCCCTACACGATGAACACACTACCTCACGAAAACACTATCCCTGATCCAACGAAAACACCATCCAACGAAAACACAAAAGGTGTTTTCGTCCAGAATAGGTCTTGGCCCAACCTTCCTTAATTATTTTCGGATCTCTTGTATTAGCTAAAGTGTAACAACCCTCGGTAAAACCAATATTCTCATAATAAATCCAACCCTCTAATATACTATAAATTGTCCCAATATGTCTTATATTATACCCTGTATATGAAAACCGAGCCCAGATTATGTTATAGTTTATAAAATAAATCAAAAATAAGAAATATAGGGTTGAGGCGGGCCGCGACATACTCTACCCTTAGTTTACGCTGGCCGTATCAAGGCTGGACTTGACTTCGCTGACTTCTTTAGTTGAAGTGGGCCGCGTAAGGGTGATAGGTATTTGACGCGGGCCGCGACAGATCATCACATGCGATTACACCAGAAGCCGACACATGTCGACATCGTGTCAAGTCTACTTGATGACTGGACTAAGCTACGCCGTTGACCGATGTTGACGCGGGCCGCGTAAAGGCTAGCCTTACCTTACGCGGGCCGCGACAGGACTCAGTATCACAACTATAAATAGCAGTCTTCGGATCTCATTTCAATTCGCTCACTTTTCAATTCTCAATCACAATTTCTTTAGGAAAGTTATTATACTCGGGTATTATACCCCTAATTAGCGAGGTTCTGCTCCGTTGTAAGTATTATAACCCCGGTTTCATAATAGTTACGCTGCCCGATTGATTTAGGGTTCCGTAACAACTGTCGTGGTTCTGCCCAACGTAGTTGTTGGAATGCCGTCTCGGGGAGGGTATTATTAATACTTTCAAAGGGTTATGATACTAACCAATGTACATTTGTATAAATTATAGATTATACCCAGGAAGCCCTTACGAAAAGCCTAAGACAGCAATGTGAGTAATCCTTCTTTTTGTGTAAACCTTTTTGTGAGTTGATCCACTTTTTGTAAACCTTTTTGTGAACTGTTTTACAAAACCTTACATATCTTTCCATGCGAATAAACATATTGAGTATTTGTAAGAATACAATTATAGTGGGTATGTTGGGGTTTTGTATACAAAATTTGTTACCACCTGGTCAAGGAGTAACATTTCCACAAGTTGAGTATGACAGTACCACTAATGTTAATTGTGATGTCTTGTAAACAAATATAATTGCGGGATCGCCCTCAATACTGTTCACTGTGACTTTAAACTTGATTAAATTGGGATTCACTCACCAGTATTTCTTGCTGATAAACTGTTTTAAACACGTGTTTCAGGTAACTTAGTATGAAGCCAATAAAAGCCAGCTGGACAACACTGAAGGCTAGGAAAAGTGGCAATAAAGTTACCTAAAATAAAATAGATGTTTTTATTAAATAAAATGGGATTTATTCCTATGAAAACGTGTGTACTATGAACTTGGGTTTCATCTCATTTGTTTAATATTATAAAATATGGTGGTTTTACTCTGATAAACATTTCCTAACTACGATCCTGATGTAAATTCCGCTGCAAGACTAAACAAACTGATACCACCAAAACTCTGTGATCACGTCCGCCCGTTCCCGGGGATCAGGGATCGGGGGTTGTGACATAAAGGCCCAATTCCTTCTATTTAGTTCATTGAATTACTTAGTGGCAGTGGCCCAACCGGCCACACTCAATTGGATTGAGCCCATCTCGATGATAACATGAACCGCACCAAACAAATATATATATTATGTTTACGTATTAGTGGTTGTTTGGATGAGATAGAATTCTAAACAAAACAAAACAAACCCTACCCCTTTCACCTATTGGCGACGGCAGGCCCCACTTCCTCCACTCCCTCTCGAGAATCTCATCAGTTCACCTTGTGTCCGGTTAGTAATGTCTTTATTGTTTTATTTATGTATAGATAGTGCCACCAAGTGGATGATGATTACTTCATGATGACACCCATTTTGTTTATACTTGCATGTGAATTGTCAGGGGAGCATATGATTGTTTATATGAGTGAAACTTTGTAATGTTTTGCATGTGAAAATTTATGGTATGTAGGTAATTAACAGATCATGGTTCTATGTGTAATCGTATGTTGATTAATGAATGAACAGTTGTTTGACTGTTGATCTTGATCTCAATGATTTGGCAATTTATATGTGTACACGAATTGATTTAGTTTGGTTGAATGATTGTATGATGAATCGATGTACTGTTGGAATTCCTGTGATTCGTAACTGCCGTTGATGATGATGATGTACCAGCGAAAACATAAGGGTCAGACGAAAACACTATGTGTTTTCGTCACACCTTATGTTCGACGAAGACCAAGTGTTTTCGTCCCAAAAGAGTTTTCGTCCAAAGTGTTTCCATCCCAAGTGTTTTCGTCACAAGTGTTTTCGCCCAAAATGAGATTTCGTCGCATGTGTTTTAGTCAAGCATTCTGAACTGTAACTCTGTTAGTTTGTAACTGTGTTAGTTTGTGACTCTGTTAAGTATGTTAAATCTGTTAAGCTTATTAACTCCGTTAATAAATACATTAACTATGTTAAGCATGATAACTTAGTTAAGGAACTTGCAAGTAACTTTGAACCTTGTATGATTGACAAACTGTTTATGTGTTACTTGATGTTAACTGCCAAATCACCCTGTAATACTGATTGTATGTGAAACTTCATGAACTTGAACTGATTTAATATACGTGCATACTATAGGACTTGATTGATTACTTGCGAGCACGTAGTTTAGCATACCGAGCAAACCAAGGTGAGTTCACACTCTTTCCAAGGCATGGGATTCCCAAGGGTTGGGAATGGGATTGAATAACTACTCGTACTATCATTACTATTAAACTACTTTTTACTGTCCTCGGATTGAAGGGCACGTACGTAAAACCTACGTATACTCATACTTACAACCATCCTCCGTGGGTAGGATGCCAAGATTACACACTGGACCAAACCTCTATCACTGAAGTCCCTCATTTATATCGACTTAATCGCCGAGGCCTATGGCGAGCGGGTCATTAGTTAATAGCGCTATTAGGTTTAACAAACCTCACACCGTGCCAGTCGGACGGGCGTGTACTAATGGACTATGGGCAAAGGGTCAATGCTGATAGACATTGACTTAGGGCACCACTTACATTTTCGTAGTAGTCGATACGCACGGTCTAGTAACACATGGGAAGCCCCCACTAATCTTCGCAAACATGTCTGGGAGACCGCGATACGAATTAATACGATACATGGTTTACAAAACGAACATATGCTTTACGAAATGAATGCTATAACCAAACAACCAACTGTGAACTCGCTCAACTTTGTTGTTGACTCGTTGTTACATGCCTTGCAGGTCGTTAGGTACTCATGGAGCTTGCACAGGGAGGCGTGGTTGTTGTGGGACATGGCAGTGTGTGCCATGCTAAAAACATTACTTTATTTCGTACTTAATACTTACATTGGGTTTTACAATTATGCTTCCACTAAACACTTAACTACGTTTTTGGTTTGAAACACCTTTCATATTGTGTAGTTAAATTTTACTTATTACTTGTTATGTTCAATATGATTGGTGGCTTGATCCTGGTCAGTCACGCCTCCAAGCGGTGATACTCCGTGTGTGGATTTTGGGGGTGTGACAGATTGGTATCAGAGCCATTGGTTATAGAGAACTTGGTTTTAATAAGGGAAAAGTTTTTGTTAAGACCACACTATAACCTGAACAGTGCTCAATGATCCACAACGACGCTTCACTCCACGTGCAAGACTCGACATTCTAGGTGATATGATTTATGTTTACATTGCCTACTCGCTAGATTACATAGAACTTTGCTCATGGTATGCTTAGATAAACGTAACAACTGTTGATTGAAACACATATGTGCTTACTCTCTTCTGTCATCGCACTTTCGCGAACCTTTCTCACTCACTTTCCTTTGATATGAAGATCATGAGTGGACGCGTTAACCTAACTCAAGCCCAGTTGGCGGCTTTGATCACTGAACAAGTTACTGCAGCACTCGCAGCTGCCCAAGCAGGAGGTATACCCTGCAGACGCAACTCACTCTAGGATCTTTAGATCCTACTCTCGTAACCCAACACTTGTGCTTAATTTTGTTTACTCTTATGCACACGACAGGTCAACACGCTCAGCCACCTGTGTGCACATTCAAGACGTTCATGGACTGTCGTCCTAGTACTTTCAGTGGCACTGAAGGAGCCGTTGGACTCCTCCATTGGTTTGAAAAGCTCGAGTCTGTCTTCGAGATATGTGAATGCCCTGAGGCTCGTTGGGTGAAGTACGCCACTGGTACTCTCGAAGGCACTACGCTAACTTGGTGGAATGCGCAAGTTCAGATGCTGGGGCTGGCGGCTGCTAATGCCACCCCATGGAATGATTTTAAGGAACTAATCAAACGTGAATACTGTAGTCGTGATGACATCCACAAGTTGGAAGTGGAGTTCTTTAACCTAAAGATGACGGGGTCAGAGATAGAAGCGTACACGAAACGATCCAACGAACTGGCAGTGTTATGTCCAACTATGGTGGATCCTCCCATTAAGCGCATTGAGTTGTACCTCAAAGGCTTAGTACCAGAGATTCAAAGTCATGTGACTTCTGCCAACCTTGCTACCATCCAGGATGTTACCCGCCTTGCTCATCGTCTCACAGACTAGGCAGTGGAACAGAACAAGCTGCCTAAGCGTATCGGTGCTACTGCTACTACTACTTCTGCGATTCCCAGTGACAATAAACGAAAGTGGGATGGAACCTCCAGCAAGGGTTCGACTTTAGTTCAGTCCCAGGCACAACAACGAAAATTGATGACTATCAGAGCCCGGGTCAGCAATCTTCTGGTAGTCAAGGGCAGGGTGGATATCGAGGAAACCACCCAAAGTGCAACAGATGCAACAGGCACCACAGTGGTCAGTGCAACAGGGGTCGTTGCCAGAGGTATCTCAAGATGGGTCATGAAGCTAAGGATTGCAGGAGCTCACGACCTGCGAATCAGAATCAACAACAACAACCACCAGCTCCACAGAACCAGCAGCGACAGCGAGGTAACAGGGGATGCTTTCAGTGTGGTGCTGAAGGCCACTTCAAGCGGGACTGCCCCCAGTTAAATCAAAATCCGAGCAACAACAACAACAATAATCAGGGCAATGGAAACAACAACGGGGGAAACAATGATGGAAACAATGGTGCCAGGGGTCGAGTGTTCGTGCTAGGTCAAGGTGACACAAGGAATGATCCTAACGTAGTGATGGGTAAGTTCCTTCTCGACGACTTTTATGTTACTGTCTTATTTGATTCGGGTGCCGATACCAGTTATGTGTCTCTAAAAGTTAGTCAAATGCTCAAGCGCACACCAACACTTTTAAACACCAAACATGTTGTAGAATTAGCAAATGGTAAAAGTCTAGAGGCCACACACATAGTTCAGGGTTGTAATGTTATCCTCGCTGGTCAGACTTTCTCTATCGATCTCATTCACATCGTTCTTGGTAGTTTCGACATCGTTATCGGTATGGATTGGTTATCCCAACAGTAAGCAGAGATCCTTTGCAAAGAGAAGGTTGTTCGTATTCCCTGTTCGGGTAAAGAACCTCTCGTGATTCAAGGCGACAAGAGTGGTGCTGTGGTGGGCATCATCTCCTTTCTTAAGGCCCATAAGTGTTTGCGAAAGGGCCACACCGCTATCTTAGCACTTGTTACTGACGCATCAACGAGAGAGAAGAGAATAGAGGATATTCCAGTAGTACACGACTTTCCTCAAGTGTTTCCTGAAGATTTACCTGGGCTACCGCCTCATCGCCAAGTCGAATTCCAAATCGAGCTAGCTCCTGGAGCAGCACCCATAGCTCGAGCACCTTATCGTTTAGCTCCAACCGAACTGGAAGAACTGTCCAAACAATTGCAAGAACTTTTGGATAAAGGTTTTATTCGTCCTAGCTCTTCGCCTTGGGGAGCTCCAGTATTGTTTGTGAAGAAGAAAGACGGTACCTTCCGTATGTGCATAGATTACCGCGAACTAAACAAGGTGACCGTAAAGAATCGCTATCCTCTTCCACGCATTGACGACTTGTTCGATCAGTTGCAAGGGTCGAGCTACTATTCGAAGATTGATCTGAGATCAGTCTACCATCAACTGAGAGTCCAGGACGAGGACGTCTCCAAAACGGCATTCAGAACACGCTACGACCATTACGAGTTTCTGGTCATGCCATTCGGGCTAACAAACGCGCCTGCACTCTTCATGGATCTTATGAACAGAGTGTGCAAGCCCTACTTGGATAAGTTTATGATTGTATTCATCGACGACATTTTGATCTACTCCAAGAGTCAGGAGGAACACGAGCAACATCTACGACTTATTTTGGAACTCCTTCGAGCAGAACAGCTGTACGCCAAGTTTTCAAAATGCAACTTCTGGCTTCGTGAAGTCCACTTTCTAGGCCACGTGGTAAACAAGGATGGGATTCATGTTGATCCATCTAAGGTAGACTCGATTAAGAACTGGCCTGCGCCCCGGACACCAACAGAAATCCACCAATTCTTGGGTTTGGCGGGCTACTACAGAAGGTTCATCAAAGACTTCTCGAAGATTGCGCAACCGCTCACTTCACTAACGCAGAAAGGCGTTATTTATCGTTTGGGAAATGCACGGGAATCAGCATTTCAGTACTTAAAGGATAGACTTTGTAGCGCACCTATTCTCTCATTGCCAGAGGGCACAGACGATTTCGTGGTTTATTGTGACGCGTCAATCCAGGGTCCTGGCTGTGTATTGATGCAACGGGATAAAGTCATTGCTTATGCCTCGCGCCAACTTAAGATTCACGAAAGAAATTACACTACACACGATCTGGAGCTGGGAGCTGTTGTTTTCGCACTCAAGATATGGAGACATTACCTGTACGGTACCAAGTGCACCATCTACACCGATCACATGAGTCTCGAGCATATCTTCAAGCAAAAGGAATTGAACATGCGACAACGTCGATGGGTCAAGCTATTGAATGATTACGAATGTGCCATCAAGTACCATCTGGTCAAGGCAAATGTTGTGGCCGACGCCCTCAGTCGAAAAGATACTACACCTAGGCGTGTGCGAGCATTACAACTTACCATCCAGTCTAGTCTTCCTGCACAGATATGAGATGCTCAGGTAGAAGCATTGAAACCAGAAAACGTCAGGGCTGAATCCCTACGTGGCTCAAGGCAACGGTTAGAACAAAAGGAAGATGGCGCCTACTACGTGACAGGACGCATCTGGGTCCCACACTATGGAAACTTACGCGAGCTTGTGATGGATGAAGCGCATAAGTCTCGTCACTCGGTACATCCTGGTTCAGATAAGATGTACCACAATCTCAGAACTACGTATTGGTGGCCTAGCATGAAAGCTCACATAGCAACTTACGTTAGCAAATGTTTGACTTGTGCGAGAGTCAAGACTGAATACCAGAAACCATCAGGCCTACTCCAACAACCAGAGATACCACAATGGAAATGGGAGCAAATTTCCATGGATTTCGTTACTGGCTTGCCTAGATCTCAACGTGGGAATGATACTATTTGGGTGATCGTGGATCGACTCACAAAATCTGCACACTTTTTTTGGTTATTAAGGAAATGGATAAATTCTCCACTCTAGCAGACGTCTACCTTAAGGAAGTGGTTTCGAGGCACAGGGTGCCAACCTCTATTATTTCCGATCGTGATGCACGTTTTACTTCTGAACTGTGGCAAGCAATGCACAAGTCCTTTGGCTCACGATTAGACATGAGCACAACTTACCACCCGCAAACGGATGGGCAGTCTGAACGCACCATCCAAACTCTAGAAGATATGCTTCGGGCATGTGTAATCGATTTCGGCAACGGCTGGGAAAAACATCTCCCATTAGTGGAGTTTTCATATAACAACAGTTACCACACCAGCATTCAAGCTGCTCCGTTTGAGGCATTGTACGGGCGTAAATGCCGATCACCTCTTTGTTGGGCAGAGGTGGGTGATAGTCAGATCACGGGTCCAGAACTTATAGTAGACGCAACGGAAAGGATTGCTCAGATACGACAACGCATGGCGGCAGCTCGCGACCGTCAGAAAGCCTACGCAAACAAGCGCCGGAAACCACTCGAGTTCCATGTTGGGGACCGAGTGCTACTCAAAGTTTCACCCTGGAAGGGTGTGGTTCGTTTTGGCAAACGGGGCAAGCTCAATCCGTGGTATGTCGGACCGTTCGAAATCATTGAGAAAATAGGCAAGGTGGCCTACAAACTAAATCTGCCCGCAGAACTCAGTGCAGTTCACAACGTTTTTCACGTGTCAAATCTGAAGAAGTGTCTGTCAGATGAGACCCTCATAGTTCCTTTGAAGGAGCTCACTATCGACGATCAGTTGCGATTCATCGAGGAACCAGTTGAAATCACGGACCGGGATGTTAAGGTCCTCAAGCACACCAGAATACCTCTTGTTCGAGTTCGTTGGAACTCCCGTCGTGGCCCAGAGTTTACCTGGGAATGAGAAGATCAAATGAAACTCAAATATCCCCAGTTGTTCGGAAACGGTGCAACCACTACTGAGGCTGAAGCTACTATAGAATTTCAGGACGAAATTCCAAATCAACGGGGGGATGATGTGACACCCCAGGAAAACCAGTAAACTACACAACACAACTAGCTTCCTCAGTAACCACGTGCTAAATTTCGGGACGAAATTTCTTTCAAGTTGGGGATAATGTGACAACTCGAGTTTCCAAGGTTCCTTCTCTATACGTTACTTGCCTTATGTTGTGTTTTGTGGTTTGATACATTGAAACTGTGCACCATGATTCGTGTTAAGCTGTTTGTGTTGTTATGTGTTATGTGTTTGGTTTTATGTTGTTTATTACTTGTTTGGATACACTCCCTACACGATGAACACACTACCTCACGAAAACACTATCCCTGATCCAACGAAAACACCATCCAATGAAAACACAAAAGGTGTTTTCGTCCAGAATAGGTCTTGGCCCAACCTTCCTTAATTATTTTCGGATCTCTTGTATTAGCTAAAGGCCCAATTCCTTGTATTTAGTTCATTGAATTACTTAATGGCAGTGGCCCAACCGGCCACACTCAATTGGATTGAGCCCATCTCGATGATAACATGAACCGCCCCAAACAAATATATATATTATGTTTACGTATTAGTGGTTGTTTGGATGAGATAGAATTCTAAACAAAACAAACCCTACCCCTTTCTCCTATTGGCGACGGCAGGCCCCACTTCCTCCACTCCCTCTCGAGAATCTCATCAGTTCACCTTGTGTCCGGTTAGTAATGTCTTTATTGTTTTATTTATGTATAGATAGTTCCACCAAGTGGATGATGATTACTTCATGATGACACCCATTTTGTTTATACTTGCATGTGAATTGTCAGGGGAGCATATGATTGTTTATATGAGTGAAATTTTGTAATGTTTTGCATATGAAAATTTATGGTATGTAGGTAATTAACAGATCATGGTTCTATGTGTAATCGTATGTTGATTAATGAATGATCGGCTGTTTGACTGTTGATCTTGATCTCAATGATTTGGCAATTTATATGTGTACATGAATTGATTTAGTTTGGTTGAATGATTGTATGATGAATCGATGTACTGTTGGAATTCCTATGATTCGTAACTGCCGTTGATGATGATGATGTACCAGCGAAAACACAAGGGTCAGACGAAAACACTAGGTGTTTTCGTCACACCTTATGTTCGACGAAGACCAAGTGTTTTCGTCCCAAAAGAGTTTTCGTCCAAAGTGTTTCCATCCCAAGTGTTTTCGTCACAAGGGTTTTCGCCCAAAATGAGATTTCGTCACATGTGTTTTAGTCAAGCATTCTGAACTGTAACTCTGTTAGTTTGTAACTGTGTTAGTTTGTGACTCTGTTAAGTATGTTAAATCTGTTAAGCTTATTAACTCCGTTAATAAATACATTAACTATGTTGGGCATGATAACTTAGTTAAGGAACTTGCAAGTAACTTTGAACCTTGTATGATTGACAAACTGTTTATGTGTTACATGATGATAACTGCCAAATCACCCTGTAATACTGATTGTATGTGAAACTTCACGAACTTGAACTGATTTAATATGCGTGCATACTATAGGACTTGATTGATTACTTGCGAGCACGTAGTTTAGCATACCGAGCAAACCAAGGTGAGTTCCCACTCTTTCCAAGGCATGGGATTCCCAAGGGTTGGGAATGGGATTGAATAACTACTCGTACTATCATTACTATTAAACTACTTTTTACTGTCCTCGGATTGAAGGGCACGTACGTAAAACCTACGTACACTCATACTTACAACCATCCTCCATGGGTAGGATGCCAAGATTACACACTGGACCAATCCTCTATCACTGAAGTCCCTCATTTATATCGACTTAATCGTCGAGGCCAATGGCTAGCGGGTCATTAGTTAATAGCGCTATTAGGTTTAACAAACCTCACACCGTGCCAGTCGGACGGGCGTGTACTAATGGACTATGGGCAAAGGGTCAATGCTGATAGACATTGACTTAGGGCACCACTTACATTTTCGTAGTAGTCGATACGCACGGTCTAGTAACACATGGGAAGCCCCAACTAATCTTTGCAAACATGTCTGGGAGACCGCGATACGAATTAATACGATACATGGTTTACAAAACGAACATATGCTTTACGAAACGAATGCTATAACCAAACAACCAACTGTGAACTCGCTCAACTTTGTTGTTGACTCGTTGTTACATGCCTTGCAGGTCGTTAGGTACTCATGGAGCTTGCACAGGGAGGCATGGTCGTTGTGGGACATGGCAGTGTGTGCCATGCTAAAAACATTACTTTATTTCGCACTTAATACTTACATTGGGTTTTACAATTATGCTTCCGCTAAACACTTAACTACGTTTTTGGTTTGAAACACCTTTCATATTGTGTAGTTAAATTTTACTTATTACTTGTTATGTTCAATATGATTGGTGGCTTGATCCTGGTCAGTCACGCCTCTAAGCGGTGATACTCCGTGTGTGGATTTTGGGGGGTGACAGATTTTGAGAGCTGGCAAACATTTCCAACCAATGTACAAAAGACTGGATTAAAACATGTTCAATAAACTTGGATTGAAGATGATAAATATACAAACCATAAGAACACTTGCAAAAAAAAACATTAATCAATAACTCACTTGCAACTAACTGCTGCAATCAAATCAAATTCCCCACCTGTATTATAAAGTAAAAACAAAAATATGAATAAAAATAGATATGCAACTTGATACCATTTTTTTGTAAAATATAAGGGTTTTTTTTTTCAAACAAATTTCCAATTACTTGATCTTGCAACTTGCACCAGCTCTGTAGAGATATCGAACTGAGATGAACAACGCCTAGCAACTTGCTCAGGATCAACTTGTCGGAACCATAGCCTTCAACATAAAAAACTTATAAATTAAAAAAGGATTGTTCACAAATTGAAGATATAGATTACCATTTCGGAGGCTTTTTTCGGTGCTTAGAACGCACACGACGACCATGAAAATACCTGTTGAATATTGACCAAACATGAGATAGAGTGATGAACAAAACGGCGATAGATTCTAGGGTTTCGAGAAGCAGCTTATTAGGTCAAAATCCAATCAGAATCAAAATGCATGAATCAACTACAAAAAAATGATTAAACAAAAATCAAACATACAGTACCATCGGTCTTCAACATTAGGGTTTCCGAATTTTAAAAACCCCCCAAAATCCACACTACGATTGAATAAAAACATTAATATAACCTGAATCGAACTATAACGAATACAAAAACCGGATGAATTAGACAATAAGATGGATCGTATTTGTGGTTAAAAACTTACCGATTTAAGAATTCTTCGATTCACCAAGATACGACAGAGAATTGTGATTCTGAGTAACCTCAAAACTGGAGGATTGTGGCTAAAAACTTACCGATTTAAGAATTCTTCGACTCATCAAATAAGAGGATTGAAGAAATCAATTAAAGAAGATGAAATGTGCGGCGTTATAGATCTAGGGTTTTTGATCAGATGGAAACTCTTTTGTGGTTTGAGAGAAGATGAGAGAATGATTGTGTGGGATTTAGGAAATTATTTTGGTTTGAGAAACAAAGAATACAAAGCGTGTATTCAATTTGCCGCTCAAAAGAAAAATTGGGGAAACAATACAAAGCCACGTGTCAACTGATGGGTTAAGCTAATGACAAGTGGCTAAAGATTATTTTGCTTTATTAGAAGTAGTAGATGAGTCACATAGCATACCATTTTTTTTTTTACAAGAGTTGTGTGTTGTGAAGAGTTTCTCTTAAGTGGTGATTTTATTAGAGACATAAAACTCTAATAAAAGTTTCACTTAATTAGTGATTTAATTAGAGCCATAAAAACTCTTATAAAAGCTAATCAAGTGATATAAAACTCTACTCAAGAGTTTCACCATATGAAGGAGTTTGATTAGTAATTATAATTTCACTAAATTATAAATTAACTAAATATCCATTCACTAATTTTCCCAACAAATTTAACATTGAACTTATAAAGATAATTTTTAAAATAAGGACCTTTATTAGCGTACTACAAAAATAACTAAATGCGAACAAAGAGTCATCGAACTTTCGTAGAGCTATGGTAACTAATTCTAAAATCTTTAAAGAACATGTGTCAAGAACATTCTAAAATCATAAAAATCTAACAGGTAATTTTTTTAAAATAAAAAGAATCCTCATTTAAAAAGAAAGCGGATTAGTACATTCAATGAAAGCTGCAATACAGCAACAACACAACAATAAAAAAATGCGACCAAACTTCTTTAAATAGGGCTGCATTACAACACCAAAACAACTACAATGTAGCCAAACATCCTTTGGTTGCGTTAAAGTAGCAAAACCACTACAAAAATGCAGCCAAACATAGTTAAATAGGGTTGCATTATAGCCAGCCAAAACTACCAAAAAAGTTGACTCGCTGATCTCCGCATTCACGCATTACCTATTGTGTTTGTTTAGGTTAGATTAACTAATATCACACTTTCTATGTTATATTGTTATGTCTTCCTCTGCTTAGTCCTTTTTAATTCCAAGGATCGTCAAGGATAGGTCATGGTCAACATAGTTATCAGTTTACTCGTTTGACCCGTTACACCATAAACATGATCTATAAAAAGAAACCACATATTTTACAAAACTGAAATGCAGCAAAATATACGCTTTTCGACAATATTATTTTGCAACAAAGATGCTCTTCTAATAGCAATTAAATGCGGCTAAAATTGCACTTTTTGACAACACTAAAATGCAATAGAAACGCCATTTTTTTAAAGATTTTTGAGATTTTTTTTTTAAAAACCTTTTGGAAGGTCTAGTTCTAATTTTTCTTACAACTCAAGGTGGTTCTCATTTTACCCTTTTCATATATACAGAGAGAGAGAGATAGAGATAATATATATTGGCAATTTTTTCAGCCATCCTTTTTGACATAAACAAACACCCCTAGATTATATTAGATGTCATATATTTCTTAGGATTAAATTAAATAATATTGTTCTCTGGTTCTCATTTTTAACGAGAAATTTTCTTTTAATTTTTGTCATTTATAGGACTTGAACCCAAGACCTCTTCATCCTACGCTAGATGTTTAAAGGTTTTATATTTGTCAATAGACCATCACCCCATCGGTTGTTATTGTTACTCAAATAGTCATGTAACATGCTGTAAAAATATATACAATAACTTCAATGTTGCATACCCAATAAATACACATTTTATTTTCCAGGTTAAAATCTCAGGTCAATTTAAATCTATAAAGTTTTTAGTTCTTATAAACTTAGCTTTTTACCACCAAAAGTTCACATTTTATGTTTATAGCAGCTCTTGCTTTCATCTTCAATGGACAAGACAGTAAGGCTATGGGATATTAAGACCAATGACTGTTTGAAGCCGTGATTGATACTTTAAATAACCATGAAGCCATTCCAGCTATAGCTGGGTGGTAGAGGCTCTCGCATTTTGGAGAAAAAGACGAGGGTTCAAATCCTAGCATAAGTTGTAGTTTAGTATTTATTGGTGTAGTTTAGAAGTAGGAGTAATGTAACCTTTTGCCATTCAAAAAAAAAAAAAAAAACATGAAGGATTGATACTTTAAATGACCAAAATTACAACTTGAAAGCAAAATTAAAACAAACTCAAAATACCTAGAAAAAACAGAGGAATAAGTTGATTATTTGAATGGTACTTATAGAAAACAAAATCCCACAAAAGAATTCCCCTAATTTCCTCCACAAGTTACTTTAATTGGCAATTGAGCTAATCACGTGCCTACTTTTGCCAAATTGACATGAAATATATGATATCAACATCATCCATATTTAAACATATTTATAAAAATTAAAATAAAAAACCCTAAACCCTTAAGTCAAATCAAAACATTAAACAGATATGATCATCGCTTCCAGGGAAACAATACCCGTAGTCATATGTACCAGTTTAATTAATGTATGTGTTTAATAGTTGTATAGTATCAGTCTAACAAGTTTTAAGAAAGAGTAAACCGCTAAAATGTTAAAATGGTCCCTAAGGTTTGGTCACTTTTGTTATTTTAGTACAAAACTCAAACTTTTTTTAATATGGGTCCCTATGGTTTCAATTTTTTTGCCATTTTCATTCCAAAAGCAAAATCTTGTCGAATTTTTCAGTTAACATCACGCTTTTTTGTTTTTTTTTCCTCCCTTTTAATGAAGGGCAAAATGGTCGGATTTTTAAATTTTGTTATAATAAAACGTTAAAAGACCATTTTACCCTTCATTAAAATGGAGGAAAAAAACTGGATGTTAACTAAAAAATTTGAGCAAAATTTGATTTTGGATGAAAATGGCAACAAAATTGAAATCACAGAGACCCAGATTCAAGAGGTTTAAATTTTGGACTAAAATGACAAAAGTGATTAAACCCAGGGACCATTTTGTCAATCTACTCTTTAAGAAATTAACTATCTATTTATAGATCGATCTAATTCATTGGTAGGAGTAAAAGCTAACAATTGTTTGTTGAATATACATCAAACTTAGAAAAAATGAATCTATTTCAAAAGGTTGAAACAATTCGAGAGAATCAACGGGCACAAGGTCTAGCCACTATTCTTGCCATTGGCACTGCAAATCCTTCCAATTATATTATGCAGGCTGATTATCCTGATTTCTATTTCGGTGTTACAAATAGTGAGCATATGGTTAATCTTAAAAACAAGTTTAAGCGCATATGTAAGTATTGACTTGTATAAATAACATCACATGTGTATGATATATATTCATATAACACAATGTTGAACTTAATTTGCAGGTGACAACACAATGATATCGAAGCGATTCATGCTCCTCACAGAAGAGTTTCTGAAAGATAACCCCAACATGTGCCAGTACACGAGTCCCTCTTTAAATACTCGCCAAGACTTGTTGATCACCCACGTCCCAAAGCTCGGTAAGGTAGCCGCTACGAAAGCCATCGAGGAGTGGGGACTCCCGAAATCCAAGATCACCCATCTCATCTTTTGCACCACCTCGGGCATCGACATGCCTGGTGCTGACTATCAGCTCACCAAGTTACTTGGTCTCTCCCCTTCGGTCAACCGGCTCATGATGTACCAACAAGGCTGCTCGGGTGGAGGCATGGTCCTTCGTCTAGCCAAGGACATTGTTGAAAACAACAAGGGTTCACGCGTCCTTGTTGTCTGCTCAGAGATCATGGCTACTATCTTTCATGGGCCTAGTGAGAACCACATTGATTCTTTAGTTGGCCAAGCACTTTTTGGGGATGGAGCGGCTGCAATCATCGTGGGTTCGGATCCAGATTTGGTGGTTGAGCATCCACTATTCGAGATTGTTTCCGCAAGTCAAACTATTATACCAGACACTGAGACGGCGATAAACTTGCACTTGAGGGAGGATGGGCTCAAACTACACTTAGACAAGGATGTGCCCAAGATGATTTTTGAGAATATAGAGAATATATTAATGCAAACGGTTCGTCCACTCGGTCTAAGTGACTGGAATTCGCTGTTTTGGATCGTTCATCCTGGTGGTAGACGCATACTCGACGAGGTGGAGCTGAAACTCAACCTTGACAAACAGAAGTTGAGGGCCAGTAGACATGTTCTAAGTGAATATGGAAACATGACTAGTGCTTGTGTGTTGTTCATCATTAATGAGATGAGAAATAAATCTTTGGAGGATGGAAAAAGTACGACCGGTGAAGGTTTAGATTGGGGCGTTCTGTTTGGATTTGGACCGGGTTTGACAGTTGAAATGGTTGTTCTGCATAGCAAACCCTCTACTAATAGGGTTGTGCAACACGTCAAGACGGGACCGGAAGAGCTGGCATGAACCTAAGCTTGAATCGGAAAAGCTTTTTAGTTTGAACCGGGCCGGACCGTAGGGGTGTGAGGTGGGCGACGGCACAAGATCCAAACCCTCCGAGGACCCAAATGTTTTAATTTTATATAGAATTTACTCTGTAAAAGATATAATACATATGCACTGAATCAAAAAATAACATAAATGAACACTTGTACTAGTTGTTATTGCTTTGCTTAAACAATAAAGAGGCCCGAGTTCTAATCTAGCCATATCCAAATTCTTTATTTTAGCTTTTTTTTTTTTGTTTTTTTATAGGTTAGTTGCATTTAATGTTTAATTTTGTCAACTAGATTTTTCCCTTTAATTAATAAATTACTTCCTAAACTTAGCTAAAAATAATTATATAAATTACATCCACATAAATTTTAGTGATTGATGAGTATATGTTAAATTGAGATTTTCGAATAGGGCCCAAATTTTTTTATCTCGCATAGGGCCAAAATTTTGTTTGTGATTTTCGGAGACGACCTTGTTAAACCACATCCGGTTTTCATAAAATAAATGTATGGTGTCGTTTCAATATATATATATATATATAAGGCTGGTGGTGTGGTATAAAGTATGCGCCACATAAGTGAGAAGCATTATCGTTAACTTGCATGGTGTGGGATAACGCCCTTTTAAACAATATAAAAAAAGGAAATCAAAAAGTGGAAAATCTGATTGGTGGGAATGAATGGATCCCACGTGCATAATCCTTTGGCGCTCGCTAAACAGATAGAGTGCCCCCCTCCCCGGCGCCTAGGAAATGGGGAATACATTGTGAGGTGGCATGGGCGCGAGACCACACCAAATGGTTTAATAAAGGATTATTGGATTTTGTCACCCCCCCCCCCCAACTATTGGCTATTGGCCGCTACCACCCTCAACTATTACTTTGACGCCATTCACCCCCAACTTAACGCTTGGTGTGTTCTGTCACCACATCGTTAACTGATCACTAACTTTTAATCTCGTTACTACTTTTTGGGGTGTCATGGGGATCTTAGGAAGGTTTCAGGGATCTTAGGACACCCCAAAAGTATAGTAACATGATCAAAAGTTAGTGACCAGTTAACGACATGGTGACAGAAGACACTAAGGGGCTATTTGTTTACCTCTTAATGAGGCTCTTAATGGTTCAGACCTCTTACTGGTTCAACACTTAATGGTTCAGACTGTTTGTTTCACAAGTAGATGTCTGAATAGTTCAGACATTTGCCTCTGAATGGTTAAGATTTATACAGAGTCTGAATGGTTAAAACCTCTAATCTGAATTGGTCAGACATTTTCCTCTAAATGGTTATGCATTATACATGCTCTTAATGGTTTAGACCTCTTACTGGTTCAACACTTAATGGTTTAGCACTTAACCATTTAGATGTTGCCAAACAACCCCTAAGTGTTAAGTTGGAGATGAAGGGCGTCAAAGTGATAGTTAAGGGTGGAAGCGGCCAATAGCCAATATTTAGGGGTGATAAAATCCAATAAACTTTTAATAAAAGTATAATAAACATAGTCTTGCAAATTAAATGTATAATAAACGTAGTCTTGCAAACCAAATTATATATTATATTGTTGGCGTAAGCCCAACCGCTATCAAAATTAATAAGTACCGTCAGATCTCTTCAACATTAAATCATAGATGTGTAAACTCCAAAAAATAACCGTAGAAATGGCGGTTATTGACGGTTCAGACCCTCTCTTCTAAGGCTGGAGGCTTTATCACGCCACGTCAACGCCACGTCAACGACACGTCACACAGGAGGCTTTAAAGCCCCCATCATCATTACCTAATTATTTTTTTATTTAATTTTGATATATTAAATTATAACTCATAATAATAAAAATAAAATGCCATAATTTAAATAAAAAAAAATACAATGTCATATGTTTAAATAAAAAAAATACAAAGTCACTTATCGTCTTCGTCGTCTCCTCATTGTTCACGATAAAACCATAGGTGCTCGGTCAGATCAGTTCGAAGGTTATAATAATAAACTGTAAATTAAAAAAATAATAATAATAACAATAAATAAAAAATACATTCACAGAAATTTTCAAGAGAATCACAACAGACTCTCGCCGACATCCTTAAATATTCATCTCACGCATCACTCGCTGTGTCGTACGCTAGTTGCCTAATTGCTGCAGTACACTTTTGTATTCCAGAGAAACCAAGTTTGCGACTAGTACATCCATTTTTTCTGTTTTTTTCCTCCCTTTTAATGAAAGGTCCTTTTTAATTAAGGGCCCTTTTAATTAAGGGCAAAATTATCAGATTTTTTAATTTTGCTATAATAAAACGTTAAAAGACTATTTTACCCTTCATTAAAATGGAGGAAAAAGACAAAAAAAAATGGATGTTATCTGAAAATTTTGAGCAGAATTTGATTTTGAACGAAAATGGCAACAAAATTGAAGTCACAGGGACACAGATTCAAAAGGTTTGAGTTTTGGACTAAAATGACAAAAGTGATTAAACCTCATGGACCATTTTGTCAGTTTACTCTTTAAGGAGTTAACTATCTATTTATAGATCGATCTAATTCGTTGGTTGGAGTAAAAGCTAACAATTGTTGAATATACATCAAACTTAGAAAAAAAAACGCTTGTTTTCATGGTGTAATTTTTAGTTTAAAAAATGTAAATAAAAGTTAAAGTTAATAGCATTAAAAAAAGACTTGGGGTAGGGAGGGGGAGGACGTGCATGTGAGTTTTGAAATTAAGACACGCCAAAATTACATTTGTACACCCTACTATCAAATAAAAGATTAAAAATAAAACATAACTTACAAAAAAAAATACCACTAATTAATCTCATCCATCTAAAGTTACAATCTAATGGTGCATAATCATGGGCGGCTCTGAGGGTGGGTGGGGAGGACTACTGGCTAGGTCCCGATATTTTGGAGGGCACATTATTTAAAAAAAAATATGTATATGTAAAATTTTTTTTAATAGGGTATACCCATACAAACACAACACAGGTGTCGCAACCCCCGTCCCCTATCTGCCTGGGAACGGGCGGCCGCGACCAGTTTCAGTGGTATCGGTGTTTTTCTGGTTATCGTTATTCTTGTTTTACTGGTTCACTTCGTTGTCCATCTGACTTTTAAACATTTACCAATTATTAATATCACAAAATAATATTTAATGCTAACAATCACATAACACGCATATTGATCAAAATCGTCGAACATTGCGACTTACTCTTTCTTATATAGTATGCATCCATATATATTACAATACAACTGGAATTGAAATTACAATACTATTAGGCATCCATATCTATTGTCTATATATTTTTTTTCAAACATACACACATATTATATATATATATATATATATATATATATATATATTATTACTATTATTATTAAGGGTAGGGGTTCATCCAAAAGTCCATATTACGCTCGTCATATTTCCAGACGAGTCGTTCCCCTATTTGCCTCATCCTTTCACTACCTTCTAGAATCTCCTCACCAAAGGTTCGGAGTTCTTGCACGTTTTCTGCACTCATTGGGGGTGCAGGTGCTTTTGGGAACTGGGGCATGGGTTCTTGGTAAGGGTAAGGATTCTCTAAAATTTCCCTGATGAATTGGTCATTATCATAATAGGGATCTAGGTTCTTCGGGTATTGGGTAGTGTTACTGGAAATCCCTATGGTCGTCAAACCACGGGTCGTAGTTTGGGTCTAAGGGATTGGGTGCTGGTACTCTAGGTATCTCTGATGGGTCAAAATCATGCATTTGGATTTGGTTTTCTGGGTTGGCTTCAATCTCCATTGGTTGTGTGGGAAACAAGGGTAAGGGCTAGGGTGCCATGAGTTGCTCCAGGTTAGGGTATGCGGCTGTAGTTGCTAATATATGAAAGTTTGCTAGACTCCTATTGAGCATATCCTGGGCATGAGCATCTGTTTCTCTCTTAGCTGCTGTTAAAACATGTTGCTGCTAAAAATGGCAACAAAATTGAAATCACAGGGACACAGATTCAAAAGGTTTGAGTTTTGGATTAAAATGACAAAAGTGATTAAACCTCATGGACCATTTTGTCAGTTTACTCTTTAAGAAATTAACTATCTATTTATAGATCGATCTTATTCGTTGGTTGGAGTAAAAGCTAACAATTATTGAATATACATCAAACTTAGAAAAAAAAACGCGTGTTGTCATGGTGTAATTTTTGGTTTAAAAAATGTATATAAAAGTTAAAGTTAATAGCATTAAAAAAAAGACTTGGGGTAGGGAGGGGGAGGACGTGCATGTGAGTTTTGAATTTAAGACATGCCAAAATTACATTTGTACCCCCGTACTATCAAATAAAAGATTAAAAATAAAACATAACTTACAAAAAAAATACCACTAATTAATCTCATCCATCTAAAGTTACAATCTAATGGTGCATAATAATGGGCGGCTCTGAGGGTGGGTGGGGAGGACTACTGGCTAGGTCCCGATATTTTGGAGGGCACGTTATTTAAAAAAAAAACCCGATATGTATATGTAAAAAAATATTTTTAACAGGGTATACCCATACAAACACAACATAGGTGTCGCAACCCCCGTCCCCTATCTGCCTGGGAACGGGCGGCCGCAACCAGTTTCAGTGGTATCGGTGTTTTGCTGGTTATCGTTATTCTGGTTTTACTGGTTCACTTCGTTGTCCATCTGAATTTTAAACATTTACCAATTATTAATATCACAAAATATTATTTAATGCTAACAATCACATAACACGCATATTGATCAAAATCGTCGAACATTGCGACTTACTGTTTCTTATATAGTATGCATCCATATATATTACAATACAACTGGAATTGAAATTACAATACTATTAGGCATCCATATCTATTGGCTAGATATTTTTTTTTTTCAAACATACAAACATATATATATATATATTATTACTATTATTATTAAGGGTATAGGTTCATCCAAAAGTCTATATTACGCTCGTCATATTTCCAGACGAGTCGTTCCCCTATTAGCCTCATCCTTTCACTACCTTCTAGAATCTCCTCACCAAAGGTTCGGAGTTCTTGCACGTTTTCTGCACTCATTGGGGGTGCAGGTGCTGGCACTAGGTTTGGGAACTAGGGCATGGGTTCTGGTAAGGATTCTCTAAAATTTCCCTGATGAATTGGTCATTATCATAATAGGAATCTAGAGGGTCCAAGTTTGGGTAGGCTACTAGGTTTGGCATAGGTTCTTCGGGTATTGGGTAATGTTGCTGGAAATCCCTATGGTCGTCAAACCACGGGTCGTAGTTTGGGTCTAAGGGATTGGGTGCTGGTACTCTAGGTATCTCTGCTGGGTCAAAATCATGCATTTGGATTTGGTTTTCTGGGTTGGCTTCAATCTCCATTGGTTGTGTGGGAAACAAGGGTAAGGGCTGGGGTGCTATGAGTTGCTCCAGGTTAGGGTTTGCGGCTGTAGTTGCTAATATATGAAAGTTTGCTAGATTCCTATTGAGCATATCCTGGGCATGGGCATCTGTTGTAATTTTTTCATCCTTTTCCTACGTTCATGCGCTCCTCTACTCAACCGTCCTCTCTTCATAGGAGGGAATGACTCTTCAGACTGAGCCTTAAACATGAATATCTCATCTTCATTGTCAGCTGAATACCCTGAGAGGGTAGGCTGTGAAGAGGTGCCTTCGCTCCTAGATGAGCTGGACAACTGACGGTAAGCGTCTGAAGGTCCTTGGTCGCTCATACTGTAAACTAACAAATAGTCAAATAACACACAATAATAATATACAAATATGCACATAGTTCCGTAGATAATTTCCTAACATTTTGAATAATATCTTGGTGTCAGCAGAACACTTCTGTGGCTGAATTAGTGGCTTAGCTCTGATACCACCTTCTGTCGCAACCCTCGTCCCTTATCTGCCTCGGAACGGGCGGCCACGACCAGTTCAGTGGTATCGGTGTTTATCATTTTGGCAGCGGAAATTACATCAGGACCGTAGTTAGGAAATATCTTATCAGGGTAAAATACCACACTTTTATAATATTAAACACGTGGAAAAATCTCAAGTTTTAAGTACACACTTTTCATAGTGATAAACCCTATTTTATTTAATAAAAACGTCTCTTTATTTTAGGTAACATTATAGCCACTTTTTCAAGCCTTCAGTGCTGTCCAGCTGGCTTCTATTTGGCTTTCGCATTTTGTTACCTGAAACGCGTTTAAAAACATTTTTTTCAGTGGGAAATACTAGTGAGTGAATCTTAGTTTAATCAAGTTAAGTAAAACCATTGTACAGTATTGAGGGCGGTCGCGCAATTACATTTGTTTCCATCTACTTTAATTACCACCCACGGTACTGTCAACCCGACTTGTGGTCATGTTACTAATGTAGTAACAAATTTTGTATACAAAACCCCAACATACCGACGATAATTGTAGAATACAAATACTCAATCACTATTTAAGATAATGTTAATCATATGTTGTTTTGTAAAAACAGTTTGTAAAAATGAGATTACTCACTTTGCTGTCTTAGGGTTTTCTTTAAGGATTTCTTGGTGATTATCTATTAAATACACAAATGAACACGCGTTAGTATAATAACCCAATATTTACATTAGTAATACCCTCCCCGAGACGGCATTCCATCGACTACGTCGGGCAGAACCTCGACAGCCGTTAAGGAACCCTGGATCAATCGGGCAGCGTATCTAATACATAACCGGGGTTATGATACTTACAACGAGGCAGAACTTCGTTATTTAGGGAGGTATTATACCCGGAAATTATGTTTACTATGCAGAATTTCGAGAGAGAAAGTTTGTGTGAACAATTTCGAATGAACAGCCGGTGCCCTCTATTTATAGTGCCTGACTTCGAGTCTCTCGCCCCGCGAAGGATGTAGCCAAGGGCTACGCGGCCCGCGACGTAGGCTGTAGTGCCTAGTTATGTTAGGTCCTAAAGTGTGAGACTGACGCATCAAATTTACACAATGGGCTATGGTTACGAACTGGGATTTACCGGGTTAGTTTATATTAGGTTTTGGATCTTTATAGGTCACTTGGGCTAAGCTTTTGGCCATGTAGGCCAAGAAGGCTCAAGGGGAGCCCATGTAGGGAAGTGGGCTTGGTTAGTATATAAACAAGTTTCTAACTTGTTTTTAGGTTTGAACCTCCTAGTTACACAATTCTAGAGAATCAGGGAAGGGGAGGCGATTTGTGGTGGTGTACTCGTACCAGACGTTTTTCCTTGTTCAAGTAATCGAAACGTGTGTGAGTTAAAAGTTATTTCGGCGTTCTTATTTGTTTTCATCTTATTTCTTGAATCACCTATTGATTGGATTCCGCACAATCAATAGGTTGTTTGATATCATTGAAAGATCCGGTTTCGGGATTTACAAGTGGTATCAGAGCCATTAGAACCTATTTCTAGTCGGTATGATATCAAAGATTCAAGATTTTCGTAATTTTTGGTTTGGTGTTCTTCGTAGTATTCATCAAAATTTTATAAGAGTCATCATATTTTGCTCATTCGATCTGTTTGAAACTGTTAAAGGGATTATTTAAAAGATTTGAAAAATTCTATGTTTTAGAAAAATCCCAACTTTTTAGGAAAGTTAACTAATTGGAAAAATTACACTTTTCGTCATTTATGTTTGTAGCTAATTGCAATGGATGACCTTTACCTTTAATAATTACAGCCACAGTCCTTTATTTTGAAAACTTGTTACAACTTTCGTCCTTTAGCACTAACTTGGTTAAAATTTTCAGTTAAATTTATTTACTGAAGGGCAGTTTAGTCATTCTACTTAATTATTTATAGTATAAATAAAAAAATAGAATCAAATATAAATACCTTTTTTTCTCTTTCACTCTCTCTCTCTCATTTTAAACACACACTCTCTCTCTCTCTAAACAAACAACACAGACATCCGATTCAGATCCACCTCTGAGAATACTTACACCAGCAACACCACCTCTGATATCGTCAACCTCAGATCCAGGTTTGTTAACGTCAAAAGAACGGATTACAATCATGACTGGTGCACCATCAGCAACCGTTCCCTAGATGACAAATAGAGGTTAATAAAAGTTTCACGGTAATCAAGAAAAAGTGGGAAAAAGACATGGCAGATAACCTGAATGAATTTCTGAATTGCCTCATGCTGATTAATGGCTACATTTTCTTGAATTAGATCAACCTTATTTTGAAGGATTATGATATGTTGGAGCCTCATAATTTCCACAGCAGCCAAGTGTTCAGAAGTTTGAGGTTGGGGACAGCTTTCGTTTGCGGCTATGAGAAGTAATGCTCCATCCATGATTGCAGCTCCATTAAGCATAGTAGCCATGAGAATATCATGTCCCTGTAGATTCACAAAATTAACAAGCCATTATTTGTTCTAACTTACAAATGCTCCACCACCCCTGTCTTCCGATTCAGATCCACCACCACAAACATGAAATCCCACCCCACCATCGCCGGACACTACAACTAGCTCACCACGTCTCCGATCTATTCATCCATCACCACCGCCTCCATCAGATCTATTCATCCATCACCACCACCCCTGTCTTGAATCAAATATTCTTTGATCTAGAAATCTGAACTTGAATCAAATATTGCAATAACACATACATCACTCACACATACCTTACATATCCCAAATATCAACACAAAACAGCATAACTCCTCAAAAACCCAAAATTTGCCAAATTCTACAGTCAAAATTCTCCTTCAAATGCAAGCCCTAAATTCCCCAAATAAACGCCAACCAAATTACACCAAATCCCTTCGAAGGTGACTGCTGGAGAACAAAATCGAAGCACTTTCACTTCCAATTAAGAGAATCAAGAAAATCCAAACGCGTTTCAAACCCAAAAACATAATCGATCTTCTTTGCCTCCCTCCCTGCCGTCGGAGTAGCTACGGTGGCGGTGCTTTGCCGGAGAAGAAGGATGAAAGATATGAAGATATGTGGTTCACTGGTTATTGAGAAGGAGAGAGATAAAGTGATCGAAGAGAGGGGTGTTGATGGTTATGGTGGTGGCGGTGACGGTGAAAGAAGAAAAGGGTTGGGAAATGATGTAAAAGAAGAGTTTGAGATAATTAGGTTTTTTATTTTTTGTTAATTTTGTTGGTAAAATGACTAATTTACCCTTAATTGATCAGACTTAACTCAAAATTTTAACCAAGTTAGTGTTAAAGGACCTAAGGTGTAGTGAGTTTTCCAAACAAAGGACTGTGGCTGTAATTATTAAAGGTAAAAGTCATCCATTGCAACTACCTATAAACATAAAGGACCAAAACTGTAATTTTTCCTAACTAATTTGTTTTGGAAATCTGTTTTCGAGAAACAAGGAAACAAAATCCTTTTACTTTTAAAATTGTTTAAATGAAAAAAAATGTTTTTGAGAAAAGTTGACAAAAAAGGATTTGACAGAAGATTCAGTCTCAACAAGAGGTTTCGAGTGATCTCCTACGGTCTCGAGTCACGTCACAGAGTTGCAACCTGTCATCATCTTCAATCTCTTGATCACTGGTCTCGACTTCATCTCCACAACACAACTTCCCGACGGTCTCGACTCTTAAATATCTTTCACAAGGTCTCGACTCAAAATTACAAGTTTCACTCATCATCTTCACAGGTCTCGAGTCCCATCAAATCTTCACTGTTTCTGAGTGGTCTCTACTCATCGTTGATACGGCTTCGAGTCGCAACCACGTTCTCGAGTCAAGGAGGTCTCGACTCACATCAACATTACACCTTCATACATCAGATTTGAAAATCACTCGAAACCTCCATTGATCTTCACCTGTTCTCGAGTCAGAGGTTTCGAGTCACTGAACCGTTTCCGTGTTCACCATTCTGAGTCGCAATCATCAAAGGTCTCGAGTCATTCTTCTCGATTCGCAACCACAGTTTCAAGTAGCCACCGGTTTCGAATCGCTACAACCTTACACCATCGACGTCCACCGTTATCACCAACTCCAACCACCGTTATCACCGATCTTCTATTCATCTCCTACATCTCCACCTCCGACGTTCATCATCGTCGACCGCCGTCCTTCTTCGACCAAACCGCCACCATCCTCATCACCGTTCAAACACCGGTGGTGGCGTCTGAAAGTTATATTAGGGTTTTGGTTCCATTCTACGTGGAAGTAGACTACAGAATGGCTTTTGTCATGTATTAATTATAATATTATTAATCATTAGTTTATAATTACTTAATCATTGGTTTTTATAATAATATTAATAATAAGTATTCCTTAAAAAAAGATTTATATTCTAATTAAATAAAAAAAGGTTTATTTAAAAAAAAAAGGATTTTGTTTGTGACAAGTTTTGACAGGTTTTTGAGGTGCGGTTCAGAAAGTGGGTTCATTCGCCTACAAAGGTTTGAGTTAGCGAGTACACGGGTTCTCGTTTGGTTTGTTTTGTTTTTTGAGGAGAAGAACAAAAGTGTCAACCACCCACTGAATTTATGACATTCATATTTCACAAACCTGTGGCTCAAGAAATAACTGTTGAAGATATAATTCTGTCTTTTGCACTCCTGAGTGTAGAGAAAGGGTTGAGGCTTATAGAATACACAACGCTGAGCTAATACAAGATTATCAAGATATAAAAAATAAAAACTTTACTTTACCAAAAAATGAAAAACTTTATATAGAGAAAATTGAAGCTCAGCGAAAAGACATCATCAAACTTAAGGATGATGTATGTGTAAAAACAGCTCATTTCGTGGAAGCTCAAGAGAAAGTATGCATTTTAATTAAAGAACTGGAAGATATCAGAGATAGATATAAATTAATGAACCTAACATTAAGAAGTATGAGTCTTCCAACAAACTAGTTAAAAATTTGTGTGATCAACAACTTGCATACAAGAAAAAGAAAGGGTGTAGGTTGGGTTTCAATCAAGCTCCTCCTCCTTATAATGATAATTATACATATTTACATATGACTGAGGAGGAACTGATGAATGAAAGCAAGATGACTTATGGTCCTAAAAACAATAAGTCATCAATTAACAGCAGACCTGTTGGAAAACAGGTGATTACTCAAATCAATTTTGTTTCTGAAGGTAAAATTGATCCTAATGCTTCGTCTTCACGTGCAGATGAAGTAAATGAAGTAAAGTTTGGAGATATTCTTGGGGATGAACCAGATTCAAAGTCTGATTTTTCAGAAAACTCAATAAATGAAACAGCTTCTAAACCTGTTTTTGGACCAAACTTTTTTAAGTTTATATTTGATTCTCTTTCAGTTGATAATAATTGTGACGTTTCTTGTTCAAAAGCAACTGAAGTTGAACAAACAAATGAAAGTGAAAGTGTTGATCAAAACTGTTCTGATCATTCTTCTGAAACTGTTTATGCAAATGTCCCTGATGATGTATCTTGTGGGACCTCTGAAACATCTTCACAAGATGATCAGGAAATATCTTTGAAAAATGAAGTTACAAGTGAACCAGTTTTGAAAACATCTGAATCACGTGAATCTAAACCTGAATCAGAATTTAAAAAGGAAAAGGTGGTTACACAGGAAAAAGAGACACAAAATGATTTTTCTAAAGCAGATGTCAAAGATGAATCTTCTTCAAAAGATAAATTAGATTATGATATGAAAGAAGATGATCATCAAAAGTCAAAATCTCATACATATGCTAGTTCTGATCAACAGGTACAGAAGAAATCAGAAAAGGCACATGGAACACAAGCAAAGCAACCTAAGCAAGTTCGATCATCTAGACCAATCAGATCAGCTAATGCTGCTAGCTATCAGAATCTCCATACATTGAAACAACATACATGTTTCAACTGTGGAATTCCTGGACACATTGCAAGAAATTGTGATCATCGCCCAAACGTGCAACAAAATGCTAATATTCACTCTTGTGCTGATGTTTGTGAGCCGGTTCACAACACGCAAAAGGAGCCAAAATGAGCAGATCAAAATCAAGGGTATAAGAAGTCTGCTCATCAAAGACAAGGCAGCAATAATCCTCATAAGGCTCGTGACAAGGTGAATGAAAGATCCAATCAGGGAGAAAAGACGAAGAATGGTGCTCATAGCAACAAGAGTTCTGCAAACAGCAAATACAAGCACCCAAATTCGTCTTTGTCTGAAAGTTATATGCAGGCGCATCCAACACGAAGAGGACCAGTTTGTCCTTCAGGACCTGCTAGAGCAAATCAAGCTGCTCAAAATGTCTTTCTGATCAAAAGACAAACCTGCTACAATTGTGGCATTGCGGGTCATATTGCAAGAAACTGCACACATCGTCCCTATGTACCAAATTATATGCAAAATCGAAGGGTTACACCTAAGGATAACTATCATTCCAAGCCAATGAAGGTATCTTCACCTAAGGCAATGAAGAATGTGAATCCCAAGGTTAAACCTTCTGATGGGGATTGGAATGCTGTTAAAAACAAACGCAAGGCTGTTCAGGAACAAAAATGTGTTTCTAAAACTAATAAACCTGAAACAGCTAAAGTTGCTCAACCGAAGGCAACAAACGCGTTTGCTAAACCGAAACAGATTTGGAAACCCAAATCCAAAGCAGCAACGTCTCCAATCCTTGAAACGAAAGAGGACTTGTGTTTGAAAGAAGTGTCTTACTTTGTTGCTTCAGGAAATCCCAGGACCACGATGGCCTGGGTACCAATGTCTTACTAATCTCCTTACCTTTCAAGAACAACCAAGGAGGAGCTGTTGACAATCTCTGGAATGTTGATAGCGGTTGTTCTAGAGATAAAAACGGGTAACATATCACTGTTGCAAAAAGTTCAATTTTTTTTTACAGATGATATGTTTCCTTTGGAGGAGATAAGAGAAGTAAGAAATGATCAACGCAAAAGGTACCGTTTAAATTCAGTACTTTGATTTGAATTTGATTAGTCTTCAATCTGATGACAAAACGGTTAAGCAAAAAAAATTTTTCTCTTTCTTAGTTCATTACTTTGTATATAAAGTGTCATTTCTCTAGTAAATGGTAAATTTGCGTATAAGATTTATGCACAAATTTAGGGGAGGAGGGACAAATAGATAGATATAGAGTTTAGGGGGAGAAAACTCAGAAAAGAAAAAATACAAAAAGAGTTTGTTGTATATATATGCATAGTTTTAGGGGGAGAAAATGAGAAAAATACAAAAACATTTGAAAAATGAAAAAGCCAAAAAGATAAATTGCATGACATGGGAAGTGAAATAAATGTTCGTGTTAAAGGGTTTGACTAACACATGTAAGGTGCCATAGCTGAATGTGATATGTCGATAGGCTTGACGCTCAAAATGATAAATGATACCAACTGATATAAACATAACAAACTATGTACCATGTGGGTAACATACCAACGGCATATGATTTTGTGGTCTTAAATCTTGCGTTGATAGATAGCCAACATCTGAGGTTTCGGGTCTTTATATTGTTGAATCATCCGGGGATATCTTGGTTGTCCTTCTGTTGCATCCAGATTATATGCAGACCTAGACACAGTCAGGATATCTTAAAAGATCCCAAGAGGACAAAAACCCTAAGGAATCAAATCTCAAAATGAGAAAATTCCCAATGCTCAAAGAGCCAAATTCGTACCAAAATGGTATTTGCCTCGTGCTCGTTGGACACAACCATTGGTCGCTCTGCTGTACGAAAGTACTGACCTGTCACCAATGGTCTAACGTTGTAAATAAAAAAGGATGACATCAGTATACTCACCTGCTACGATGAATCGTTGTGCTTACCTTGATCGCGGGGGTATGCCTTGGAATGGGACACACGGGTATAATAGTATAATATTACCTTAAGCATATCACGAAGTTGAAAAATTGAAAGTTGAGCGTTAAAGTTTAAGTGGACAAACATATTGGCAATCGCATAGACCAGTTTGATTAGGCTCGTACTGAAAAGTGTTCCTTAGTCTGCCCGAGAACGAATTTTGATCCCATTGCGATTGTAATTGTATATTATGGTAGTTGTTTATATTTGGAGTTTTTATTTGTTTCTAGTTCTTAAAATTAAAGAAATTAAAAAATTCAAAAAAAAAAATATATATATATATATACAAAAATAGTGTCTTGTTTTTCTATAAAACCAAAAATCTAAAAATAGAGTGTTTATTTGTTTTTCTTAAAATTAAAAATGTAACCGTTCTTGAAGATTTGACTGATCATTAAAAATTGAAAGAATTTAAATTGTAAAATCCGAGTACAAGTACTTGGATGTACCTAGTGTTCATATGGTACTCTCCTTATTGCATAAGAAATGTTTGCTTATGAGTTTGTGAGCATGTGCAGAACTTGATTTCAATCAAGAACAGGGGTTGATAAAGACTGAGATGTTGTTAGTTGCTGAAGAAGCCTGAAGCAGCACAACAACAAGATGTACCTGAGTCAGAAGAATCGGATACGAATTGCCTTCTGACAGTGATAGTGCATTTGAAGAAGTACTGTGAACCTGCTTGAAAGATAAAGACTGAAGAAGAAAAAAGTTGATGAGAATCCTCCTCTCACATTCTTTTTAACAAGATTTTCAAGCAAAGCTGATTGAGATCCTGATATGAAGCTAACCACAAGAGTTGAAGAAAAAGACCCAGTGCTGAGAGTTCAGAAGTCAAGAACCTCCACAACATCTGCAGTATAGCAACAACCATAGACTTCGTTGAAGACGTTGCTGAATTCATGTTATGAAGACAATTTGATGGCATCAGTCTAGGGGGAGATTGTTAGGCCCTAAAGTGTGAGACTGACGCATGAAATTTACACAACGGGCTATGGCTACGAACTGGGATTTACCGGGTTAGTTTATATTAGGTTTTGGACCAATATAGGTCACTTGGGCTAAGCTTTAGGCCATGTGGGCCAAGAAGGCCCAAGGGGAGCCCATCTAGGGAAGTGGGCTTGAGTTTGTATATAAACAAGGTTTCTAACTTGTTTTTAGGTTTGAACCTCCCAGTTACACAATTCTAGAGAATCAGAGAAGGGGAGGCGATTTGTAGTGGTGTACTCATACCAGACGTTTTTGCTTGTTCAAGTAATCGAAACGTGTGTGAGTTAAAAGTTATTTCGGTGTTCTTATTTGTTTTCATCTTATTTCTTGAATCACCTATTGATTGGATTCCGCATAATCGACAGGTTGTTTGATATCATTGAAAGATCCGGTTTCGGGATTTACAAGCTATGATCGGTCATCACTTATAGGCTCGACACGCTTGCGACACGTGGCAGCTCCGGGCTACGCCTCTTGTCCTATCGCTCGCGGCCCGCGTAAGACCAAGCCTAGGTCTTCGCGGCCTGCCACAGACTAATAAAAATCGTTTTTAATAAATTTTAATAAAAATAAAGGTACTTGGGGCCCGTTTTTGCATACGGGGTGTATTTCAGGACATATAGGGATACTTTAAATATTCTTAGGGTGTCGAAAAATTTAGGAGGGTTGTTATATCCTCCCCACCTTGTTTTAGAGCTCGTCCTCGAGATCTACTGGAACAGGTGTGGATATTTCCTTTGCATTTCCGATTCAAGCTCCCATGTATATTCTGGTACTCTTTTGGAATCCCATTTCACTTTTACTAGAATTAATCTCTTGTGCTTGAGGTTCTTGACTTTTCTGTCTTCAATCTGCAGAGGCCTTTCTACAAACTTAAGTTTTTCATTTACCTCTATATCCTTAAGAGGTACTACCTGTGATTCATCAGCTAAGCATTTCTTGAGATTAGATACATGAAATACATCATGTATTCCTGCCATTTCCTCTGGAAGTTGTAGCTGATAGGCTACAGGTCCTATTCATCTAATAATCTCAAAAGGTCCAACATACCAAGGGCTTAGCTTTCCCCTTTTGATGAATCTTACCACTCCTTTCCAAGGAGAGACTTTCAATAACACTTTGTCACCTACCTGAAATTCCAGTGGTTTTTGACTGTTATCAGCATAACTCTTTTGTCGATCACGTGCTGCTTTTAGTCATTCTTTGACTTGAATGATTTTTTCGGTTGTTTCTTGTACTATTTCAGGTCCGGATAGTTGCTTTTCTCCAATTTCTGCCCAACAGACTGGCGTTCGGCACTTTCGTCCATAAAGTGCTTTGAATGGTGCATGATTGATACTTGTGTGATAGCTGTTATTGTAAGAAAATTCTATTAGTGGTAAGTGATCGTCACAATTACCTCCGAAATCAATTACACAAGCTCTAAGCATATCCTCCATTTTCTGAATTATCCTTCGCTTTGCCCGCCCGTTTGAGGATGATAAGCGGTGCTTAGATTCAACTGAACATTGCCTTTTGGAAACTTGCCCAAAAATGAGAGGTAAAATGACTATCTCTATCAGAAACAATTGATAAGGGAATTCCATGTAATGAAACTAATTCATTTACATAGAATTTAGCTAACTGTTCCATACTAAAAGTTTCCTTCATTGGTAGGAAATGAGTTGACTTAGTTAGTGTCACACCCCGACCGCGTTAAAACAACAAAACCGTGGCGGAAACGTCGGGGAGTGTCGTGGCAGAATTTTTGTTTCGCAACCATGGATACAAAAAGTTTCGTTTTATTGATTCATTAGGTAATTTACATTGTCTTAACACAAACAAACATGTTACATATCGTCTATCATTGTTATTATGTCACTAAGGCCTCGTCCAGATCCTATATGACTCATACATCCTAGCAGTCAACATCAAGCAACATCACCTGAAACATATGTAAAAACAAAGTCAGCAAAGAAATGCTGGCGAGCACATAGGTTTATGAGAGTGTCGGATTCATGGCTAGTTTACATGTAGCAATACTTAATTAAAAACCTTGTTTTAAAAAGTATAGTATTGCGACATAATTAACCAACTCAAATCAAATTGGTTATAATTTGCAAAATTTCGTAGCCATGATTCTTAACCCCAAAACATTTATTTGATTAAATCAAATTGTAAAACATCTCGTAAAAACTCGTTAATAAAACTCGTATGTTTTATATTATTTCGAAAACCTCGTTGTGTGACTTCGTTTTAAAATCGTTTCCCCAGTGAACTAAATAATGACACAAAATGTAATATGATAAGAGCACTTATATATAAGATGTACCAGCGGCGTATCTACCATGCTTTTATCATGCTACACCCGTCCCATTATCTAATCACAACCCAAAACTAATCGTTTAATCAAATCGTTTATCTCGTTTAAGTCGTTTCAAATCGTTTAACTCGCCCCAAAATCGATTAACTCGTTTTAATTGTGAAACTACTTTTTGGTCGTCTCGCTAATAACATCCAAACCTTCGTGACTCGACTATCTCGCTTCTCGCATTAACAAACCACCAAAGGGTTAGTTAACAATCATCAGATTCAGTCTTACCCACAACCCCCACACATAACCATGGGTGCAGTCTGATAACGGGATTTATCAGATCCTATGGTACCATAACCTAATACTGGTCGGCTTGATCAATGTTAATGAATGTCATTCGTTATGTAATTACAACCAACAAGTTTGTTCACTTTATCAAAATCGTTATTAATTTAACATAAACCATTTTAATCGTTTTTTAAAACATCGTTAAAACATCGAAAATATTTAACACCTATGAGTCACCCCAAAACAATCGAAAACAGTAAAATAGGGGAACTATGTACTCACATGAAGTGCAAAGTATCCTCAATCAAAATAACTTCAACAAACTCAAGCAAACCAGAGAAATCAAGCAGCACCTAGTAATCGAATCACTAGATAAATAATCGACGCCTAAATCGAAAGATCGGACAGAATGAGGTCTTGTAAACCAAATGAGTGTTGGAACTCATGTGTTATGGTTTAACAAAGCCTACATTCTAAATCGGAACCTAACCTAAGTGCTTTCGACGCATTACGACCCATTAAGGTAGCCTACGCTACTTTAACGCGTCGTTCGGGCAAACGCACGTTCGAGACGTCTAACTAGTCCTATGACAAGTATTATATGCCTAAACATGTTGCATAATCAATTAAGTGACAAAATTTTATGTTACATATGCTTAAAATTAAATTATGCATGAAAAGGGCCTTTTGGTCATTTTACCTAAGGCATATAAACTACCTATCATATAACTACTTAAATTAAGTGACCATAAGGTATAACCTCGGAAGGTTATTCCCTATACAACTATGGTCACTAAACATGCTTGGTCGGATCCTAATGATCGACCAAATGGGTCTAGTTCGAAAGTCTAAGCGGTTGTTTAGACCGCTTGACTTACGACTCTACACAAGCACTAAACTAAAAGTGACGAGCTAAACATCTTAAAACATGTTTAGTTAAGTTAGAAAACAGGCTTTGATATCAAAACAAAGTGTTTTGATACCCAAGAGTAGTTTGGTTACAAAATACGCATGAATATGCATTTTGGCCGAAACTACGACTTGTCACTACGCCTAGTCAACGTGGTAATCAGTAGGTATAGTCACACGGGACTATAACCATTGTGATTACGCTCACGTTGTGAAGTTCAACAAACTTCGTGTTGACCAACTCGTGGTCAAAGCAGAAAGTCAAACATTGTTTGACTTTCGTGCTAAAAACGCATAAAAATACGAAAGAATACTTACAAAGGGTCCATGCTAGGAAGTTTGATCCAATTTTGCTCAGGCATGAAGTTTTTAAACCTCAACTTAGAGCAAAATGAATCAAGTGTGAGTTGAAGTGAATGAAAGCATGGGTATTTATAGATTTTGGAGAACCGTTAGGATCGTTCCTCGCAAAAAGTGCCTTGATCTAGACCTTACATGTGGGCACATGGTTTTCAAAACCATGGGAATACTTAAAACCATAAAATTCCAGCCCATAGAGTGCAAAACCTTGGGTTAAAACCATCAAATCCTCAAAAATGGACCAAGTTCAATGTATCTGCCAGAAATTTCAAAAATGGTCCTTGCACTTGAGATTCTTGCATTTTGATGCATTTTTGACATGTTTAAGCCTCGTTAACCTCATTTCAAGGCTCTAAAATGATGTTAAAGTATAGAGAACTTAAAACATGCTCAAAAACATCTCGGATGTTGGTTCGTTTGGTCGTACGGTTGCGTTATTCGGTTAATTACAACGGAAGTCGTAACGAACGAAAAAACGATCCAAATTACGCGACGAATGGAATTTTATCATGCCAATCACTAAAATAAAATATTTTAATGATTACATAAATTTTTGGATGTCCGGATATATTCAGAACGTAAGATATGCGAGAAAATGCAAACTTATGCACTTTTTGACGCTTTTAGTCCCTATTGATCAATAAAGTTTATTTTAGCATACCGAACCCTTCGAAGCCTATTTCTATACTATGTAAAGGATATTTAGGGTATGTTTAACTTATGATCAAGTTCCAGAATGTTCGTTACTATACAAATCAGTATAGTTTCGCAATTTGACACAAATAGTCCCTGCGATCGAACAAACTTGATTTCAACACACCAAACCATCCAAAACTTATTTCTAAGTTATGTGGAGGTTATTTAAGGTATGTTAAGACTATGTCACTATTCCGGAGTGTTTGTCGCATTAAACTGATTATGTTTACGCATCAGTTTGCGTATAACCTTCCAGAAAGCGATTTAAAGCTTGAAATCGGAATCGAATCAAATCGTAAAATCACCAAACACAAATACACATATAATAACACTAAAGCACATTGTTTTATTAATAATCATCATTGTTTTACATTATACATCGATTACAGAAAAAAGTTGTCACAGTCTCCCCTACTTTAGGAAATTTCCTCCCGAAATTTTAACTAGAGGGAACTTGTGAGAACAATTGCGGATATTTCGCCTTCATTTGGTCCTCACATTCCCAAGTAAACTCTGGGCCACGTTTGGATTCCCAGGGAATTTTGACCAATCGAATCCGTTTTTTCTTCAACTGTTTAACTGCACGGTCCATTATCTCCACAGGTTTCTCGACAAAGTGCATCGTTTCATCAACTTGAATCTCGTCGAGTGGAATGTGAAGATCAGCATCAGCTAAACACTTTCGCAAATTGGACACGTTAAAAGTCGGATGAATATTTCCAAGCTCTGGAGGTAGCTCTAGTTGATAGGCAACCTTTCCAATTCTTTCCACAATCTTAAATGGTCCAACATATCGAGGTGCAAGTTTTCCTTTCTTTCCAAATCTCACCACTCCCTTCCAAGGTGACACCTTGAGTAGGACACGGTCTCCGACTTGAAATTCTAAGGGCTTGCATCGCATGTCCGCATAACTCTTTTGACGGCTTCTAGCTGTCACAAGATTATCGCGAATTTTCTTGATTTTGTCTGTTGTTTCCAGAATGAGCTCTGGTCCAGTAAGCTGAGCTTCACCGATCTCATTCCAACAGACAGTTGAACGACATTTTCGACCGTAGAGAGCTTCGAATGGTGCCATATTAATACTAGCATGATAACTATTGTTGTAAGAGAACTAGATCAATGGAAGATGAGAATCCCAATTACCACCAAAGTCTATCACGCATGCTCTAAGCATATCCTCCAAAGTTTGAATCATCCTCTCAGATTGTCCATCTGTTTGGGGATGATAAGCAGTGCTTAGATTCAGTTGGGTTCCCATAGTAGATTGCATGGTCTTCCAAAAATGAGATGAAAATCGAGAATCACGATCAGAAATGATATCCAAAGGAACACCATGTCGAGATACGATCTCATCAACATAAATCTTTGCAAGTTTATCAGCAGATAGATCATCGTGAATCGGAATAAAATGAGCTGACTTCGTTAATCGATCTAGAACAACCCATATAGTATCGTGACCTTTAGGTGTACGCGATAATTTAGTGATGAGATCCATAGCAATGTTCTCCCACTTCCAAACTGGTATCTCTGGTTGTACAAGCAAACTAGATGGTCGTTGATGTTCAGGCTTGACTTTGAGACAAGTTAGGCATTTTGATACATACAAGGCAATATCCTTCTTCATACCAGGCCACCAATACTGAGTACGAAGATCCTTGTACATTTTGTCAGCACCAGGATGGATAGAATATCGAGACTTGTGAGATTCGTACATTACCAAGGTGCGAAGATCATCTTGTTTCGGAATCCACAAACGATCCTTGAAATAGAGCAAACCATCGTCTTTTGCTTCGATCTTAAGCTTAAGCTGATGTGGTAATTCCTTACCCATCAAATTTTGTGAAACACAAAATTGCTGAGCTTGAAAAACACGAGTTTTAAGATCAGTTAGAGTTCGAACAGAATGAAGCTTGACTCGCTCCTTTCGACTAAGCGCATTGGCTACGACATTCGCCTTACCAGGATGGTAGCGAATCTCGCAATCGTAATCACTTAGGAGCTCAACCCAACGTCGTTGCCTCATGTTCAGCTCCTTCTGATTAAGAATATGCTGGAGACTTTTGTGGTCTGTGAAAACCACACACTTTGTTCCATAAAGGTAATGTCTCCAGATTTTAAGAGCGAAAACCACAACACCTAACTCAAGATCGTGAGTTGTGTAGTTTTTCTCGTGAACTTTTAGTTGTCTAGACGCATAAGCTATCACTTTACCTCGTTGCATAAGAACACAACCAAGGCCAAGATTCGACGCATCACAATAGACAACGAAATCATCGTTTCCCTCGGGCAAAGATAGAACAGGAGCATCACAGGGCTTCTGTTTCAGCGTTTGGAACGCTTGTTCTTGCTTAGGCCCCCACTCAAAAGGCTTATTCTTCTGAGTTAAAGCAGTGAGTGGAACCGCAATCTTCGAGAAGTTCGAAAAAAACCATCGATAATAACCAGCGAGACCGAGAAAAGATCGGATTTCTGTAGGCGTCGTTGGTGTATTCCAATCCTTAGTTGCTGCAATTTTAGAGGGATCCACATGAATACCCTGTTCGTTGACTATATGACCCAAAAATTGAACTTCTTTAAGCCAAAATTCACACTTAGAGAATTTAGCAAAAAGTTGTTCTTTCTTCAGGAGTTCCAATGTCAAACGAAGGTGTTGCTCGTGATCGGCTCGAGACTTTGAATAAACAAGAATATCATCGATGAACACAATGATGAACTTGTCTAAATAAGGTTTACAGACCCTATTCATTAAGTCCATGAAGATAGCTGGGGCATTCGTCAAACCAAAAGGCATGATTGTGAACTCATAGTGCCCATATCTTGTGCGAAAAGCAGTTTTGGGAATATCTTCTTTGAGAACACGAAGTTGATGATACCCAGAACACAGATCGATCTTGGAAAAACAGGTAGCACTTTGTAGCTGATCAAAGAGATCATCGATTCGAGGTAGGGGATATCGATTCTTGATGGTAAGCTTGTTAAGCTCACGATAATCGATACACATTCTAAAAGATCCATCTTTCTTCTTCACAAAGAGGACAGGAGCTCCCCAGGGCGAAAAGCTCGGTCGGATGAATCCTTTATCTGATAACTCTTGAAGCTGTTTCGATAACTCTTGCATCTCAGACGGTGCAAGACGATAAGGTGCTTTCGCAATCGGGTTGGCATTGGGTACAAGATCAATATGAAACTCGACTTGACGAACTGGAGGCAAACCAGGCAGTTCATCAGGAAACACCTCTGGATAACCCCGAACAATCGGAATATCCTGAATACTCTTGCTCTTGCTTTTCTCCTCGGTGACATGTGCCAGAAAAGCAACATATCCTTTTTGTAAATAACTTCAGGCTTTCGTACACGACATAAGTTTTAATCCACCAGACGGTTTCTCGCCACGAACTTCCAGAATATCGCCAGACGAAAGAGGAACATGAACAATCTTATCGAAACAAACCACCTCAGCATGGTGTTTGGTTAACCAATCCATCCCCATGATAATGTCGAAACTCCCAAGTTGCATCGACGTGAGGTCAATAGGAAAAAGATGGTTATCAAGGTTCAACTGACAATCACGAATAACATAATCGAGAACAAGAGGTTTACCAGTAGCAACTTCGACAGATAAGGGTTTCCTCAGTTTAGTTCTAGGTATCGCAAGAAAAGGCTCAAATGATAACGAAACAAAACTTCTATCGGCACCAGAATAAAAAAGAACAGATGCAGGTCGATTGTTAACAAGGAACGTACCATTGCCAACCTCGTAGTCAGCCCTTACTTCGTTAGCATTCAGATTATATGCTCGTCCATGAGCGGGATTCACATTCGCATTTGCATTCGCATTCGCATTCGCGTTCACCAACCTCGGACAGTTGTTGCAGAAGTGACCAAACTCTCCGCAATTGTAACACGAACCCGGTGGGAATCTAGCAGCATTCCCCTGAACTAGAGCTTGAACCTGAGCAGCTTGATTCTGACCCAAACGACAGATGTTGGCCAGATGCCCAAGTTTACCACACGTAGTACACTTCTTACACGCCTGTTGGGTAGCATGATGACCATTGCATCGAGTGCAGTGAGATGCGGTACCAGCATATTGCTTCTTTGCAGGAGGTAGTGCTGGCGGGTTTTGAGGGTTCTGAGCAGTAACTGTAAAGTTCTGGGAAGCCTTGCACTTCCTCAACTTCTTCGAAGACTCACCCTTCTTCTTACCCTTACCCTTATCTTTAACATAATCGGCCGACTTCTACTTGTCCCCCTTGCGGGTAAGTTTACCCTTCCTGACTTGAGACTCAGTCAGGGTAACAGACAACTCGATCGCTTGACGAACAGTAGTAGGATTACTGCCAGTCACAATGTCTTACACAGAATTGGGTAAACCATCAATATCCCTCTCAATTGCCTTCTCCAATGGGGTAACCATAGTGGGACACAACAAACTCAGCTCTTCATAACGATCCGTATACGCACGGTGTTCTCCTCCATCTTGTTTCAGATCATCGAATTCTCGTTCCAACGCTAGAATCTCGTGACAGGGACAAAACTCTTTCATCATGAGAGCTCGAAGCTCTTCCCATGTTTGTGCCAATGCCACATCGGCACCCCTATCACGCATCACTCCATTCCACCATGTAAGAGCACGCTTCTCGAATACACTTGATGCAAACTTAACCTTACGCTCATTCGGACATTGCACATGTATGAATGTGCTCTCGATACTCTCGAACCACTGCATGAGCGCAGTTGCTCCTTGAGACCCAGAAAACTTCAACGGCTTAGCAGAATTAAAATTCTTGAAACTACATTGAGCATTATTGTTGTTATTATTGTTGTATAACTCATGGATCTGGGTTACTATGCCTGGAAGCACTGCAACCATTTGTTGAGCAACAAGGGCTGCGACTTCTTCATTGGTTACAGGTTGTGCATCACGTCGAGGAGGCATTGTCTAAAAAGGACAAAGAGACATGAGAAACGAGTGAGGTCAATAATTGGAAAAACACAAGAGGTATTGAAAACATCGACAAAACACAAGGAAGGCGATCATTCATTTGTTACCTCGAACAAACAAATGACACGCAGTGACTAATCAAAGTAAATGGGTCAAAATAATGCATCGCGAAGACATGCTCGCCTATAAGTGAACACTCACCCCAAGAGTTTCCAGGTAAGAGTGACTGGTCCGATTATGTGGATTTGTACGAATACTCTAGCCTTAGACAGAAAACTCAGGGTATAGGCATTCACCCTTCCAGTTTGCACATGTTCACACTATTTAGACCCAAACTTTGACGAGATTTTGAAAACTTAGAGGGTTCAAAACCTTATAACAAATCATTTACGAAGAAATGATTAGTTTTCAAAGCGGATTCGAAATTTGTGTTCACGTTGTGGTTATCACCTAAGAATAGGCGACGGTATTGTTTTAAAAATCTAAACGCAAGAAACTCGCGTTAGGATCCTAGAAAGTTATAGTCTAGGTCAAAGCATTACTAATAACCTAATTCCCTATAACCATTGGCTCTGATACCAACTCTTCTGTCACACCCCGACCGCGTTAAAACAACAAAACCACGGCGGAAACGTCGGGGAGTGTCGTGGCAGAATTATTGTTTCGCAACCATGGATACAAAAAGCTTTGTTTTATTGATTCATTAGGTAATTTACATTGTCTTAACACAAAACAAACATGTTACATATCGTCTATCATTGTTATTATGTCACTAAGGCCTCGTCCAGATCCTATCTGACTCATACATCCTAGCAGTCAACATCAAGCAACATCACCTGAAACATATATAAAAACAAAGTCAGCAAAGAAATGATGGCGAGCACATAGGTTTACGAGAGTGTCGGATTCGTGGCTAGTTTACATGTAGCAATACTTAATTAAAAACCTTGTTTTGAAAAGTATAGTATTGCGACATAATTAACCAACTCAAATCAAATTGGTTATAATTTGCAAAATCTCGTAGCCATGATTCTTAACCCCAAAACATATATTTAATTAAATCAAATTGTAAAACATCTCGTAAAAACTCATTAATAAAACTCGTATGGTTTGTATTATTTCGAAAACCTCGTTGTGTGACTTCGTTTTAAAATCGTTTCCCCAGTGAACTAAATAATGACACAAAATGTAATATGATAAGAGCACTTATATATAAGATGTACCAGCGGCGTATCTACCATGCTTTTATCATGCTACTCCCATCCCATTATCTAATCACAACCCAAAACTAATCGTTTAATCAAATCATTTATCTCGTTTAAGTCGTTTGAAATCGTTTAACTTGCCCCAAAATCGATTAAGTCGTTTTAATTGTGAAACTACTTTTTGGTCGTCTCGCTAATAACATCCAAACCTTCGTGACTCGACTATCTCGCTTCTCGCATTAACAAACCACCAAAGGGTAAGTTAACAATCATCAGATTCAGTCGTTACCCACAACCCCCACACATAACCATGGGTGCAGTCTGATAACGGGATTTGTCATATCCTATAGTACCATAACCTAATACTGGTCGGCTTGATCAATGTTAATGAATGTCATTCGTTATGTAATTACAACCAACAAGTTTGTTCACTTTATCGAAATCGTTATTAATTTAACATAAACCATTTTTAAAATATCGAAAACATTTAACACATATGAATCACCCTAAAACAATCGAAAACAGTAAAATAGGGGAACTATGTACTCACATGAAGTGCAAAGTATCCTCAATCAAAAGAACTTCAACAAACTCAAGCAAACCAGAGAAATCAAGTAGCACCTAGTAATCGAATCACTAGATAAATAATCGACACCTAAATCGGAAGATTGGACAGAATAAGGTCTTGTAAACCAAATGAGTGTTGGAACTCATGTGTTATGGTTTAACAAACCCTACATTCTAAATCGGAACCTAACCTAAGTGCTTTCGACCCGTTAAGACCCATTAAGGTAGCTTACGCTACTTTAACGCGTCGTTCGTGCAAACGCGCGTTCGAGACGTCTAACTAGTCCTATGACAAGTATTATATGCCTAAACATGTTCCATAATCAATTAAGTGACAAAAGTTTATGTTACATATGCTTAAAATTCAATTATGCATGAAAAGGGCCTTTTGGTCATTTTACCTAAGGCATATAAACTACCTATCATATAACTACTTAAACTAAGTGACCATAAGTTATAACCTTGGAAGGTTATTCCCTATACAACTATGGTCACTAAACATGCTTGGTCGGATCCTAATGATCGACCAAATGGGTCTAGTTCGAAAGTCTAAGCGGTTGTTTAGACCGCTTGACTTACGACTCTACACAAGCACTAAACTAAAAGTGACAAGCTAAACATGTTAAAACATGTTTAGTTAAGTTAGAAAACAGGTTTTGATATAAAAAAAGTGTTTTGATACCCAAGAGTAGTTTGGTTTCAAAATACGCATGAATACGCATTTTGGCCGAAACTACGACTCGTCACTACGCCTAGTCAACGTGGTAATCAGTAGGTATAGTCACATGGGACTATAACCATCATGATTATGCTCACGTTGTGAAGTTCAACGAACTTCATGTTGACCAACTCATGGTCAAAGCAGAAAGTCAAACATTGTTTGACTCTCGTGCTAAAAACGCATAAAAACACCAAAGAATACTTACAAAGGGTCCACGCTAGGAAGTTTGATCCAATTTTCTCAGGTGTGAAGTATTTAAACCTCAACTTAGAGCAAAATGAATCAAGTGTGAGTTGAAGTGAATGAAAGCATGGGTATTTATAGATTTCGGAGAACCGTTAGGATCGTTCCTCGCAAAACGTACCTTGATCTAGACCTTACATGTGGGCACATGGTTTTCAAAACCATGGGAATACTTAAAACCATCAAATTCCAGCCCATAGAGTGCAAAACCTTGGGTTAAAACCATCAAATCCTCAAAAATGGACCAAGTTCAATGTATCTGCCAGAAATTTCAAAAATGGTCCTTGCACTTGAGAATCTTGCATTTTGATGCATTTTTGACACATTTAAGCCCCGTTAACCTCATTTCAAGGCTCTAAAATGATGTTAAAGTATAGGGAACTCAAAACATGCTCAAAAACATCTCGGATGTCGGTTCGTTTGGTCGTACGGTTGCGTTATTCGGTTAATTACGACGGAAGTCGTAACGAACGCAAAAACGATTCAAATTACGCGACGAATGGAATTTTATCATGCCAATCACTAAAATAAAATATTTTAATGATTACATAAATTTTTGGATGTCTGGATATATTCAGAACGTAAGATATGCGCGAAAATGCAAACTTATGCACTTTTTGATGCTTTTAGTCCCTATTGATCAATAAAGTTTATTTTAGCCTACCGAACCCTTCTAAGCCTATTTCTAAGCTATATAAAGGATATTTAGGGTTTTTTTAACTTATGATCAAATTCCGGAATGTCCGTTACTATACAAATCGGTATAGTTTCGCAATTTGACACAAATAGTCTCTTCGATCGAACAAACTTGATTTCAACACACCAAACCATCCAAAACTTATTTCTAAGTTATGTGGAGGTTATTTAAGGTATGTTAAGCCTATGTCACTATTCTGGAGTGTTTGTCGCATTAAACTGATTACGTTTACGCATCAGTTTGCGTATAACCTTCTAGAAAGCGATTTAAAGTATCACCAAACACAAATACACATATAATAACACTAAAGCACATTGTTTTATTAATAATCATCATTATTTTACATTATACATCGATTACAGAACACAGTTTTCACAGTTAGCCTATCTACAATCACCCAGATGGTATCATTACCTTTTCTTGTCTTGGGTAATTTGGTAACAAAATCCATTGTTATCAATTCCCATTTCCAAATTGGCATTTCTAATTGCTGCAACAAACCTGAGGGTTTCTGATGTTCAGCTTTGACTTAGGAACAGGTTAAACACTTGGAAACATAAGCTGCTATATCCTTTTTCATTCCTATCCACCAAAAATTCTTTCTTAAATCCTGATACATCTTATCACTTCCAGGATGCATCGTATACTTAGACTTATTAGCTTCTTCTAATATACGGTAACGTAGGTTTCCTAATTTAAGTATCCACATTCTTTTCTTATGGAATCTCCAAATTCCATCTGTTCCTTGCTCTAATTCCTTAATCATTCCTTTTAACTTTTCAGTATCATCCTTGATTACTGATTCTTGTGCTTCTTTAATTTGTGCATTTAAATCTACTTGTAGATTTAATTTAAGATAACGTACTCTTTTTGGCTTTTCATGATACTTTCAACTTATCGCATCTGCTACGACATTAGCCTTTCCTGCATGATACTGAATATTGCAATCATAATCACTAAGAATTTCCATCCAACGCCTTTGTCTCATATTCAACTCCTTTTGCCCGAAAACATACCTTAAACTCTTATGATCGGTGAAAATGGTAAACTTACTACCGTAAAGGTAATGTCTCCAAATCTTAAGGGCAAAAATTATGGCTCCTAGTTCCAAATCATGGGTTGAATAATTCTCTTCATGATTCTTAAGTTGTCTAGACGCATAGGCTATAACCTTTTGACGTTGCATTAACACACATCCATAACCTAACTTAGAAGCGTCACGATAGACTACAAAGTCTTCAATTCCTTCTGGTAACGCTAGTATGGGTGCATGGGTTAGTCTTTGCTTAAGAATTCTAAAGGCTTCTTCTTGTTTTGGTCCCCATTCAAACTTAATAGATTTACAGGTTAGCTTTGTTAGGATCTGAGTTTATTATGATTGTGTTTGTTTAACTAAAATGAGAATGAATGATAAACAATTTGCAGCGGAATTAAATGGAATAAACTTTCAACACAATCAAATGGAAGATTTGTTTTCAACACACATGTTTAACATGAAATCGAATGATTATATTTCTTACAAACTTCAATTACAATGCATGCATGTATTACAAACTCCCCCTCAGCCTGAGCTCACACTGGTTTGTTCGTACAGAATGACAAGTGATGAAAGAGCTAATAGAACAGTACAGTACAGGGTACTGTTCTATTTATAGTACGAAGCAAACCACTGTGGCATCTTTGCTGACGTCATCATGAATGTGACATCTAACCTCCTAACAACCTATAACTAATGATCTAATACAACTACTGCTATTACAAACTACTGATTACAATACAAACAAAGGATAGACTAAACTACTGCATCCCATTCCACTGTTATACTCCTAGTAGTGCTTTGTCTTCATCAGCAATACTTGAAACATGACAGTAGATTGAGCATCAGTGCTTGCCTTCAACAGTCTTTATCAGTCTTAAGCAGTTGTTGAAGAAAAGCAGTTGTTGTAGAGGATCAGTGGATGGAGGTCATCAGTTGTTCCAAGAGGAAATATTGAATACAAACATCTGCTTATTCTGAATCCACTGATCTGATCCAGTTTTGGCTTTATCAATTGTTCCTTTGGTAGGGTTCAATCCCAACAATCTCCCCCTGGAACAGATGATGCCAAAACCCTTCATTATTGTGGATTTTTATTGCCTCATCTGTCACACCCCGACCACGTGAGACAACGTAACGTGGCGGAAACGTCGGGGAGTGTTGTAACAGAATTAATCGTTTCAAATCCATGTCAATTAAAGTTTCGTTTTATTAATCAAACAAGAGAGTTTACATTGTTTTAAACAAGAAACAAAGAGTACATAACATAAATTAACTAGTTCTTGTCTCGTTTTAAGTCACTAAGGCACAGGTCCGCCTAAGTATGTCTTGATAAGTCCTATGCATCATCTCCTGAAAACACATGTGAAAATAGGTACGTCAGCATAAAAATGCCTGTCAGATACATAGGTTTTGAGAAAATAGGATTCATGACATATGTTTGAGAAAATGTTTAGTCATGACCTTGTAATTTGCTTTGTTTTGTAAATCATTTGAAAAACGATAAGATCAGATGATATGTATAAATAAGAGAAGAATGTATGGTTAAATGAATAACCATGTAAAATGAGTTTGTAAACGATAAGTTGTTTGTAAAACAATGTCGTGTGAAAAGTATGTTAATTGTATAAAATGTTATATGTCTCAAATTGAAAGGATTCAAATAACGCTACGATATGTAATACCATACAAACACTTATATATAGGAAGTACCAGCGGCGAATCCACCATGCTTGTATCATATTACACAAGTCTCGTTACTTAAATCACTTACTCAAACCAAACCACCAAGATCAAACGGTTCAATAGCTACAAACGGTTCAAATGATCAAACGGTTACAACAATTCACATAGTCAAATGGTTATAACGGTTCACATAGTCAAATTGTTACAACGGTTCACATAGTCAAATGGTTACGACGGTTCAAAATGTAATATAATGTGTTCATATGCTGGATGAGCATATGCAACAATATGCAATGTAAAACAATGTACTAAGTATGCACACAATGGGCATACATAGCATGAAATGTAATGTAAAACGATGTACTAAGTATGCACACAATGGACATACATAGCATGAAATGTAATGTAAAACAATGTACTAAGTACGCACACAGTGGGCATACATAGCATGAAATGTAATGTAAAACGATGTACTAAGTATGCACACAATGGACATACATAGCATGAAATGTAATGTAAAACAATGTACTAAGTACGCACACAGTGGGCATACCCATCATGAAATGTAATGAAATCATGTACTATAATGTACTAACAAACATAGCAGGTATATGATGTGAAAACAGGAAAGCATGAAAGTAACAAGTAGGCACATGTGTTTCACCCCAAAACAGTTTGGAAAACAGTAAAAGAGGGGTCTATGTACTCACTTGAGATTGCTTAGTAGTCCTTGAGTAACAACCAAACAATGCTAGAGATCGCGGATATCAAACGACACCTAATATAGGTAACTATGTTAATAAACCGGACCTAAATCGGAAGATCGGATAGAATGAGGGTTCGTAAACCAAACGAGTATGGAGACTCGTGTCATATGGTTTAACAAATCCTACATACTAAATGAAACCTAACATAAGTGCTTTCGACCCATCGCGACCCATTAAGGTAGCTTATGCTACTTTAACGCGTCGTGCGCGCAAAAGCGCACTCGAGACGTCTAACTAGCCCTCTGACAAGTGTTATATGCCTAAACATGTTACATAATCAGCAAAACATGGAGTTTTAAACTATGGATAGGAGAACATTTCCCATGAAGACTTATCATAGGAAACTTAAATTTACGATTGGGAAGTGTAAGATAAAATGACATCGGTCAAAGTCCAAGACTTCTCCTGTATCATTACTCTTGCCACTATTGGTCTTTACACATGACAAAAGTTCCTGTGGTTTCTATGCACTGAATTCCATAATTATGTAGGCCTCCATAATTACGTACTTCCTTGCACCGTCCGCACAGTTCATTTCATAATGCGTATGGGAAAAAAATCATACGAATAATCCTGTGGTGATTTAACTTGACTGCAATAGAGTCTCTTTAACTAGGTCACCAAAGGATTAGATCAACGAACAATCTCTTCAGCTAAACTACCCAAGAGAAATATTTAACTACATCAACGTAGGATGTCTTTAACTAGATTGTCGAACCAATCTATTTAACTTAGATCGACGTAGGATCTCTTTAACTAGACCACCAGAGGGCCTTTTTAACTATATCAACGCATGATATATTCAACTAGATTGTCGAACCAATCTCTTATATCAACGAATGATCTATTTAACTAAACTACCCACGGGGAATATTTAACTACATCGACGTAGGATGTCTTTAACTAGATTGTCGAACCAATCTCTTCAACTATATCAACACATGTTGTCCTTAAACTTTGGAATAGTACTTTATAATCCAAGGGACTTAACTACAACGTAGAAGTCCATTAAGGATTTAAGATAGTACCTTTTTGAATATCCTACTACGAATCCCTCATATGAAGGTATGAAAGATTCTACGAGGATTTGGATAGCGAATATCCAGTGTATACAAAAACACAAAATGCATAAAAGGAAAGACAAGATGCATAAACACATAGTCACATAACCACAAAATTGTTTATCTAGATCTTTAATTTGTAAGTTTTGTTTTGTTAATTACGTACATGCATTTAAAGCACACTAGGAATCCATTTCATGGATTTCATTTGGTACTTTAAACATTAGCAAGAATCTAACTATGAAGATAGAAAGATCTTCCAAAAATTCGATGATCTTCCAAAAATTCGATTTCGTTTTCAAGAAAACGCAATATTCGAATTAAGGTACAATAATTTGAATATACGGAAATACCCTTAGGTACCCTATTAAGAATTTATAGTGGTACTTTGGGTATTCGTACAGAGTTGTAACTTGCGCCTTGTACTTCGTTTCCTTGGAAGAAACGGGTACTTTGGATTTCCGTGGAAAACGCAAGAGATAATAAAATGGAAGAAAATTACGGGGTAGTCTGTTCTTCAAGGAATACGGTTCCTTGATTGTCTGTATTGTAGAGGATACGTTGTTTATACATGCCATCACATTTGTACATTGCAATGTAAAATAAAAGGATTTATTTATAAACAACAACAACAATTGTTTCATGGACCTTGACTACAAAAGAAAATAATACATAAGGCTTGATTATCTCTAAACAACATTGTCTTCTAGTTGGTCCGATGCTCATCCTTGCGCTGGATTCGCATTAGCAATCTTTGGGCAATTTCTTCGGAAATGGCCCATCTCGCCACAGTTGAAGCAAGGTCCTGGTGGAAGACGAGCTTGAGCAGGATTTACTTGAGGTTGGTTTGGACCACCTTGGTTTGGGGTAAATCGACAAGCATTTGCCAGGTGACCGAGTCGCCCACATGATGCACATAAACGACACTGTAGGTGAGCTAAGTGGTGTGCATTACATTTGTCGCATATCGGTGCAGTACCGGCATAAGGTTTCTTTGCAGGAGGTTGAGTTGGTTGGTTGCGGGTGTTTTGGTTGGGTTGAGCAGCAATCACACAATTCTGCGAAGCCTTACGCTTCTTAGACTTCTCAGGGGATCCAGTCTGTTCATCCATGGTCTTTGATTCCTCGATTGGCTTCTTATCACCCTTTCGAAAAATCTTACGTTTCCTGATCTGAGATTCAGTCAAGGTTGCAGCTAGCTCAATGGCCTGCCTAACCGTAGTGGGGTTACTACCAGTAACAATGTCCTGAACTGAGTCAGGGAGACCATCAATGTATTTTTCGATCGCCTTATTCAAAGGCGTAACCATGGTAGGACACAACAGGCTCAGCTCCTCATATCGATCAGTGTAGGCTCGATGTTCGCCGCTGTCTTGCTTAAGATCGTCGAATTCCCTTTCTAAGGCCCTGATCTCGTGACGAGGACAGAATTCCTTCATCATCAGTGCTCGAAGTTCTTCCCAAGTTTGGGCCAGTGTCACTTCGGCACCCCTATCTCTCACCACACCGTTCCACCACGTCAAAGCTCGTTTCTCAAAGACACTAGATGCGAAATCTACCTTTCGCTCGTTTGGGCATTGAACATGCCTGAAGGTGCTCTCTAGACTCTCGAACCATTGCAGAAGTGCAGTCGCTCCTTGAGACCCAGAAAACTTTGATGGCTTAGCCGAGTTGAACGTCTTGAAATTGCAGAGGGCATTATTGTTGTTGAGAGCTTGGTGACATTGAGCAACGATGTTCGGGATTGCAGCAGTCATTTGCTGTGTAATGACAGCTGCCAGCTCTTCAATAGATACCGGATTTTCGCGTCGTGGAGGCATTCTAAAAGGGGAAACAAGAGAGAAAACAAATGAAATGGCATTGGGTAAGAATAGGATGTTACAATTTCCGACCAAAATCATGGGTGATGGTCATTTGTTTGAACCATGAAGCAAACAAACAACACAAAGGCTGAGTCAAAGCAAATAGATCCTCATAATGTATCACGAAGACATGCTCGCCTATAAGTGGACACTCACCCCAAGAGTTCCCAGGTAAGAGTGACGGGTCCGATTATGTGGATTTGTACGAACACTCTAGCGTTAGACAGAAAACCCAGGGTACAGGCATCCACTCTTCCAGTTTGCACGTGTTCACACTATTTAGGACCCAAAACTTTGACGAGATTTTGAAAACTCAAAGGGTTCAAAACCTTATAACAGAGGGTTCAAAACCTTACAATAGAAGGTTCAAAACCTAGTAATCAATAATCCTAGAACAGATGATTAGTTTTCAAAGCGGTTTTGAAATTTATGTTCTTGTTGTGATTGTCGCCTAAGGATAGGTGACGGTATTGTTTTATGACTAAACGCAGGTAAACTCGCGTTAGGGTCCTAAGAAGGTTATAGACTAGGTCAAAGTATTACTAATAACCTAATTCCCTATAACCATTGGCTCTGATACCATCTTTTATGTCACACCCCGACCACGTGAGACAACGTAACATGGCGGAAACGTCGGGGAGTGTTGTAACAGAATTAATCGTTTCAAATCCATGGCAATTAGAGTTTCGTTTTATTAATCAAACAAGAGAGTTTACATTGTTTTAAACAAGAAACAAAGAGTACATAACATAAATTAACTAGTTCTTGTCTCGTTTTAAGTCACTAAGGCACAGGTCCGCCTAAGTATGTCTTGATAAGTCCTATGCATCATCTCCTGAAAACACATGTGAAAATAGGTACGTCAGCATAAAAATGCCTGTGAGATACATAGGTTTTGAGAAAATAGGATTCATGACTTATGTTTGAGAAAATGTTTAGTCATGAACCTTGTAATTTGCTTTGTTTTGTAAATCATTTGAAAAACGATAAGATCAGATGATATGTATAAATAAGAGAAGAATGTATGGTTAAATAAATAACCATGTAAAATGAGTTTGTAAAAGATAAGTTGTTTGTAAAACAATGTCGTGTGAAAAGTATGTTAATTGTATAAAATGTTATATGTCTCAAATTGAAAGGATTCAAATAACGCTACGATATGTAATACCATACAAACACTTATATATAGGAAGTACCAGCGGCGAATCCACCATGCTTGTATCATATTACACAAGTCTCGTTACTTAAATCACTTACTCAAACCAAACCACCAAGATGTAATGTTTAACAATTGTAGAAATGTTTATGTATAGTCAATTACGGGTCACACGGTTCAATAGCTACAAACGGTTCAAATGATCAAACGGTTACAACGATTCACATAGTCAAATGGTTATAACGGTTCACATAGTCAAATGGTTACAACGGTTCACATAGTCAAATGGTTACGACGGTTCAAAATGTAATATAATGTGTTCATATGCTGGATGAGCATATGCAACAATATGCAATGTAAAACAATGTACTAAGTATGCACACAATGGACATACATAGCATGAAATGTAATGTAAAACGATGTACTAAGTATGCACACAATGGACATACATAGCATGAAATGTAATGTAAAACAATGTACTAAGTACGCACACAGTGGGCATACATAGCATGAAATGTAATGTAAAACGATGTACTAAGTATGCACACAATGGACATACATAGCATGAAATGTAATGTAAAAAAATGTACTAAGTACGCACACAGTGGGCATACCCATCATGAAATGTAATGAAATCATGTACTATAATGTACTAACAAACATAGCAGGTATATGATGTGAAAACAGGAAAGCATGAAAGTAACAAGTAGGCACATGTGTTTCACCCCAAAACAGTTTGGAAAACAGTAAAAGAGGGGTCTATGTACTCACTTGAGATTGCTTAGTAGTCCTTGAGTAACAACCAAACAATGCTAGAGATCGCGGATATCAAACGACACCTAATATAGGTAACTATGTTAATAAACCGGACCTAAATCGGAAGATCGGATAGAATGAGGGTTCGTAAACCAAACGAGTATGGAGACTCGTGTCATATGGTTTAACAAATCCTACATACTAAATGAAACCTAACATAAGTGCTTTCGACCCATCGCGACCCATTAAGGTAGCTTATGCTACTTTAACGCGTCGTGCGCGCAAAAGCGCACTCGAGACGTCTAACTAGCCCTATGACAAGTGTTATATGCCTAAACATGTTACATAATCAGTTATGTGACAAAAGTTTAGGTTACATATGCTTAATTACCAATTATACACGAAAAGGGTATTCTGGTAATTTACCTAAGGCATATAAACTACCTATCATACAACTACTTAAACGAAGCGACCATAAGGTATAACCTCGGAAGGTTATTCCCTATATACTATGGTCACCTAATGTGTTTGGTAGGATCCTAATGATCGACCATATGGGTCGGGTTCGAAGGTATAAGCGATTTATTAGATCGCTTACCCTTACGACCCTAGACAACGTGGTAATCAGTAGGCATAGTCACAAGGGACTATAACCATCGTGATTACAATCACGTTGCGAAGTTCAAACAAACTTCGCATTGACCATAAACTGGTCAACGCAGAAAGTCAAACAAAGTTTGACTTTCGGACTCGAAAAGCAATAAAAGAACGAAGGAATACTTACGAAGGGTCCCCGAATGCTAATCGTGATCCAAGTAGCTCAGGTATGAAACAATGGTTTCAACTTAGAGCTTCTAAGATCAGATTCTTATGGGTTTAGAAGTTGGGGGATGTGGGTATTTATAGGAATACTAGCACCATTAGGATCGTTTATCGGGAAACGTGCTTTGATCTTGGCCATACACTTGCACACATGGTATTGTAATACCATGTGCACATCCAAAACCAGCCCCTAGTATCAGAATTACCATGTGCAAGTGGGTTTTGTGGGTAATGCAGCTGTTAACAGCCTGTTTAAACATCGAATCTAGTCTGAGAGGCTGACGCGGGCCGCGTAAAGGATAGCCCTGGTTTTACGCGGGCCGCTTGAGGTCTGCAGATCAGCAACAAGTTTCAAAAGTTGCAGTTTCAGTCCCTGTTATGTGTTTAAGCCATTTTCGACATGTTTAAGGCCCGTTAAGCCAACTTTAAGGCCCTAACATGATGTCTAAACATTGTGGACATGAAACATGCTCAAAAATATGTGGGACGTTGGTTCGTTTGGTCGTACGAACGCGATGTTCGCTTAATTACGACGGAATGCGCATAAGCGCGAAAAACGATCCAAATGACGTGACGAATGGATTTTTCTTATGCCAAACACTAAAATAAAATGTTTTAGTGTTTACATAAATTTTTGGATGTCCGGATGTATTCAGAACGTAAGTTATGCGCGAAAGTGCAAACTTATGCACTTTTTGACGTTTTTAGTCCCTGAATGACCCAGAAGTTTATTTTAGCACACCGAACCCCTAAAAGCCTATTTATAAGCTATGTAAAGGATATTTAGGGTGTGTTTAACTTATGGTCATGTTCCGGAATGTTCGTTACAGTTCAAATTGGCATACTTTCGCAGTTTGTCAACTTTAGTCCCTGTAAGCGATTTAACTCGATTTTGCCATACCAAAGCCTTCAAAACTTATTTATAAGTTATGTAAAGGTTATTTAAGGTATGTTAAGCCTATTTCACTATTACAGAGTGTTCGTTGCATTAAACTGGTTATATCTACGCATCAGAGCGCGTATAACCCTCCAGAAAGCGATTTAAAGATTGAAATCGAACAAGAGTTGATATGTGCAAAAGATACACATATTTATACAGATCCCAAGTATGAAATATAATATTTCATTGGCTTGGTATTTGTTTGATGGTTGAAGTGACACAGGTGTCACATCATCAACAGTTCCCTGACTTGCCCTTTGAATTGTAATTCAAAGTTCATGGAATATGTATCATCCTCATCCCTGCACAGTGTAAGATCAAGGAGATCTTGTAGATCTTCAACACTTAGGCCCAGTGCTTGTTCCCTTGATATGTTCTTCACTTCACCACTGGATTTGAGCAAAGTCAATACGTGGGTCTGTTTGTCAGATTTCCACTTTAGTATTTTTGAATCCATTGGGTTTCTTGGGAGAGCTTTTATTGCAGATGAGTTTGGAGATTGTGGCCTTATGATGACTGGCTGAGCAGTGTTTGAGGCTGTTGCCAAATCAGAATTTTCTATCATCATCTGCTGAAGGACCATTTTTATAATGTAATCACTTTGTGCTTTGTCTGCTTCTGTTTCTTCATCCATCTGCTTTTGTTTCCTTCTTTGATAAAGGATGGCTGCAGGTGGAGCAGTGGATCTCCTGATTTGTAGCTTCTATAGTTTAACTGGAACCACTGCTTTAGGATAGTCAGGCTTTTGAGGAACATTTGTATTTTTCTTTCTCAATTCTTCCAACTTTTTTGTAACTGGCCATGACTTTTTCTTCTTTCCACCTTGTCACCTGATTCCTTGACCCAAAATCAAGAGCAATGAGTTCTTCCTTCATTCTCTTCAGCTTTAACACCTTATCTGGTACATTTTTCTTGTACTTTGACCAAACAGGAGGAGTGTGTTTTACTTTGTCTTTGTTCATTTTTTCAACTCTTTCTAACTCCTCTTTGAGCTCACCAAGGGTCCATTCTTTATATTGAGCCTTATCTGCCTTGTATTTCTTGAATGCCATAATGTGTTTAATGTAATCTTTTCTCAGGCTTTCATCATCTCTTTCTGATAATTTCTGACAAAGATCTTTTGAGAACCTTTCCAAAGTGCTGATTTGAGTGAGCAGGTATTGATAATATCTTTGGATCTCCTTGTCAGATTTTCCCTGTGGATTTCTTTTAGAGATATCCTCTGCTTGTTGAGCCTTTAGCTTAAAATATTCTTCTATGTTGTTAGGCCTGGGATATCCTTGAAGAGATGGCAAACTCCTTTTAGCAGGGTCATCTTCAGAGTAGAAGGATTTGATCTCCTATCTGACTGCTATAAGCTTTAATGGATACTGGACACATGCAGGAGTAATGGCAGTGTTTAGATTAAAGGCTTGTGCTGAAGAGAGTGGAACAGGGTTTGGAATGGTAACAAGTGTCAGTGGTTGTGAAGATGTTGGAGGTGGTGAAGAGTCATCATTGGCAGGAGAGGTTGGTGGTGTTTTGGTGGATTGAGAGGTGGTGATTTGAGTGGTTGGTGGCTGACTAACAGCCATTGAAACAACTGGTGTTTCAACCACTGTTGTCATTACAACAGATGATGTGTCACCTGATGTCTTCTGCTTTTTGGCAGGAGGTGTTGGTGGTAATGAAGATGTTTTTGGTGATGTTGTGATTTTAGGTATGGCAGTGGATTGAGTGTGTGTTGAAGTAGTGGTGGTAGTTGTTTGGCTAACAGCTGTTGAAACAACTGAAGTACCAACAGCTGTTGATACAACAGGTGTTTTAACATCTGTTGGGTTGGAGGTTTGATGTGAGGAGTTTTTAGGAGTTTGGGGAGTGTGTTTTGCGAGTCTGGAAGGTATGGATTTGGGTTGCCTCACTTTTCTAGTGGGCTGTTTTCTTTTGGGCTTAGGACTTTCCTCATCCTTGGGCTCAAAAACACCCTGTACTTCCATCTCCATATAAACTTTCTTCTCCTGCTCAAACTTTGATTTACCCTTTGCCTCCATATCCTTTTTCACACTTGCTTTTGCATCATCAATAGCATTTAAGGTTACATCAACCTTTTTGGAACCATTTGGCTTAGGGATGTCTGTAAGCATACTGGAATTATCTGGTGCAATGTACAGACCATCTTCATATCCCTTTTTCTTTAACTGCCTCATTTTCTCCCCCTTTTTGGCATCATTGGGTGGAGGATTATCAACAAATATTATGGTAGGAGGAGCAGTGCCAGTGGTTTGTAACAAATGGGCCTTGATTGCCTTGATGTCTGCTTGTGTATCTTTGAACCTTGCTTCCATCAAATTTCTGATCTTTTAAACTTGAATCTCATGTTGCTGATCAGCATAATCTTTTTGTTGGTGAAGCAGAGGTTGAAATAAACTCCAAAGCTCAGTGGGAGTAGGAGCAGATGTTGCAGCTGGTGCAGCAGTGGGTGTTGCCTTTTGTGCTTGTAACAACTGTTGCAGCATTGACTTGATATCTGCAACAGATGTGTCCAATTTGTCAACCCTCTCTATCAATTCCTTGTACATTAAACCATCACCAAAGTTAATGGGATCATCTGATTTCCCACTGGCAGTGGTTGTATCAGCAGTTGACTTAGGGAAAGTATCCCAAAAGTCATCCACTAATGCCCCTTTTTCTTGGTACTGGGGACTTCTTTCTTCAGTATGGGTGACCAGTTTTAGTGAACCAGTGAAAGCTGGAAACACCCTGGTTCCAAAAGAAGAAATTGCCTTCAAGGGAGTCTCACTTATGAAACTATTACCCGAGTGTAAACCAGTGGGTTCAACACTTGTAGTAGCTGCTCCACTTGAACTACTGACAGGAAGTACTTGTACTTCCTGCAGTGTAACCTCCTCAACTATTGGTGGGCTAACAGTGATTGGAACACCAGACTCAGTCACTTTCTGTGGCATATTCTCATTAACAGGTGATTAAGAAGAACTGATTTGTGTCTGGGCCAGATCAACTGCATCCAATAGAGGTAATATGGTAGGTGGAATTTGTGAAGTGAGGATAGGGGTGGAAAGAGAATTTGCCCCGGGCAATGGGCTATGGATGATGGAATCAAGTGATTCCAGAGCATCATAATTTGGTGTCCCTGTTCTTACAACCTGTTCTTTTTTAGAAGAAGTAAGAGGAGTTTGAGGCTCAGGTTGAGATCTTTCAACCAACTGCTGTGAGGAAGTAGCAGCAGTGGTTATTGGTGACTTTGGTGTTGTCGCTGGTATAATCTCTGGAATCTCATCTTCCAGAGTTACCTTTGTTTTGGGTTTGGGGGGCTTTTGAGATTTTTTCTGTTTTGGTCTTTTGGTAGGTTTAGGTGTGGGTTTCACAGCAGTTGTTTTGCTGCTGGGATCACCTTAAGCAGTGGGCTCAACAGCAGATACCTGAGGAGCAGTGGTAGCCATGGTTGTAGAAATCGCTAGTCGCTAGTCGGTTGGTGGGGTGGGGACTAGCGAGTAATCGGGATTAACCGGGGATTAATCGGATATAATCAGGATTAATTGTAATTAATCGGCAATTAATCAAGATTAATCGACGATTAATTGGGGATTAATCGGCGCATAGTCGGGATTTTTACAACCATGGTGGTAGCTGCTAAATTCTGCTCAGGAACCTCTGTTTGTGTTTTTGAAATTTTTGACAGCCTTGTAAAGGTTTCAGAAGTTAGGCTGCTGACGGGTGGTCCATAGGACAACCCTTAATGATGTTAAAAGATGAATTTATCCTTCACTTAATCGCGTAATTATCTTGAATTAGATGACTACGGTGGCTTATGTTTTAGGTGCGGTTCGGGAGCTAAAAAGGGATAAAACGCAGCTTTGGACGGTTTGGAGATGAATGGGTCGTGCGTGGAACGAAAGAAGAAATAAAACACACAAGTCAGGGCTCCACCGTAAATTACGATGGCCACCGTAATTTACGGTGGCCCTGAAACATGACCATTCCTCACCGTAACTCAGAAGAAAACCACCGTAACACTTCTTGGTCCACCGTAAGTTACGGTGGTACCGTAATTTACGGTGGAGGCTGCGAGGAAATTCGTAAATGCCTCATTTAATCAGTTTTTGGGTGTCTTTTCACATTATCTCATCATTGGACGTTTCTCTGGCATCTTAGGGGCGATTTTGGCTGATTCTACTTGGTTACAAACATTTCTAAACATTTGGTTTATGTTTTTGATTGGTATGAACATTAAACTTGTTGCTATGATGATTCACCAAGCTATGTGTGGCTAAACTTATGGTGATCATCCTAAATTGAAGGTTTGTCTATGACTTTTGTGTTTGGATTCGTATTTCTAGAATAGTAGACTTGCAATGTTTGTTTGTTTATTATGGTGTGTGAATGTTTGTTTGTAAATTGTTGATTGATGTTATGATCGTATTCTAAACCGTACATTCTTGGTGTCGCTGACAATCGAGATATCACGGGAGGGATTAGGGTTGGATATTAGTCAATTGGTTATCGGGTAACAACCTCGCGTTTTCATAATCTGAGTACTTAGTTCCCTTTTATCATGAACAAACAATCATACATGAATCATGTCTATGTGATTCTTTCTAGTGAATTTAAACACAATTGTCAATCAACAATAAAACAGTGTGAGCTCAGGCTGAGGGGGAGTTTGTAATACATGCATGCATTGTAATTGAAGTTTATAAGAAATATAATCATTCGATTTCATGTTAAACATGTGTGTTGAAAGCAAATCATCCATTTGATTGTGTTGAAAGTTTATTCCATTTAATTCCGCTGCAAATTGTTTATCATTCATTCTCATTTTAGTTAAACAAACACAATCATAAGAAACTTAGATCCTAACAAGCTTAGTTAAGGGAATGGCTATTCTAGAAAAATCTCGAATAAATCTTCTATAGAACCGGCCAATCCTAAGAAACTTCTAAACTCAGTTGGTGATTCAGGGGTTTTCCATTTGATAATTGCCTCGATCTTGGTGGGGTCCACATGAATTCCTTCACGATTGAATAAATGTCCAAGAAACTGTACTTGTTCTAACCAAAACTCGCACTTTGAAAACTTTGCATAAAGCTTTTCCTTTCTCAATAAACTTAGAAGTGTGTGCAAATGCTTTGCGTGTTCCTCTTTACTCTTAGAATAAATGAGAATATCATCTATGAAAACAATTATGAATTTATCCAAATATGGCTTACATATTCGGTTCATCATGTCCATAAATGCGGCTGGGCATTGGTTAGACCAAATGGCATGACAGTAAATTCATAATGGCCATATATTGTTCTGAAAATGGTCTTAGGAATGTCCTCTTCCTGTACCTTTAATTGATGATACCCTGATCGTAAATCGATTTTCGAGAAAAATCGAGCTCCCTACAGTTGATCAAACAAATCATCGATTCTTGGTAATGGGTACCGATTCTTAATCGTGACTTTGTTCAATTCACGGTAATCAATGCACATTCGCATTGACCCGTCTTTCTTTTTAACGAACAATATCGGTGCTCCCCATGGTGATGAACTCGGCTGTATGAATCCTTTATCCAATAATTTGTCTAATTGCTTCTTTAACTCTTGCATTTCTGCTGGTGCCAAACGGTATGGTGCTTTGGCAATAGGTGTTGTTCCTGGTAGCAGATGAATTCGAAATTCAACTTCTCTGTCCGGCGGTAACCCTGGTAATTCTTCTGGAAACACATCTGGAAACTGGGATACTACTAGAATATCCTTAAGTTCTTTTCCTTTAGTGTTAGTGATTATAGAAATCAAATACATTAATGATCCCTTTCTTATATAACTAGCTGTTTTCATTACAGAGATGAATTTTGTGGATCTAGATGGTTTGTCTCCTTTAATTGTGATCTTTTCACCCTTGGGTGAATTTACTTGGATTGACTTTTGATCACATAAAATACTGGCTTTATTGGCTATTAACCAATCCATTCCTAATACAACATCAAATCCTGCCAGATTCATTGGGTAAAGGTTTGCAATAAACTTTTGATTTAAAAATTCTATTCTTGCTCCCTGCAAGATTTCGAAAATCTTAATGGTTTCCCCATTTGCTGTCTCTACTAGACATTCTTGTGGGAGTTTAGTTAATGGTTGATTGAGAAATTTGCAAAATGAAGTATTAATAAAACTTTGGTTTGCACCAGAGTCAAATAATACTTTAGCAAAAACATCATTAACTAAAAACGTACCGGCAATCACGTCCGGGATCATCTTTGATTCTTCTGCAGTCGGCACAAATGCTCTAGCATTTTTAGTAGTCTTGTTGTTAATGGCTGGAGCTAGTTTCAGACAGTTTGGCTTGATATGACTTTTTTCTCCACAGTTGAAGCACATTCAAATAATACTTTAGCAAAAACATCATTAACTAAAAGTGTACCAGCAATCACGTCCGGGGTCATCTTTGATTCTTCTGCAGTCGGCACAAATGCTCTAGCATTTTTAGTAGTCTTGTTGTTAATGGCTGGAGCTAGTTTCGGACAGTTTGGCTTGATATGACCTTTTTCTCCACAGTTGAAGCACATTCCATTATTAGGTTTCTTCATACAGTCTTCTTCTTTATGTCCTGGTATCTTGCAGAAATTGCAGTAGGTGGAGAATCTTCCTAAATGCTTTTTCTTGCAGGCCTTACAGTAAGGTGCAGAGGTAGAACCTACATTTTTCCCACGGTTGGAATTTCTAGAACGGAATTCCTGGGTAAGCTTTTGTGCTAGGTTTCTCCTCTGGTCCTCTTCTCATGTACGAACTAATTCATCAGTCAAGGTGTTTGCTAGTTCTACACCTTCTTCTATAGTTTGGGGTCTAGCTGCTTTGACTACATGCCTAATCTCACCGATTAATTCCCAAATGTAACGGGAGATTAATACTGGTTCTGGTGATGCAAGGGTTGGCACTATTCTAGCATATTCAAAGAAAGTAATAGTGTAACCCTTACTATCTACTCCAGTCATTCTAAGGTTTATGAACGTATTTGCTATCTGTTCCTTTTCATTGGGAGGGCAGAATTTCCTTTCTACCATATTCTTAAATTCCTCCCATTCCATATTGTAAACCCTGTCACTTCCCCTAGACTGGAGGATAGTGTTCCACCATTCTAAGGTTGAGTTCTTAAACAGATTGTAAGCAAACATTATCTTATCCTCTTCCGCACATTTGCTTATTTTTAAGACAGCCTGAGTCTTTTCTATCCAGCGTAGAGTTGCAATGGGTCCTTCATTGCCTGAGAATTCTATTGGTTTGCAGGACCAGAATTCCTTGTAAGAACAACCATAAGACATGGTGCTTCTTCTTTTGGGAATGGGCACTTGAAGTATGGGTCCATTGTTCATGCTGTGTTCTGGTTTAGTGGGTCGCTTACTGCCATTATTACTTTTATTATCAGCTTCTTTAACCATTTGAATAATATATGGCATTGCGTCTATAATCCCTTGTGCTAATGTGTTAGATGGCACTATTATCCACTTGGTTTCCATTATTATTGTTGTTTGGGTTATCATTGTTATTCTGGTTATCGTTATTCTGGTTTTCCTGGTTCACTTCGTTGTCCATCTGAATTTTAAACATTTACCAATTATTAATATCACAAAATAATATTTAATGCTAACAATCACATAACACGCATATTGATCAAAATCGTCGAACATTGCGACTTACTCTTTCTTATATAGTATGCATCCATATATATACAATAAAACTGGAATTGAAATTACAATACTATTAGGCATCCATATCTATTGTCTAGATATTTTTTTCAAACATACACACATATTATATATATATATATATATATATATATATATATATATATATTATTACTACTATTATTATTAAGGGTAGGGGTTCATCCAAAAGTCCATATTACGCTCGTCATATTTCCAGACGAGTCGTTCCCCTATTTGCCTCATCCTTTCACTACCTTCTAGAATCTCCTCACCAAAGGTTCGGAGTTCTTGCACATTTTCTGCACTCATTGGGGGTGCTGGCACTGGGTTTGGGAACTGGGGCATGGGTTCTTGGTAAGGGTAAGGATTCTCTAAAATTTCCCTGATTAATTGGTCATTATCATAATAGGGATCTAGAGGGTCCAAGTTTGGGTAGGCTGCTAGGTTGGCATAGGTTCTTCGGGTATTGGGTAGTGTTGCTGGAAATCCCTATGGTCGTCAAACCACGGGTCGTAGTTTGTGTCTAAGGGATTGGGTGCTGGTACTCTAGGTATTTCCGTTGGGTCAAAATCATGCATTTGGATTTGGTTTTCAGGGTTGGCTTCAATCTCCATTGGTTGTGTGGGAAACAAGGGTAAGGGCTGGGGTGCTATGAGTTGCTCCAGGTTAGGGTCTGCGGCTGTAGTTGCTAATATATGAAAGTTTGCTAGACTCCTATTGAGCATATCCTGGGCATGAGCATCTATTTCTCTCTTAGCGGCTGCTAAAACATGTTGCTATTGTAATTTTTTCATCCTTTTCCTACGTTCATGAGCTCCTCTACTGAACCATCCTCTCTTCTTAGTTGGGGATGGCTCTTCAGACTGAGCCTTAAACACGAATATGCCATCTTCATTTTCAGCTGAATACCCTGAGAGGGTAGGCTGTGAAGAGGTGCCTTCGCTCCTAGGTGAGCTGGACAACTGACGGTAAGCGTCTGAAGGTCCTTGGTCGCTCATACTGTAAACTAATAAATAGTCAAATAACACACAATAATAATATACAAATATGCACATAGTTCCGTAGATAATTTCCTAACATTTTGAATAGTATCTTGGTGTCAGCAGAACACTTTTGTGGCTGAATCAGTGGCTTAGCTCTGATATCACCTTCTGTCACAACCCCCGTCCCCTATCTACCCGGGAACGGGCGGCCGCGGCCAGTTTCAGTGGTATCGGTGTTTATCATTTTTGCAGCGGAAATTACATCAGGACCGTAGTTAGGAAATATTTTATCAGAGTAAAATACCACACTTTTATAATATTAAACATGTGGGAAAATCCCAAGTTTTAAGTACACACATTTTCATAGGGATAAACCCTATTTTATTTAATAAAAACATCTCTTTGTTTTAGGTAACTTTATAGCCACTTTTCCAAGCCTTCAGTACTGTCCAGCTGGCTTCTATTTGGCTTTCACATTTTGTTACCTGAAACGCGTTTAAAAACATTTTGTCAGTAGGAAATACTGGTGAGTGAATCTTAGTTTAATCAAGTTAAGTAAAACCATTGTACAGTATTGAGGGTGGTCGCGCAATTACATTTGTTTCCAACTACTTTAATTACCACCCACGGTACTGTCAACCTGTAACACCTCGAATATTCACGTCCTGTAATGTGTTGACACGTGTCATAGGTTTGAACGTGTGAAAGAATGTTATAGAAGGACTAAAGTTGACAGTCATGGAAAGTATGCGAATATACGAGTTCTAAATGGCAACAGTGAATAAATATATTGTGCATTAACCCTACATGATGTTTATACCATTACACGAATAAATCATGGATCATACGAAGCTAAAAGTGAGAGATTACAAACTATAGGGGTTAAATGTGTCAACATGTTTAAGTTATACCTCTGAGTGACCTTTTGACAAACCCGAAGCTTTGTAACGGTTAGTTTTCCTCACTAGAATGCACGATATAAATTTCATAAAGTTTCGTTATCGTATGAGAAAGTTATGATCAAATCCGTATGCGAGGGGTAAAGCGTTAACGTTGAAAGTTATGACTTTTCGGGTTAACCGGAAATGTCCAGGGACTTGGCAAAGTGGGTATAAGTCCTAAATCCTTTGTAGGTAAATAAGAAGGGGTCAAATTGCAAGAAAGAAGTCGGTTGCCCTTTCGAATGCTCGAAAGGCCAAGCTTTTGCATTCTGCCTATTTGTTGCGCATCGCAACAAATATTTGTTACGGTGCGCAAGCAACTGCCCAGCAACAGAAAACCGGCTGTTGCCAGTTTAAACGCGATTCTGACTTTTTAAACGAGTTTCCTCATACCCCTTGGCCCCTAAACACTCCCTAAGCATCTAGGACACATGTGGGAAGGTTGTGGTGTGTGCTAGACCTTGTTGTCAATCAATTGTGGTGCTTAAATCCACTATATAAGACCATGAACTTGCAACACTTTCTTCACACCTTCATCTGCATTTGAGGACCACTTCTGGAGCTCAACTTCCTCTCAAGTGTTCCCTAATCAAGCTTAGGACTTCAGTAAGTGTTCTAATCCTTTCTAAATTGAGTTTAGCTTAGTTAATTAGCTAAAAGTCAAACCGTCGTAATTACGGTTTGACTTCGAGATTAGTCAACAATGGCTCAGTCATATCTCAAATTAAAAATAGTTATAAGTTGGTATTTATGTGGGTAATAAAACTTCAAAAGGGTTTCACCTGATCATCACTCTAACCAGGTCAAAAGTCGGGTCAAACTTATATTTAAAAAGTCAACAGGAAGCCTAAAATGCTATTTATGCGTAATAACATTGTAGATCATATACAACCTGTTGGATCATTGTTATAACTTGGTAATAAGTGTAAGAACGTGTCTAAACATGTTCAACCCGACAATTTCCTGTTTAGACCCGGTTCGGAACCGAAAGTCACATAGTTTGACTTTCACTTTGACTTTGACTTTGACTTTCAGTTCTAACCCGTTTAGGCATGATTTAGAAATGCCTTAGAGCTTTATTTGGACCAGGTAACATGCTAGTATAACCCTCTGTGATTATACACCATGGTTCATTAGTTAACCAATTAATACGCATAATTCCGTTAATTGCTCATATGTTGACCATTATGCCCTTTTCACCTTAAGACGTGATTTTTGAAAAAGAAAAAGAGTAGAAACCTTAATTACTGATATATAGACTTGTATGCAAAATTTGACATCAGTTTGAGGTGTAGAATAAGAGTTATGCTCGTTATCGCAAAATGAAAGTTTTATGTTAATTAATTGGCGTAATTAGCGTATAGCATAGTTAAGCCTACTTTTTGATATCAAAATCTTTACCCACTGATGTAATATATTATTTTGGGATTTTTAAAGATTTTTAATTAATTTTAGACTGAGCATAACTACTAGTCGTAGGCTTAATTCGGTAATTGTCGGTTTTGCCCTTACGGGCCATAAAATGAGTTTTACATATCTAAACGACTCCAAACCTTTTGCTACTGATCACATATGATAAATAAATTATTTTAAGCCTTCTGGAAATATAAAAATATCAGATTTAAGTATCAAACCCGGAAATGGCCTTTAATAGCCTTTTTAAGCGTTTTTAACGCATATTATGTACTAGAAGTATTTTAAACATACAAGGGTTGATACCTACTGATATTTGAGGCAAATTATAATATTTTAATAGTAAGCAAAGGTTGTTAAACTCAGACTCCAGTTTTGAGCTTTTCGGCTTATGTGAAATTACCAAAATACCCCTACGGGGCATAGTTTGGTTATAATTGATAAATTTCACATATGTACTTTACCCTAATGTTATAACTCATTAAATTGAGTATGTTTACTGATTACATCAGACCTGTAACTCAGATAAACACTTAAACTCTTTTATAAACGTTTAAATGACCAAACTACCCCTACGGGGCATAGGTTGTGTTTAAATTCGTTACGAGCATAATGAAAGACATCTTACTGATGTCACAACATATTTGGAGCATATTAACTTAAGAAACCTGTAAATGACTCATATGAATACCCGTTACGCTTATTACGCGTTCGGTTCGGCTTATGTAACTAGTTTACATAAATTAGCCGAAACGGGTCAAACCTTATCAGTTTTATCTCAAAATCCAGAGTGTGAATGAAATACCCATATTAAACAAGTCTCTGAACTTGTCGGGTCTAAATCACATTCTATCCGGTCTTCGCTTAATCGTGCGTACGAACCATATATTTCCTTAAGACTAACCGGTCTAAGCTTAGGCTTAATTAAAGACCCGTTAGCATTCTAATTGGTTATTTATACCATCATTCCAGACTAGAGCCTTCCGGTAAATTGTACCTACGCTTACTTAAGTGAATACGGCTGAGTTATTAATTCTTGCTAATTAAGACAGGAGCTAGCTCAGGTAAATACTCTTAACTTATTTTCCCTATTACGGGCTTGGGATACGGTAATATAAATACCGCATGGTCAGGTATAGGATTCAAAGACTAATAAGTCGGAAAATCCAAATAACCTGTTTTAATTCGTATTGCTTGACTGAAACATTGGGGATTAATGCGACCGTGTCCTGGATATCCTTGACTCATTAAATTGCAATGGCCACGACTTAAGCACGGGGTGTAGGCATACACCTGACAGATGCTATATGCTAATTAATTGTTTATGCCCAATAAGGGAATAGTGGTGTGTCGGTTAATCATGAACCGGCATAGATCCGGGCCCCGTATGTAGAGCAAGTTATGTAAAACTGATAACATGAGATATAGTTTGTCCCAAAGCATAAAAGATTAATTTTGCCTCTGTGCATTTTAATCAGGTATAAAAGGTTAATATTGCCTCTGTGCATTTTAATCATTGTGTCAAAATATTTTGTGCCTGGTGCATCTAAATCAATTTTCTTAAACTCTTTTCAAATGAGTCGGTTGAGTGTATTTACCAGTGAAAACTGACGTATTTTCAAAAGTCTAAGTGACAGGTACAAGTACGTAATAGGCTGGAAGCTGCTCAGGACGTTAATAAGGAATCTTGCAAGTTCTAGGCGTCTAAAGTCTGTTGAACTATTGTTTCCAATTTATGTTCGATCCTTCTGTGGATAAACTTCCGAATATTGTGACATTGATATTACAATAATAAATTCGGTTGTATTATATTTTCAATTGCTTCCGTTGTGCATAGTAATATTGTGTTGTTTGACTATTATGTTGCCAACCATGACGTCACGATACTCCCCACCGGGCCCACCGGTGACACGTGGAAATCGGGGTGTGACAGGTTGGTATCAGAGCCAACACTGAGTGAATTGAACACTAGCCTTTTGTGTTTAGTCTCAGTAACACAATAGCACATATCTAAACTTTTGAGTCTAGACTTAACATAGGATTATTCTCAATCCTAATCTCAAAATTTTGCTTCCAAATTTTTATATTGGATGCGTCGCCAAGCGAAGAAGCTGTAATAAAAATTCACCACATTCGGAACCCCGAAATGCTGAGCTTCGTACCGCGGCCAAGATGAAACGTGCAACCATGGAGAAAGCATTCAGGAAATGAATGAAGAAGAAACTCCTCTTGCTGAAGATCGTTTCCTTAATAAGTCCTTATAAGGACATAATTATCTTTCAGTCCCTACGAGGACAACATTATTCCTTTTAAGTCCCGCTTAGGGCAACTTTATACTTTTATTTTTATATAGTGGAATGATTAAGTTTAAACTTTCATTCTAAACATGAAACATGAAATAAATGAAAAATAACATTCTTTTTATAAGATCTACCATTATAATAAAATGGCAAAATCTAAAAGGACAAGACCTAGCTTCGGGTCATAATAAGACCGGCCAAGATGGCAGTTCCTCAATTTAGATTCAGATCCTTATTAACATTTCAATTTAGAAATTGTTCTGCGATAAATAATAAAAGAATCTTAAGAGTAAAACCTAGCCTGAGTGTCATTATAAAGACCTGGCCAAGATGGTAAGACCTGTTTAAAAGATTCGTATCCCAGTTAACATCTGAAAACATGTTAACACTCCTGGCAGATGTGATTCGTTGGAAATCACACACGTCAATTTTTATATAGGATTCTTCAAAAGATTCCTAACCCAGTTTAATGATCTCTGAATCCTGGGTTTACATCATCAATAAGATGATCATATTTTAACCATACGTGGTAATATAACGCCTACGGGCCCTACTCATTTCCATATGAGCCAGAAGACAGAGGTAGCCTACAACTCCCTGTCAAGAAGAGGTAATGAACCATGATTCAAACCTCAATGCTTGATTCTCTGAAATCATAGCTTATAATTTATGAATGTCCATGTGACTAGGCCTTTCGTGCCACTAGTAAAACTGTCATTTTTTTTTATGATTAGGATAAGTTATAATATAAATCCTAAATAAATATGAATGATAAATTAACCAAATATGGTCTCTGTTACCATGGTTAATGAATTGCCATAAAAGACAATTCCATTATAAACTCCCAAGTAAACTATTGTCATTGTTTTATGCAACAGTTCAAACTTAAAATGGCTGACTCTGATGAGATAAATAGTCACCATCGGGAGAACATAGATAACGCCCGAGTTAATCTCACGGGTGCTGAATTGAAAGCGTTGGTAGACGACGCAGTTACAAAAGCCTTGGAGCGGCAATACGAAGACTATAGTGGGACTCGAAGTAGGACCCTATCAATACCGCATCCAAAGCCACCTCCCAAGAAGGACGATCCCAAAAAGGACGATGACGAGCGTCACTCCTCTAACCGACAAAGTGATCCATCTCAGTAAGTTGTACTGAATAACGGACCCCTTGACAAGGGTTGTTCCTATAAATACTTTGTCTCATGCAAGCCCAGGGATTTTACTGGGGAGAAAGGAGCGATAGATTGTATGACGTGGTTGGACGAGATGGATACAGTCGTGGATATAAGTGGGTGTGCTGCTAGGGATGTGGTGAAGTTTGTGTCGCAATCCTTTAAAGGCGAGGCTCTGGCCTGGTGGAGATCACTGATTCAAGCCACCGGGAAAATCCCATTGTACAACATGTCATGGGATCAATTTGTTGCCCTTATCAGAGAAAATTACTTTCCTCAACATGAAGTTGAGAAGATCGAGACTGAATTCTTGACATTAGTCATGGAGAACTTAGATTGTCAAGCATACCTTACAAGTTTCAATACCAAGTCTCGATTGGTTCCTTATTTGATCACACTGGAACCAAAGCGAATAGCTCGCTTTATTGGGGGTCTAGCCCCAGAAATAAAGGCAAGTGTGAAAGCATCGAGACCTACTACATTCAGGTCAGCGGCAGATCTGTCGCTATCTCTCACACTCGATGTGGTTAGAAACAAGGCTGCCAAGGCCTCTGAAGATGGAAAGCGTAAAAGGGAGGAAGATAACTCCCAGAATCCTAAGAAGAGCAAATCCGAGTTCAACAATAACCAACCGGATTCCAACAAGAAGCCTACATGCAAAACCTGCAACAGAAAACACTGGGGACAGTGTCGATCAAACCAAAAGATAAAGCAATATGACATCTACAAAAGAACTGGTCACCAGTCCCACGAATGCAGGGACATAAAGAATGCAAACTGTTTCAGCTGTGGCGAAAAGGGCCACATCAGTACTAATTGCCCTGAGGCTGCCAAGGAAGGAGCAGCTAAGTCTGGGATGGATAAGAAAGGAAACGCCTAAACTAACGGTTGAACGCCAGAGACAGTGCATTCCAATAATGGCATTAGGTACGTCCTTACCTTTAGCATCGATTGTACCTGCTAATTATTTTTACGTTAATGCAAAGGATAATAAACCTTTAGTAAACCATAAGCTTAGCAAGCTTTTGATTACATGCATAAGAACTTCAGATATAAAAAAAATAAGGTATAATTTACCAATGGAATCTTTAATGACCCTCTCTCCCATCCTCGGAAATAATCCTTTCATAAGAATCTGGAGTACTCTTCCCCAAAAAGAGTACGACAATATATATTACCTTATTTTATTAATTTCTCATTATTTTATATCGCCTGCGAATGCCAAACTATGTTTGATAAGAAGTACCATATGAGGATTGGCGTATCCTAGTGCGTCCCATAGATTGCTTCCATGCCTGATCAGTATGGAGGTTTAATGCATGGAACCCCTGAGATATCCCAATGGTCATATTGTACTAAAGTCGACTAGTAGCATTCAAAGAAGATATCCAGAATGGAATTGTCCAAGTAAATGTTCCCGATTAAGGAATTCGTGGACTAGTAACATAAATGTGTCACTTAATTGACACAAGCAACGATGGGTGAACTGGAGCCTGAGCTTACCTCCCAAGAGGCAAGTAGAGTTAAGATTAACATCCCGCTTGGGGTTGAAGTGTTGTAAGAACTCATGATTGATAATGGAATAACCGAAAACCCGATTAAGTAAATTTTAAGATAGGAGATTTCATAAAGCCAAAATTCAAAGTCCTAAGAACTCCGAATTATATAAATAAGAAAGACGGATCATCTTGCTTATGCATTGATTACCGCAACCCTATTTAAGCAACAATTAATAATCGTTATTACCTGCCCAGGATCATCGATTTGTTCGACTAACTATAAGGATTAGCTATTCCTTAAGATTAGTTGAGCAGTGGTTGGAATAACCATCTCACCTTAAGATAAGCTTTTCTATAATAAAGATATACAAGCAACAAGGCTGCTCCCTTGGAGACCTTGTAGAGATGGAATGTTAAACATTTATTGTTAATAGAATGGTAAGTCCAATTATCAGGATCTGAAAGTTGTATTAGAAATAATGAATAAGATCATACAAACCCCTAATTATCTATAAGTTGCCATTATTTCGGCAGAAAAACAAGGATTAATGAAGTTAGCAAACCTCCTAAATTCTTGTTAAGGAATAAGGTTCATCAATAGATATCGCCCAGAAAGGGTGTGCTAAATTTGTTAAATTATCAGGCTAGTTAAGCTCTGAGTATATAGAATCATTCGAAGAATTCGAATGTATCAAGATTAAATAGCTTACGAGCTAAGACCTAATTAAGGAGCTTGATGGAACGCGCAATGTGACCCACACTAATGATTTAGCGACGTGTCACCAATGAGACGAAAAGCGATATCACATAATGATATATAGAGCTATGAAAGTATGAGCAACCTATGTCGATTGAGGATCGACAGGATTAGAAGCTCCAAAAAGGAAGCATGTACCTATTGTAAATGTCAAATGGGATGCCCGTAGAGGTCCCGAATTCACGTGGGAGGTTGAGTCCACGAGGAAAGAAAAGTACCCTTACTTGTTTCAGTAAATCTCGGGTCGAGATTTATTTTAAGGGGGTGAGGATGTAACACCTCGAATATTCACGTCCTGTAATGTGTTGACACGTGTCATAGGTTTGAACGTGTGAAAGAATGTTATAGAAGGACTAAAGTTGACAATCATGGAAAGTATGCGAATATACGAGTTCTAAATGGCAACAGTGAATAAATATATTGTGCATTAACCCTACATGATGTTTATACCATCACACGAATAAATCATGGATCATACGAAGCTAAAAGTGAGAGATTACAAACTATAGGGGTTAAATGTGTCAACATGTTTAAGTTATACCTCTGAGTGACCTTTTGACAAACCCGAAGCTTTGTAACGGTTAATTTTCCTCACTAGAATGCACGATATAAATTTCATAAAGTTTCGTTATCGTATGAGAAAGTTATGATCAAATCCGTATGCGAGGGGTAAAGCGTTAACGTTGAAAGTTATGACTTTTCGGGTTAACCGGAAATGTCCAGGGACTTGGAAAAGTGGGTATAAGTCCTAAAGCCTTTGTAGGTAAATAAGAAGGGGTCAAATTGCAAGAAATAAGTCGGTTGCCCTTTCGAATGCTCGAAAGGCCAAGCTTTTGCATTCTGCCTATTTGTTGCGCACCGCAACAAATATTTGTTACGGTGCGCAAGCAACTGCCCAGCAACAGAAAACCGGCTGTTGCCAGTTTAAACGCGATTCTGACTTTTTAAACGAGTTTCCTCATACCCCTTGGCCCCTAAACACTCCCTAAGCATCTAGGACACATGTGGGAAGGTTGTGGTGTGTGCTAGACCTTGTTGTCAATCAATTGTGGTGCTTAAATCCACTATATAAGGCCATGAACTTGCAACACTTTCTTCACACCTTCATCTGCATTTGAGGACCACTTCTGGAGCTCAACTTCCTCTCAAGTGTTCCCTAATCAAGCTTAGGACTTCAGTAAGTGTTCTAATCCTTTCTAAATTGAGTTTAGCTTAGTTAATTAGCTAAAAGTCAAACCGTCGTAATTACGGTTTGACTTCGAGATTAGTCAACAATGGCTCAGTCATATCTCGAATTAAAAATAGTTATAAGTTGGTATTTATGTGGGTAATAAAACCTCAAAAGGGTTTCCCCTGATCATCACTCTAACCAGGTCAAAAGTCGAGTCAAACTTATATTTAAAAAGTCAACAGGAAGCCTAAAATGCTATTTATGCATAATTAACATTGTAGATCATATACAACCTGTTGGATCATTGTTATAACTTGGTAATAAGTGTAAGAACGTGTCTAAACATGTTCAACCCGACAATTTCCTGTTTAGACCCGGTTCGGAACCGAAAGTCACATAGTTTGACTTTCACTTTGACTTTCAGTTCTGACCCGTTTAGGCATGATTTAGAAATGCCTTAGAGCTTTATTTGGACCAGGTAACATGCTAGTATAACCCTCTGTGATTATACACCATGGTTCATTAGTTAACCAATTAATACGCATAATTCCGTTAATTGCTCATATGTTGACCATTATGCCCTTTTCACCTTAAGACGTGATTTTTGAAAAAGTAAAAGAGTAGAAACCTTAATTACTGATATATAGATTTGTATGCAAAATTTGACATCAGTTTGAGGTGTAGAATAAGAGTTATGCTCGTTATCGCAAAATGAAAGCTTTATGTTAATTAATTGGCGTAATTAGCGTATAGCATAGTTAAGCCTACTTTTTGATATCAAAATCTTTACCCACTGATTTAATATATTATTTTGGGATTTTTAAAGATTTTTAATTAATTTTAGACTGAGCATAACTACTAGTCGTAGGCTTAATCCGGTAATTGTCGGTTTTGCCCTTACGGGCCATAAAATGAGTTTTACATATCTAAAAGACTCCAAACCTTTTGCTACTGATCACATATGATAAATAAATTATTTTAAGCCTTCTGGAAATATAAAAATATCAGATTTAAGTATCAAACCCGGAAATGGCCTTTAATAGCCTTTTTAAGCGTTTTTAACGCATATTATGTACTAGAAGTATTTTAAACATACAAGGGTTGATACCTACTGATATTTGAGGAAAATTATAATATTTTAACAGTAAGCAAAGGTTGTTAAACTCAGACTCCAGTTTTGAGCTTTTCGGCTTATGTGAAATTACCAAAATACCCCAACGGGGCATAGTTTGGTTATAATTGATAAATTTCACATATGTACTTTACCCTAATGTTATAACTCATTAAATTGAGTATGTTTACTAATTACATAAGACCTGTAACTCAGATAAACACTTAAACTCTTTTATAAACGTTTAAATGACCAAACTACCCATACGGGGCATAGGTTGT